>OZ025294.1:95699726-96412226 GCA_964019185.1 Maratus speculifer | reverse complement strand
AACTCCCGAACCCTTTTAAGTAGCTGTGCATACATTAAATTGTCATTTTTAAAAATTCCTGGGTGGGGGGCGGGGGTCTGGCAAACGATATAGTAAGATATCTAAAGAAAGAGTGGGAGTTTGTCTTTTGATATTGATTAATTTTTCATCCAAACCGAAATTTTTTTTTACAAGGTATTTCGTTGAAAAAAACATGATATATTTTCTCTTTTCTCTATTTCTCTTTTCTTAGTTTGTCATTTTCATTTATGAAATTACACAGTTATTATTAAAAATCACTAAATTTTTGTAAAATTATTTAATTCTGAAATATGAAATACCCCAACGTTTGACATTTCCATTCTTTATCACATGTGTATGGAGATAAAATATCGGTTTGAGAAAACATATGTGAAATATATTGGAAATGAAACTTGTGATTATTAATAAATAAAAGGGAAAGATTTTTATATATTATATTTAGGTCATATTTTCAAAAAAGAACCTAGAATTTTATGAAGAACTCTGCAAATTATATGCAAAAAATTTGGGACTTTAATTTCTTTACGAGTTTACATGCTATATTCATAAAAATGAACACAGTTTATTACAATAAGCCACTTGATCATAATCTGCAATTTGAAGTCTTTTGCTTTATTAGTTTTGATTGGGTTACCGAAAAGATCCTCGTTCTCTTCCAATTAGTTGGCGGTACTGTGTTGGATTTCGGGGAAAACTCTTCATGAAATTTATTATGCGTACTATTTTGGTTACACACATGGAGTTTCAGAATAATTTCTTACGTATATTTGTAGATATTTAACAAAACGTCTAAAATCGCAAGTGTCAAGATATGTTTTGTTGAGACTGTAAGATTAAATATTCCGAATTCTCACCTATGTTGACAAATCCAGTCAGTCTGGTATCAGAAATCACATATGGAATCTGCCTCACTAGCCGATGCATAACTATAAGAGGAAATACTACGAAAAGGACAGTTGGAGAAGCGGATTCTTAAGTTTCAGTAACAGACAATTCGTCGAAACCACCATGCATGTGTCGAAATTTACATGAAATGGCCGGCCGCGTTTTGACCGTATACCGAAATTGATGTGTTTGCGAAATTGATGTGTTTGTTGTTTGATGTGTTTGTGTGTTGAAACGAAATGCTGACATAAGTTGAAATATAAGTGTTTTTTTCCCCTAAAATAAATAAAAAAAATTTATATTAATTTACAAATATTCTTTTCAAAACTACCTTTTAAACATATTGAAGAAATCCTATTTTTTCTTTACTTTTAATGATTTATTTATTTATTTATTGGTTTATTTTTACTTATTAGGATGTTTGATGATACAAAAGTAAGGATTAAAACTTGTTCTAAAAGAACTTTTTTATCATTCGTCTTAAGTAAATAAATTCATCTGCTTTTAAAAAGACGAATTTAATTTGCAAGCTTTTCATTAATGGCCGTAACAGAAGCGAAAAAAAAATGGATATAAAAAACTTTAATTAATTTGGTATTTCTCATACTATTTAATGTGTTTTAATACTTCTAAATATATTTTTATTAGTTTTTTTGTGAAGTACTTAAGTCATGCAACATTAGATTATCAGAAAATATATGTACAATATTTCATCTCAAAATAAATGTAAAAAATAACTCATATAAAATATTTAAGGAATCTTTACTGAAAGAAATAATAACATACCAAGGATTGCTGTAATGAAGAGGCAATTATAAATTCGTTTTGTGTAATTTAATATTTTACATGATCCATTTCGCCTTTTAAAACTCATACAAATTCTTTCATCAAAAAAAGTCACATAATAATGATAAAGGTTGATGTGCATACTTAAAGTGCTCATTCTAGAAGAAATATTTCATGTACATTTTTCATCAATGTACAAAACGCCCGATATTGACTCCCTGCGAAAGTTTCAGAATGGAAATAAAATAAATAAAGCAAAATAAATGTACACTGTTAAAAATAAAGGTGACAAACCGGTAGCATTTGGCGCCCAGGGGTAAAAAGGCGTTAATATTTGACACCCGCGGGCTTGAAAATGTGTTCGGGGTGCCATTGAGTGTTTCACGCTAATTAGTGTGTCGCGCAATGCATACCATTGGACAATTTTCACCCCTTAGTCATTTGCGCATGCTATGTTACATGTATCCTTGCCCTTCAGCTCGCTATCACTGGTGGATCAACACAGCAATTTTCTCCTATGATGACTATCACCGCTATATGCTATTCCAATTTCGTTTGGAACATCGCTCAGCTAACTTTTGGTGAGCTTTATTATATAAAGCAACGCTTGAATTTCAGGACATTTGAGCATTTCAGGAGGATTTGAAGGTGAGCTTGATGGTCGAGTGGTTAGAGCGCTGAGTTTGTAATCAGACGTTGTGGGTTCGAATCCAACGAGGGCCAAAAGTCGGTTTGTATATTTTTTATTTTTTAACTATTGACCATTCTGGATTAAGGGTGCCATCTTTTCAACCCAATTAAAGGTGATATTTTGGCTCCGTTAGGGGTGTCACCAGTGAGACAAGCCTTTCACCCTTAAAAGGTGCAATGTGTCACCATTAGTTTTCACAGTGTAACTTTCGGGTGAACATTGAGATTTGAGGCACGGCGTTTCACTAAAGCTATTAGTTTTAATTGGAAATGGGCGAATACGTTATGTAACTGTCAATTGTAGCATCAAAAAATTGTAGCATCAAAAACTGTAAATTGTAGCATGAAAAAAAAAATCGTATACGTAGCTAGCATCGTTAAGTGTTACACTTCAATTAAATATTCAATTAAATATTAATAAATATTCTTCAATTAAAATTGCATAGATAACAAGTTCTTTTTTCCAGATAAAAAACCAGAATTACACAAATGAGAATTACGAAAATTACAATTACAAAAACTTACTCCCAATAAAAGATAATTTAAATATTGCATTGAAATTTTTTCATAAATATTATTATCAACTCGGACTGTAACAATGAAGTTAAATTTATGCGTTACAGAGTATTGTGACATATAACATAATTGTGCGTAGAAGGAAACTGCAACTCTATTCTATACCGTCTATCAGTATATCTTTCACGCTTTCACAAAAAAAAGAAAAAAGAAAAAAAAAACTGTTTTTAATTTATAATCTAGGAAGTTTCTCCAATGAAACGTATGAAGTCTTAAATTTATTTTATTCAAATTACGTGGCATAATTTTTTAAAATATTTTTCATTGATAAAATTTTTCTCATATTTAAAATGATTCAGTATTTATTTTTCAAATAGCAATTATTTTAACAATATACACATATTTTTTAAATATATATATATATGAAAGTTAGTTTCCATGCGATAACTTTGTCAATTAAGATACATTTGTCATACAAACATTATTTATATTTAAATGCTATGTCATGCCCATTAGAAAACACATCTTAAAATTTAAAAAATATCAAAGATGTCAGTATGGCAAATTTCTTTCTTTCTTTTTTTCTCAAATTAAACAAATCTCATTCAAAATAGAACGATGCTAATTGACACACTTTTTAGATGTATTTCTCATTACATTGAAACACTGCATATTCATTGAATAAAATGCGTATTATTAAATTAGAAGAGATAAAAAAATAAATGATATACACCACAGTTAAATATATCCATATTTTTGTACTGTTATTCGAAAATTCTCAATACTAGATAAAAGGGCGCATATGTATGTAATAAAATTACATCCATTTACTCCCCAATTATATTCACTTCTATTGCAATTTTATCCATTACTGTTATATAAATATATAATCAATTTAATGCATTCATTTACTACTGTATAAACATCTAGTCCAGTTAATGCATTCATTTACTGTTGCACTCAATCAAATCTTTTTATATGTATACATTTAAATGGAATGTATAAAAAAAATATTTAAAAAATCGAAAAAAATAACATAGTTCATTTTAGAGGTCGAAGTCATTGATTGAAACGTATTTCAAAACTCTTTCAATTACATTAGAAAAATAAATATGAAAATTAATAATGAACCAAAAATGCAGGCAATGCATGCAACACAAATAATAAATTCTACGAATTTGGTGTATTTCAAATTTTTAATTGATCTTAAATAGTTCTTTGTATTTCACAACGTTAGACAATTGAAATTATCTAAAGAAATTGCATTAGTAGAGAAAAAAGAATATAACCTAATTTTTTTCAGTCTTCATCTAAAATCGTTTAACAGTTATCAATAATGCTATTGTATAATGATAAAATTTATTTCATTTCCTTAGAAAATCGCAATCTGTTAAACAATTAAACTCGAGTAAGTATACCAAAAAATCTAGAGTAATTCATTATATATCCTTTTTAGCTTTAGTTTTGTTTTATGATGCATAACATTTATCTTGAAGAGAAAACAAAAAAAATCTTGAGATTGAATCTCTTTCCACAAAGAAGGCGAAAAAAATATAACAAAAGTTTATAACGGGTTCAAATAAATCACATTGCTTGGCTTCCCATAACTCACAATAAATTATTGATGACAATTTATCTTGTACTTTGTCTTTCAAACAGTATCTCCTTTGTCATCGATATTGTTTTTGTGTAAGTTTATTTATTTACACTTCAAGTATGTCAGAATGATGAATAGCATTTCTATAAAACTTATCGTAACGTGAAGGTTGAACTGCGAACTTATCATTAAGATTTGGTTCTAATGTTATATAAATATATCAGTTATAGTAGTACTGTTTAATTCATTAACGCCGGAGAAATTTTCTTCGTGAAAATTCAAATTTGCATTTCCCACTACTTATAAAAGAGCATATACACAAACATATATACATACACACACATATTATATATATATATATATATATATATATATATATATATATATATATAACAAAACCAAAAGAAATTCCATATCCCCAAAATACATGGAAGTCTTCATCAGGGAGGCCCCTCCATGTAGGGGTAAATAAAGAGAAGTTTCTGAAAAGTAAATTTAAAGCAGATATTTTTGATACTATTGATTCTGTAAATAAAGATTATGTTAATTTTTATGATATTAATGAAATAAAAAATAAAATTTTTAGATTAAAAATAAAGTTATTAAATGGTTTTTGAGGAGTAAGTTTGATAGTTATAAATTTAAAAATCAGTATATAAAGGATATTGTTATTGATTTATTTAAATATAAAACTGGTTTCAGTGATTTAAATAAAATAAAATCTATAAGTGAAGAAACTCTTGAAAATTTTGTTTTGTGTTTTAGAGATAAGATTTTTGATTCTATTAAATTTAAGAATATTCTGAAAGATTGTAATAGCCTTTTCCCTCTTAAAAATAGCTTTAAAATTAGAATTACTTATAGTTATGACAGGACATTAAAAAATCTTATTTGTAACTATAATGATTATAGTAAGAATCTTGATTTAATTAAAGGGGATGATTGTTACTGTGATTTAGACTGCTATAAAGATTATATTAATCCAGATTTTGGACATATTGTTTCAGGAGATTTAAATATTGTAAAAGATGTTCAGTTAAGGAATATTATGAGTTTGGGTTCTGGATTTAGATTAAACTTTAATTATAGTAATCTTAAAATTATAGAATTTATGGAAAAGGATTTGGATGCCTTTATTTTAAAAGTTTCATATAAATATAGTTGGCCTTTTGAGGATTTTAGAGAATGGAAATTAAAGTTTATGGTATTATTTAAAAAAGATTTTTTGTTTTTTAGAGACTATTATAATAAGGGTTGTTCTAAAAAATTTCATTATAATTTCGATTTAAAAACCAGTATAGCTAAATTAAAAGAACAGTTTGTTATTGCTACTGTTGATAAAGCAAGTAGTAACTTTGCCTTAATTTGTAAAGTTTTCTATAGGAATCTTCTTTTGAAGGAATATACCTGTAATGAATCTTATAAAACGTTAACTGAAAACCCCTCTAAAATAAAAAAAACGTATTTTGGATTTTGATAAAAAATTTGGAATTAGTAGGAATTACTTTGTATTTCCTTACCTTTTTGCGACTGTTAAATTTCATAAGAAACCAGTAAAATTTCGCTTCGTTACCTGTGGTACTAATAGTTATAATTGCAAAGCGGGTAAAATTTTGTTTGGTTTGCTGAATTTAATTTTAAAGGAAATAGAAACTTTTGATTGCAATACAATCATTGGCAATAACCTTAAAGTTTTAGATTTTTTGAATGATAACTCATGGAAAATTACTTCTGTTAACACTTTTGACTTTGAGAATCTGTTTGGCAGCATTCCTCACAATTTGATTGTGGGGGTATTTGAAAATATTTATGTTGAATTTGAATATGTTTTAAAAGTAGATAAGAAGTTTTGGATTGATTTAATTAAGTTTTGCCTATTTGAAAATGTTTTATTTAATGGAATTAATTATTTTAAACAAAATAAGGGGGTGCCAATGGGAACAAGTTTTTCAAGTGCGTTCTCTAATCTATTTTTATATTTTTACGAAAAAAATTTCAATAATATTTCCTTCTTTAGATATGTAGACGATCTTATAGTATTTAACTGCAATAATTTTGAGGAAATAAGCCTTAACATTTACCCTAAAGAGCTCGTCCTGAACCGAACCGATGATGGTGAACAAATTACTTTCTTAGATCTTAAAATTAAGAAAAACAAGGAAAAATGGTTGATTGGACTTTATGATAAAAGGAAAGATTTTAATTTTGAAGTTAATAGCCTCACTTACTGGTTTTCATGTATTAGCAATAAAGTTTTAAAAAATATTATGTATTCACAAGTTAATAGGATCCGCAGGATTTGCAATAACAAAACAGATCTAGAATTGGCTATGAGTGGTTTAAAAAAGATTTTAATGGTTAACTGTTATCCATCTTATATGTTAACTGAAAGTTTCTGAGTCTCAGTGTTTCTTTACTTACGGATGCTTGATTTCAATTTAGGGCGAGATTGAAGCGCTAGTGAATGGCCCCACTAGCTGAAGAGGGTTTTGTATTCCTGGGGGTTTGTATTTTACAATTTTATTTTTTATATTTAGTTTTGTAGGTAATTTTCCTTATTTGTTTGTGTAATTTTTTTGTTTGTGTAATTTTTGGTCTTGTCCTTTGGTATTTTTAAAAAATTTTTGTATATATTTATAATATTTTTGAAGGTTTGAGTTTGATTTCTGAAATCTGAGAAGTTGGGGGCTAAGGATGTAATTTAGCTTATGAGCCTACATCCTTTCAGAAACTTCTCTTTATTTACCCCTACATGGAGGGGCCTCCCTGATGAAGACTTCCATGTATTTTGGGGATATGGAATTTCTTTTGGTTTTGTTATATACATTTTTTACATTTCCTTTTGTAGCATTTTGCGCATTGGTCTGTAAAAAACTGTTTATTTGTTTCTTCATTTTTTAAAAATTAATAGAATGGTTTTAATAAAATTGTGTATATATATATATATATATATATATATATATATATATATATATATATATATATATTATTTTATCAAGAAATTTTTCTCGTGAAAAAAAAATAGAAATTTATTTTCATATTTACTGGTGTGAAAAGCGCTTCCTTGTCACAAAGTTTAGCCATGGCACTTGGACGAGTTTTTAATCAGTTAAGGCAATGATACATGTAAATCTGTCAAAAACCGGAATTCGAAAATTTTCACGAATCCAATGCTTTATTTTTGTAAATATAAAAAAGAATAATAACTACTGAAGGTGTATTTTTTGTCGGCCGGTTATCTACGCTGTGGGATATAGGCATTATGGGGTGGGTTGCCCTCCGTTGGGGTCTTTCTAAGGGAACCTAACCCGTATTTACGCAAGGTTCGAAGAAAATCACGGAAAACTTCGAACGGTTAGGCCGACGGTCGCGATTGGGTTCGAACCCAGCACCTACCGTCTACCAGTTTGGAGGTCAGAACCTCGCGGCATCTGGTGGGGCAATAACTACTGAAATTAATAATTAATCTATGAGTTTATTTTATATGCGAATAGAAGTATACGTAAAATTCTAGAGTAATTCATCATTAACCGACTTCCAAAAAGGAGAAGAGGTTATCAATTCGACGCGTATGTACTTTTTTTTATGTATGTTCACCGATTACTCCGAAACTATTAAACCAATTTCTTTTATTTTTGTTTTAAATGAAAGACGATGCTCTCGATTTGGTGCCACTTCCGGAATCATCAAAATTAGTTCAGTACTTTTTTAGTAATTAGGCAAAAACTAATAAAATTAGTGATTTTTTGCTAATGAAAAGTGTTGAATACGTTCGCTAAACGCAGTGTCGACAGCATGGCCGAGAGGTCTAAGGCGCCAGATTGAAGTTCTGTGTCTCGAAAGGGAGTATGTGTTCGAATCCCACTCCTGACATAATTTACATCCATTTAAAGTTTGCAATATTTTTTTCGTATATTATTAACCGGCTTCAGAAAAGGAAGTTATCAATTCGACGCGTATGTACTTTTTTAATGGACTTCCAAAAAGGAGAGAAAGTTATCGATTCAACGCGTATGTACTTTTTTTATGTATGTTCACCGATTACTCCGAAACTATTCAATCGATTTCTGTTATTTTTGTTTTAAATGAAAGACGATGCTCTCGAATTGGTACCACTTCCGTTTTATCAAAATTGGTTCAGTATTTTTTTATTAATTAGGCCAAAACTAATAAAATTAGTGATTTTTCACTAATTAAAACTGTTGAATACGTTCGCTGAACGCAGTGTCGACAGCATGGCCGAGAGGTCTAAGGCGCCAGATTGAAGTTCTGTGTCTCGAAAGGGAGCGTGGGTTCGAATCCCACTCCTGGCATAATTTACACCCATGTAAAATTTACGATTTTTTTTCATTTCAATTTTTATTATTAACCGGCTTTAGAAAAGAAAGAGGAAGTTATCAATTCGACACGTATGTATTTTTTTCTATGTATGTTGACCGATTACTCTGAAACTATCCAATCGATTAATTTGGTTTTTGTGTTAAATAAAAGAGGCTATTCTCAAATCGGTACCACTTCCATTTCCTTGAAATTCGTTCAGTACTTTTTTAGTAATTAGGCAAATTTTAATAAAATAGGTTATTTATCGCAAATTAAAAATAACATGGACTTTGTATAAGCTCGCCGATTGGAGCGCAGTCAGGATGACACAGCAGTTTAAGGAGCCAGATTTAAGGCCCCTGTCCTCGCTCGAGGAAACGCTCGCGCGCTAATGCTATTCCTATGGGGAAGCATTTTTCTAATATCTCTTTCGCATTTTGACTTTTTTTTTTTTTTTGTTTTTTTTTTTTGCATTAGATAACTGAGGTGCATGCCGACAGCGCACCTTTTGTACTTTTTCGATTTTGTTCGTAGATATTTTTTATAAAAGCACTTTCAGTTTCGAAACCGGTTTTGAAAGTGAAACTAACTTTGTAAAAAATATCTGCAACCAAAATCGAAAAAGTAAAAAAGGTGCGCTGTCGGCATGCACCTCAGCTATCCAATGCAAAAAAAAAAAAAAAAAAAAAAAAATTATTCAAAACTGTCAAAATGCGAAACAGTTGTTAGAAAAATGCTTCCCCATAGGAATAGCATTAGCTCGCGAGCGTTTCCTCGAGCGAGGATAGAGGCCTTAAGCTTTGGTGCTGGGAAGAGAGCGTGCGTTCGAACCCCACTCCTGACAAAATTTACATCCATGGATAATTTACAATAATTTTCCGTATTATAATTTTTATTAACTGACTTCAAAAATTTGTTAACTTTTAACTAAAAAGAGAAAAATAAACTTTTCTACCAAACACTGAACCGACTTCAAAAACTACAAGAAAGTGAAAAATAATTTTTTTACATAATAGTAATAAAAAATTGAATCAAGAGCATAGTATTTACGATGCGTATTATTATATTTATGTACATTAATTTGATTTTTTGGAGTCGGTGCCAGCCAAGCCAATTTCAAAAATTAAATTAAATATCCAATGCAAAGCCTAAAAGAATAAAGACTTGTCTGGCACCGACTCCAAAAAATCAAATTAATGTACATAAATATAATAATACGCATCTAAATACTATGCTCTTAATTTAATTTTTTATTACTATTATGAAAAAAAAATTATTTTTCACTTTCTAGTAGTTTTTGATGTCGGTTCAGTTTTTGGTAGAAAAGTTTATTTTCAGTTTTAGTTTTGTTTATCGATGCATATCATTTATCGTAAAGAGGAAACAAAAAAATAATCTTGAGATTGAATTTCTTTCCATAAAGAAGGTGAAAACAATGTAACAAAAAAATTATAACGGGTTCAAATAAATCACACTGATTGGCTTCCCATAACTCACAATAAATTATTGATGACAATTTATCTTGTACTTTGTGTTGCAAACAGTATCTCCTTTGTCATCCATACTGTTTTTGTGTTAGTTTATTTATTTACACTTCAGGTGTGTCAGATGATGAATAGCATTTCTATAAAACTTATCGTAACGTTAAGATTAAACTGCGAACATGTCAAAAAGTTTTGGTTCTAATGTTTTATAAATATTTTAGTCATATTAATAGAGTTTTAACTAACACCAAAACAGTTTTTTCTTATTGAAATGTTATTTATGAAGGTTTTAAAAAGTAGATAAGAACGATAAGTGCATTTATATGCTTTAAATATGTTTTTCCCAAAACTAATGTATGAGCGTTATTAGATTTTTTAAATGCTCCTATTGACGTAATTTTTTATCAATATTTATGAAATTTATCAGTAAGTGTCCTGATATTTTTAGAAAGAAATTGTGTAACTTTTTAAAATCAGTTTTCATTAAAATAGTCAAATTTGATTTTTTACTTACTAAAGGGCAAAATTTTGATGAAAATCGGTATGGAATTTAGAAAAAAAATCTGTGAAATATTAAATATTAAAGAGATTTTAAAAAATCTTATGCAATTTGTTTATAATTGAGTTTTAAGGGATAAAAATGCAAAAGTAAGAAAATATCTCAAAACTAAGACACGAGGAACATTTTAGAATTTTGTTTATTTATTTATTTTTTTTTTTAGAATAAAAATTTTAATATGATTGGAATTTTTATTTAAAGTGTTCCATATGTTTTTGGAAAAATGTACGTATATATGCACAAAATGTCATATTGCTATGATGAAAATTAAAAAATAATGATAATTAACACCCACCGTCCCCTTAACGCCTGAGTATATTTCTTCTTTAAAATTTAAATTTGGATTTTCCACCACTTTTTAAAAAATATAATTTTTTATCTTTTTTTTTAATTAAAAAATTTGTTCTCGTGCAACAAAGTGTATATTTATATTCATATTTATTTGTGTTAAAATCGTTTTCTTGCCACTATGTTTAGCGATGTAAATATTATACCACTGAGAGCTAATTGGTTAAGGCATTGTATGTAATGCTCATTAATCCAATTAAATGTATGTCTGCCAGTTTTTTTAAAATTGTGGTAAATTCATTATTTCTACAGAAAAAAAACAGATTTAATTCAACAGAATTTAAAAATTTGCATTGCTTATCAAATTTTCTGCATTGTTTAGATTTCTTTCATAATCTCAACTTTGAACTTAAAAATAATCTTTCGTTCTAAATGTGTCACCATTCCAATTGAAACATTCAATGGAAGGACCAGACCCATTAGTTGATCTCTAATATTGCAATTGTTGTTACGTCTAAAATCTAATTATATTTTTTAAATGATCTTTTACAACAAAATTAAAATCAGATTTATTAATGTATATGTATATATAAATATATATGGTTTTTATGAACATTTCCGTAGAGTATAAGATATTTAATATACAAATTCCAAACTTCCCTTTGACAAATATAATCAAAATTTACTAAACTATTTTTTGCTAAATTACATTACATAATTTACAACATTTTAATATTTGGTATCAAATAAATTCATTTTTAACAAATTCCAACATAGCTGAAAAGTGTTTCTCTCTCTGCTGTCTTTTTGAAATCTAATTATCATATAGTCAAATTCCATGAAATGTATGTATCTTATTGAAAGTGTTCTATAGCATGTCCAGTATTGAAAGTGAAATTCCTATGTTCTGCAGCATGTACATTCAAAATAAGTATGTTTATATTACACTATACTGGAGAAGATTATAAATATATTCCACTATTTTAATCATATCAAACCAGGTATTATTGAGATACATTGCAAGGCTCTTACTGCATAATATAGTGTACCATCGTAATATATACAGGGTGTCCCTAAACAAATGGTATATACGCTAGGGGGAGATAGAACACATCAAGACGAGTAATAGTAAATAGGAAACCAAGGGCCCCAAACTTTTTCCAAAGGAGATAGCCGCCATTAAAGTTTGGGGTCCAAAATTTCAAATACACATAAAAAACGGAAAAATTGGTCGATTGATTTGCGGTTTCGCTAAAATTATTCTTTATGTTGGTATTTTCTTGAAAATAAGTTATAAAGATAAATTTCGAAAATTCCAATAGAGGGCGCTTTAGACTTTAAAGTAATGAAAAACTATTTTTTGCCGAGATTTTCTGCATGTCATTAAATGGTTTCGTAAGCTTAGACTTAAACTTAAATTTTGAGCTCAAAATCTGAATAGTTGGAAGCGGTTAAGTAACACAAACGTAACTGTGTTCAGAGGGTTTAAATTTCAAATGATTATAAAAAACGGAAAAATTGGTCGATTGATTTGCGGTTTTCACTAAAACTATTCTTTATGTCGGTATTTTATTGAAAATGAATTATAAAGATAAATTTCAAAAAATGCCGATAGAGGACGCTTTAAAATTTGGAGTAACGAACAACTACTTTTTACGTTATTTTTTGCATCTAATTAAATGTTTTCGTAAACTTAGAGTTAAACTTAAATTTTGAGCTGAAAATCTGAATAGTTGGGAGTGGTTAAGTAGCACAAACTTAACTGTGTTCAGAGGGTTCAAATTTCAAATGATAATAAAAAACAGAAAAATTGGTCGATTCGTTTGCGGTTTAAAATAAAACTATTCTTTAAGTCAGTATCTTCTTGAAAATGAATTTCAAAGATAAATTTCAAAAAAATTCCGTTAGAGGGCGCCTTAAACTTCAGAGTAACCAACAACAAATTTTAACCGTTATTTTTTGTATCTAATTAAATGCTTTACAAAACTTGTTAAATGTTTTCGAAATCTTAGACTTAAATTTTGAACTCAAATTCTGAATCATTGGGAGGGGTTAAGAAGCGCAAACTGAAGTGTGTTCAGGAGTTGAAATTTAACTCCCTCCCCCCGCCCCCTCGAACACAGTTCACTTTAGCGCTACTTAAACACTCGCAACGACTCAGAATTTGATCTCAAAATTTAAATCTAAGCATTTGAAAGCATTTAATGAGATTAAAAAAAAATAATGGTTAAAAATAGTTGTTTAATGTCTCCAAACTCCAATGTTTAAGGCGCCCTCTATCGGCATTTGATGAAATTTATCTTTAAAATTTATTTTCAAGAAAACACTGATTTAAAGAGTAGTTTTAGCAAAAACCGCAAACGAATCGACTAATTTTTCCGTTTTTTATAGTTTTCCGTTTCATTTGAAATTTAAATCCTCTGAACACAGTTCAGATTGTGCCAGTTAACCACTCCTAACTATTCAGATTTTGAGCTCAAAATTTAAGTTTAAATCTAAGCCTACGAAACCATTTAATAAGATGCAAAAAATAATGGCAAAAAATAGCTTAGGAGGGATTATTTCGTTAATTCAAAGTCTAAAGCGCCCTCTATCGGCATTTTTTGAAATTTATCTTTATAATTCATTTTCAATAAAATACCGACATAAAGAATAGTTTTAGTGAAAACCGCAAATCAATCGACCAATTTTTCCGTTTTTATAATCATTTGAAATTTAAACCCTCTGAACACAGATAAGTTTGTGCTACTTAACCGCTTCCAACTATTCAGATTTTGAGCTCAAAATTTAAGTTTAAGTGTAAGCTTACGAAACCATTTAATGAGATGCAAAAAATCACGGCAAAAAATAGTTTTTCATTACTTCAAAGTCTAAAGTGCCCTCTATCGGCATTTTTCGAAAATTATCTTTATAATTTATTTTCAAGAAAATATCAACATAAAGAATACTTTTAGTGAAAACCGCAAATCAATCGACCAAATTTTCTGTTTTTTATGTGTATTTGAAATTTTGGACCCCAAACTTTAATGGCGGCTATCTCCTTTGGAAAACGTTTGGGACCCTTGGTTTCCTAATTACTATTACTCGTCTTGATTTGTTCTATCACTCCCTAGTGTATATACCATTTGTTTAGGGACACCCTCTATATGCCAATTTTCAAGGGATTTTCAAGCGATAATTTTCACGCGAATATTCAAAAGGGAGTAATGTAATTCGAATAATTATTATTTCTACATAACAGCTAATCCATATAACATCTCATTCAGGTCACACATAGTCACAAGAGTCACAATCACTACGGCTAAACAAAAAATTGGAAATTCCATCCGTCTCTTTTATGAGTCTCAAATAACTATTTTATGTGACTCCTCTGGCAGGTCATTGTGATTGCTGCTTTGTGGCGAGTTACCAGGTGACTTTACAATGTCGTTTCATTGAGACTCTCGTGTGACATCTTATCTTGAGACTCAATTTCAAAGTCATTGTGAACATTGCATTATGATAAATTACCAAATAATGTCCCATTAAATCACATGGCGACTTTTCATCCCTTTTCACAGTGATTACTTCAAAGTAAGGTCTCTGCCACCATCTTGTTTTGGTCTCTTTGTCACAATTTGACAATGTCTTGTGACCGAAAGTGATTATGTGACTTTAATGATACATTATATGTTAATTTATCATAATGCAACGTTCACAATGTCTTTGAAATTGAGTCTCCAGATGAGAGGTCACACGATAGTCTCAATGAAAGGACATTGTAAAGTCATCTGGTGACTCACCACAAAGCAGCAATCACAATGACCTGTCAGAGGAGTCACATAGTAGTCGTTTGAGACTCATAAAAGATATGTATGGAATTTCGTATTGTTTGTTTTGTCGTAGTGACTGTGACTCTTGTGACCATGTGTGACCTAAATAAGATATTATATGGATAGGCTGTTATGCAGGGATAGTAATTATTCGAATTACATTACTTCCTTTTGAATATCCATTTTTTTCGCGTGAAAATTATCGCTTGAAAATCCCTTGAAAATTTGCATTTTGGGACTCGTCCTTAAATTTTGCACACCAGTGTATATAATATAAAATAAACCCACCCTGCTTACTCCCCAGCAATTTATCGTACAAGAAACTTATTGATATCGAACGACTGGAAATAAAATCTACATTTCAATGATGTACATAAAAATTTTTAAGGGGACATCTACATCTTAATATGAATCAAATTTCATTTTTTTAAAATATCAATACCAAATTTTGACATAGCATTTGAAACCTTTAGTTCAAACTATGCCTAGACATCAAATATCAAGTCATATGAAAGATATGTTTTTTAATTATGAATATTGAAATTTTAGTGCTTCAAATTTTAAATTAAATTTTAATATTTTTATCCCCTAAAATTATACTGCGAATTAGCTAATTTTTTGAAGAGTAAAAATACTAAAATATCCAAACATACGTTGAATTAGCAATTTTTATAATTTTATGATATGAATAATAGATTATTAAATTAGTATTTGAGAAAAATTATGATTCTTTTTTTGTATTTTAAATTATTAAATTTTTCTTTGTAATATCCCAAAATTTCAAAATTCTTTCAAGCAGATTTAAAATTATGCTTAAAAATCGATGTATCAGTTTTTGCATGTATGGATTATATTTACATTTGCATCTAAATTAGCCAAAAAGCCTTAGTGTTCATCGAACACGCAAGTTATAAAAATATGGTACTTCAAATATTTAAAAAAAATCATATTTTTATTGTTATTTTTAGATATTAAAATCTTAATGAGCTATTTCTTTATGTAACGTTAATACTAAAATACCCAAACAAATATAAAATGAATTTTATAATTTTATAATTTTATGAAACAAATTAAGAACTATGAAATTAATATTCAGTGATATTTTGAATTTGAACCAACAATTTTTTTTGATAGATTCAGATTTATTAAGCCCTGTTTTATGGAAATCCAAAATTTAAATTTTTTGTCAGTTAGTTTTCAAATTATGCTTTAAAAACAGCAAAATTCTAGTTTAAGAACCAAATCGACATTAGAATTGACTAGATATTTAGAAACTTCCTGTAATTTAGCAGTCCTCAATGACTTTTTGGTTTGCGCCTTAGTTGCCTTGATCAAGTAGGGAACTTTCTCACGGCCAACAATGGAATACTGGCATCATTTTTGTTACAGCTCCTAAAATGCGCTCGTTTTAAAATAATTAAATTCTTGAAAATTTCTTGTAGAAGTTACATGATTTTTTTTAGGTTAACTGAAGTGTATTATTTATTTATGCTGTCAGAATTGGATACTGCTATTGAAAAAGACAGGGTTCGTTTTAATATGTAGATGCCCTCAACTCAAATTTTATGCGCATCATATAAAAGCAGACTTTTTTCTAATCGTTTGGGGCCCCACCAGTAGCCGAGAGGTACAGACCTCTTAACTGGTAGACGACAAGTGCTGGGTTCGAACCCAATTGTCGCTGTCGGCCTAACCGTTCGGAGTTTTCGTGGTTTTCTTCGAACCTTGCGTAAATACGGGTTAGGTTCCCTTAGAAAGACCCCCACGAAGGGCACTCCCCCCGGTCCTATGTCCCTAGCGCAGATAATCGGACGACAAAAATAAACCAAACCAATCTAATCATTTGGTAAAAGTAACTGTCTTCTGGAGCAAAGTTTTGCAGTTTTAGTAGAGGTATGTTTACTTTTTTCCTACAATATTATTTTATGGAAATGTAATTTTAATATCAGCATAGTGTGTTATAAAAAACAGTGACAGAGCAGTGTATTATATTTTTATGTTTAAAATTGGGTGAAAAGCATATTCATTAATATAGGTTTTATTTAAGTGGCCCTATTCTATTAACATCCCAAGAACCATAATATGTACGGTTTAAATAATGGGTCAAAATTTCGGGAGTCTCAGTAGACGATATTTGTCATCCAATTACTTGTTTAGTGCATATTTAAACAAATAATTATACTTTCGAAATTACTCATTCGTTTAGAAACATTTCTTTATCCTAAAGTTTATTTATCTAAACTAATAAAATCCGTGCGCCTCTGTCTGTCTGTCTGTCTGCTTGAAGCCGATTACAGTTCGCAACGCGGGCGAGTTGGAAGTCGCGAGAGGTGTCTTTCGATTCGAAAAATTCCGGGAAAGTCATTTCGGGCATTTTCGAGACCTTGGGACCAAAATTAAAAAAGTTACGAATTAAAAACCGGTCGGGAATCGGAACGGAAAACGTCTAATTTCCCAAGAGAGAGCTCAAACGGAGCTCTCAGGCAGAACACTGCGCCACCTTGCGGTGAAGAACCTGAACTTTTCTCCTTTGGCTAAAAGAAGAAGCAGCAGAAAACTTCTTTTTTCTCCCGTCATTTTGTCAAAGAATGTATAAGAGAAAAATAACTAATTGGTAAAAAATGTTAAACACGGTTTAATTAATATAATGAGTATAACTATTTAAGCACAGAAAGATATGTTCACTAAGAGGTAATCGTGTTGCTAATTAATATTTTGAGGATCTCAGATGTAACTGGCTATTCATATATTTATTCTGTATGTGAGTATTAATCGTTGTGGCTCATTTTTATACTTTTTCTTTTTGGTAGCATACACGAATATTGTGTAACCTAAGATTTACGCGATTAATACTAATTTCTGTTAGTACAAACGGAAAACGAGCTGCCAAAATTATTTGTTAGTTATGTTGTTAGTGATATTAATGAAATTACTTTTTTTTTAAATAGCAGTCTTTTGCAGTTTTTAATACCGAAACTTTTTTGCCCGTTTTTTCTTCAACCATCATGCAGACAGTTTTTAAAGTAGAAAAAAACCGATTACATATTCAGAATCTGCGTAAAAGTCTGCTTCTGAAAACCAAAAAATACGAGAAAATGTCTTATGGGCGCGCAGCGCCAACCGTGCAAAACCAAATATTTTTAACGGGACGATGGCGACCATGGCGCGTAGCACCCACTGTGCGAAATCACATATTTTTAACGGGATAATGGACGCATAACAACCATAGCTCTTTAATTTACTTTTTTTTGTACTTGAGGATTCGAACACCAAGACTTGCTTATTAAATGAATTTTTTTGTTTATCATATATTGCTTAATATCGAAATTCGTTTGGAAAAGGTGGCCCAGCTAGCGGGCGTAGCTCGCTAGTCTATACTAATAAAATCCGTGCGCCTCTGTCTGTCTGTCTGCTTGAAGCCGATTACAGTTCGTAACGCGGGAGAGTTGGAAGTCGCGAGAGGTGTCTTTCGATTCGAAAATTTCCGGGAAAGTCATTTCGGGCATTTTCGAGACCGTGGGACCAAAATTAAAAAAGTTGTGAATTAAAAACCGGTCGGAAATCGGAACGGAAAACGTCGCATTTCCCAAACGGGGCTCAAACGGACCTCTCCGGCAGAACACTGGGTTACCTTGCGGTGATCGACCAGAACTTTTCCCCTTTGGCTAAAAGAAGATGCAGCAAAAAACCCCTTTTTCTCTCGTGTCATTTTGTCAAAGAATGTATAAGTGAAAAATAACTGATTGGTAAAAAATGTTAAAAACGGTTTAATTAATATAATAAGTACAACTATTTAAGCACAGCAAGATATGTTCACTAAGAGGTAATAGTGTTGCTAATTAATATTTTGAGGATCTCAGATGTAACTGGCTAATCATATATTTATTCTGTATGTGAGTATTAATCGTTGTAACTCATTTTCATACTTTTTCTTTTTGGTAGCATACACGAATATTGTGTAACCTAAGATTCACGCGATTAATACTAATTTCTGTTAGTACAAACGGAAAACGAGCTGCCAAAATTATTTGTTAGTTATGTTGTTTGTGATATTAATGAAATTATTTTTTTTGCGCGTTTTTTCTTAAACCATCATGCAGACAGTTTTTAAAGTAGAAAAACTGATTACATATTCAGAATCTGCGTAAAAGTCTGCTTCTGATGAACCAAAAAATTCGAGAAAATGTCTTATGGGCGCGCAGCTCCAACCGTGCAAAACCAAATATTTTTAACTGGACGATGGCGACCATGGAGCGTAGCGCCCACTGTGCGAAATCACATATTTTTAACGGGATAATGGGCGAATAACAAACATAGCTCTTTAATTTACTTTTTTTGTGCTGAGGATTCGAACACCAAGACTTGCTTATTAAACGAATTTTTTTGCTTATTATATACTGCTTAATATCGAGGTTCGTTTGGAAAAAGTGGCCCAGCTAGCGGGCGTAGCTCGCTAGTTATTGATAATAATTGCAGACTTATTATTGTTTAGATAGTCTTTGCTGTGCAATATTATATTAAAGGTTTTCCGGCAGTATTTTTTAAATTAAATATTTAGATACAAATAGTTATGATGCTGTTTATATGTAATGTATACAATATTCAAAATATATAGAATTTGATATTTCTTTTAAGAATATGTATAAATTATGAAAGTATTGTAATTATTAAAAAGGCAAATTATGTCATAAAAACATGGAATCGCAAGACAAATAATTTCATTAGTATCTTTAAATGAACTTACATTAATTGACTGACATTTAAAACAGATTAAAAATTTAAATACGTAGGATTATTGTAACTTAATCCTATAATAATTTTTGGTAATTACGCATGTGTTTCCAGTGTAAAAGAGATAATTAGAACCCGTCTAAGTCACACGCATTTCATTCATATGCTTAGGATTTTATTTCTTTGTAAAAATAAGTATTGAACATCAAGTAGACAAAATTCTGTAATTAAGGATGGCTGAAGAGAGACATTGCATTATCAAATATTTTTCTGAAGATTGACGCAATAAACTTAAACGTAAATTATTAATTTTTCTTGAAATATCATTATAGTTTTATTTAAACGAATTATCTAATCCTCAACAAAATTAATCATATGATAAGTAAATTAAGTATGCGAAGTTGGTTTCATATGCTATTCACTGGCTGAAACGTCTATTCTAAATTTAGATCATCTAGTTTTGTTTTCGCTATTTTTTATATTTTAACCGAAACCAACAAAATTATTCTAAATGTTGTAAAAACCTGCGTTTGACACATGTCAAAAAAATTTTCAGTAATTTTTTTTTTTTTTTTTTTTTTTTTTTTAAGTAAGTAAAATCTTTAGAGACTTTTGATTTTGTATGTTCTATTTTTTTGAGAAATAGGGGGAACTGGGGTACATTGATACTTGGGGCACATTGATACACCCCCTGTACAGCACACATGGTCATTACAGGAAGTTTCACAACAGCTCCAAAAGGTGATACTAGTGAAATTAGCAACATACAAAAAGTTTTGGAATGATTCAATAGTTTGATGAAATGGGATGAGTAATTAATTGTTTTTGTAGGTGAAAAGTAAATTTGAGTTGTACAATTGAAATGGTGTTACAGTACTGTTCCAGTATTTTCAACCGAAAAGAATACCCTCCCTGGCAAGTAACGCTAATCTTTATCAGTTCCTCATTCTTTATTGTTAGATAAATTATGATGTGTTGGATTCGCGACTCATTTTATTTAAAATGGCTGCATGGGGCACAATGATACAGTCTTTGTCGGGGCACATTGATACAACCTAAATCCTTTTCTAGTTCATTTTTTCATTACCTTTTATTTTTATTTTTACCATACACTCCTTAATTCAACCATTTTTCGTCAAAATGTTCTACTATTAGTTTTTATTGACGTGAAATAGCTCTAATTTCTTTATATTAGAACATTTTATAGTATTTTTGCAAACAGAAGACGTACAAACTTACACAATATCTAGTGCTAGTAGAATTAACAAAAGAAATGGACGGCAGCCTGGCAAACCTCAAATTTATATCGATTCTCCAGAGAAAAAAAATATTATCGACATGAGAAATGTTAAGTAAGAGAAACAAGCTGCAGAACAGTACATGATAATTATATTATAAACATAATTTTTAATATAATTATTCTTTATTTTATGTTTGTAAACCGATTTATAAACAGAAAACCTAGTGATTCTTTCACCTTTGCTAAGATAGAAGAGAATTCTGGGGTTAAAGTGCCAGATATGAAAAAGTTACCACAGCCAGAACATCAGGTCATTATACATTTCATTTTGATTGCTTTAATATCGCTTACAAATAAATTGTGTGCGATTTTAATGTCTATAACTATATATAAAATGGTTTGCTAACTATTTTTCTGTGAAAAATAAGCATTGGTGTTATTTTGTCTCCATTTTTCCCAGACGTTTCAAAGTGTATCAATCTGCCCCGGGTATGGGGCACTTTGATACAAATTACTTTTTTTGATTTTTTTAAAATTACATGCAAAAATAACATGTAAAACAACGATTGTACATTTTTGTAACACACAACACAGATTTTGCTGACATCCCATAGAAAAATAACTTGAAATTTCTGCTTTCTAGACACCAAAAATTTTTTTTTTGAAAAAAGCTGTATCAATGTCCCCCAGTTCCCCCTAAATGAAATTATTCTTCTAGTTTTTGGATAAAAGTAGTTTAAATATACAAGAAAAAAATTTATATTTGGTACAAGTTTTAATTGAAACAAATGTAGATCACAAAGAGTTTTAAAATTCCTTGATCGGTTTTTCTGTTTAATGCTTAGTTATAATTAGTTGTTATGTTTTACTTCTGAATTTTTGTCATCCATTTTATAGGTTTGTTACGTTGGGAAAAAATATATTGTTTCACGAAGTTTTGGACACGATGTCTTTAATCACGAATTCGACTAATTTTTAACATTACAGTTTTATTACGGATAAAATCGATTACGGATTGTAAGCCAATTGTAAGTCAAGTACACTGTAAAAAAAATCCAGAAACGTTCCTGGAAAAAAAATGGGAAGCTAAGTTGCCTATTATTTCCAAGAAATATTTCTTGAAAATGACTGGAACTTTACTGTGTAATTTTGAAACATTCCCCAGAAAAGGCTGTAAGTTTCCTGTGAAATACCAGGAACGTTTCTGTCGACAACAAAACATTACTGATATTTCACAGGAACCTTATTGCCTTTTCTGGGAAACGTTTCAGAAGTATTCAGTATGATTTCTGTTATTTTCCCGAAACATTATGTACAAATAATGGGCAACTGAGCTGCCCATTACTTCTCAGGAGCATTTCTGGAAATATTTTCACAATCAGGAACGTTTCATATATTAGATTTCACTAAATTTTATTTTATTATTCTTTATTTGTGTATTTTATTTATTTATTTATTTATTATTTTACATTCATTAGATTCGATGCCAAAATATATTAATCCATTTTCAAGTATTTAAAATATTACTCTTTTTTTTGTTTACTTTTGAAAAATATTTTTAATTATTTAATCAATTTAAATTGTTCGACATATGCATACAATTAATATCCGGGATTTTTAATTTATATTATGTATTTTTCATAGATTCAATGTAATGTGAATTTCTCATACTGTCAACATTGTAAACAAGCTAAACATTATTTCCAAATCGGCATCCCCTCCTATTTATGAAAATTTTTTATGCTTCATAAGGTAAAATTCATAAGGTTCTAATTCAAGGAAATTCTGCACAACAAACACACATTCAAAACAAACAGACATTCGAAGCATATTTAAAATTTCTGATAACACTTTTTTTTTTGTATGGTGAAATTAAAGTGATCATTTATGTATTATTTTATATCATTCGTAATTATCTTCTCTAAGATATTAGGATCACCGGATAAGTCATTTAAATGATACAACAGTTAATAATATATTTGTTAAATAAGAATAAATATTTTAAATAATTTTACGCATCCTTTAAAATATATTCTTAAATTTATCTGTTTATATTTAAATATTTCCATCTGATAATTTGAAAAATCTTCAAACATTGCATGCTTTTTTACTTCCATGTAATATATAAGCTCATTTAATATTTAAATTCGTTAAAATTTTATTTTGCGAATTTCCTGTTTGTATATTTCCAGAATTTTCTTAAAGTTTTGTTTTGGTTATAAATAATTAGCAATAAATCACATAAGAAATAGTATAATCTCAGAAATTAAAAAAAATATATATATACACATACAAAAAAAGAAAGAAAAAAAAACAGCCGTTATGCAACTTATTTTGACAAAAAATTAATATATATCAATGTAATAAAACAATAGTAAATACAATAATATGTATCAATATGCTTCCAGAATTTTCTTAAAGCTTTGTTTTCGTTATAAATGATTATCAATAAAGCGCTTTAGAAATAGGGCAATCTCAATTTTACTCAATTTAACGAATTTGATACATATCTATTTTTGAAAAAGAACAGCCGTTGTTCAACTTACTTTGATAAAAAAAAAAAAAAAAAAAAAAAAAAAAAAAAAATTAAAAAAATCTTAATTCAGTGTGTTTTAACAACAATTTTATATTTACGATTGTTGCAATAATAAGGAAAATGTTAATGGGACCATTATTTATTTATTTATTTTATAAAATATATATATTATTGCAGTTTTTTATATACATAAGAAAATAAAATGCGTAAAAACACAGAGTCTAACAATCTATACAACTGCATTTTATATCGATGTACAGTAAAAAAAAAAACTAGCGTAAATATGGATTAACATTAATTTAACGTTTCAAACATAAATTTATACTTTAAAAATTGAAATTCATTAAAACATAAATAAAATTAATATTTGTTAAAACCAAATTTGTTCCTAAAATAATATAGCATGTAAAAAACATTAGCGGAAAAAAATGGAATATTATATTTTATAAATAAAACTTACCCTTTTGCGTAGCATATTATTACTTTAGTTGAGGTATGAATACGGCATGATGAAATATCACGAAATAATTTTTTTTATGTCCAACAAGGATTTTTGAAAAACTGATTAATGTATGTTTCATTTAAATTAACCAGCTCTCCGAAGAAATCCCAATTAGACTAAAGTCTTAGGATACCACGAGGTTCACATACTCCATGCGTTTCTTTCGCGCGCGCTATTGTTTTGTATTCCACCGAAGATAATCTCTCAGAAGGGGTATTGCATTTTCCCCTGAAAGGTCTCAACAGCAGAAATTGAAATGTTTGTCCTCTGTTCATTTATTCACACCTGGTACTTCACAATGATTCTTTAACATTCATATAAGGAAATCATTTTCGACTCACACACTCATGACACACAATAACAAACAACTAATAATGGCGTCGGCTCGGCGTCAGCTTTATGCCGTTGCTAATTGTAATTATCAAACGTTTCAGATAAGAAAACCTGAATTTCCCAGGAAACTTTTACGTTGTTTTGGAAACCTTTAAAAAGGAGAAACCTTTCTTGAATTTACACAGAACGTTATTATTTTTTCTTACAGTGTATCTGGGGGGGACACCAGTGGCCGAGAGGTTTAGACCTCTCAACTGGTAGGCGGCAGCTGCTGGGTTCAAACCCAATCACGACCGTCGGCCTAATCGTTAGGAGTTTTCCTGGTTTTCTTCGAACCTTGCGTGAAAACGGGTTAGGTTCCCTTAGAAAGACCCCCACGAAGGGTACTCTCCCCCAGGGCCTATATCCCTAGTGTAGATAATTGGTCACACTAAATAAACCAAACCAAACAAAACTAAGTATCTGGGTTCGATTGCCGGTTTGGACAATTTTTCGCTCAGTTGGAAATATTCTGTTAGTATGATAATTTACCAATCAGTTTCATTGAGTTAAAATAATAATATATCTACGTATCCATCGTTATATGAAGTTTCTACACCTGCGGTTTATTCTGCCTAGCTGTCTAAATCACAGACTAGATGTTATGACCAATAAGGTTATCTGAGCGAAAAATCCTAGCCGGCTATCTCCCAGTTATCTTAACAGGTAAAGCACTGGCCTCATAATCCAAATATTTGGGTTCGATTCCCGGCCTGTGCAATTTTTTCCTATGTTGGAAATATTCAGTTCGTGCGGATATAATATCTAAGATTCCTATGTTTTTCTGAATATTTCACAAGATTTTTTTTTAATGATTAAGCCATTTAAAAAAAGTAAAGAAATTTATGTCATTTAGCAATGATTTATATAGTTATTTATTTAAAAGGTGAGAACTCCTTTTTTTATAATTTTGATTGTGTTGTTACAAATTTAAATACAGTGCTATTTAGTTTTGTGAAAATTTATAAAATTTATTTCTTAATTTATCTTTACGACATTTATATATCCTTAGGTTATTTATGATTTATAGAAATAAAGGTATACACAGTAAAAAAATCCGTTAAATTTACAACACAAACTGCTTGCAACAATGTTGCAAAAAAAATCTTTAAAAATTGCAGTAAAATTAGTTCTAATCTTTTAATAAAACTAATTTTACTGCAATTTTTTCGGCAAAAAGGGTTATAAATTTAACGGATTTTTTCTTAACAGTTATAATTTATTTCAGACTATTTTACTCAGCTCTGCAAATATGCAAAGCATATATTTCGTTATGTTTTAATTATGATTTTATTAAAAATATAATTAAAAACTTTTTAAATTTTAGCTTAAAATACTTAGTTATCAAAATCTATAAATGTGACTTTAGCGTGCACGTAATAATATGTTTCTTTAAATATCATAAATGATTTTAATATTGGTTTTCGATATATTCACATCCGTTAATTAACACTAACTTTGAGAAACAAAGTTTTAATTCATGCGTAAATTTATAATGGTATTTTAATTAATTTTTAATATTCAACTCAACAAAGTTAATAATTGGTTTACAGATCGTATTTTTATGAAATCATAATGTCTTCCGTATTTCAAAGCATTTTTCATGTTTTAATTAATTTGAGTTTATTAAATTAAGTTTATTAAATCACTTACTGATTTTTTTATATTTAAACATTTCTTTACCTTTTTTACTAATAAAATGCTTAATATTATATAAACATTCTACTGATTGATGTATATTTTGTTTTCTACAGACAAATTCTACTCAAATTTGGCTTAAGACAAAAATAACTGCTTTTATTTAACATCAATTGAAGTCTGTACATTCGAAATATAACAGTACTGCTGTTACTTTATGATGATACAAAATTCTACAGAAATCGCTACCTAAACTATTGTAATACCTATTAACATAAAAAAAAGAAATATTTTTTTTTCAATGCGAAATATATATACAGGGTGTTTCTAAATTCATGGTACAAACTTTAAGGGGTGATAGTACACATCAAGAAAAACAATATTAAATAGGAAACTAAGGGTCCCAAACATTTTTCGAAGGAGATAGGCGCCATTAAAGCTTAATATCCAAAAATTCAAATGATTATAAAAAAGCAGAAAAATTGGTCGATTCGTTTTCGGTTTTCACAAATACTATTCCTTATCTCAGAATTGTCTGTGCGCTCCCGAAGCTTGATTAAGAGATCAGCGCCACCTAGCTGATAAATGATGTAACGCTCAGTTGAGCTTCGTTGTCCCTCGAACAACACGTCTGTATCGAGCGCCCTCGCTCTCAAATCAAAAGCTCAGTTAAATGTTTGTCCCCTGGCAATAATCAATAAAAACCTATTGTGAAATAAAAACAATCTACTTTTCTCTAACGCTGTCGACATATGATCCTAGGCGACCGGAGAACAGCTAATTAAAGAATGACCACGTTAACTACTTTAAATCGCCAACGCGGCGTATTGAAAACTAAAGTAAATAAAATTACGAAATTCATAAACGAATACGAATGCATTCATCTAAAAGGATCGCAAGAGGGGCAGCAAGAAGAACAACACCGCTTAGAAAGCAAAAGAGCTTCTATTTTGGAAATTAAAACGTCATTACGTAATTTGATAGTATCGTATACAACTCTTCCGGAAGATGTTGACATAACTGATTCTTTGGAACTAGCAACGGAGCTAGAGGATGAACTGGAAGATTCAGAGGTAAAACTTAACATTATTCTTTCTAAATATGAATGTGTTAATGTCAATAAAGGATATCCTACTGTTAGTAATAGCTTTAAAATTCCAGACTCACCTCTACCCAATGTTTATGGAAAATATGATGAATTTAAAAATTTTAAGTCTCAATTTATGTCTATTATCGGAAATAATAAGAATTTAAATTCAACTCAGCAGTTATGCTACTTAAAGAGCTGTTTAAAAGGTGAAGCCAAAAGGCTTGAGTCAGCTCAAGATACTTACGAATCTCTTTGGCAATCTTTAGAAGAAAGATATGAAAATAGCTGTCATTGATTGCCATATTATTAAACTACTTAATTTTTCAAAAGTACCCGATTCTCCTAATCATTTAATGCAATTAATTGATAATACAAAATGTAATTTGCGTGCATTAAAATTACTTGAATTTGAATCTAATGAGCTGTCAGATGCTTTAATAAAGCACATCTTGTTTCAAAGATTAGATTCTGAAATAAAAAAATCGTTCGAAATGAAATTAAATAAAAACGAAATTCCTAAATTAGCTAGCTTTTTAAGCTTTTTGAAGAAAGAAGTCCTATTCTTCAAAATACTGTTATTTCAAAGGAACAAAAAAGGTCTCCGTATAATAATTGGAAATCTGGCACTAAGCCAAACATGGAAAAATCCCTTTTAACAAAATCAAAACAGCGAAAAGGTTGCATTCTAGGATGTACAGATTCGCATTCTTTATATAGATGTGAGACATTTAAACAAATGAACTAGATAAAGAGGTCAGAATTTGTTAAAAATAACAATTTATGTCAATCTTGCTTAAACAGCCATCTACCTAATCCTTGTTTATCTAAAAATAAATACCTTTCTTGTGACAGCAAAGAGCATAATACATTACTTCATTCATTAAATGAAAATAATATCAGAAGGCATATCATTGTTGAAGACCAGATAGGCGCCAGGTGGATTCACCCCCCTCCCTTTCTCCTGTTAATCAAACATTTTTCGCAAAGGAAAATGAAATAAATAAATCTTGTGTAATTTTAAACACAGCTGTGATATATTTGAAAGACGGTTCTGGGGAATTTCTACCTTTAATTGCTGCATTAGACAGTTGTTCAAGCTCGCATTTATTGACTTCTCATGCCGCAAATCTATTAGGATTGCGTAAACAAAAAACTCATATTTCCATTTCCGGACTTAATGATCTATGTTTAAACGCTAAATCATTTGTTAGTACGGAATTAACGAATGAAAACAAAACTAAATCTTATCAATTAGATATGTTAGTTGTTCCTAAAATCGCTAATCTACCACCCAAATATATAAATACGTCAAAATTAAAATTGCCGTCGAACATAGAATTAGCGGATAATAATTGGAATAAGCCGAAACGCGTACATGCATTGATTGGAGCGCAGTTATTCTATGAATTAATAGGGTCTAATAAAATTAAAATTGATGATTCCCAATTAATGTTAGTAGAAACGTTTTTTGGGCACGTTATATCAGGAACTGTATGCAATTCTATCTCAAATTTAAGGGAATATTCTGATTCTTGTTTTTTAGTAACAGATTATAAAAATTTGGAAAAAGAAATAAGTTCTTTTTGGGAAATGGAGCAAGTAAGTGAATTAAAACCCTTAGTTAGTGAGGAGTTAAATTACTGTAATGAACATTTTTTTAAAGACTCACTATCGGAAACCGGACGGCAGATATGTAGTTGAATTACCCTTTAAGATTCAAATGTTAGATAATTCTCTGGGAGATCTGTAAAACAAATTGCCGCTAAAAGATTAAATCAGTTATGGAACCGTTTGAAGCGGGATCCCAAATTAAAGGAATTATACTCAGAATTTTTAAAAGAATACACTACTTTAGGACACATGGAAGAAAATTCCGATGACATAAATCCTGATAAAGGATATTTTTTCCCTCATCACGGTGTTTTGCGACCATCAAGTACTACAACTAAACTGAGGGTTGTTTTTGATGGGAGTTGTAAAACTACTAATGGGAAGTCTTTAAACGACTTATTGTTTAAAGAAGGGATAATTCAGGATGATCTTTTTTCAATTATGATTCGTTTTAGAAAACATATTTTCGCATTTACAGTTGATGTAAATATAATGTTTTGACAAATAGAAGTAAATCCGTCGCATACTAGATACCAAAAACTATTGTAGAGAGAAGGGAGGGAGGAACCTGACAAAATCTACACTCTGAAAACGGTCACCTACGGTTGTGCAAGCAGTCCATACCTTGCCACTAGAGTGCTCCAACAGTTAGCGGTAGATGAAGCCAACAATTAGCCAACAATCCCATTAGCTGCCGAAGTTGTAAAGAACGATATGTACATGGACGATTGCCTGTCAGGTGCATCAGACATTTCCGAATTTTTTCAAATTAAAAAACAATTAACAGACATCTTCAAAAAAGGTCAGATGGCCTTGCATAAATGGCGTTCTAATGTTATTGAAGAAATAAATCCTGATTATCAAACATTTCCCTTTAATCAAAATGCGAATTAAAGTTCAACAAAAACTCTCGGAATACTGTGGGACTGTACTAGTGATACATTTAACTTAAAAGTTATCGTCAACAGAAATTCTGACTATACAAAACGCGAAATTCTAAGTCAAATTGCAAGACTCTTTGACCCCCTTGGCTTGCTCGGTCCTGTAATTTGCCGTGCAAAAATCTTCATGCAACAACTATGGTTGCTAAAATGCGACTGGAATGATAAAATTCCACTTCATGTTGCTCAAGAGTGGGACAATTACCTCACTTCACTAGTTCTTATAGAAACAATCAAAATACCCAGATGTATTCTTATTAAAGATGCATCAACTATCATCTTACATGGGTTTGCTGACGCGAGTGAGAAAGCATTCGGAGCTTCCCTTTATCTTCAAAAGAACACTTACTCAAATTCGCCTGTTTGCCACCTCATTTGCAGCAAAAGTAATGTTGCCGCTATTCAAACTGTCAGCATACCGAGGCTTGAACTTTCAGCCTGTCTATTGTTGTACCAACTTGCTCAAAAGGTAATCAGAGCCATGAAACTTCAAATCGACAAAGTCATACTTTGGTCGGACTCTACGATTTCCCTAGCATGGATAAACATGTCCCCACATCTTCTAAAAATTTTCGTTGCAAATCGAGTGTCTAAGATTCAAGAACTTACCAAAAACTACGAGTGGAGATACGTGCCATCAAAACTAAATCCAGCGGATGTGTTATCCCGAGGTCAAGATGCAAAATCGCTTGCTACAAATAAACGGTGGTTTGAAGGACCCGATTTCCTGAAACAAGACATTGTAAATTTTTGTCCACAAAAGGACTCTCATACTAAAGACGAACAATTTTTAAAGGAACTAAAGTCAGTTCCGGTTCTCACTTTAATTATAAATTATGACTTCATAAACACTTTTCTTACCATTTCAAATAGTTATATTAAATTAATGAGAGTGTTAGCATTTATTTTCAGGTTTGTCCACAACTGTAAAAATGAGAAAAAACTTAAGGGTTCCTTAACTCTAGATGAACTAAGAGTTTCTAGAAATTTCTTAATTAAGAGAGCTCAAGGTGAGTATTTTTCATCAGAAATTTCGGCATTGAAAAAGGGCATGTCTGTCCCTGTAAAAAGTCCCTGTAAAAGAGATTTTTAGATCCCTTCGTAGATAAAGATGATCTGTTAAGAGTGGGTGGTCGTTTGACCAAATCAAATTTAAGTTATGACTGATCTCACCAAATCATTTTATACACAAGCAGTAAATTGACTAAAATTATCTTTCTTTACTATCATAAAAGAGCCTTGCATGTTGGTCCTCAAGGGCTATTAAATAGTATAAGACAATTATTTTGGCCCATTAATGGAAGGAACATTGCTCGTCAAGTTGTACACGAGTGTGTCCAATGTTTCAAAATAAAACCTTCAATTGTAAGTCAAATAATGGGTAATTTACCCCCTGAGAGAGTAATACAAGGGCCACCGTTTTCCAATGCAGGTCTTGACCTATGCGGTCCATTTTTTATTAAATATCGCAACCAGAGAAAAGGGATATTTAATAAAGTTTATGTGGCCATTTTCATATGCATGATTACTAAAGCTGTGCAGTTAGAACTACTTTCTGACTTAACTTCTGCTGCATTAATTGCAACACTTAAAAGATTTTTTGCTCGCAGAGGCAAAAGTAATACTATCTTTTGTGACAATGCATCCAACTTTGTTGGAGCATGTGCGGAACTAAAAAGATTATTAAATTTTATAAATAAAAACAATGATGATGCATCAAATTTTCTGTCATCCGAGCAAGTTCTCTGGAAATTTCTCCCCCCTCGTTCCCCAAATTTTGGAGGACTCTGGGAGAGAGGCGTCGGACAGTTCAAATACCACTTAAAAAGAACTATTGGTGTTACGAAATTAACCATTGAAGAATTTTTAACTATTACCACTCAAATCGAAGGTATTCTAAATTCGCGCACTCTTTCCCCATTATCTTCTGAATTAGAAGACTATGAAGTTTTGATCCCAGGACATTTCTTTATTGGTAGATCAATTAATGCTCTTCCTGAGCCAAATTTGATTAATGTAAAAGAAAACTTGATCGACCGATGGCAGAAAACTCAAAAAATCGTGCAACTAATTTGGAAAAATTGGTCCAATTCTTATTTAAGCCATTTGCAGCAGAGATCCAAATGGCTCTTTAAAAAACAAAATGTTGCACCAGGTATGATGGTTCTGGTAAAGGATGGAGACCTACCAGTTTGTAAATGGATAGTAGGTCGCATTTCAGAAATCATCAAGGGAAATGATGACAATGTTAGGGTTGTAATAGTCCGGACTCCATCTGGAACTTACAAAAGAAGTATCTCTAATATTTGTGTTCTACCTATTGTAAATAACGAAAATATTAATTAAGCTTAACCTATTTCTATTGAATTTATTATTTCCTATTATTGTATTTATATTAAGTGCTTTATGTGTAACCATTAATTTGTAATAGTATCTGTATGTTATTGTATATTTAATTGTTGTGTATCATTGAACTATCAGAATATTTCAATGGGGGCCGGTATGTGCGCTCCCGAAGTTTGATTAAGAGATCAGCGCCACCTAGCTGATAAATGATGTAACACTCAGTTGAGCTTCGTTGTCCCTCGAACAACACGTCTGTATCGAGCGCCCTCGCTCTCAAATCAAAAGCTCATTTAAATGTTTGCCCCCTGGCAATAATCAATAAAAACCTATTGTGAAATAAAAACAGTCCACTTTTCTCTAACGCTGTCGACATTGTCTTAAAAATAAATTATAGAGATAAATTTCAAAAAATGCCGATAGAGGGCGCTTTAGACTTTGGAGTAACGAACAACTATTTTTTACCGTTATTTCTTGCATTTCATTAAATTTTTTTAGAAGCTTAGACATAAACTTAAATTTTGAGCTCAAAATCTGAATCGTTGGGATTGGTTAAGTAGCGCAAACTGAATTGTGTTCAATGGGTGTGGGGATGTTCAAATTTCAAATGATTATAAAAAACGTAAAAATTGACCGGTTTTCGCTAAAATTATTCTTTATGTCAATATTTCCTTGAAAATAAATCTTAAAGATAAATTACAAAAAATTTCGTTTGAGGGCGACTTAAACTTGAGAGTAACCAGCAACTATTTTTAACCGTTATTTTTTGTATCTAATTAAATAGTTACAAAAGCCTAGATTTAAATTTTGAGCTCAAATTCTAAATCGATGGGAGGAGTTAAGAAGCACAAACTGAACTGTGTTCAGGAGTTGAAATGTTACCCCCTCACCCCTCGAACACAGTTCAATTTTCCGCTACTTAATTACTCACAACGATGCAGATTTTGAGCTCAAAATTTAAGTTTGAGCATTTAAGCATTACAAGCATTTAATTAGATACAAAATATAATGGTTAAAAATAGTGTTTGATTAATCTAAAGTTTAAGGCGCCCTCTGGCGGAATTTTTTGAAAGATATCTTTAAAATTTATTTTCAAGGAAATATTGACATAAAGAATTGTTTTAGCAAAAACCGACCAATTTTCCCACTTTTTTTAATCATTTTAAATTTGAACCTCCTCACTCCCATTGAACACAGGTCAGTTTGCGCTACTTAACCACTCACAACGATTCAGATTTCCATCTCAAAATTTAAGTTTAAGCTTTTAAAATAAAATTTATGAGATACAAAAAATAACGGTAAAAAATAGTTTTACGTTACTCCAAAATCTAAAGTGCTCTCTATCGGCATTTTTTGAATTTTATCTTTATAATTTATTTTCAAGATAATACTGACATAAAGAATAATTTTAGTGAAAATCGCAAATCAATTCACCAACTTTTCCGTTTTTTATAATCATTTGAAATTTCAACCTCTCCCCACAGTTCAGTTCACCACTCCCAACGACTTAGATTTTGAGCTCAAAATTTAAGTTTATATCTAAGCTTCTAAAAAAAATTTAATGAGATGCAAAAAATAACAGTAAAAAATAGTTGTTCATTACTCCAAAGTCTAAAGCGCCCTCTATCGGCATTTTTTGAAATTTATCTTTATAATTTATTTTAAAGACAAAACTGACATAAGAATAGCCTTTGTGAAAACCGCAAATGAGTCGACCAATTTTTCTGTTTTTTTTTTTTTTTTTTTTTTTTTTTTTTTTTTTTTTTAATAATCATTTGAATTTTTGGACCCTAAACTTAAATGCCGCCTATCTCCTTCGGAAGACGTTTGGGTCCCTTAGTTTTCTATTTAATATTGTTTGTCTTGATGTATACTATCACCCCTTAAAGTTTGTACCATGAATTTAGAGACACCCTGTATATATATGAATAAATATCAATGCTAGGTTGCTACTCAGTTAATGTTGAAATTGATCTGGAATTAATTAATTCCCAAATAGTTTGTAAAATTCTATGTAAATCGTAATTTAGAACGTTTTGCAGCGATTTTAGCCCAAATTATTAATTCATTTTTTCCTCTTTTTAACGAGCATTTTTATGAAAATAGAAAAACGCCACGTCCAATTTCAAGTTTATAGACACATTAGTAATACGAAAATCATATGTATAAAACATTTTTTCTCCCTGCACCTATTTAAATATCGATTTATTTAAAAATCTTTGCGTGCACTTGAGTCTTAATTCTAGCAGACAAATTTCAGGTTTCCATCAATATAAATTTTATACAAATAGTTATTCAAGATGTTTTTAAAACGTTTTGTCGATTTTTATTGTTATAAAATTCGAATATTTTAGCTCATCTGTGCGAGCATTTACGTACCAAAATATTAAGGCATCTAATTTCGAATGTTTCTCTCGAAAATATATCTACAGAAATCTAAATTTAGAAATTTTTAGTACTCTTTTTCAAACATATCGCATAAAAATTTTGTATAAAGCACGCTCTGCGTGTGCAATAACGCCTCTACAATTAACAATTATGTCAAATTTCCACTTCCGATGCTTAAGAATCCAATAGAATACGTATTTAGAACTTTTTTCGATAATTGTATCCTTTTAAATTTCAACTTATTTAAAAACCTTTAAAATCGCGTGTTCGTTTGTTAAAACTATCCGACGCCATGCACAATTACCAGTTATAATTACTGTATCCACAAAATCATTATTTAGAATGTTTACTTCATTTGCATTCTTTTAATTTTTCTAATTCTTTTAAAAAAAGGAAAAAACTGTTCTTCACGTACATTGTGTTATTATAGCTAAAGCGTATGACAAATCTAAAGTTTCTATATTTAGAAGTTCTAATGATTTGCTAATTTAGATGATTTATGGAACGCGTTTTCTCATTTTACATTTTTATATTTCTAATTAGAAAAAAACCCTATCTTAAACAGCATTTTCATCGTATAATGTACACTAATGTGTAAACTTTTAATCTTCTAGCGCTCTGAGTTTCACAAAAAGAAAAAGTAACTTATATATAAAGCCATTTGGTTGTATTCCAATATATGAACCATATAATTTAATGTAAAATTATCACATGGAAACATGTGTGGAAAAAAAACACAAAATGAATACAAATTGAACTTTTAGAACTCTTTATATATATATATATATATATGGAGATTCTTCTTATAAAAGTTCTTTCGAACACATAAGTAAATAAACTCGGAGGTAAATTAAATTCTGACACCGTTTTTAAACTTTTAAATGACTTATATTAAACGTTAATATTTACAAAAAAGATATTTACATATTAATATTTACAATTCGAACATTCAAAAGGAAACTTTAATTAAAACATCTTAATCGCGTCATCTTAATCAACATTCTTCTAAAGTCAACACCAACTCTCCAAACATTCCATCCAACGATCTCTTCCGTTCATTTCTTTTTTCTTCGGCTTTTCGTCTGAATGGAGTTTTTTCAGAAAATCGTCTGCTTTCTAAAGACCTTTTCTATCAGAGTTGCGATATGAAGAACCTTACAAGACATGATACTTGGCTGTTGGAGAAAGAATCGCTCCCACAACGGCCGTCCTGACTAGGCTTTCGTCCTCGAATGCTCGTCCCTTTGGAGGCAGCAGCAGTTGGATCATCTGGAAGATAAATAAAGAAAAAACCACAGCAGCATCCAAAGTCTTAATTGAAAAAAAGAAGTCATTATTCAAATTGTTTATCAAAGCTTAGATTATTTCTTGAAAAAATTCATATTATTTTTTTTTTCGCGTCTTTTCGTCTTCTCTTTCTTACGTCCTTTCATCTTCTTTTATCTTACGTCCTTTCGTCTTTTCTTTCTTACGTCTTCCGTCTTCTTTTATCTTACGTCTTTTCGTCTTCTTTCATACGTCTTTTCATCTTCTTTTACCTTACGTCTTTTCGTCTTTTCGAGAATAAAGTTAAAATTCTATTAGTTGTCAGTCCAGAGGTTTGTCATAGTTGGTATAGTGTCACAATCGGTGAAATTCTCTTTTTTTTTTTTTTTCAAGCTTCGTCCGTCCACGGCTTCATGTACTCTGCACATGTACTGGTGACCATGGGTCCTTCGTTGAATCCAAGTTTCTTGACATCGTAGGTGTCATTATTTTTTACTTTTATGACTTTGTACGGACCTAAAAATTTTGGTTTTAACTTCAAACCTGGACCTTGTTGTGTGCGTTTTATAGCAACCACATCATTAATCTTAAATTTGTTAGCTTTCTTTCGTCTGAGGTTGTAAGTTTTACGGTTCTCTTCTTGGACTTTTAAAATCTGTTTTTTAGCATTTTTTCTCATATCTTCGCGATTATTTGTAAAATCAGATTGTATTTCAGCATTCAGAAGACTAGTAATTTCAATGTTATTTTTTAGTTTCATTTTAGTACCAAACATCAATTCAAAAGGAGTTGTGCTTATACTTCTCTGAAAAGTCGAATTTATCACCTGTTGGACGTTGCTTACATGTGTATACCATTTTTTAGGATTATCGACAGACAATTTAGACAGAACAGATATTATGACAGAATTTAGACGCTCAACTTGGCCGTTAGACCTGGGTAATCCAGTGGTAATCGGGATATGTTTAATATTTTCATTGATGCAATAATCTTCAAAAGCTTTAGAGGTAAATGCAGGACCTTTATCTGATATAATTCGAACTGGATTTCCAAAGATAGATTTTTGGATTTCTAATTTAGAAATTACTTCGACAGCATCGGTAGATTTTGTGGGATACAACCAAACAAATTTTGTGAATGCGTCAATGACCGAAAGGATATGTTTGTAATTTTTATTAGTGCTTTCTAATGGACCTAAGTGATCAACATGGTACGTATGTAATGGAGTTTCTTCTTTTTCTATTGGGTGAAGTAAGCCTTCTTGTTTACCACATTTTCTATTAACTAAAATACAGGGAACACAATTTGCTATACATTTCTCAATTTTTTGTTTAACTTTAGGGATGTAAAAATCATTTTCTAAACGTTTCTCTGTTCTTGCAACTGCGTAATGACCTTTTTCGTGAGCGGCCTTGATTATATTCATTTGCATGTCTTCCGGTACAACTAATAAATCATTACCATTAACACATTTATAAAGAACATCATTTTTAACTAGATAATCATCATAAGATTTCACCTTTAGGATTTCTTTTATTGTTTTAATATGGTCATCGGTTTCTTGAGCTTGTATAATTTTTAAAGTTAAGCTATCTTGGATTACCATACAAATAGGATACCTACTTAATGCATCGACATGTCTCATACTGATACCCTGTCTATGTTCAATAACATAATCAAAATCGGATAACATTATTGCCCATCGAGCTATTTTTGTACTCATTTCTTTTTTATCCATAGTCATTTTAAATGCATTACAATCGGTTACAATTTTAAATGGGATACCTAGCACATATACTCTAAACTTTTTCAGGGCTTCAATTACAGCTAAAACTTCTAATTCGTAACTAGTGTACTTCCGTTCAGCTTCGGTGGTTTTTTTACTTGCGAAATAAACTGGATGAAATTGATTATCTACTGGAGATTGTTGCATTAAAACAGCTCCATAGCCATCAATACTGGCATCACAATGGATTTCGGTCGCACTTTTGGGATTGTAAATTAAAAGTACTGGTTCTGACGACAAAATACGTTTGAGTTCATTAAAAGATCTTTGTTCTTCTATATCGAATTTAAATTTTGAATCTTTTCTTAGCAGGTCACTTAACGGTTTAGCTATAACCGAATAATTTCTTATAAATTTTCGAAAGTATCCTGTCAATCCTAAATAACTTTGAACATCTTTGGTACACTTTGGCTCGGGAAAATTTATTACTGCTTTAGTCTTCAGTGGAGAGGGATACAATTTACCATTTATGATTCTATACCCCAAGAAATCAATTTCACGCTTCAAAAAATTGCATTTTTTAAGATTTAATTCTAATCCATATTCCGAAACAGTTTCGAGTACAAGTTTTAATTTTTCTGGACCTTCAGCTTCGTTTTTAGCCGGTATTATTAAATCATCCATATAAATGACAACAATGTGATCTTTTAATAGGTTTCGAAATACATTATAAATATACTTTTGAAAAACACTAGGGCTATTGGTCAACCCGAATGGACATTTCAAAAATTCGTATTGTCCTTCATGAGTAACAAACGAGGTGTATTTCCGCGAGTCTTCTTCAACATCTACATGAAAGAAACCGTTTTTCAAATCTATGGTGGTAAATACTTCGGCAGAATGTAATTGGTCTATTACATCATGAATAACTGGCAAGGGGAAATGCTCACGTACTGTCTTTTTGTTAAGACATCTGTAATCAACACAAAGTCTCATTGTGTTATCTTTTTTCTTGACTAACACAACCGGTGAAGAAAAACTAGAAGAACTTTCTCGAATTATTCCCTGAGCTAGCCACTCCTCAATTTGGTTTTCGACTATTTTTTTCTCGCATGGCGGTAATCTTCGAGGAGAAGAACAAACTGGGATTTCGTCAGTTAAATTAATTTTCATTTTAACATCTACTGTTTTAGTTTTAATTGGTACATAATTTTCAATTAAAGAGTATAACTCTGAACGTAATTTTTTGTCAGCAATGTGAGTTAAATCAATTTTAGGCTCATCCAAAACATTTACAATATTAACTAAAAAGTCATTAGACTGAACTTCAGCTTTAAACAGTTTCACTTTATTCTCAGAAATAGTTAATGTACCTTGATGAATAACATCAGTGCCAATAATTAAATCGAAATTAATGCAACTGTCCTTAACGACAAAAATAGTAACTTTAAATTTTAAACCATCTACTTCGATTTCTGAATCGAAACAACCTTCTGGTTTAATTGAGGCTTTTCCTAGACCGGTCAAAGAGATACTCGTAGGTTTTAATTCTACAAAGTTCTTCAAATTATCATAAATACTTTTCTTTAACAAAGTCTTTTGGCTACCAGTATCTATTAAAGAGGTTAAACGCAAAGAATAAAGCTTTATCTCTTTCAGAATTAAATCTTGGGATGTAATAATGTTTACTTGTGACTGAGCATTTTTAACACTTGTATCTTTAGATTTATTACATTGAAATGATTTATGACCATAAGCGTTACAAGCAAAACAAAGCGGCCCTTTATCATTATTTACACAGTTAATACTCTTATGATTATTCCCGCCACAATTAAAACAACGCATATTTGGCTTTACAGGCTTAAATTTGTTTTTAACTTCAACTTCGGATTTAATTTTAGGCTTAGCTCCTTCATATTTATGAAATTTTGCATTTTCATACTCCGATCTTATTTTTTCATAAATCTTTAATTTTTGTTTAAATTCAGCAATATTGGGACAACCATACAAAAAAGATTTTTTAGAAATGGGGTCATTAATTCCATTTATTACATACTGAATAAGGGCAGAATCTTCAATATTGCCTTTTGAGCATAATTGTTTCATATTTAAAAAATATTCATCTAACGATTCATGTGGTCTAATTTTTCTTTTGGACAGCAATTCGTGTAATTCAGCTGAATTGCACGTTTGACCAAATTCAGAAATGAGTAGGGCTTTTAATTTAGACCACGAATTAATATTTGTTTCACTTTCAAGAAATAATTTTGCTTTGCCTGTCATACGGCGTTTAGCCAAAATCAATTTGTGCAAATCACTAACGTTAAATAATGAAACAATATCTTCAAAATCGGCAATCCATTTATTAATATTTTGTACTTGAGTACCTTCAAACATTGTAATCATACTTTCAATATCATTAATAGAAATGCTTGGTTTAATAACATAATCAGGAATTAGAATTTTCTGATTTTCATTACTTTCACAATTAGAACTACCAGAATCATTTCTCATATTATTCTCAAAAACAGTTGAAATATTTTTAGTTTTATCTTGTAAATCATCATTAAATTCATCAACACTTTCGTCATCACTAAGAGTACCTACATCGGCTATCATATTAATTTTTAAAATATTAAAATCACATAAACTAGAAATTATTCTGGCAGCAATTTCATCAAAAGTTCCCGAATTATTTATACACAAAACATTGCAAATGGTAATTAAGTCGTTAACAGAAAAATTATTTTTAATTTCTTTGAATTTAGTTTGATATTCATTGGAATCTACTTCAAACGTAAACCCAGTAAAATTCCGAATTCTACGTCGATTATTTCTGTCACCGATTTCTCCAAAAATTAATTTGTGCAATATCTTAATACTAGCTGATTTTTCAGTTTTCAAAGAAAACTCTAATTCCTTTAAATCAACTAATTTTTCCATTATTGAAAAGAAAAATGAAATAATAAACTCACTTCATAATCAGATGCTCAGCTTCACACATTTAAACAGCATTGTTGTCGCAGTATCCAACAGCTTCATATCATTAAACATATATTCAAAAAAAAAAAAAAATTCCTCATAATAATTTCCAGCAAGGATTCCATCACAATTCTAAATAATAACGGCTTCCAGATTATTTAAAGTATATATATATTTCTTCTCTGTGGGCGTTCGTTTGTCTCGGTTCTGACACCAAAATTTATGGAGATTCTTCTTATAAAAGTTCTTTCGAACACATAAGTAAGTAAACTCGGAGGTAAATTAAATTCTGACACCGTTTTTAAACTTTTAAATGACTTATATTAAACGTTAATATTTACAAAAAAGATATTTACATATTAATATTTACAATTCGAACATTCAAAAGGAAACTTTAATTAAAACATCTTAATCGCGTCATCTTAATCAACATTCTTCTAAAGTCAACACCAACTCTCCAAACATTCCATCCAACGATCTCTTCCGTTCATTTCTTTTTTCTTCGGCTTTTCGTCTGAATGGAGTTTTTTCAGAAAATCGTCTGCTTTCTAAAGACCTTTTCTATCAGAGTTGCGATATGAAGAACCTTACAAGACATGATACTTGGCTGTTGGAGAAAGAATCGCTCCCACATATATATCGAAAAGTTAACTTCTGTTTGAAAAAAAAAAAAAAAAAAAAAAAAAAAAAAAAAAAAAAAACTTAATTTACATCATTTACTTCTTCTGTACACTTTTATATTTTGGATAAAAGATGTATACAGGGTGTATCTAAACTCTTGGGCAAAACTTTAAGGACTGATAGTACACACAATGACAAACAATATTAAATAGTAAACTAAGGCTCTCAAACGTCTTCCGAAGGAGATAGGCGCCATCAAAGTTTAGGGTCCAAAATTTAAAATGATTATAAAAAACGGAAAAAATGGTCGATTCGTTTACGGTTTTCTCTAAAACTATCCTACATGTCATTATTGTCTTGAAAATAAATTATAAAGATAATTTTCAAAAAATGCCGATAAAGGGCGCTTGAGACTTTGGAGTAACGAACTGCTATTTTTTACTGTTATTTTTTTCATACTATTAATTGTTTTAGAATCTTAGACATAAATTTAAATTTTGAGCTCAAAATATGAATCGTTGGGAGTAGTTAAGTAGTGCAAACTGAACTGTATTCAATGGGAGTGGGAAGGTTCAAATTTCAAATGATTATAAAAAACGGAAAAAGTGGTCAATTCGTTTGCGGTTTTCGCTAAAACTATACTTTATGTATTTCCTTGGAAATAAATTTTAAAGATAAATTTCAAAGAATACCGTTAGGGGGCGTCTTAAGCTTTAGAGTAACCAACAACTATTTTTAAACATTATTATTATTATTTTGTATCTAATTAAATGCTTGCAAAAGTTAGACTTAAATTTTGAGCTCAAAATCTGAATCATTGTGAGTAATTAAGTAGCGCAAATTTGAACTCCATTCGAGGGATAGGGAGGGTAAGATTCTAACTCCTGAACTAAGTTCAATTTGCGCTTTTTAACCCCTCCGAAAGATTCAGAATTTGAGTTCAAAATTTAATTCTAAGCTTTTGCAAGCATTCAATTAGATACAAAAAATAACGCTAAAAATAATTGTTAGCTACTGTAAAGTTTAAGGTGCCCTCTAACGGAATTTTTTGAAGTTTATCTTTAAAATTTTCTTTCAAGGAAATACTGACATAAAAATAATTTTAGCGAAAACTGCAAAAGAATCGACCAACTTTTCTGTTTTTTATAACCATATGAAATTTGAGCTTTCCCACCCACATTGAACACAGTTAAGTTTGCGCTAGTTAACAACTCCCGACGATTCAGATTTTGAACTCAAAATATAAGTCTATGTCTAAGTTTCTAAACAAATTAATGAGATGCAAAAAATAACGGTAAAAAAAAGTAAAAAAAAAGTTTATTACTTGAAAGTTTAAAGCGCCCTCTGTCGGCATTTTTTAAATTTATTTTTATAGGTTTTTTTTTCAAGACAATACTTATATAAAGAATAGTTTTAATGAAAACCGCAAATCGACTGACCAGTTTTTCCGTTTTTTATGATTATTTGAAAATTTGGACCCTAAACATTAATGGTGGCTAGTTTCTTCGGAAAATGTTTGGGACCCTTGGTATCCTATTTAATATTGCTTGTCTTGATGTGTACTATCACCCTTTAAAGTTTTGACCCAGAGTTTAGATACACCCTGTATATAGTTCCATCTTAAAAACAAAGATATCACATTTTAAGTTTCTATCTTTGAGCAATTCAACAGAAATTGCAATTTACAACTAACTATTACTTTTTATTCCAATTTTTTTAAAATTTCGGATATTTTAGGAACTGTTGTTAGTGAGCATTCAAATCTTAGAAGTGTCTGTCATACCTAAATCAGAGTTTTTTGCTTTTTTAATTACATAAAAATCAGAATTTTTAATATGTTTTGCTCCTTGGGCTTCTTAGAAGGCAGTGAGACGTACATAATGTTGGATATGCTATTTGCACGATGATCGAACGTCTATGTTGGAACAGCTATTTGCACAATGAATCTGTTTCCCAGTAATTACTCCTACAATCAAACTAAATGCTTCTTTCTTATAATATTAAAAATTATATATTTATGAATTTTATATTATTTTAGTCATTATTTATAAATGAGATTTATAAAAAATGCAACATTGTTTTTCCATAATGTAGAGTTGTTTTTGTTTTTCTCATTGACATTGTGAAAAGCAATTTGCTAAATTATTTCAATTTTAAAAAGATCTGTTATAGTTATATTCTCTTTTTCTAGAGTCATTTAAAAACTCTTGTTTGTATGAAACTCCTTTAGAAGCGATTGCTTTCTAAATGAAATGAATAAATTAAAAATAGTGTGCTTTACATATCGTTTCATATCATTATCTACCAATTGCTGTTAAGAAAGGTACAACAGCTGAGTCGTGTTGAGATAGACAAAGAAAAAATATATACGAAGCAGACTTTTATATATTATAAAAAATAGAAATTAATGATCACTTTTATTTATTCTGTGATTCATTTAAACATACACTCTAGAAAAACGGGCGAATTTACAGACATTTTACTGGCAACCGAGACGTCTGTACAATTCCCTATTTCATAACGGAAAATTGCCCGTAAATTCCATAAAAGCTATTATAAGAATGGAGCATTTTCTGGAATTTACGGAAATTTTTCTGTTTAAAACAGTATATTGTACTGTTGTCCTAATTGTTAGTACAATCTCCGTAAAATATTCCATTTTTTTCAGTGTATACATAGATATACTCAAACACATATATATGCATCTGATTATATCTTGACATAGATCTGAGTATCAGATCTTGCATTATCCAATTATTTTTTTTAAATCACATTTTCACATTCTTGACATTATACAACAGCATTTTTTTAATCTTGTATGTCTATCATAAGAAGTCTTAGTTTACGATTAAAGCCAAAGGACGCAGTCAGAGCCTTTTCGCGATTTTCCAAATATTGATTTTTTGGATATCACGAGTTTTCAGACTCATGTCCTCATATGTAGATATATGCAAAGTTTTATGTTTTTGTACCGTACGTTTCATATCCATATTATGTTGTAAATAACATTTGCAACATATAATATAAACACTTTTAGAAAATAGAAAAAGAATAGCCTAAATATATACTTAATTACTCTGAAAAAATAAAGACAATAGAAATTTATTTTCTTCAGCATATATTCCTTAACTTATTTTAATTATGTATGTAAAATAGTTTTAGTTGCAGATTTAGATTAAAGATATAAAATAGTTTTAATATTATACAGTTTTAGATTACAATGGAAAGCAAAGGACACAGTCAAAGGCTTTTTCCGATTTTTCAAATATTGTTTTTTTAGCTAAGGTGAGCATTAAAAGTCACATCTTCATATACAGATGCATGTATGGCTTTATATTTGCAAGCATCACATTTCATGACCATATTATGCCGTAAACTATGACTCAGGATAAAGGTGAAAATTTTTAAATATTACATAACTTTTGTTTTATATTTCTGAACCTTATTTTTCATATCTCTATTATACTGTAAATAATGACTTTTGCAACTTATAAATTAATGACATTTAGAAGATACGAAAAGAGTATCCCAAAAATATTATTAATTAATCTGAAAAAATAACCAATATCAAAAATACCTTTTTTCAGCACACATTCATTAACCTTCCCAATGCCACCACCAGATATATCCGTTCACTGATCTGCAGGTTTCATTGCAAATAAAGCATTATTTAAATTAATATAATTCTACAAATAAAAGCCAGTTTTAATAAATTAAGTCATATTTGATACTTTTAAGGCATAAGCCTTATATGTGCATAGATATATGGTGCATATATATAGTATGAGAAACAAATTGTACCATGATAGAAAACCCCCTTTTATTAGCATTTAAAATAAATTGTAGTGAAAACACATTACAATTTTGTCCTTTTGTTCGGCGATCAGCGAATTTTAATTATACAGATAAAAAAGCTCAATTTCAAGACTTAAATTATAGATATAAAATATTCCTAATATTATAAACTGTTAGTTTACGATGAAAAACAAAGGACGCAGACAGAAACTTTTTGCGATTTCCTAAATATTGATTTTTAGGATAAGGCGACATTTAAAATCCATGTCCTCATATATAAATAAAGATATAACTTTATATTTGTTAACCTTGTATTCCATACACATATTATGCTGTAAAGAATGATATTTGAAACAGAGAGAACAATGACATTTAGAAGACAGGAAAAGAATAGCTCAAAAGTGCAATTAATTTTCCTGAAAAAAAACGATAATAGAAAATGCTTTTGTTCAGCATATATTCTTTAGCATATTTTAATTATATATATATATAATAGTTCTCTTTCCAGACATAGATTATATATATAAAAGAGTTTAATTCTATTAAAAATTTAAAAATCACAGAAATTAATTGTTTAAGCAAAATATAAACTTTAAAAAATAAACTGGAACAGAATTAAAAATATAATAATAATTGTTAGCTTTATACATTTCACGTCAATGTTATAACAGATTATTTTAAAATACTCCATTAAAGTCTCTTCAAAATAATTCCATTATTAAAAAACTCTTTCGCTCGTATATATATTTTTTTTCAGAGACAAAATAATAAAATATTGGAAATTATTTCATTGCGAAAATGATAAAGTTTTCAGCTATGTTCTGTGAATTGGAGAGCGAAAAAACTATTCGAAAATTTCTTAAGTGCAAACGGAAAACGTGTCATTTAAAATCAATTATACTTTATTGAAACAGATATAGCATTAGTTTTAGAAATTTATAAAACTGAAAGTCTGACTTTTCCCTTGACGAATGTTAGATAAATGTTTAAAAGACAGTGAACGAAAAAGAATGCAGTAATATTTTTTCTGTAAAATAAAGTTATATTTTCCTTCTATCGTATTTAAAGATGAATATTGATTCCTTCGTATGTGCAATAAATTTCAGATTTAACTTGGTATTCTATGGATCGAATTTTAATTGTATTTCACTTCATTGGAGTTTCGTAAACAATTTTTGTTGTCAAACTATGGCTCAATATTGATTTAAAACAATTTAACTACATGGGGAACTGAAAATGGCTCTCGTTCATTGTGAGAATAAAAAAAAGTTCTAACTTTTAAACTTATGTTATTTAAAAATATATATTTTATCCATTTTGTAGTTAACGTATATTTTCATGTATAAGCCAAGGTATTTTAGGCATTTTTTGGCTTCAAAAGTAAATTGGGTAAATTAATAAATAAAGATAAAGTAATAAATAAATTGGGGCTCGTATGCGAGTGTAAGAAAATTTTAAAATTGATATTCTAAAATCTGTAAAATGGTAAATTTAAAAAACTTTATAAATACTTATAATTTCCTATGAAAACATTAAAACTCTTATCTTTTACAATGAAAAAAAGTTTCCAATCCTCATTCCTTATCCAAATCATTATCAAAATTTTTAAACAACTCATTAAATTCATTTTCTTTCATTGATACATCAATATATCTACAGTGTCTAATTCATCATCATCACATTTGCAGTCTCCCTCAGAAAAGGTAGCACCTCCAGTTCCATCCATTGCATTATTGATTCAACATCTTTTGTGATAGTGAACGACCATCCCTTGTTGCAAATTAAGCCAAAAATAAGATATTAGGATTTTATGAACGATCGAGTTATAACATAGCGATCAGTATCCAATTAAACAAATTTGTTTGCGCGCCCAAATAAAAAGAAAAATAATTTCGGAGAATATATATATTGTTTGTCTATTATCGATATACGAAGACGTGCTAAGATCGGATTATATACAGGTTTCCGATATTGGGCGAATTTTCACTGAAAAGTCGTATATTCGACTTATATACGAATCTGTTTATACAGAAATTATACAGTATTTAACAGTTACTGTGTAGATATTTAACCAATGTTTTAAAGTCAGACAGCATTTTTATCCTTAAATTTCTGCTATTTTATTTTTATTTTTTCATCCGTATTATCCACTAACAACTAACTGAGTCATAGTCGAATTCATACACATAAAACAGCTATTTTTTAAAAAAAACTATGCATGTTATTTATTTTTGGAATGTCTGAGGTAGAATACATGGGGAAAACTGAATAAACTACTGAAATATTCTTTTAAAAGAAAATTTCTTTACTTCTAGAAATTAAATTATACTAAAAATTTCAAAATTACATCAAGTAGAATAAGGAGGAATTTTCGAATTTTGTTTTACAATAGATAAATTGCATGCTATCGAATCTTTTCAATAAAGTTATTTTCTGGTGACTAAGCCATATGGTTCAACTTTTTCACAAGTTTATTTTATTTTTTTTTGCCAATTTCAGGTAGCCTTATCTTGCAATTTTTTTCTAACATTCTCAGTGAAATTTAAGATTTTTTCTTTCACTTTCTAGCATTTTCTAGAAATGTAAATATCTGTTTATATATTAGCCGTCATTATTCTATGCTGCCGATATTAGCTGCCGAGTATGATATTTTATTGCGAAATATTTACTTTTAAGGATGAATATCATAAAATGGGAAATTATAGTCATTAAAGATATTAAAATTGTCTATTAAAAGCAATTCAAACTTTAATGAGTTAAATTTACTTTCTATTAGACAAAAAAGGATTTTCCATGTAAAATTAATAAACTTTGAAGAAATTAAATAATGAATTAATTTTTATGCAATTCATGCTATATCTTTCCATACAGATTCCAGGATAATAAAATTTTCATACTAAAACATGGTGTATATTTGTTCACTTTTTTTAATTAATTATTTTTTTATGTCTAACATTTTAATTTCGTTTAAAGGAAAAAGTTTTCGATGTAGTTGCTCAAATTCAATACAATATTCAGTTAGATATATAATGTCTCTTGAAAATACTTCTAAAACTACTTTTTATTAGACTGTAACAAAATAAATTACATTATATAATACAGGGTGGTCATAAAAAAAACTTTGCCGATATATGGAGCTCTAGCGGCCAGTTCGTTCAACCGATCGAGGTGAAATTTCAGATATAGCTATTCAGAGGTATGAGTACACTAATCTTTGATTACAACACACGGATCGAAGAAAAGAAAAATTTTATTTTGATTACACATTTTCTACATGGGTGCCACTACAGACAATTACACATTGCATGGTGGCGACTGTGAACAATACAGCCGAACGTTAGATCGCATGAAGGATGTGTACAACTTCATGTTTGATAGAATCTTTCAAATCTGGCAAAGTTTGCGTATTGCACATGTACACTCTAGATTTTAGATATCCCTAGAAACTGAAATCCATAGGAGTGAGGTCGGGGGATCGCAAAGGCCATTGATGCGAAAAGACGAAGAGGCCGATCGAAGAGGCCAATCAATATACGAAGGGACCGATCGTTATCAGCAAACACAGGCACTTCAAATGGAGTTATCGACATATTTGAAAATAAAATACAACAGCCACTGCAGGCAGTTGTGTGTCTACTACATTTGAATGAATTATCATTTAGAAAAATTATGGTTGCTCTTGATGGGCTAATTTCGGTCATGTTCTATGAAAATACATCAGCAAATGTACTTATATGCTATAAATAAAACATATATATATAATTTTGTACTTATATACTACATTTTATTCCAGGTTATAATATTTTATACATTTGTAATAAACAGTAGCAATCACAAACAACGATAGAGTTTATTTCAACATCTTTATCAAACAATTTACATCGTTAAACTATCTTTTTAAAGGTATACAGCATTTATGTATTAAAATAATATAATATTTATATAAACAAAATGGTTCATTTACACAAAAAATTACGAAAGTTTCGTCTAAATTAACAAACTTTAGGTCTTGTGCAAGAGACCTAAATGTTGTGCTAAGTTTTTGAAATACATTTTCTTTCGTTTTTCATGCTTATTTTTAGTGGAATTTTAACTTGCAATTTAAAAAAAAAAGTGTTTTAGGTTTTTTAAAAAAATTTGTAAAAATTTACTTTTTAAGTAAAATTTCTAAATTTTAGGCCTTGTTCGGGAGACCTAAACATTTTTTTAAAAAATCCAAAATTTTTTGTGGTAAGTTGTGGCGTCTATTAATACCTTTTTATCAACTTGGAATTTGGAAATTTAAAAAACAAAAGTTAAAAATCGATGCACCCTACTGTGTGCTTGGAGATTTTTATTGGGATAGAAGTGTTCTTCTAGCAGAATTGGCTTCGGCAATCGAAACAGATAACAGTCACCTGGTTCCCCGACCAGACTTATGCCGAACAGCTTCTTTACAATTTCGACGGGAAGTGTAGGATCTCCTTGCGTACAGACCATACATGTTAATGACTGATATTAACTTCCTTCGAGAACTGAATACATATATGGAGAACAGTTTTGCCGTACAATAGAAAACTATGGACGAAAGCCTATAGACAATATCTACAAAAAAATAGTAAAAAAGAAATAATAATAATAATAAAGAAAAAATAATAAAATTTGTGGCTAAAAATATTGTGATATTTCCAAGCATTTATAGTACCTATTTAAAATGTTTTATTAAATTCTTTATTATTTGTTAGTCGAGCACCATCGTGCGTATTGATAGAAACCCTTCTATCGTGTACAGAGACAATTCCACAGAAAAGAATCATTTTTATTGGAAAGGTGGGGTCAAATTATTAATATAGTTAATTTCAGAGTATCATCACAATTTTTTTTTTATGTTGTATAAAAATTTCTAATAGAAAGGCATTATAAGTTACTGTTCACAAAGTTAAAACCATTATTGTCTTTGTAAAATGAGAATGTGACATCAGTTGCACAACAAAATTTACGTCAGGTAGATTAGTAAATGCAATTTTTTCATTTTATTTTTCAAAAAATTATAAAGGAAACATTATTATGATTTTTCATTAGTTGGTGTTGTGAATAGCATAAAATTATTTTTTTAGGGTTCCGCACTTAAGCTGCACATCGTGTCACTCAAAAGGACCCGGATGAGAATGTTAAGTCTATGGGGGCGTTACTCTTAAATATATCCATCGAATTTTAATATTTCCACATGATTTTTTTTTTTTTTTTTTTTTTTTTTTTGCATAGGATAGCTGAGGATGATCTACAACCGGGCCAGTTTCTGCTTTTTCAATTTTGATTATATAATTTTTGTATTATGATAGTTTCAATTTCCAAACCAATTTAAACAGGTTCCGAATATTAAAGTAATTTTTTTTCCGAAAAAAACTGAAATCAAGATCAAAAAAGTAAAAATTATTACGGTTGTAGATCATCCTCATCTGTCCTATGCAATAAACGTCACGTAAAAATATTAAAATTGGAGCGAAGAACTTGAAAATAACTCTCTCATAAACTTAACATTGTCATCTGCTTCTTTTTCGGTTAATCGATTGTCACCTTAATTTAAAAAAAGGACCATTATAAAATCACTCTTGTGATTAATAGCGAGAAATAAGAATAATCGCACGTGTTTTTTTCTCTTTTCATTTTTTATGTGTGAAATCAGCATAAAAGAGATAATTTGGTTTCATCTAAATCACACTTGTTTCGTTTAAATTCATTTTTTTTGTAAATGTAGGTATTAATTATATAATAGGCAAAATCCTCTATTAATCTTTTTTCGAGGATAGTCATTAGAATCTTAAGCACTTTTCGCAATGTTGGCGAAATGAATTTGTAATTTATCAATATCACTGCATGCGTTATTTTAACTTTATTTAAATTAAACATCTAACTTCAACACAAATATTCATATGAAAATGGAAGGAAGCTGATTTCAAATGTTATTCAATGTCTAATACAGCTATTTGAAATTTAGATCATTTAGCTGTATTTTTCGCTATTTTTATGTTTTAACCAAAATCAACAAAATAATTCGCTATTTTGTAAAAATATGCGTTTGACACATATCAAAAGAACTTTCAGTAAGAACTTTCAGTTTATCTCTTTTCAGTAAGAAAAATCTTTAGAGATTTTTGACATTGTGGTTTCTACTTTTGGAGAATAAATGAGATTATTTTTCAAGTTTTCGGATAAAGCTGTGTGTTTTCCGATCAAGAGCCGAGGGGCTCCATGCGGTCCAAACAGGGAGGTCACGAGACCTCCAATGAGGAGGAACCAAGTGACGCCCGGCGCCACAACAGCGTCTGCTGCCGGCCAGGAACAACAAGTAGGGACACCGGGCACACGACCAATGCGTCGCGGCCCGACGGCTCTCCATCCGCAGCCACCGACACGGTACCGCCCGTGCCCCACAAGTCTACACCGAGAGGAGCAGCCAAGCATGCACCGTAGCAAAAGCTGCCTGAACACCCGCTGATCTGCGGACCCAGCCTTCCGGGAGGACTTCCGAGAAGGCGACTCGAATTTACGTTACGTACAAGGGAAACCCGGAAAAACCTTGTATAGTCGCTTCGTCCGAATCGCGCCTACAAGAGGCCTCGGACTCCTCTAAAAGAGTGTTGTGTTCGAGCGATCTGAAAATCATCATGCGTTCGGGAAGTCTTCGGAACGAGACAGTTGAAAGATCAATTGGCCAGACGACCAACCCGATCCAAAGTCTTTGTCAAGAGTTCGCCAACAATGTCGACGATACCCTTCCTGCTATAATGATCAAAGACAAGATCGGGGAGCGTTCGAGTGCGGAACTTAGGTGGGAAACACTTTTCCCTGATGGACTTCCACAGGGGGCACTCACAGACACAATGTCAAATCGTACTAACCCCGTTCCCGCAAATGTACGCAGGGTTGCCTTTGAAAAAGCGGGCCTGATGGTCGCCAAAGGTACCATGTCCTGCTAGAAGCTGGTTGAGAAAGAAATCGCTCTGAATTCTCCGAGTGGAGACCTTTGGAAAGATCTTATACGTCAACCGGCCGTCCTCAGATCGGTCCTACCATTGCTGCCAATCTAAAAGCTCCCTGTCAAGGAGTTTCCTCTTGACTTGACGTCCTGAGAGAGGAACCAGAATGTCGACCGTCTGTTGACACATGGCCTCCTTCGCCAGGGTATCGGCATGCTCGTTAAAGGCGTACCCGACATGAGTCTTGATCCTGTGCATATGGACCCTGATTCCTGTATTTGCAACCAGGTTTCTAATCTCGGCTATTGCTTTATGCGAAGGCACCAAAGAGTAAAGTGCTTGAAGCGCCGATCTCGAATCCGAGTAGATATCGAGCTTACCGAGACCCCTCCGAAGGGCGTCAGAAATCGCTTCCTTGATCGCATGGACCTCGGCCGCGAAGACAGTCGACCCATCGGAGAGGCGGAACCTTCCCTCCGCAACAACTCCATCTCTAGTGGCGAGGTGGTAGGCACAGCCAACCCTCTCGTCCACCAGCTTGGAACCGTCCGTATAGTATGTGTACAGAGACTTCCGGCTGAGTTCCGGCGTCCAAGGTATTCGAATCGGATAGCGTCGTTGAGGCTGGTACTTCCAAACTTCCACCATTTCTGGCGAAAGATTTGGTCTGTAAATGCTCTCGCCCCATCTCGTGAGGGTCTTGAAGTCGTGTTCGATGCGATCACGGAGGTCCAGGGGAACCACCCCAGACAAAACGTTCAATGCGTCGGTTGACATCGTGCTGTAACACTTGGTGACACATAGCAGGAGACCTCTCTGAATACTCAGCAGTGTCTGACAAAGAGCCACTTTGCTGGAGTACCAGATAGGGGCGCGTACAAGAATATACGCTCAACCACTACCGAGTAGACCGCCTTACGAACATCAGGCTTAAGTCCGCAAGTAGCAGTTGAAAATCTAATAAACTGGTCGCCTTTTCTCGGACAAGGTCCAAGTGAGGCATACAGCTGTAGTCCCTGTCTATGACCACGCCTAGTTACTTGATTAGTTTGGAAAACTTAACCCTATGTCCACCCATCCGGATGCGTAATGAGGGTTCGTAATCCATCTTTCTGTTAGCTGGTATGAGAGTGTACAAGCATTTGTCGAAGCTGAACTCCAGGCTGCATCCTACCGCCCACGAAAGAATCTCTGCGAGAACCCACTGGACGAAGTCAGCGAACCTGGAGGCAGCCGTAGAACGTGCGAGGATGAGTATATCGTCGGCAAAGAGAAGTACGGTCTAAGCCTCCTCAATTCCTAGCCGTCTGAACAAGCTATTGTTTAGCACCAGCCACAGGACTAGCCCGAGACACGAACCCTGCGACACACCAACATTAATGTAATGCTCTTCAGCATTCGAGATGACCGATCTATTCCACAGAAAAGAATCGATCAAGACCAGGAGCTCCGAAGGAACTCCGTACTCCGCCAGAAGGCGTAGCAAGTCGTCCCACCGGGCGCTGTTGAAGGCATTCTTGATGTCCAGGCTCACGAGACAGGTGAAGTGACCCGTTCTCTTACTCTGCGAAACGTACTTGGAGACCTCATGGAGCGCATCGATGGTAAATCAATTTCGCCTGAAACCGTATTGTCTACCGTCGAGTACGCCATTGGACTCGAGGAAGCTCTTTAGTCGAGTTGCGCACAGTTTATCCAAGATCTTCCCGACGACGGGAAGCAAACAGATAGGACGTTAGGAAGCGGGATCGCTGTTACTTCTATCTTCTTTCGGAAAGTAGATGACAATAGCTCTCTTCCAACTTCTCGGAATCACGGACTCTCTAAGACAATGATTATACAAGGAGAGTAACCACTGAGGATGCCAGCGAGAGACCACTCTGATGATTCCCAGGCTGAATCCATCGTGGCCTGGCGCTTTATCGAGCGCCATAGAGTCGATCGCCAACTCTAGCTCCCCGGTGTCAAACAGATCCGGGTCATCCAGTCTATCGATCGCTGTCTGCACAACCTCATCGACCTGTCTGAAGTGGTGTCTCGCAAGGGCAGCCTGGATGTCATCCCACGTGGATGCCACCAACCCATCGGGTAGCTCCAGAGTAGCTGGAGCTTCAGGCAGCCACCTGCCTCTTGCCACTGCACAAACCGGACCGATTTTATCGGTTGAAAGCTTGTCCGAAAGGAATTTTTGGAACGAACGACGCTTAGCTTGCAGTATCTTGTACTGTGCCCGAGTGCGCTTAAAGAGAGACTCGCGTCTCTCTCTCTGAGTCGGGTCAAGCTCCCGCTTGTACAACCTCCTCAGTGCACGCACTCTAGACCTCTGAGCCTCCAACTCTGGAGTCCACCAACACGTCTCCTTGCCTGCGTCAGGACGGCGTTTTCGGTGTTACAAGCACAAATCTACCAGGACTGAATCAAGATGTTCAACTCCCGAGTCTGGTGCGTTCGAATCATAAACGTCCAAATCTGCATTCCACAGATCCCGGAGGAAATCGTCCCAGGCAAGATCCTTGGGTTTCCACCGACGGCGGACATCCCTAGGATTTCGAGCCCTTGGCCTGCCTTGGTAGGTCCAGGTCATGGCGTTATAATCGCTGGTTGTCACCCCATCTTGGACAATCCAGTCAGTTATGCGATGTGCGCATTTACGGACCAGAAGTAAATCGATCCAGCTTTGACCCTGATGTCCATGAAAGGTCGCCGCACTGTCTGGATTGTTGACGATTTCCAGATCGTGACCAAGGGCAAAGGAGATTACCTCCTCCCCCCTGGCGTCCGTTGGTCTATCTCCCCAGATGTATGACTTCGCGTTGAAGTCCCCGACAATCTGAACGTTGTCCTAAGGGTATTATCCTGACTCTAGTAGCAAGCCACCCATCCGAGTGAGAATCGGAACAATGTCCTCAGATGGAGAGCAATAGCACGACACTATTAGCACATCCTCCTCTGAAACCGTGCATCGAATCGCCACTATGTCGTCAGTATTCAGAACCACGCAGTACTTCAGTCGAGAACTTATCCAAAAGGCGGCTCGGCTTCGCTACGAAGACATGACTTCGGAAAAACCATCGGGTAAGCCGACGGTCTTTCCCTCCCTCACACGCTGCTCGTTTAAGGAGTTCACGTCAATGCTCTGTGAGAGCATTGTCTTCCCTAACTGGTACAACGCCGCCGTACTGAGGTTGACATTGAGGTGAAGAAACTTTGGACTATCGGCCATTGTTTCGTTTCTCAGTTAAAGCTAGTTCTTTGCGGAAGATGCTACACTCCTGTGAATCCGCAGCATGATCGGTAGGAAGAGCCTTGCGCGCCAAGTTCAATGAGTTGACCTTCTTACAATTGGGGCACGCAGGATCCCTGGAGCAATCTTTGAGAATGTGGTCCTGACTACCACACTTCCCACAGCAAGTCGTGCCGTGGCAGTCTCTTGCCATGGGGCCGTATTTCCAGCACTTGTAACATTGCAGAGGACGCCGTCTGCGTGAAAAGAACAGTGAGCTCCAACCAACGTTCAACTTCCTCAGTCGATCAAGTCGCCTGTACGACTCCGGATCCAGAGAGACCACACCATTCCGCCCCTTCTTCCCCTCAATAAACTTTATGAAGGAAATATTAGCGTTGTCTAACGCTGCATTCTGACGTTTCAGGGCTTCTATGATCCTGTCCCCCGTAGAATCCGCGCTGACGCCAAAGATTACAATCTCTGGATTGCGCCTGGTCGGATTAGAAGCCGAGTGACTATTCACCAAGTCCGATTTCTCCACTTCAGCTACCATATTCTCGAGGACCAGAGCGCTGTTCGCGAAGACCAGCACCCCTCCATTGGAGGTGTTCCGTATTCCTCTCAAAGCCAGCCCTGCCTTCATTGGATCAATCGTGCTGGCTACTAACTTACGAGTATCATCGGAAGAGACAGTATTGTCATTTGGAAGGATTCGAAGAACGTGCTTTTCCCGGTCGCGTCGAGGCGCCGTAGAGCCGGCCCCCTTAGCGCCGACAGCGCCCCCGCTCCCAGGTCCGCTCCGGGCTGCAGGTTGAGTACCTGATGATTCCATACGTCCCTTCCTCAACCGTCTTCTTCTCTTACTCTTGCGGGTGACAGTCTGCCATCCCTCTCTCTCCTCACCAGCGACTTCGGAATAGGACCTGTCTGGTGGTACCACCTCCTTCGGGTTGTCATCTGGTCTCGGGGCATCCTTCCACTTTTCAGCTTTGGACGTCCTCTTACCAGTTACTGAGCTTCCCCTCCGTGAGGCTTTCCCATAGAGCAGAACTAACCAAGAGTGCTGTCGGACTATAAAATCTTCTATACGAGATATAGATTCCCCAAAGAACGATTTTTTTGGGGCCGACAGACCCTTGACCTTATTCAGATCCTCGAGGATTCTCGCATCTAAAGAGTGCGCTTCCTCGGTGAAGCAAGCCGAGAGGTCAGCCATGTCCGAAAAGGACAGGTCAACACTTCCCAGCCGGCTCCCTGTTTGGCAACCTATATCTGTCAGCTGAGGGCCGACGGTTGCCCGCTTGGGTGAGTCCAAGTCATGGGCAGAGCCTGGGCTACTCCTCGTAGAGGAATAAATAGGAGTCCCACCACTCCTCGACGGTGCCCCTTCCTCCGCTTCATTCGTCAGAGACATACACTGTAAAAAAAATCTGTAACCTTAGTAATCTAAATTAACCGAAATCTCTTGTGCTTACTAATATTTTATGTGTACACTGTACAAGAAAATGATGTCAATCTAGAAAACTTGTAAGCAAAACTAAAACCATCTGTAACTTTACAAAAGAATTTACTAAAATTTTGGTAACTTTACTAAAATTTTATCTATAATGCTTGTTATCGTCACTTAAAAAGTTCTTGGAATACGATTTCCCAAAACAATTCTTAGTAACCTTAAAATTTGTTTGATTCAAAGTGCAAATCTGTATCTGTTACATGAATTTTTATTGTTGCCGTTACATAAAAAGTTCTTGGAATACAATTTTACTAGAAAAAATTTTGTAACTTTCCCAATTTTTTTTTACAGTGTAGTGAATCACGAGAATACACAGGCTAAGAAATCAGAGTACGGGAACATCCCTTATGGTTTCCTTAACGAAAACGCAATCAATACAGCACAAACAAACTCGTTTATAAATCGCACTCTTTACGTCCTTGCCGGGCAACTAGCCTGTCCTGATATACACTCTGGGCAATTGTACCAGGCAGCAAGAAAGAATAGCAAACTGTATCGATCACTTCGATCACCGCCCTTTTCGGATAAAAGTAATTTGACTATAAGAAAAATCATGTGTTATATATGGTGAAAATTTTACAAACATTGAAACAGGTGCAGCGCACAATTAGATGTAAATTTCCTGAGATATTTTTTCATTAATCTTCAGTTATAAAGAAACGTCTTGTTTATATCAGAAAAAAAATATTTTTGTCCTTTTATAATATGCTACATTCAGAAAAAAAAAAATTACTGTTTTAGAAAGTTTAGGAAACGATATCTTTAATCATGAAATCATCTAGCTTTTTTCCTTCATCACTTACGTTAAGCATGGTAGAGACTAAAATCAAATTTAACGATGCTATTTTGTATATTTTAGAAAAGCTTTTTAAATATTTAAACCATTCAGACGCACTAAAATCGCTTGTTTCATTTTGTAAGTATTTATACAGTTATTTCTCAAAGAAGCAAGAATTCACCTTTAATTATATTTTTAATTGTACTGTTACAAATTTAAATACATAGTTTGGTGAAAATGCTATTAACCCTTTCGGGTCTGAAATTTTATTAATTTTTTTGAAAAATATACTTTTACGTTAATTACATTAACACTTACTATCCAAATATATTAATTAGTATTTAGCGAATATTGGATTGTTTCAAATATAATGAGAGTTGTTTTTTTGCTTATATTTTAATTCATATTTATATGACAATAGGCTAAGGAAGAATTTTCGGAGATTTTTAGCAAAGAAAGAATTGTATTACAATAACATTTACCTTATATTAAATTTTTCTAATGCTTTTTGCGCTTTATTATACACGATTCTTTCAGAAAAGTAATTTATATTTTAAATTTAAATTTAAAAATACATGTTTAAAATAAAAGAATCGCAAACGGCGCAAAGAGAATTATGTATATAATAATTATTATGATTATCACTAAAGGCCTTAATATAAACGAATTCATATAGTAAATGCATAGGAATATTCTAACATTGTCACATGTAAATAGTAGCTAAAGTATTTCTTAAAATAAAGTAATACTCCATTAAAAGACGTGTACTATTAATAGTACACCAGACCCGAAAGTGTTGAATTTATTTCCTTGTTTAGGAAAATTATAGTTCCTTAGGAGATTTTTGATGCAGAAAAGAACAGGCATATTTATTTCAGACTTTTTTGTTCACTTCTTTAAACATGCAAAACATATAACTCATCGTGTTTTCATTACTGCCTAATTTAACAATGTAATTTACCAACTATTGAAATTTTACCTTCAAATACAAGTCTACTATAATTTATAAATGTAATTTTAGCATGCCCGTAATATTTTTTTTTCTTTCATTATTACAAGATATTTTAATATCGGTTTTCGAAATATTCAAATTTGTTAATTAACAATAATTTTAAGGAACAAAGTTTTATTTCATACATAAATTTTTAATGGAATTTTAATTAATTTTTAATATTCAACTCAATAAAATTAATAATTGATTTAAAAACCGTATTTTTATTAGATCAAAATGTCTGACGCGCTTCAAAGTATTTTTCAAGTTTTAATTAATTCGTATGTTTATAAAATCATTTACAGCACTTTTTGTATTATTTTAACAAACTTTTACCGGATTTTAAGAAAGTTCTTAATATTTTGTGAAAGTTGTACTGATTTGTTTATCATTTCATCACCTGAGAATAATAAGATTCTAACTGACATTTTGAAAAAAATGACTTATTGGCATAGGAATGTTCTATTTGTATCAATGAATGCATTTCTACATTAAAATTTCGATATGTATAATTTAAATCCGCTTGCGAAAGAGAGTAATATAGTTCCATCAGAAATTGTTGAAAACAGTAGACTCAGAATATGTGTAAAGTAATCGCAGACAACAGATAAGATGATATATTATTATTTTACTTTAAAATATAAAACGAAAATCGGCAATCTTTTATTTCTTGTGTGAAAGAATATATTATTTCGATAAATAAATCATTTTTCGGTAAAATATACGGGAAATTTTTATCAGTAATTTTTTTTAAATATGCTTTTTAGTTCGTCAATATACAAAACGAATTGTGTTTAATTTTATTAATGGACCTGATCCAAGCAGGGATGAAGGACTAATCCTAATTCATTTAGATTTAGATAATCCTGTGGTAGAATAGATGACAGCTTAAATGAAGCCCCAGTTCTAGATATTCTTGATGCTAAAACAATTTTTAAAAATCAGTAAAAATAATTCTTACAAATCCATTTGATAGCAGGACTAGGAGTTTTTCATAAGTTAAAAATGCCTTTATGTAGTTATGCACATCCTACTGGCAATACCTTGTCTCATGCTGCGAATAAAATACCCGAGGTAAATTTTCAAGCAGAATATTCTCAAATGATATCAAGAATAAAATAAAAGCTCATACTGAAAGTTTTCCCAAGATTGAGTCACACTACAACAGAGGAAGCACTAAAAAAACGTACTTAGAACCAGGGCTTAACTTACAGAAAATGTATAACTTGTACTTTCAGAAATCCCGATAGAACAATGTAGAGCCAGTGAAATTTTCATGTTAAAGGCACATATTTAATACGCAGTTCAACATAGAATTCAGTAAACCAAAGAAAGATAGGTGTGATCATTGTGTAAACATGCTAAAACCTAGGGAGAAATTAATAATGACATACAATTTAAATATGATCTGCACAAAAAAGAAGTGGAATCCACCGGAACTCTCATAAATAATGACAGAAATTTCCCTTATAAGGCAGTCATTTGTTTTATATTAGAAAAGCTATAACATGTTCTAAAAGCGATGTCAGCAACTTTTTCTACAAAGAAAATTAACTTGCATAACATGACATCACCTGCAACATGAAAGAAAGAAAAGAAAGCATAATGTTGCTTGTGGACAGACGAAATATCAGGCAGAGATGGGAATGACATAAGCTCAGCTGTATCAACGACTGTTTGGAAGATACTGACAGACTTTCAACATTCAATTTTAATTTTATATTGTGACAGTTGTGTTCCTCAGAATAGAAACCGAATGATATCTTATGCAATTGCAATACTTATGCAATCTCATTCACATAGTATGGAATTTACTCTATGATATTGTACACCTGGTCTTTCATGTGTGCAAGAAGTGGATAATATTCGCAGCCAAATAGAAAGAGCAATGAATTTAGCAGAATATTTTCCGCCACATTCATTTATACGTTTGTTACTGAGAGTAAATCACAGTAATCCATTTACAGCCTTGAGAATGAAATCAGTACAGTTCTCAGGTTTCCACTCATGTAGCAAAATATTTGTCTATAATCTCGTTCCGTAGACCAAGGTGATACAATTATGAATCACACAACTTCTTTATAATATTGAGTTTAAGATAAGCAACTGTTGTGACCAGAATTTCACAGCGGTGAATTTGCAAAGGAACCCCTTCAAACGACGAGAAGTAACAACATCATTTCCACAAAGGATTTTACCAAATCCTAAAGTGCAGAGAGAAAGAAGGGATGCATTAACAAAGATAAAATAAAAGACCTGCAGAGCATTCTAAAGTAGTTTTCGAGATATGTAAGTTTCTATTTTCTAAATATGTTTAAGAGAAATTAGCCTAACTGTAATATAAAATAAAGCATGGTTTAAGGAACATTCCAAAATTTTGACTAACAAAAGAGTATCAAACTTATTTTGTTTAAAAAAGAACAAGAACATTTTTCCTTAGAGATATAAAGTTTTTTCTTTTGATCAAGATTTTACCTGACTGTAATACGAAAAATTTCATTTATAATTCACTTCAATTTCATTTATCAATATAATCATAATTTTTTGTATTAATTTTCATACTCCCCCACTGAAATAGCACGCTAAAAAAGGAAAACTGTTGGGTTCCTATTTATTAAAATAAAGTATTTAAGCTATTTTATGTTCAGTTAAATAATAAATTTAACTTACATATATTAATTAGTTTTGTGAAGATTGTTTAATTAGTATGAACAAGTATAAGCGGCAATTTGGTGTCATTCTGCTACAACATAGATAGTAATAAATATTTTACTATCCACTGAAATTTATTCGAATTAATAAACAAAATTTCACTTTGTTAAACTATAAAAAATTACACAAATTAAGAAAAATATGGTTTTTTGATGATAGAACCATCTTATTCTAAGGATAACACGACGTTTGAGAATAATATGCTCCTATCAAATTTTTTAAATGTAAAAAAATCCACGAAAATGTTTTTTTTAAACTTTGATTTTCTAGAATTACTGTCTATACCAACATATGAACCTATTAATGCCAAAAGTTTTTTGCAAACTTTAATAGCTGCACGTAAATAGCACGCTAATTTTCAAAGTCTTCTAACTCGAAATCGATTTTTGGCCAGATAGAACCATCTTATTCTCAGGTGACGATTTGTTGCTTACATGCGCAATCTACTCAAATTTGACTTAAGACACAAATGCTTGCATTTTTTACCGTCTTTTTAATTATTATTATTTAAATAATTTATTTTAATTTAATTGAAAGCTGTAAATTTTAATTATAACAATTTTTATGCTAATAGTTTACACTGATACGAAATTCTAGAAAGAATGCTATATTTATTTTTTATATATTTTTAATTCAAATAATTTTTGGGAGCAATTATATTTTTATTCGGAAGCTAAATGATGTAAAAAATTATAATATTTATTACAAATAAAGGGAAAAGAAACAGACAGGAAGAATTCTACTTTTCAAAATTTAATGTTGCCTCCAGTAAAAAAAAAAATGTAAATTAGTACGAGGTGGAATCTGTCAAATTTTTTGAAAGAAAATGCTTAAGAAGAAACAATTTCATTAATTTATAATAAATATACCAAATTCGTTATAATAAATAAAGACATCTGATATTGGTTAACCCAATTCTCAAACAAGTATTATTTTAACTTAAAGAACACTGTTCTCCTATAAGTACATTTTTCTCCGTTATTTTGAAAAGTGAAGCATTTCCACCGTGAGTAATTTCAAAGCTACTGGAATAAAAATGATGCACTTCTACAAAGTGTCTTTCAGTTTTCAGACTTAAGATACATACTTTTTTTCATATGAAATAGCGTCCATGGGATCATATCAAGAATCTTGTATTTATGGTCTAGTTTTAAACATCTATAGAAAATTATGCATTTGATAGTACTATCGCTTGATAAAACACAAATGATGCGAAAAACTATGTCGTAAACTTGATAATCATTCGTGTTTTTTTCTGTTTTATTTATATGGATAATTTAAAAAATAATTTTCATAATATTTTCATATTTCATGAAAAAAATATTTGTTTATGTTTTTAAAATTAACATAATTTAATTTCTTCCTTTTCAGTTTTACGACTAAAAGGCTGCGAAAGGGAAAAATAAAGTTACTCTATTTCAACAATTTTCCATTGCTTTCTGCATAAAGGGAGTATTTCAGTTGCCAACATTACACAAATCGCATTAAAATTTACGTAAAAGAAATAATATCTCAATAACAGATTGAGAAGCATTTTTCAAATAAATCGAAATTAAAAGATTTTTTTTTTTTAATTCGGAGTTGTATAACATAAAAATGGGCAATGCTTAGAAGTTTAAAAAAAATCAGTTAAAAGAATTTTCTTGAATTACGAAGGTGTAAAACTTAAAAATGGACAATGCTTTGAAGTTTAAAAAAGCTGCAATAGTGATTAACAGTATTTACATCTTATTTAGTATGATACACGTGCTTCGTTTTATGCTGTCTTAAGAATAAAAAATAAATCATTTAAGGGAAAAAGGTCCGCTTAAAATATATTTGTTTACTTTCAGATCATTTAAAAATATTTTGAGGCTGCTGTAAATCCCTGATGATCTTTTGACATATGTATTATTTTCTGTGTGTTATATATTTTGAACTATTGAATTTTTATTTGTATTTACTGTACTTTTTCTTTTACTTTAATTATGTATAATATTTGAATTTTTAATGTACAATTTTGAACTCAGTGACAATCTGTTGAATATTAAATAATAAAAAAGGAGATTATTTCATAAGTAAATTTTATTAGACTTTCATATTGTGTAATTTTTTAGGATTGATCATTTAAAAGGTACGTTTGATCAAATAAAATATAAAAAAAGTAAGATTGATCATATAAAACTATTTTGCCTTTTTTAATAAATAAAAATATAATTTTTATATTTTAGAGATTGCTTTTAATACATTTTGACATACTACAACCATATTTTATAATTAAAACTTATAAAACAATATATATATCGATTCAAATTCAGATAAATTGTTGAAAACGTGGTGTGATGTACAAATAAAAGCAAAATCGTCCTTAATAGAACTGCAGAAATACCAAATACACAAGGCAATTTAAAGAAACTTTAACATACTTCACGAAGCTCAAAGGAGATTTGTATTGCGTAGCACTTTTGAAAATGGTAACAGGACTTACTAATTTTCACTTTTTAACTACTTGGAAAATAATTGTTTCTCTTGGAGACATATCTGAATCCTTGTGATGTTAGGATTTAATTCGTTTTCTGACTGTTCCATGTTTAATGTCTAGGAATGGAAAAGTCTGTTGCCACGATGGCAAATAAAATATTAAAATCTACAAAAAATGATTTACTCAAACAATTGATATACAGCTTTCAAACAAATTGCATTTAAAAGTACGCTTTTAAAAGTATGGTATGATATAAAAATGGAAAAGTGCGATATTTAGAATATTAAAAATTTGGAGTACCAAAAATTGTAAAATTGAAAGTTCATTTAAAATCTCTTTATAAATGGTCCAGGAATATTAATATTTAATCCATGGCGTACGTAATATATGACTCTGTTGTTGTGTAAACCACGTTGTGATCTTTATAAAGACGATGTTTATTATTATTATTATTTCAATATAAAATTTTATTATAAGTCTAAAAAATTTGTCTTTGAAATTTCATTTTTCAAGTGCTCGTTGTAATTTGTGAATGTATAATTTTATTCATGTATCTTATTTTTATGGTGTTAACCAGTTCGATATTTTTCTTTAGTTTTAATATATACAATCACTAACTGAGCCAAAAGACATTGTGTGGGTCTGGAAAAAAATATTAAAATTAAATAAATTGTGATAAATAATCACATAAAAATAAAGTAAATCGTTACATTTATTGGCTTTAAATGATTTCAATGTTAAAAGTTGGCTTTTTTTAAAATCAAAATTGGCTTTGTGTAGTGAAATATTTTAAATATAACTTGACATGTTTCATTTATTAAATAAGATTAGGGGCATAATGAGCCAACAAATTTTTCATTAATAGGAACATTAATATTGGAATAACTCATATGTAGCGAAGAAAATGGTTATCAGTAGATTGTTGAAAATTTGCTGAAAACTATCCAATCATTCGATTGTTTCTATATCAAAATATGTAACATTATAGTCCTAAAGGATACTAGTCTATCAGTGACAGAATACCCTTAATATTATATCCCCTAATACACTATATTGCCATTGATTATGGGACACTTGCGATTTTAGACATTTTACTAAATATCTAGAAAAGTACATGAGGAATCATCTCGAAACTCTTAGTGTATAAATATAATAGTATACGTCATACATCTCCGTGAAGATTTTTTCCCGAAACTCCAAAGGGAACCGTCAACAAATTAAAAAAGAATGAATATCTTTTGAATAACCCTGTCAAAACTAATGTAGCAAAAGCGCTCAAACTCTAGATTGTGATTGAATGCCTTATTGTAATAAGCCTTGTTCATTTTTATGCAAATAGCATGCATACTCGCAGAGTAATTAAGGTTTTTATAAAAATGATCCCAAATTTTTCCAAGTTTTTTCCTTATAATTTTCAGAGTTCTTAATATAAAATATTATTTTTTTCAGAAAATATGACAAACAACATTGCACATAGTACCCTGTAATCAGAATTAAAAAATAATGAAAATTGTATAAAAAATGAGTTGGTTTACTATATAATTTTTTACTGCGCATGCGTCAACGATATCAAAATTTCGTTTGCATATTATGTTAGTTAAATGTATAGAGCAACTTTTGTGAAAGTCACAAAATCATAACTTGAAAATTCTGACAATAATCGTCAATTGAATAAGTTGAAAATCCGTTATTCTCAAAATGAAGCAAAAACAAGAGGGGTTGTATCCATATATTCATTGATTAGTGTCAATATAGAATACACAATATGGGATGTACTACTGCATTTGAATAAAATCCCTCATTTTTTTTGCTTCATTTTGGAAACAACGGATTTTGTCCTTTTTCTATAGACGATTACTTTCAGAATTTTCAAGCTATGATTTTGAGACTTTTACAAAAGTTGCTCTATACATTTAGCTAACATAATATGCAAATGAAACTTTGATATCTTTGACGCATGCGCAGTAAAAAATTATACAGTAAACCTACTCATTTTTCATACAATTTTTATTATTTCTTAATTCTGATTACAGGGTACTATGTGCAATGTTGTTTGTTATATTTTCTGAAAAAAATATTATTTTATATTAAGAACTCTGAAAATTATAATGGAAAAACTTGGAAAATTTTGGGACCATTTTTATAAAAACCTTAATTACTCTGCGAGTGTGCATGCTATTTGCATAAAAATGAACACAGTGTATTACAATAAGGCATTCAATCATAATCTAGAGTTTGAGCGCTTTTGCTACATTAGTTTTGACAGGGTTATGCAAAAGATATTCATTCTTTTTTAATTTGTTGACGGTCCCCTATGGCGTTTCGATAAAAAATCTTCACGGAGATGTATGACGTATACTATTATATTTATACACTAAGAGTTTCGAGATGATTCCTCATGTATTTTTCTAGATATTTAGTAAAATGTCTAAAATCGCAAGTGTCCCATAATCAATGGCAATATAGTGTATATAGTTCTAATATTATAAAACGTTAATTTACGATGAAAATAATGGACGCAGTCAGAGGCTTATCCGGATACCCCAAACATTGATTTTTTATAAAGGCAAATTTTAAAACTCACATCTCTATCTCTCTCTCTCTCTCTCTCTATATATATATATATATATATATATATATGTGTGTGTGTGTGTGTGTAGCTTTATATTTATGAATTTTATATTTCAGACGTATGTTATGCTACAAATAATGACATATGTAGCTTTATATTTATGAATCTTATATTTCATATTTAAATTATGCTTTTACTAATGATATATATGTAGCTTTATAGTTATGAATTTCATATTTCATACCTATGTTATACTGTAAATATTGATATATGAAACACGCAAAAAATGGCATTTAGAAGATAGGAAAAGAATAATCTAAAGTTTCAAATAATTATTTTGAAAAAAAAAAAAAAAAAAAAAAAAAAAAAAAAACAGAAAATGATTTTTTTCATCTTATATCATTTAACGAATTGTAATTGCACACAAAAAATAGTTCTATTTACAGATTACAGATATAAAATAGTTCTAATGTTATAACATCTTAGCGATAAAAACGAAAGCGCGCAGTCAGAAACTTTTCTCATTTTTCCAAATATTGTTTTTTTTTCTTTTTTCTTTTTTTTATAGCAATATTTTAAACTTGAATCCAAATATATATCTAGGTTTAAATTTGTGAACATTATTTTCTCACACCTATGTTATACTGTAAATAGTGATATTTGCAACATATAACATAATGATATTTAAAGGAAATGGTTATTAAATAATAGTTCAAAAGTGTAAATAATTTTTCTGAAAAAATAATGATAATAGAATACAATTTTTATGCACAGATTCATTAACATATTTTTATTCTATAAATAAAATACTTCAATTTTCAGACAAATATTATAGATATTAAAACAGTTCTAATTCTATTGAAAATTTCAAAATCACGAAAAAAAAATCTCTCCAGAATAATTTTACTGTTCATAAACGGTTCTCTTTGTTTATTTATTTTTTATATAGAAAATAATAAAATAATAAAATAATGGATATTATTTCATTGTAAAAATGATAATGTTGTTAGTGATATTCTATGTGCCGAAGTGCGAAAAAAAAAAAAAAAAAACAATTATTCGAAAACTTCTAAAGTGCAAACAGAAAACGTGTCATCCAAAAGCTATTCTACTTTCTTGAAACAGATATAGCATTAGATCTAAAAACTTATACAACTGAAAGTCTGTCTTTTCCCTTGATGAATGTCAAAAAAAAAAAAAAAAAAAAAAAAAAAAAAAAAAAAATTGATCTAAAAAGAGTGCAATAATAATTTTTGAGTAAAATAAAGTTATGTTTTACTTCTGTTGTCTTTAAAGATTAATAATGATTCCATGGTATGAGCAAAAACACCAGATTTAACTTATTTTTTTTCGGATGCAATATTTATTGTTTTTCTCTTAGTTTCTTAAATTGGATATTTGTGGACAATTTTGGTAGTTAAATTATGGCTCAATATTACTTTAAATCTATTTGACAGGATTAACTCTAGTGAGCATAAATTAAACATTCTAATTTTAAAATTAATATTTAAAAACATATCCATATGTATTATCCATTTTGTAGGTTTTGTATATTTTTGTGTATAAGCAGAGGCTTTTTGGACTTTTTTTTAGCTTGAATGAGGTTTCGGTTTACACACGAGTATTTCTAAAAGGTAAAGATCTTAAAATTGATAATGAGCGATAAAATATAAAAAATATTTAAAAAAATAAAAAAAAAAACTTTAAAAATGCATACAAATTTCTATATATACTTTAAAACTTTTCTTTTATAACGAAACAAAGTTTCTAATCCTTATTCATTCACCAAATCAATACCAGAACTCATTACATTCGCTTTCTTTCATTGATACATCAGTATGACTATTGACAGTGCCTAATTACCATCATCACAGTCGCAGTCTCCATCGAAAATGGAAACATTTCCATCCATCGTATTATTGATTAGAAATTTTTTGAGGCACCGAACGATCATTTATTCTGATAATTCAAGGAAAAAATATGATGATATTAGGAATTTATGAACGACCAAGTCATAATAGAATGATTATGAGTGGGATCCAATTAAACACATTTTGTAAAACGGCTAAATAAGAGAGCTCAATAATTTTGGAGAATAAATATTTGTCTCTGTTATCGGTGTACGAAAAGGTGCAACAAAACTCGCTAAGAAAGATTGCAAAATTTTTAATCATTATTTTTTAATATCGAGTTATATACGGGTTTTCGTTATGAAAAAAATATTCTCTGAAAAGTCGTATATTTGACATATATACGCATCAACTTATACAGGAAATATACAGCATTTAACAACCTAAAAAAATACAATTCCTATTATAAAATTGTTTGCAATGCAGTTTTTTTTTTTTTTTTTTTTTTTTTTTTTTTTTTTTTTTTTTTTTTTTTTTTTAAATTTGTAAACACAAAAAGTGTTTTTTCTAATTTTCTGGTATTTTAGTTTTACTTTTTCATCTATTTTATCCACAAACAACTAATTGAGTCATAGTCGAATTCCTACATACAAAACCAGCTATTTTCAATAACTAAGCATGTTATTTATTTTTGAAATGTCAGAGGAACATTACATCGGAAGAAACTAAATAAGTTACTGAAATATTCTCTTAAAAGAAAATTCCTTTACCTCTAGAAATTAAATTATTCTAAAAGTTTGAGAATTCCATCAGAATTTTTTTTATTTAGTAGAATAAGGTAGAAATTTTGAATTTGGTATTACAATAGATAGATGGCATGTTATCGAATCTTTTCTATAAAGTTATTTTCTAGTGACTAAGCCATATGGTTCAACTCTTTCAGAAGTTTAATTATATATTTTTTCAATTTCAGGTAGCTTTATCTTTAGACTTTCTTCCAAAATTCCACAAGAATTTATTTTTTTTCTTTCTGTTTCCAGAACTTATAAGAAATATAAATATATAGACATATATTTTTTTATATTAACCGCGGAGTAAGATATTTCTTTGCAAAACATATAATTTTAAGGGTGAATATCACAAAATGTGATATTTTGGTCATCACAAATACAAAATTTCAAGAGAAAATTTTTTTCTATAGGTCAATAAAACAATTTCCATGTAAATTTCCTGAGTTTTGAAAAAAATAAATATTAAGTTAATTTTTATAGAATTATGTGTCATTTCATGGCATGTGTATGACAAAATAATGACACTTTTATACTAAAACATTTTTTATAATCCTTTTTTTGGGGGGTGGAGGGGAGTAGTATTTTTATTGTGTTCAAAGGAACATTTTTGCGATATAATTGCTCAAATTCAGTGTAATGCTCAGTTTATTTTGTTAATTATGGAAACCAGAAAAATAGCATAATAAAAGTCTACTCAATATTTAGAAAGACTGTAATTTAATTATTTTCAAAGAAATATCGGAAAGATGTTGCTGGTAGCTATGATTTCACTTCTTCTTACTTGAACTATGCCAACGAATATAATAATTACTCTGCAACGGCGTATTTATACTTGATAAAGTAAAAAAATGCAAGACAGGAAAATGACATTCATTTTCAGTGACAATAATATTTTAATTATGAAAAAATATAGATATAAAATTCGTTATTTTCTACATATTTTTTACACTATGGTATAAATATGAATTAAACTAGTCGTTGGGGGCCACCGTAATACTTATCCATCATGGATATGTATATGAAAATAAATCAAGTGAAACTATTTATACAATGCATTGCAATTCAGAAACAAAATTTAAATATTGTTAATGTACATAGTAATGCTCTATTAAAGAACTGATGATGTACCAATTTCGACAAATTATATAAAACGCCAAACTACTCAAGTAGTACCGAACTGCGTAAAAGAAACATCCTTATAACTCCAAAAATAATAATTCTATTAACTAACAATTAACTGCGTCGGATTAAGCGTCTCATTTCCAATTAAAATATACTTCTGAATTGAAATTTGAATGAAATACAGGGTCATGAAAAATCGAAGAATGTGGAAAACAAGATTACAAATATCTCGGCAACTAATAATCCGATCGACTTCGTTCTATATGCAAAATGTGTGTTATTTTATTGCCTTTTACGTTCATTCCTTAGAACAAAAAAATTCGAAAATTTTTATATACGTTTCATCAGAACGAATTTTTCGAGAGTCCGAAAAAAATAGTTCCGGATAATCGAGAATGCTGATATTAAATAGGGTTCGTCCCATTCTTACATACTAACTACATACAAAATTTCAAGTCTCTATCTCAATTTGTTCGGGAGATAGAGCGTTTACAGACAGACAGACAGACAGAGAGACAGACAGACAGACAGACAGACAGACGGACGGCAAAAATTTTTTTCTAAAAATATGTTTTTCGGAATCTCCACTATCTAAAACGTGTAAATCCGTCAAAAAAATTTTTCGATTTTCAAAACGATTGCAAGATTTACCCTATACTACGTATGATGGGTAAGTAAAAGTAAAAAACAAGAAAAAAAACATGCATTATAGCCGAAAGGATTTTACTTTGCACGCATTAAAGTGTGACATGCCAAGAAAATTACAATAATAAATTCTGAGACGCTTAATTGCTTCACTTATTTTACTTAATTATCAGAAGTATAATGTCTCTTGAAAATACTCCTAAAGATACTTTTAATTATATTGTGTTAAAATAAATTGCATTTTTAATATTTAATAGGAGTTTTTTTTATGGTAACTCCAGTTTTCGTATTTTGTGACATCCTCCCTTAAAGCTTTCTGTTTCGACAGGATCTTTTAGGTAGATTTCGTATGAAATACTACCTATTGCGGTCGCTCCCATCTTTGAATTTCTGAAACAATTTTGCAGATCTACTCCGATCACGACCTCTATACCCTAAAACTACCATCAGTAAAAAAGTTTATCTATCTATCTATCTATCTATCTATCGGTCTATATCCCTTTTTTAATGAACACGATAACTTCTCCAATTCTGCTCAAATCTCTTTCAAACTGATAAATATAATCAACATTGGTCAAGTTCTTTAATGGGCAAAATCAGAACAAAAGGGTAGAAATAGGGAAGGTTTCTGCGAAAATCGATAAAACGCCATAACTTCTTAAATAAAATAGATATCGAATCAGTTTAAAGTTTGTTCTACTTCTAAGAAATAGGCTAAAAGTTTATGCATGGTATATATGTTATAAAATTAAAAATGGGCTCAAGAGGCGAAAAAAAAACATGGTTTGGGGAAGAAAAAATTCATAACTTCATCAATCCTGAAGATATCAAATCCATCCAGTTTTTTTTTTTATAAATGTTCTAAAAATTATCTAAAACTTTTGTATTTACAAATTTTTGGTAGGACCAACTTTTACCGATGAAAAAAATTAAAAACCGAAAGAAAAAGAGTAGTGGTAAAATAGAAAGTTCCATAACTGCGTCAATTCCTAAGCTATCAAATCCGATTAAATATAGTTTATATCTACATCTTTTATACAAACAAGATTTCTATAGGACCAATTCTTATAGCAAAAATAAATTAAAGAAAAATAGGAGTTGAAGAAAAAAGACGCAAAAAAACTGGTTATTTCATGAGGCATTTTTAAATTCGTTTTTGATTTTAAACACATCCAAATGGGACGTTCGCTTATTTAGGAACTATGTAATGTGACGCAATGGCTGGTTTCTCGATAAAGGCAGTATATATTTCAAGAAAAGCTGCAAAAAAATGCACTTTGAACTGAATTTCCCTAAGAGATTGTAATAGAAAAATTGAGGAAGTACTCAAATAACAAATTGCTTATTTTATGACTCAACAAAACAACAGCATTTGGAAGGCTGCTTCCCAAATTCGTAGGACACGAACACACATTCCGGCCATTAATTGCCCTAACGGTACGGCTGTCACAAACACACAAAAATTGGAAGCTATTGCACAAAGTCTGAAAAACCAATTCACACCTCACACAGACATATATTATCCTCGAACTACTCAGACTTTAGAAAATATTGTCAATAACTTCCAACAGAGGGTGTCACAGAACACACTACCAGGAGCCACTCCAACTGAAATTAAAAATTATATATCAGGCCTTAAAAAAAATAAAGCTCCGGGGGAGTTAACATTACTAACAATATGTTAATAAATCTACCTCACAATTTCATTTTATACCTTGTAATCTTAATAAATTGCATGCTCTCTTTAAATATTTTTTCGGATAGCTGGAAAAGAGCAATAATAGTTCCGCTGCCTAAACGCGGCAAAAACTTACATGCTCCGGAAAGCTACCGACCTTTTTCTTTATTATCTTGTCTTTCAAAAGTTTATGAACATGTACTAGTCAACCGCCTGAAAGATTTCTATAATTCGCATGACCTGTTTATACCGGAACAGTTCGGGTTTCGCGAAGGTCACTCAACACAGCATCAGCTGTGGCGTGAGTTCTGTTACAGAACTCATTCATGCCAAACTTGGCAGGGGCAGTGTGACTGGAATCGTTTTTCTAGATGTTCAGAAGGCTTTCGACAAAGTCTGGCATGTTGCTCTAATCTACAAATTAATACGGGACGGTGTCCCTGATCAACTAATTAAAATTTATGCTGACTATCTCAATGTTAGATACTTCATTGTCAAAGTGGGAAATTCCCTCTCTGACACTCAATTCATTCTTAGCTCTACGTTTAAAGGGGCGCTTAGCTCTCCCACGCTTTATAATATTTTTGTAAACGACATCTCTCGAAGGCCTGGAATTAAATTAGCAAAATTCGCTGATGACACAGCCATAGTTTACACAGACACAAACCCACACAAAGTGATTGAAACACTCCAGTCCTACTTAAAAGAATATTCCTATTGGCTGAAAAAATGGTGTACAAAAGTGAATCCCAGGAAAAGTGCTGGTATCCTCTTCACACTGAAAAAATTCACCCCAGACATTAATATAATTTTAAATAATGAACCTATTCCCTGGAAATTAGATTATAAATACCTAGAACTTCACCTAGATTCCAAACTAACATGGTGCAAGAATATTTCCGAAACTCTGGATAAAGCTGACCGCGCCGTGAAAGCCCTTTATTAACTTTTGGCTTGGAATAGCCGCCTGTTTATTAAGAATAAGTTGTTATTATATAAATTTATGATCAGGCCGATAATCACTTATGGTTCAGTGATTTTTGGATCGGCCACGAAAACTCAACTTGAAAGATTTCAAACTTTCCAAAATAAGCAATTACGCAGAATTACCAAAGCGACTCGCTACGTCCGTAACGACACCATTCATAAAGATTTAAACATTCGGCCAATTTTCGCCGAAATTAAAAAATTAACTTTACATTTTCATAATTCTGTCCCTCTAGTGCAAAATTCTGAGTTGGATTCAATTTCAAGTTACGACTCCTGTGTGGGCAGAGGGAAAAAAGACCTCTTACTATTTTACAGCGGAACGATAACATTGTTCCCTGCACCAAACCATCTTGACGAAACCCAACTGGAGTAACTTAATTTAGAAAAATTCCCAGAGTTATACTCAGAATTTTCACTCTAAATTAATATTTTCCCTAGGTCGAAAGAAATGTTCACCTAGAATTGGCTTCCCTGGTGTTGCAATCCGCTGATTTTATTCAGCCACGTTTGTGAGCATTTTGCTTTAGGGAAAAAATGAATTTATGTATATATAGTATATTTTGTTTATTATTATGTATTATTAATTGTATTTTTATTATATCTCTTTTAAATCTCAGTATATTTTGGTTTCGTTCACGTCTTGACTGACTGCTACCAATCCACTTTATTTTTTATTATTTGGCACAAAATTTGAATTTATTTTTCATTTTTCATTCTCTCTCGGTTCAGAGATAGATGATGTGATCATATCCAGCCAATCAAATTGCTAGCTGAGGCCTTTGCCTCTCTACCGAGAGACTCCCCATTCTGGCTTCCCCATTGGCTAAGGAGAACCTGCTCACGAGATCCCAGCCAATTCTATTTAAACTCCCATTTTTTTCGACTTGATCTTCATTATTACTAAGACCGCCGGCTGGTGCATTTCTCTTGCGGCTCCGTTCAGCAAAGAGTCCTTGTCAGGACTAATGTCTGCGCTGTTTTGTGGGCCTCTTGAGTTGTCCGACGCCCGGTCACAGATCACACACACTAGGTTAGCTTAAGTGTTAGATTCAAAATTACTTTTTAGACCAACTTTCAAAATTAGTGAGCTATGTGGCCCCCTTTTTTAGTTCTTAGGGTAGGGTAGAACTTTCTCTGGGCCCTTTGGTACCACCAATCCTGCCTTTCCCGTCTCGACCACTTCCTAGTCTGTCAACGTATGTGATGATTTTCTAAATATTTTAGAAAGTCATTGCGACACTGGGTGTATATTTACCCCGGTGCTCCAACTCGAGAGCTAAGATTCATTCGAGTCTCCAAATTCTTAATTTTTTTAGAATGCATTGTTGTTAAACGTATTTTTATGTTTTATTTTACTTTCGATGGAGGTTAAACAGGGGCTGCGACTTCCTGTAAGTACTCCTTAAGCACCAGCGTTGACTTGACATTTTTGCTCTCAAACGCATCCAATTGAGAGGTTCTCTTAATTAGAAACTGTATAATGTGCCGTTTTGGTAAGTTTTTGGATAAAGGCAGAACGTATTTCAAAAAATGCTGTCAAAGTAGCCATTTTGTACAAAATTTCCCGGAGCAATCATGAATGAAGTTTTGAGGATGTATTCAAATAAAAAATTGCTTATTTTATCACTCATTTTTAAAACCATTTTTGTTTTCAAATGCATTAAGTTGGCAATTTTTCTTATTTAGGAATTATATAATTTATCATATTAGTCAATTTTTTCATATTATAATATATTTCAAAAAAGGCTGTCAAAGTGGGCAATAGTTAAACTGGGTTTTCCTCTAATTACATTTTTGTTGTTGTTGAAATGAGCACTCAACGAAATCTACCTACACTCATAGGCCCAGCCGACAAGGATTTTTTCTTTTTTTTTTTTAGATAAACAAAAGATTTATTATACCGAGTAATCAAAATTTTGACTGACAAATTAAGACGATGATGGAATGTATCAAGAGAATGAAAAACTACAACAGAAGATGGAGACACAAACAACGTATTTAATCACAGTGGGTGCTTACGAATGAACTTGCTTTAACAGTAAGGATTACTAGGAAAATCAAAACAATACAATGAAAATTCCACAATACACTGGATTTCAAAATGATTTGAACAACCAGTTTTTCAAGCATAAAAAAAATGAACATATTATAAAAGTCCTTCCGGCAGTACCGGGAGGAAGGGGTAGCTTTCATATAGCTTAATTATTTATTTAATTATTTTAAATTAAGTTAAATTGTTCAAACATATGAAGCTCAAATTAGTGGAACCCGATTATATAAGATTGAATACTAGTTTTTGTCAATACTTAATGTTAATGGGAATTTTTAGAAATTAGTGATCTTCTATTGAAGCTGGTTTTATTTTAAGCGATTTATAGTTGCCAAACTCCACGATATCATGAAGTGTATGCTATTATAAAACATGATGGATAAAACAAACCAAAAAGTTTGGTCGAAATTTTAATTTATGTGGACATGCACACTCACATCAAATCCGCTGTCGCGGGCAAATTGATTTAAAAAAAATTTCATCTACATTAAAAATTCAAACTGCTATATGTCAGGCGTTTTTTAAATTAAAGACAAAGCAAAAAATACTCCAAAATCTATTATTAACATCAAACACTTGAGAAGAAAGCCTTTTTCTATTTCAATTTTTTTGTTTGCACATAATTATACATTTAACAGATATTTGAAAAACTTAAATGGCCGCCATATTTAAACAAGATGACGGATGAAACTGGCCAGTGAACTCGGTTAAGACATTGGTATGTAATATGTACACACGGAGTTATATCCAAACCAGTTTATAAATATGCGCATTATCGCATGACAAATTTCAGGCCGTTTCAAAATGTCAACCACACTGGAAATTCAAAGAGCTATAACTCAGCCATTTTTCTAGATATAGATGAAACAAAAATGCTGTGGAATTTTTGTATCAAGCTAAAAAACACAAAAGAAAAATCGTTTTCAATTTCTTACTTTTTTGCACCTCAATTTAAAATTAAAATAAAAAAAATAACTTTCCGCCATTTTGAAACAAGATGGCGGATGGAACTGGTCGACGAACTTGGTCCAGACATCGGTATGTACTATGTGCGCACAAAGTTATATCCAAATTGGTTTATAAATACGCGTGTTATCACTTGGCGAAAATCAGATCATTTCAAAATTTGAACAAACTAGAAATTAAAAGTGCAATAACTTAGCCATTTTTCAAGATACAGACGAAACAAAAAATACTCTGGAATCTTTGTATCAAGGTCAAGTGCATAAAAGAAAAACCTTTTTTCAATTTCTTACTTTTTTGTACCGAATTTTAAAATTTATTTAAAAAAAATTAAATGGCCACTATTTTGAAACAAGATGGCAAATGGAAATGTATAACAAACTCGTTTTAGGACTCATTATGTATCATGTACACACGAAGTTACATCCAAATCGATTAATAAATACACGCGTTATCACGTGAGAAAAATTCGATCGTTTCAAAATGTCAGCCATACTAGAAATTCAAAGTGCTATAACTCAGTCATTTTTTAAGATATAGACGAAATAAAAAGTGTTTTGGAATCATTGTTTTAAGTTCTAATACTTAAAAGAAAAACAGCTTTCAACTTTTATTTATTTATTTATTTATTTATTTATTGCATTTAATTTAAAATTTAATTTTTTAAAATTTGAAATGACCGTCATTTTGAAACAAGATGGCGGATGATGCTGGCCAACGAACTCAGTCGAAGTATTTGTATGTAATATGTACATACCAAGTTTCATTCAAATCGGTTGATAAATACAATAGTTACAGCATGACAAAAATCAGATATATATACAGAATGAGTCATAAATATCGAAACCATAGATATCTCCTTAACTATTGCCCTTAGACCCATACTTCCAATTGCAAAAATTCATAAAAAAATGTGAAATTTTTGATAAGATAAATTGCGACTCCATGGGGAGGGTCTAGTTGAAAAGTTACGAAAATTAAATTTTTATACGGCCCCCGTAAGACAAAAATTCCAATTAGGAAAACTTTCCTTATTTAGTCCCGAATAAGACACAAAAAGTTGCATCTTCATATCTCCAAAATTCGCAAGGTTATAGCCATTTAAAAACTTCATCACGTTTTAAGGGATTAGACACAAATTGAAATGCGCGCAATTCAAAAAACGATGTTACTTTAACAGTTCTAGAAAACGCGTAAAAATCTATTTCTTGAGTTAGAATTTTGATTTGTTTCTCTTTTTGTGATGGTTAGCCTTATAATTTGAATAAGAAAACCACATTCTAAAATTTCTCATACAATTTATAAAAGTTTCATGTGGTTAGTACTGGTTTAAATGGGACAATCAAAAATCATTATAACTCGTAACATTATTTATCAGATTTCAATTTCTTTCCATTTAATTAAATATGAAAATCTGATTTTAGTTTTGTTCCAAGATTTTTTTATATTACTTTTAAAACTATTAAAAATGTTTATTGAAATAATAACATAACTTTTAAAAAATCACATTTTCAAAAGCAAACATTTTTTCAAAAGTAAACATATTTTCAAATTTGCCGAAACAAAACTAATGTAAAAAAATAACTTGTTTCAAGTTCTTTTTTCTTTTAAAAATTCTTAACATTTAATAATTTAAAAACAAAAAATAGAGGATAAAAAATTCATTATTCAGAAAAACGAAGTGTATTGTTTAAATGTCCATCAGGTAATTTAAAACATGCTTTTTCTAAGACTTTTTTTTTCTTTTTAAATTTACCTCTGAAAACTGCAGGCTTTTTATCGTCCTCCAGAGGATGTTAAAAAATCTGTATTCTGGGCCCAGGTAGGGCAAGGACCGAGAGGTTACTTTTTTTTTGAAGACCCGCCTGACCGGGCTTAGCGTATTTTTCATAAAGGAGGGGACTACTTCCTTCAATTTAGGTGCACTCTGCATGAAATTTTCAAACCCGGTCTCGACAAAACGCGTATTAAAATCATTGTCTCTGACTGACTTAATGCGTGCATAAAATAAATAAAATTCCGCTCAATCGAATTTTTTACGAGAAACATATAGGTTTTAAAATCTTTATTTTACAAAAAAAAAAAAAAAAAAAAAAAACTCTTTAATATTTATTTTTTTAAATAGATTATTCAAAGACTAAAAAAATTAAGTACAATAAAACCAGTGAAAAAAAATCTGTCTTAAACGGAAAACATGTTGATCCATGCAAAATAAATGCAATAGTACCTGAAAAAAAGCTCCAATTACATCTTCTAGGGAGAGCATCTGTCTATAACGTATTTTTTCTTTCCTATGTGATTCCGTCTTAAAAAGTTTTAGTGTATAACATTTTTCAGAGTCTCCAACGCATGGGATATGGATTAACGATATTATAATATAAGTGAAACATTTACACATAAATAGAGATTCATTGTTAAAATAAATATATTATAGCCTTTGGCGCTTCTTTAATAATAAAAAGTATAAATATAAAAAACAAAAGACTATAAAATTTTTTTTGGTCAGAACTCTTCCATGTGAAACATTTTTTCCCCACGCCGTATTAAAAAACTATGTAGAATTTTGCGACTGAACCGGGCTATGATTTAAACTATTTTCCACACCGGTCCGGGTTATGATGTTGACATTTTTTCAGGCCACGCCGAACGTTTTCCTCTATGGGTCGGTTTGGGACCTGATCTAGATATTTTGACCCGGGCAGACGTCTGGTATACCAATTTAACTTAAAAACTATACGCTACTATTTTATGTTCAAAGAAAAAGCTATCTTAAACCTATTTTTATTAAATTGCAATTTGTGAATGTTCCCTAACAAGTGTTGAAATTGAGTCAAGAAATCACAGTTTAGAGGCAGGGTAAAGTGGTGTAAGTCAGGAATTTTTGAGTGTTTTGAGATTAATTATCTCTGTGGGATTTTTTAGATACGGAGATGAAATTTATTTTGTTCAATTTAGGAATGGATAAGGAATAATTTCCTAATTGGGAATTTTGCCCTACGGGGGCCGTACAAAAATTTAATTTTCGTATTTTTCAAATAGACCCCACATAGAGTTGCAACTTATCATAAATTTCACCTTTTTTTATGAATTTTTGCAATTGGAAGTATGGGTCTAGGGGCAATATTTGAGGAGATAGCCGATTGTTTCGATATTTATGACTTACCCTGTATATATATCTATCTATCTATATATATATATATACATATACCAAAATTTTCCGGAAGTGTTTTCCTCCGGACGGCTGCAATTGGTAGCTTTTTACTTTTTTATAATAAAAGCTACCTAAAACAAACAAAGTCTAACCAATGTTAGGCTTACAACAAATCGTTTAGTTTTAAAACAAAATATTATTTAAACAGTGATTTATACATAAAATATACCGCATTTTTCCATTTTTAGGTGTTTGATAATGATATAAACATTGCAAAAATTTAGACTAACAATTAGTGTATGGACCTGATTTTTTAATTAAGGTAAAAATGCAATCAGTCATGGAGAGGTGCAAGCTACTAAATCTTTTTTTATCGATTTCATTTCAGTGGAAGATGACAATAGCTATTAGTGTTAAAATTTTAGCATATTGTTTTTCATTTGCGTTAAACAGCTCTAACCAGTGAGCTGTGTTTGGAGTTTTTCCGTTGGATTTAAATAATGAGAAACATCTGGCGATAGATTTACATGTATAACATTATTAAGAAGTCATTTACAAGTGCTGTTTGCCGTGTTTAAGTATTCTTTATCTTATTGAAACACCTAGAAAGGTCTGCTATTTTCCTAAGCAAATGGCAGCAAGTGTTATTCAAGGAAAGGTTTGAAGATTATTGCTCCCATTCTGCCTCAGAGAAATGTAACGTTGATCTTACCATAAAATCGAAACGCAATACAAACCATGAATAAACCTCTGCCTTGCTGCGTTTTGAAAATGTTTCTGGTTTCTTGTGCAGACCATGATAATAATAAGAAAAAACACCCGGACTACCCAAATGTATTTTTTTCATCAGAAAACGTTTTTCAATCATATTGTAACTTCCAGGATATGTGATCCTTTCCCCAATTCAGGCGATTATGCTGATTCACTATAAACGTACGTGGTTGGGATTTTCTTTTCTTGTATCTTATCATCTACATTTAAATGAGTAATTATTTAAAAACAGGAATCATAATATTAATCCTAAATATACACGACCATTATTTAAAGACACGATATTGTAAACACACAACCAGTTTCTATATCTATTAAATTAATATAGTTTTTGTGGATTTAATAGTATGAAAATTCATGAAAAGCGAGTCCAAAATAAATATACCAGTAAAATAAATAAAATATTGAAACACGAATAATAAATAGACGTAAATTTTCCATATGGGTGAAAAAAATCCGGGCCAGGATTTCAACCAGGGATATGTTGGCTGAAACCACCAATGCTCTTAAAACTGAGCCATCCCGTATGAATGCTAGAGCACTATTTCACACAAATGACCTCAATGATAACAGAATCTGGTTTGATACTTTGTATCAACTCAACAGAACAAATCGGAATTTGGAACTGCACTAAACGCTGTATACGAATTCATATTATAATATTTTTAAATACGATTATTTAATTGGTAAAATAATTATGACACACGTAAATTTTGCACGTGGTTGAAAAAAATCCGTGCTTGGATTCGAACCAGACATGTATTGGATGAGGCCGCAAATGCTCTTTTAACTGAGCCATCCCGGAAGTATTCTGGGGTGCTATTTCATTCAAATGACCTCAATGATCACAAACTCTTGTCTGATACTTTGGATTAGCTAACCAGAATAAATCGGGGGTCAATATTTCGAAGTGCAGTAAAACGCTGTATACGAAATCATATTATAATATTTTTAAATACGATTATTTAATTGGTAAATTAATTATGACACACGTAAATTTTGCACGTGGTTGAAAAAATTCCGGGCTCGGATTCGAACCAGACATGTATTGGATGAGGCCGCGAATGCTGTTTTAACTGAGCCATCCCCGAAGCTTTCTGGGGGGCTATTCCATCCAAATGACCTCAATGATCACAAAATCTTCTCTGATACATTGGATTTGCTAACCAGAATAAATCGGGGGTCAATATCTGGAACTGCAATAAACGCTGCATATGAAATCATATTAAAATATTTTTAAGTACAAAGCATCTATTAATAATTTGAAATGTGATTTTGGAATATCTTTAACTATTTTTCATCAGTTAATTTATAAAACAGAATATTTTTAAAATTAAATCTTTATTTTAAACTTAAATTGTCAGGCATTTGTTAGATTATAAAATAGTTAAATCATAGAATCCAATAATTTCGCATGCTTAACGGACTTGGTTATTTATTTCATGAAATAACTATGAGTTTTGTGAAAAAAAACTGAATTATACGATTTAATGGTAACGTGTATCTTCGAAATAAAAGAATAATTTAACATCTGACCTACAGATTTGAAAATAGTGTGTTTTAATTTTATTCATTATTTTTGAATAATCATGTAATATACTACAATCTATAAACATTGCTGTAAAAGCTTGTACCTACATCTATCATTTAACACATATATAACATTTTTTAATGTTGGTTTTTATCAGATCGTATTTCATTTGAAAGAATAAACATTCTGTTATTTATCACATTAGCTAATAGTATTGAAGCTATTCTAAATTAGGCAATTTTTCTTCAAGCAGTATTGTGAAAGAAAAACAAACTAAACAAAAAGAAAAAAGGATCCAAAAAGGTGTATAAAAATTAATTAAAAAAATAAAATAATGCATTCTTTCGTTTTATTTTTTCACAATGAAAGCAATTACTTCACCACCTGGGACCAGTTTTTTCCCTCTAAAATAAATAATTTTGGTTAATCAATTCATGAAATAAAACACCGCTAATGAATTTGAATTACATAAAGTATTTGACTTTTTAATTTAATAAGCACACTAATAATAAGTAATTATTTTTCAATAAAACAGTTTACTGTCTATACAATTAAATGCAAAAATCATCGTATTTGATACTGGCTATTATTTGTAAAACCATCAGATGTCAATAAATGTTTCTTATTGGATTATTTGACTATATCACAATTTATTAAGATTATTTCACAATCTTTTAATTGCAGTTTCCTAAATCAAATTAATCTAAAAAATGATAAAGTACTTCAACAACTCAGCTACAGATTTTTTTTTAAAGGGCCATTTAATAAATTGTAGTTATTTTTTAACTTACAAATTTAAACAACTGTCTATTAGTTTATCATTTAAATGTTTGGGTGATAGAAGGCATGGCAAAATTCAGGACCGAATTATACCGAGAATGGTTCTAAAATCTCTATGTTTTCTCTTAAAATCTATTTTGTCTAATTCAATAAATGTAATTCACCTACCTTGGAGAGAATCTAAACAGTGCGCACATTTTCAAACTGTGAACTATGGTTTGACAGAGACGCCTGTCTACAAACCATAAATCGAAGTTTGAAAATGCGCGCGCTGTCTCGACACTCTCTATGATAGATGAATTACTTTTATTAATTTAGGTACAGAGGCACCTACCTGCAGACATATTCCACATATCCCCAGTTAATAACTGTTGTAGTACACTGAAAAGTAATCTAAAAACCTGACTGGCAGAAAAGCATGAGAAGGAGTTATAAAATTAACAATAAAAATTCACAAAAAGAAAACAAAAAAGTGGGAAAATGAACGACTTGAAATGGAGAGGGTAGTAGAAAAATAAGCCTAAAAACTGGTAAAAAATACAAGACTGAAAAAGGGAAAACCTCCACAAAGTGTATAAAAAACGTTTAAGCATAGTATCCCAAACACCCGCAGTTTGCTTAGGTGCCGCGCAATAAGACAGCCTTTAAAAAGGTTCTTTGCCAACACCATCTTAGGGTCACAATAGTTCAGATGAAACATTTCGGCGGTGGCTAAAAAAATAACAGTATGTCAAATAATAAACAGAAAATGCTAATAGACGAGAAAGAAGAAGAAATTTTCGTGGCACATGTACCGAAGCTTATGACATGTATTTCGAACCGTTTGGCACTAAAAAACAGGGACATGTGCACACCAAGAATGCAAAGCCAAATGAACGACTCACGCCCAGAGCGTAGACTATAATCATGCGGAATAATGGGTGAAATTAAGGAGTAAGACCCATGGCCAGAAAAAGTGGCGAAAGTAGCTGAATCAGAGAAATTTAAATCATGTAAATATTTAAAAAAATACAGATTAAGATAAGGAATCTAAAGAAAAGGTTTTAAAACAATCCCCATTTCTGTTTTTTTTTTTTTTTTTTTTTTTGGCTAGAGTTGGTATTATGCGATATGCTGGCAAAATATTTAAAGCACCATTTTTTGAGTCAGCCTTCGAGAAGTGAAAATTTATATTTAAAAGTTGGATTGTAATAAACAAGTCTAGTAGAATCGAGTTAACTATATAAATGATGATTACCTACATAGTAAGAAACGTCATGGATAATTATAATGATTGGATTTCAGCTTAGAAGAGAAGTTTAAAAGTTTAATATGGATCTAGGTCTCACAGCTCCATACATATCAACAATGAGTTAAAATAAGCACTGTCTACATTTGGATATTGACTTCATAGGACTTGACTAGTAGGGTGGGCCGAAAAAAACTTTTTTTCGATTTTCGATTATGGCGGGTGCGGAAAAGTGGCCACTGGTGGCACTCAGTTCATACAAAAAATTTGAGATTTTTTGAACATTTCCTTACCCTGCCGCAAACGGCTTGAAATTTTGCAAAAATGTTCATTTTTGAACTTTTTTCGAAAAAAATTAAAAAATGTTAAATTAAATTTATTTTGGTTGTATTTACTTGAAAAGGCATATTTAATGTACCAAATGTTTAAATAATATCTGATCATGCATTATTTAATATCTATGTGTATTATAACTTAGGCTATTTTTATAGCTTTTTCGCGTATAACAGGCAAAAGTTGTATTTGTTTGAATCGATCGTTAGTTTCTATATTATTCATGTCCCTTGGTCTTCTTTATATTTTTTCTATGTTTCAAACGTCATATATTTGGGGAAAAGGCAGCAGTATACTTCAAAAACAAATCTGGAAGGTGGGAAAGTGGTGAAGCAGGACTCTAAGCGAGCGCAATAACTCGGCGTAATACTCAGGGAGTGAAGGACGAAATAGTTGAGAGCCAAAATGCGATAAAGGATTCTTATTATTTATCCTTGCTCAGTTACCTGGGACATTTGTTCAGTGTTAACGTGAAACCCTTTTGTAGTGATTATACAGTGCTTTTTGGATCGTTTAATGTGCCATTATAGTGTTTTGTGCGTTTTATTACGACGAACTTAGAAATGTCTAGTATAAAGGGCCATGACAATGCAAAGACACGCGATACCGTGAAAAGTAACTTTTTGGGGGCATCATGCATATTGAAAGAATTGCAATTGCCATCTTATGCTGATAATCATGCGCCAGTACTACTGGTTGCTTCATCATGTAGAAGTTGTGACAGCAGAGGATACGAATCTCGTCATCGATGAAAACAAAGTCAGAAGAGAGAAATAGAAACTCGGAAAGAAGATACAGGCAGAAGAAGTTATTGAAAGAAGGAAAATTAAAAGCATATTTTTTGATGGTAGAAAGTATAAAAGTATATTAAGATGAAGAAAAATAACAAGCGGCACCGTCGAGAGAAAGGCGAGGAACACATCACCGTGTTGTTTGAACCTGGTTAGGAATACTCGGGTCACTTGATACCACGTTCCGTTATCTTGATACCTCGTCAGTTCAGAAAAGTCTAACTTGTGGTAACTTGGAAGATTGTATAATGATTTTGCTATTTCTTTTCGGTGACCGGAACGCGGTGATGTGTTCCTCGCCTTTCTCTCGACGGTGCCGCTTGTTATTTTTCTTCCTCTTAATATACTTTTATCCTTTCTACCATCAAAAACTATGCTTTTAATTTTCCTTCTTTCAATAACTTCTTCTGCCTGTATCTTCTTTCCAAGTTTCTATTTCTCTCTTCTGACTTTGTTTTTATCGATGAAGAGATTCGTATCCTCTGCAGTCACAACTTCTACATGGTGAAGCAACCAGTAGTAGTGGCGCATGATTATCAGCATAAGTTGACAATTGCATTTCTTTCAATATGCATGACGCCCCCCCCCCAAAAGTTACTTTTCACGCTATTGCGTGTCTTTGCATTGTCATGGCCCTTTATACTAGCCATTTCTAAGCTCGTTGTAATAAAACGCACAAAACACTATAATGGCACATTAAACGACCCAAAAAGCACTGTATAATCACTACAAAAATGTTTCACGTTAACACTGAACAAATGTCGCAGGTTACAGAGCAAGGATAAATAATAAGAATCCTTTATCGCATTTTGGCTCTTAGCTATTTCGTCCTTCACTCCCTGAGTATTACGCCGAGTTATTGCGCTCTCTTAGAGTCCTGCTTCACCACTTTCTCACCTTCCAGATTTGTTTTTGAAGTATATTGCTGTCTTTTCCCCAAATATATGACGTTTGATACATAGAAAAAATATAAAGAAGACCAAGGGACATAAATAATATAGAAACTAACGATCGATTCAAACAAATACAACTTTTGCCTATTATACGCGAAAAAGCTATAAAAATAGCCTAAGTTATAATACACATAGATATTAAATAATGCATGATCAGATATTATTTAAACATTTGGTACATTAAATATGCCTTTTCAAATAAATACAACCAAAATAAATTTAATTTAACATTTTTAAATTTTTTTCGAAAAAGTTCAAAAATGAACATTTTTGCAAAACTTCAAGCCGTTTGCGGCAGGGTAAGGAAATGTCCAAAAAATCTCAAATTTTTTGTATGAACTGAGTGCCACCAGTGGCCACTTTTCCGCAACCGCCATAATCGAAAATCGAAAAAAAGTTTTTTTCGGCCCACCCTATTGACTAGTGAGTACAAGATCAAAGTACTTTCAAGTGATAAATTACAATTTCTTGACACTAGGAGGTTTAATTTATTTCTAGGCGCTCAAAATGATTTACGCGTTGTGTGCATATGATCTTTGGAGGTGATACGTTTATGTAGGATAACTGCTAGGTATGTTTACTTGTGAACCACGGTGATATTGTTAATTTCAACCCAAAAGCCATATTCTTCTGAGTTGTCGAGTCTGCGATTTTTTGCAAATCATTATTATTTTAAAGAAATTGTTGTTCTGTGGAATCGCCCAATTGGTTCAATTAAATAAAAGAACATCATGACAGTAAAATATTTGTAGAAAATTGAAAAACTTTGCATATTTGAAATAATATGCATTAAATGAACATCGTCTTATGGTCAAGCAGTATGGTTTTCTTTTCTTGGGGAGCACTTAAACTGTTGCACATATGATACATTTCGAGTGAGAAATATATCTAATTGCAAGAGTCATCTGGACGCATCGGCTGTTCAAGAAAATACATATATGATAAACTCATCCGCCGATGCAAGGTCTGTCTCTCTAACACATACACTGCCTCCAATGAAGGAAATTTTGAACTCGTTTTACAAGAATTTAAATTTTATATACTTCACTATGTGTAATAATGATGGGAAATAAATATATCAGCTCCCTCTGTCTTTTTGTCCAATTACCTCTTGTACATCTGAAATCACTTTACATGATGTTTCCTGTCATAGGTTGGTATTCAATTATAAATTATTTTCATGTGGTCCCTTTAAATTTTGTACCAAAAATCGTTGGACACTATGTATATGAATTCATTGTACATTTCTTAGTATATATGCTAAATACAGTAAAGCTTGAAACTACCTATAAAAATTACAACTCATATTAGAATCACATTTAAGCAATTTACATTAATACAAATTCTTTAGTCTACCTTATGTATGATTTACATTATATATAAATATGAGATAATATGCGCAAATTAAGTTAAACATGAAAGAACATTCCATATCAGAAAATGTGTTTCCAGCTAGCCCTTTATCGGACGCCTTATGCCTCTTTTTAAAAATAAATAATAAATACGATTGTATACAACAAAACATCTTCTTTGAATTCTAGTAATTGATATGAAATTCATTTTTTAATATTGCTACATAATTATAATATGCTGCAAGCAATTTTTAGACTGGACATTATGTAATGAAATTCTTTTGCGTGCCTCTGCAAATTCATTATGAATGCTTTTAATCTTATACATCAACAATATATGTTTCAGTGCTCTTTCTAAATCTACATTAGTTTCATTAAGTTTAAAATTATGTAACTGCATTTAAAAAAAACGGTTCTTCCCTATTCATCATATTACAATGAAACAATTTTGCCTTTCCATATAAGTAAACTATAAATTCTACGCATTTTACTTTCAATACAGCTGGGACTAGAACAATCATCAATAACATATTTCTTATATGTTGGGGCAATCAAATATAACGGCAATCAAAAAGATATTTATTAAATTGGAGGAAGTATAAACTGACATGCAAATTGAAATCATTAAACACATCTCAACAACGTTTGAACTGCGTTTTCCAAATTTCTTTAAGAAGTAAAAGTTTTAACAGTGATTAAAGGTCTGTAAAATATACTAAATCTACAAAATTGCAAAAAAATATACATCTTAATAGAGAAAATTTTGTATAAATCGTTAATTAATTGAAAATTTTAAGTACTTTTTTCTCCGATACTCATTTACAAAACATTACACTGTTAAATATTTATTGTTCGGCATATTTATCTTATACTAATCACAAACATAACTTTTCCAAGTATTTCCTATTTTAATTCTTTAAGAAAAGAGTATTTTGTCACTTAAGAATAATTATTTGCACTCTCAAAGTTTATTCTCTGCAATTAACGGAAGATAATAATTACTTTACTGTTAATTTATAGGAAAGTTCTGAATATTTTTATCGATAATAATATAACATTCTCGTCGGGTATTCAATGTTTTAATAAAAACAATGTTTTAATAAAAGTTAAATAGAATATTTAAGTTTGAACAAAGGTAACTGAATTCAACTAAAAAGTTGCATATCTATGTAATCATTTTATATGATTATAATATTTTTACCTAAATAATTTTAACAGCATATAAATTTAATTGACAATTATGTTGTAAGACTCTTTTTAGCCCTTTCTAACAAAGATTAGTTCACTACTTGCTCTACCATGATTAGTTTATCTACAGGGAGAATCAAAATTTTCCTATTACATTACGGCGCATGGGAAAAAATCGTTTCACAGGAATTTTAAAGATGTTATACCCTGCCAAACATATTAAAATCTATGTGCTTTTATAAGATGCATTACATTATGCATTTTCTAAAATATAAGGTGAAAATATAAATATTATTCATTTACAGTGCCACACAAAAGAATTCCAATAGATAACGGTAAAAAGGGGGAATTGTGTGTGATACATTTTAAATATATTAAACTATTTCATGTATAATAAAATTGATGTATATCAAAGAGGCTTAGCATAATTTATACGATACTGCCTACCCTAATATAAAGTACATAGTATTTACAGGGATACACAAAGGATTTCTAGTAGTACATTCTTTCCGAAGTACTGTATATTTATCCAAAGATAGCAGATGGATGGATGAAATGCATTTTAATTATGATGTGTGAATATAAGTTTCACTAAATTTATGCATATTATATGGTGTGTATAAACTTTATAGTTAATATACAGGGCTACCCAAAAGTGCTCGCTAAAGTTACTGAATCTGAGCATAAATTACTAAAATGTGATTTTTAAATAAATTACGCATTTTTACGCTGAACTGCATTAAATTTACTAAGAAATGTTTGTACAATATAGATAAAATGATATACAGGGCCACACAAAAAATTAAGTACATGGAGTCCATTAACGATAATTTATGAGAAAGTGATTTCAGTTTTTTTAAGAGTGTTAAGATAAAACGAATTTTATCTTAACACTGATGTGTTATAAAGCTTCCAGACAAACTACAAGGCTGAACAAAGGGTTCAAGTATGTTTTCATTTATTAGTATAAATTGCTGTAAGAGATATTTCAAGCTACTAGGCATTTTTAGCTAAAATTATTTTTTCCCATTATATAGTATGTATATTAGCTGACGGATCAAATACAGGACTGTTCAATAGTACTGGACTACATAGTTGGCTATTATATCCTTATTTACCTAAATAACGAAGTTTTGTTAAAGATTTCATGAAGCGTTGGAAAGTGCTTCGTAATTTATTCTGATGATTTTTCTTACTTGTTTATTCTTTAACTGCTGTGCTAATATTAAGCTCACACGGAGAAAACAATGCTAGGCTGAGTATTGATAATTGTTGGTGGTTATGCAAATATAGTGACTTCTTATTTTATTATTTTTCTCGAATGAGGATCAATTAGCTAATAAAATAAAACATGTTCTATTATAAACACGTGTATATATACAAATGTATATGTGGATAGATTGGTGGATATTTAAATATACATATATCGTTGGATTAATAGCTGAAGTAATGCCGATCCATACTGAAACTGCCGATGATTGAAACTTACTGTAAATTTCAAACTGTGTACAAATCAAGTATAATTATTTCTTTTACAATTACAAGTAAATAAATTAAAATGCACAATTCTTTTCTTTTAAATTACATTTAGAAATATCTCTTTATACATCTAGTCATTTCCACAATTGTATCTCGGAAACATACCAAGACGATAAACCAAATTACGATGGACATTGCATTCCTGGACTGGTCGTACACAGATTATATACAGAGATTATACTTACATTTGCATCTAATTAATTCCCTACCAATTCCATCAACTATGAATCCAATGATCAATAAACATCTTCTAGAATGTCTTTAACCCCATATTTTTAAATTGTGATGTCACGGTTTCTTGAGTGCAAAGCATAGACTTACCAATGTCACTATATTTTCAATTTAGGAATTAAAAAGTAGCCAAGGGAGACAAAAGTAATGTGTGCGGTACAGTTTGCACACATCTGGTCTTCTCACTAAACATTGCTGCGCAAGGAGAGTTGTTTCGAGAATGTGCATCAAATTCCATTATCAGCAAATCGGGCGCAGCATGCCGCATTCATAAAAAAAACCCAATTCAAAGCATCTTTGTGCAGTCATAACATCATCATGTCATCAACAACTCAATTAGCTCGTTACTTTCTGCATTACGACTTGACCATGGAGCACCTGATTTGATCACATAATATTCTAACAGGCACTGTTGGAAGTAATAAAAATAATGTTATGACAGAGATACCTGTGAAGGACACTGGCTAAAATCAATGATGAGGACTCAAAGAAAAGTGTACGAGTTCAAAGAAGCAACAGAACAAGATTAGCTGTAGTTTGTTTGAATTATGACTGGAGGGGCATCATATCCCAAGAAAATAGTAATTCGTGTTAGCAGATGGCACTATCATACCGGGATTTTTTTTGTAAGGCAGGCTACTAGAACTATTGGATTTTTAAAAAATTATCGAAGAGGAGAGCTGAATTTTGCGTCTACTATATAGATTCTGTAAAATAATAATTACAATGATGCTTCCCTGATTAAATTACAGTTACAGTAATAAAAAGCTTCTATATTTTTTTTAACAATGCAATCTAAAAGAAGGGGAGTTCTTTCTCTTTTAGGCATTAAATATTTTTGTAAAACTTCATTCTTTGTTGCAGATCGTTTAAAAGTTACAAATTTCCAAACTTTTTAATAAGTTCATTGACATATTCATCAGAGTACAATAAGTCCTGTTTGTATTCAGAAAATAACAGAAACGACGATTCTAAGCTTTTGGAAGATCCAATATTTTCATCATTATCATATTCTGTTGTCTAAATTTTCCCTTCCAAAGCATGTATCAGCAACTGTTTCTCTGGTGAAAGTTTCTGGCTGTGTATGTCGCTTTTTATAATATAACACCACAAATTGTTAAGTGGATGTTCTGGCCAAAAGAGAGATGTTGACCAGCTTCATTTTTTTCTGACTATAAGCATTATATTGTTTAGTAAAATGTCATACTGGTTTAAACGCTGCATCAGCATTTCAGTACTGTTTTGCTCCAAAAGATCCATGTATGCCGATAAGACCTGAATTTCAGAATTTGTTCAAATTTAAATTTTTATGAATGGGCATTATCTTCAAATATCGCTTCGTTGCAGCACGATTTTTGAAGAGATTTCGATTTTTGAAGAGATTGCAGCACGATTTTTGAATTTAAAATTTCCTTCTTTTCACGGAAAATTTACTGGGAGCCGTACTGCCAGTAATTTTCTATTCGAAATTTTATTATTTTTCATTTCGAAAATATTTTTGTCTTTTTAAACTAAATTAGACGTCTTAATCTATAGAATTTTTATTTTTTTATTTTAAAAATAAATTTGAATTTAGTACTAATAGACCCCATACGCGTGCGAAATTTTATAAGTTTTTATTTCTCTTGTAATTAACTCTTATTGAACTATTGCTTACTACACGATTCTGATTTGCTACTGCAGATTTATCACACAATAGATAATAGTCTTAGCTATCAGTATATTTCTTATATCTATTTAGATGAGGAAAACTAAATGGAAAACCAATTTTAGTCGTATCAATTGCGATAAAATTAAATATAGTGTTTATTTATACGACTAAAATAGTCTTTTAATTTTCACTTTTTTGAAGACAATTTACCTTATATCCAATTTTGACTTGTGGAAGGAAAATAAATTATGTTAAATTCTTTATGAAATTTAGTACCATGTTTCATATACAAATGTGTATGAAGACATTGAGTCGATACACTTAATGTATTAAGCACTGAGCTACATATTTTTTTTCCATTTTTTGACGCTAAATTGTAATACGATTTTGAAGGTGTATCATTACAGAGTTGCCATGTCTCGCACTCTATAAGTACTATTTTAATACAGAGAATGACATTTTATTAAATTAGAACATTTGGTAAAATTAAAAGAGCAAAGTTTTCTTTTAAAATAAAAGCGATGTGGATAAAGCTCGAGACTTGGCAACTCTGTCATTATCTGTTCTATGACATACGAAATCCTCCGCATTTGACATCGTGTAATAGAATTAAGTAAAAATGCCCAAAAGCAAAAAAGTCACTACTTTAGAATAATTATCATACACAACTGAGATGCTTATCAGTAAAATCTAAATCAAAAATGATCTACGACGTGAAATAAATTTTCTACACTCTGTTGTATTACATATGTTTACAAGTCAAGTGCAAAAGCTGTACGTATTACATATGTTTACAAGTCAAAAAATTTAATCGCTTGAAAATATCTGTAAAAAATTCTCGAGGTTAAATTTCATTTCCAATCATTTATAAATTTAATGAAAATTGATTTTTCCCCAAAATTTTAAAGCTTATAAATGTATTTTTATAGTTTCGTATTGGATATTGTTTCACTGAAAAAACAAACACTCAATCAAAAAACAGACATCGCGAAAATCCCGGAATCTTTCTGACAAATTCAGGGATTTTCGGGATTAAAAATAAAGCGGATTCGGGACTGTATTGGCTACTTTTACACTTTAATAAAATTGAATTCCTCATAAAATCTTAAATTAAACATTTTCACGCTTAAATAGTAATGGAATATATCATTTTAAAACTGTACTTTCCACACTTGATTTCAAACATTTACCGACAGAAAAGTAATTTATCAAGAAATAATGATAAATAACGTTTTGCTTTGTTGCAGAAGTTTGAAATCTGAAAATTCAAAATAATTTTCCATTTTTGTGAAGAGATAGTTAACGTACATTTGAAGCAGATCATTAAAACATCAAACTAATTAAAATAAATATAATTTTGTATCAATTGTTTTATAAAAACCGTTATTTTAAACATTTATAATTTGCTTTTCGCGCAGTTTTGTGTTGTAAATTTCAACTTTTTAATTAATTTGAGCGAGCATTTATATATTAAATTTAAAAGTATACAAACTTTTACATTCTCTTCCTAAAAATATTTACAGGAATTGGAATTAATTAAATTTTTGAACGCTTTTCGCACATTTCACAAAGAAATTTCGATTTTCTTTTAAAGCATGTTATATGCAAGTATTTACATCTCTGAAATCAATAAGTATGTCAATTCTCGAATACCTATGCTTAACAATTCCATGAAATGATAATTTAGCACGTTTTTCACTTATTGTACTCTTTTAAATTTGATTTTTTATACAAACCCTATTTAGCATGAGTTTGATTTTAAAATCAACCATCATGCTAACTTCCCAGTTGTTCTTACTTACCCATTCTACATAGTATAGAGTAAGTCTTTTAATAATTTTAAAAACATAATAAAAACTGACAGATTTATACTTATCAAATACTGGAGATTCCTAAAAATATATTTTCAGAAAAAAAATAATGTCAACCATCTGTCTGTGTATCTGTGTATGTGTAAATGCTCTACCTCCCGAAAATATTGTGATAGAATTTTAAACTTTGGTGTATACTGAGTAGGCAATAATAAGAAGGCATTAATTGAATATAAATAACCTCGATTATCCGGATTTTTTTTATTTTTTTTTTATTTTTTTTTATTTTTTTTTTTTTTTTTTTTTTGTACTCTGATAAAATTTATTTTGATGAAAGATACATAAAAAATTTCACAATTATTTTTTTTTAAATAGAGAATATGCAATAAAGTAAAAAAAATGATAAAGAAGAAAACCAATCGAATTAGTGGCTGAGAAATTTGTAATCCTATTTCCCAGAAGCTTCGATTGTCTATGATCTTGTATTTTATTCAAATTTCAATTCAAAGCTATATTTTAATTGGATATGAGACCCTTAAGGGTGTATTTGAAAAAATGATTTTCCACCTTCAACAGCTTGAAATTTTCCGATACATTTTCAGGCTCATTTTTAGAAGTAGAAATATGAAACTTGCTGAGAAAATTTTTGAAGTGATGTACAAGGTGCCGTGTGATGTAATTTTTCACTGAATTAATAAGAATTTGATTTATAAGCAAGTATTTTCTCAGCATGGCCCTTTTTTCGTTCAAAAATCTCGCGCTTCAGAAAATTTGATCCAACAAGCCGTTTTGATTAGCATTTTTTTGCCACATTTTCTACATTTATCAAAAAAAGCAACACTCACGGCACCTTGTGTAGTCTCTAAATAAGAGATTTTGAAAGTTTGGTGCATTTCAGAGTAAAAATGAATTTGAAAATAAATCTGAAAATAAGCAATTTTGATCAGAATACACACTTAATCCGACGCAGTAAACTGTTAGTTAATATGATTATCATTTTAAGAGTTATAAGGATTTTTCTTTTGCGCAATTCAGTTCTATTTTTTTATCCCATTGAACAAAAATATACAGGGAGTTTCAGTTAAACGTTTCAGAACTCCTAAGATGGGTAGAGTGCATCCTGAAGATTCGAAATTATATAGCATTGCGGTGTCAGAAATGCTTTCCCGACGCGCTAGATGGCGTTGTGCAAAAGTTCCGAGCTTTCATGCAGGGAATCGTCATTTCGCACAAGGGCGTCAAGTTAGTTTGTCAATGTTACCAAGTAACCATGTTACCATGGAAATTACTTTGACCCATGTACTTTCGCTTTATTACATGTATTAATAAAACGATTTTTCACTTGCGGTGTCTTTTCTTTATGGTGCTTCTGTGTATATCACCGCTGCAGGAAAGCATTTCCCCACATTGCTATATGATTTCGAGACGTAAGGATGTACCCTACCTCTCTTAAGAGTTCTGAAACGTTTAACTGAAACACCCTGTATGTATTCAAACTATAAAATTAAATGTCAATAATGACTTATTCTAAATGTCACATTCATCTAACATTAAGCACGTTACCACACACTTGTTATTATCAACTGATTTTTAATTCATATTTTTATCCATCTTTTACTAATTTATTTGTTTTTTCAGTAATTAAAATATAAATCATGCCAATCTGTAGTATTTATGAATAGTTTGGTGATTTATATAATACGTCAAATTTTATTGACGTGATAATCAAGTAGTAATTGTAAATCAATAATAGAACATTACCATTAGTAAAAACATCTAAACATACTGTTAAATTTTATTTTAGAAGTGCAATGCATTTTATGCAATGTTTACGCATGTTTTATTTTTTATTTTTTATTTATTTTTTTATTTTTTTTTACGCATAAAGAGGACGGGTAAGTATTACGATGGTCTCGAACAACTAGTTTTCTTCAACTTCACAAAAATCATGATTTAGAACTTTTCTTCGTCTACGCGCTGTTAAATTAAGAATTCTTAAAAAACTGAGCTGCTCATGTAGTTGCATCCTAAATTTAACTACAATGTCAAGATCTAAAGATTATATTCTGAAAAATTGATACTTTGTTCCGTAAATTAACACATTGTTTTTAACATAAAGGTCTTTAGTATGAAAATTCAAGCATTATTATAAATTTAGTGAGCAGTCGTCTACTTTGTCATTTTTTTTTAATTATTGAAAGTGATTGTGATAAAAAAGTTTTTATTCAAACATATACGCATTAATTAGGTACATTTCGTCTTTTATGCAAGAAATCTATCTTTATTTAAATGTAAATTTACTGTTTATAACTAAAAAGTGTCCTCCATTGGTTGAAATGTTCTATTAGTCTACGAAACATTTTGAAGTGCATTTAGGTTAACTGCCTATTTAACTCTGAACCACTAACAGCAGGTAAAGATTGAATTGTATTAGATTATCTCATTGCAAAATAATTGTATGAAGTGATAGCGTCGTAATCAAGTTTGATATATTGTTTTATATAATCCGAGAACAGTCGCATAGTTTTTAAAATGAGTTCAGTCCTCTAACAAGTAGGTCATAAACGCAGGGAAAACTTGCCGGCATAAATATATGATAGAAAATGAAGAAGTGGAGTGAAAATATTGACTGAGATGCAAAGTGTACATTTTTAAAGTTTACCATATACAACTATATATTTTGCCTAAATATGTATTCATTTGCCATTTAGATTAATATTTTTAATAAAGTTATTTTTAATTTTGCCGTAGTATATTAAAACTAAAAAATAGCACATGATTTGAACGGACTTCTGGACCTACAATGAATTGATAATTAATGCGTAAAATATGGAACTAAAAATCTCAAGTCGTAAGACAAGTAATTTTTACTTACCCAACATACGTTGCGTAGGGTAAGTCTTGTAATAGTTTTAAAAATCGAAAACAATTTTTTTACGAATTTACACTTGTCAGGCACCGGTGATTGCGAGAAACATATTGTTAGAAAAACAAATTTACTGTCCGTCTGTCTATGTGTCTATAAACGCTCCATCACACAAAAAATTGATACATAGATTTGAAATTTTTTGTATCTAGTATATAATAATGGAAAGAAGCCTTAAGTAAACTCGATTATCCGGAGCTGTTTTATTTTTCGTGTTTTTTTTCTTTTTTTTTCGTCTCTCGAAATATTTGTTCTCAGGAATGGTATGTAACATTTTTCGATTTTTTTAAAATTTTATTAGAGAATGTAAAATATAATAGAATAAAAATAAATTTTGCATAAAGAACGAATTCGATCGGATAATTAGTTGCCGATATATTTGAAATCCTATTTTCCACACTCTTCGGTTTTTCATGATCCTGTATTTCATTTAAGTTTTAATTGAAAAATATATTTTAATTGGACATGAGATGCGTGATCCGACGCATTGAACTATTAGTTAATATGACTGTTATTTTTTAAGTTTCGAGCATGTTTCTTTTACGCAATTTTGTACTACTTGATTAATCTGAAGGCAAAAAAAAATCACCAAACTATGCGATTAATTTCCAATAGTATCTCATCATAAATGTCGTATTCATTTGACATTAAATGTGTTACACGTGTATGTGAAATCACCAATTTTTAATTCGAAGTATAAGTTTTTATTAATCTTTTACTAATTTATTTTATTTTTTCATTATTTAAAATAAAAATTATGCCAATTTGTAAATTTTACGAGTATATTGGCGATTTTAATAATTTGTTGAAATGGGTCAACGTGAAAAACAAGTAGTACCCGCAATTCCGATAAAAAACCTTACTCTGTATTAAAAATATTCAGATATACTTTTAAATTTTATTTTTTAATTGCAATGCATTTTATAAATATTTAATACATGTTTTATTTTCATATGTTACAGTATGTATATCCATGGTGGATAAGTATTATGTAGACTCCCAACGATTATTTTTATTTATTTATTTATTTGTTTGTTTTCTGAAAGACAAAACCGCAGTTATGTTGGTTTTGATGATACGCCTGTATTAGAATACAATTGAAATTGAAAATATTCCATCGTTTACGTATGTAAGTTAAATAAATACTTGTACATTCGGACATTTTATCAATACTTATTATTGATACTGAATTCTAATATTCTATCCTTAAAATTCTTATATATATATAATAAAGAAAAATATGTATAAGGCTTAACCCTCTAAGGGGCAAGGTACTTTTTTGTGTAAAATGATAAAATCATTGACTGACACTGGAATTATAAAACAAATTTATTTACAAATAGCTTTGATTTATGCACAATATCCAGAAGTCATTTTTTCGCGTACTGAATAAAAGGAAAATTTGCAATCCTAAAATTTGATGCCGATGTGGCATTAGAAATTAAAAATAGTATTCCAAAAATTAACTGCCACACTTCAAGGAGTTAACGCTGAAATTATAAATGCAATAGCTAAATTTATTTATTTTATTTTATCAACACTTTGAAACCTGATTTTTGTTTTCAGTCAAAAACTGACATTGTGGATCCCGCATTTTAATATTCGTACCTTTTTTAACACCTATGAACCTTTATCTTTTCTTCTTTTAACATGCGTGATTCCTTAGTGTTTCTCTTTAACATCAATGATCCTATAGATTCTCTTCTTTTATTCTCAATGACTAACGGAACCCAGATTCAAGAATTCCGACTTACGTCCCGAATAGCCGAGTCTCTAGCAGAAGTCGAGATAGGGGGAACATTAAAAATTGAAACCGGCAAAGAAAGAAAGAAAATAAAACACACCGAAAAGCAGAAAAGCGGCTTCGGCTTAAATACAGGGTTGCAATCTGAGCACTAACTGGCAGACCCTCAGCACTAAATGTATTTAGATATTTTTCGTCCACTATTCCGTTTAAAATTTTTGTAAAAATGCTATTCAAATTCAAACGAAGAAAACTTTTAGTGGTGACAGACTAATTGTTGGCACCTAAGTTTTTTCACCCCCCGTTAAATCCTAAATTAACTTCTGACCACATTTTCAACTCTAACTGTCCAAAACCAACTCCATGCTTTAGGTGCTTATGGTCGCAAATCAGTGGTATAGGTTACGTCAACAGCGATGCAACCTTGCACCCGGAGCTAGTAGGCAACTGAGCTTGTGCACTAGGGAAGAATTGTTGTTGCAATATACTTTTCTCTCTCGAGTCATTTCTATTTTGTACATCCTGACAACTAGCATATTTTCCTCTTGACGGAAGCTAGAACTGTCGTCCTCTTGTAAAAAGAACTGTCGCACTTGACATTGAGGGAATGATTATTTATGCTGTTGGCGAACCAGAATGGAACATTCCAAATGAAACATTCGGCAATCAAAAATATAAGGATAAGATCCAGAGTAAGAGACATAGTATGTGTTTTTTCAAAACACATACAATAACTATCAATCATGTATTAATCATCTAATAATTTCCCAGTCTCAAAATTTATACATAACTTCAATATTCTAGAACATACAGTAATACCGTATCTTTTAGTAAAATTAATGTTTTATTTTCCATTCATTTAGTACTTAAATTGTATAACTTATATGTTTTAAATATTAATGTTAAATGATACTTTATTTAAATATATTGAAATTATTAATTAAAAAAATAATAATGACTAAACCTATGATGGACATGCCAGCATTTAGTGACCAGCACATTTAGTGACCATGGCATTATAGATGATATCGTCTTTTTTTTTCCTTCCTTATTTTTATTGCAGGCGTTAGAGACTAAAATCTAATATTCGAGTAACGATGTTTTTCTAAATAAAAAAAAGCCTTGTAAATGTTTAAAATGTTTAAACCATGTAAAAAACTAAAGACATTTATGTCATTTTGCAATGATTTAAATAGTTATTTCTCTAAAGGAACAGAACACATTTTTATATATATTGTTTGTTGCTTTTTAACCATTTGTAATAAATGCTAATTTAATTTAGAGAAAAAAAATAATGAATTATTAAATGTACTTTGAAGTTTATTTTTTTAAATCTTATGTCTAGAAAGAAAAAAAAAACCTATAGAAAATGCACATTTATTTGATTTCAGAACTTTAACACACTTCTGTAAATATGTAAAATATAATTTTTAATTTATATTTTAAATAATAAATTATTTAGAAATATAATTAATCAACTATTGAAATTTTCTGTTCAAATATTTATAATTAAAATCAATAAAAGCGATGTTCGCGTGCTTTTAATAATAGGTTTCTTTCATTATAATAAGTGATTTTAATATTGATTTTCGATATTTCCAAATTCGTTAATTAACACTAACTTTTGCAAACAATGTTTTAATTCATACGTAAATTTATAACTCATTTTTAATTCATTTTTAATATTCAGCGCAATAAAATCAATGATTGATTTATAGATCATATATATATATATATATATATATAAAATTAAGATGTTTTACAAGTTTATAAGTAGTTTCCAAGTTTGAATTATATGAAAAGCTTATTAACTCATCAACTGTTTTTTTTTTTTGTGTTATTTAAGAAAACTTTTAGTGTCTTTAAAGTGAAAAATTATCAGCATTCTTTTAAAATGGCACTAATTCGTTGATGAATTGACTTTTAGATATTCATTCTAGTTAAATTTCACTTAAAACAGAGGTAGTTACATTTTTTTTTCTTAAAAAGGAATATTTTACTTCAAATGAAGAAAGAAAAATTAAATTACACAAGTGTTCCTACTGATCTTTTAAGATGAGATATAATTTTAGAAAAACACGATCATTAATATGTAATTATTTTTATACCCAAAAATTTTCAGTAGATTTTAAAAATTTATTAAATAGTTAAATAAATGCGTTCTATCTAGAAATTTGTGATAAAAACTGAAAAGAAGTAGAAAAAGAAAAGCAATTATGGAAAAAGCTATTCAGTTATGCGTAAAAGTTTCACTTAAATTTTATTTGTTTAACCCGTTCGGATTGAAATTTTTAACAATTTTTAGAAAAAAAAATTACATTAATAACATTAACATAAGCTATCGAATTAGAGCTTAATGTAATTTCTAATACATAAAAAAAAATGTTGATTTGTTTACTATTCAGTTCATATTCATATGAAAATATTCTAAGAAAGTGTTCTTGGAGATGCTTAATAAATATTATGCTGTAACAAAAATGAATTAACATTACAGCTTTCAGTGATATATTTCACTTTATTACGCACCGTACATTCAGGAAGTTAACATTTATTTTAAATCTTAAGTGTGAAATATACGTTTAAGATAAAAGAATCGCAAACAGTGCAAAGAGATTAATAAGCTGATAATGATAATTACTATTACTAAATGCCTAAATTTTAATGAAATCATATAGTAAATACATAGGAAACATACTAACATTACTACATGTAAATGGCAAGAGAAGTATTTGTTATAACAAAATAATACTCAGTTACAAGACAGGTACTTAATAGTTCACCTGACCCAAAAGGGTTAATTTAAGGTTTTGTTAAAGAATTCTTGTCTATATTCTTAAAAAATCTATGAGGTTATGAAGAATTTTCTTGTAAATTGAGATCCATAGAACTTTTAATGAAACTGCAACATAATAACATAGTACAACATGTAATGTTACTAAAAAATTTTAGGAAACTTTGATGACTAAAATTTTTTATATAATTGTATAGTAAAAAGTAAAATTATAAAATATAGTTACAAAAAAAAGTTTGTTAAGCATGCATATTTCGCAAGATTTACAAACATTTCGTGGATTTACAACTTTTAAACACTGTAGTGTAACTGCCTCATGATCATGCGAGATGAATTTTACTTTCAGGACATTGTATATTTTTAGCTATTGTGCTCTTTTTACACGTTTTATAACTGATTTTCATAATAGCTTAAAAAAATTATTTATACTTTAATTATTCATTAAATTTGGTTATATATTATGAAGATCTCGAATTTTTAAATTGTAATTTTAAACACAATGACAATTTTGTAAAATTTAAAAAATAAAAATATTAATTTTTTGTTAAATAATGTTTCCTAATCTTGCATTTCATAAGTTTTATTCTAGGATTCGCCATTTCAAAACTTATTGTGGAGTTATCTGCTCTTTTCTAATAAAAATATTTTGTATTTGCTTTTAATATCTGTTGTCATATATCTATTCGAATCAAATAAATTGTGAAAAACATGGTGCGGTGAAAATAAAGGAAAAAAGCTTCTTAATAACATTATAAAAACTAAAAATAGGCAACGTCGTTCTGAAGAAGTTCCTTATGCTCAAAAGTTATATGTAAAGCATCTTGAAAATGATAACAAGAATCACTAGTTTTCACATTTCTAATTTTTGTCGATAATAAGAACGGTGTATCTTTTTTATTTAATAACCATAATACTAGCTGAGTAGACCGATGTTGTCTGGGCATGTGAAACAAAAATTAAAATAATATTGAAAAAAAATATATATATAATAATTGTGAGGGCGCGATTTATCTTACTCACGTGTATGTGTTCTTGTGCGTAACATTTTGCCGATAAATAGCAATGCATTTTATTAAGCGGGCCGTACACCTTTATTTGAGTTAAATTCGACCACAACAACTATATGCTTTATAGTGTATTATTATTTTTCATTTTGCACTATATTATTTTAGGTAAAAGGTATGCATATAAGGTTATTTTAAACAAAGTCACCAGTACTTTAATTTTGTTCGCAAAAAAATTTTTTGGCCTTTAAATATACACTGTAAAAAAAAAAAAAAAAAAAAAAAAAAAAAAAAAAAAAAAAAAAAAAAATCAAAAATAACCGGTTTACCGACCACCTTCATAAAGATCAGTTTTATAACAATTGTAAAATTGTATCCTGACCGACTTGTAAATATTAAGGTTTGAAAACATTTAATTGTAGTTATAGAACCTTTTCTATAAAAACGGTCGATAGGCCGGTTACTTTGTTATATTTTTTTTACAGTGTGTGTAAATCTGCTTCTCTCAATTACGGATGTTTCTGACATTTTTTTAATGCGTTTTGTTACTTTTTTTTTATGAAAACTTATGAAATCGAAAAATCCTGATATTGCTTAAAAAGGAACTGACCATTCATTTTAAGATTAGACTTCAGTAAGACAGTTTAAGTTTCATTTTAATCTTATTTTAAGGCAGAAGTTTGGTAAAAATCTATTTGGAATTCAGAAAAATATTACTAAAAATTTTTATATAACTATTAATGCATTCGTACCCTATATGGACAGGGCTCTCAATATGGACACCCCTAATATTTTTAAAGGTAATAATTTTGATCGAGAGATGGCTAAACATTTTCGCGAAGAAAAGCAGTTGAAAAGATAATTAAGTCTGAAAAGTGTAAAAAAGCGCTGTTCACCATTTAGGAGGAAACTTGTTATTTCGAGATGTGCTGATCTTAATTACTTGTAAGCTTAAATTCTTATTAGATATGGTAAAATTACATTAAATGTTGAAAAGTGGAATATTTTAGAAAGCTAATAAAACATATTTTCAATTGCTATTGCATATTTTGCTTAAAATAATTTTCCTTATTCATTTGTTACAAGATTTAGTAAAACTACGCCCGGTTCCCAATATGTACAGCTTATGTCCCCATCGACTACAACTGTATGAAAAAGAAGAAAATTTAACGTTGCCAAGCAATAACTTGAAAATTTATCAAACTGGTAAAATCTTTGTTCAACTAGATGCTATTTGAACAATCCCCCCAAAAACCTTCCTCCAAAAAACCCTTGCAGAAAAATAAAAAGACCCCCCCCCCCCTCCAGTAGGATATCTGTTGGCGAAATCATAGGTACCAATGGTATGACTTCCTCAACAAAGGAGAGCTCTTACTGCTTCTTTTGCGGTATTTATGCTTTTTCAAACATGCGGCCATGCATCACATGTGGCAGATATGTTCATGAGGATTATGTGGGACTTATTGCCCATGGTGAAAAAGTTTCTATTTGTCTATTGTGAGGACTGAGAAATAACAGATGTAAATTCGCAGACAGATGCAATAAAGCTAAGCAAAACCAACAATATTATTTCATAATATTTACTAGTAACTAAGGGGCTTTGAATGGGTCTTCGATGGGTAAAATCCGAGAATGCCCCCCCCCCTTTCTAAAATGCATGTTCTGGAGATATTTACCGTCCCCCCTCCTCTTTGGAATACATTAAGATACATTTTTTTAATTCCCTTTCCTCTAAAATCCCTTGGAAAAGTGGCTCTTCCATACACACTGTGTAGAAAGTCAATAAGGAAACACCTGTCCATAATAGGGACAGGTAGTTCCTTATATGGACACTTCTAAACATTTTTTTTTCATTTAAATTAAACAAGAATATTTACAAGGTCGCTAATTTTAAAAATGATAGTCAATATTCTAAGGATAGTGGTCACATATTTTTGGAGTCCTATGACTTGTACATGGGGGTGAAAAAAATACATTTTCCTTAGGGTGTCCATATTGGGTACAGGTGCCTTAAATTTAAATGATTAAAAAATCGATACACAATTGTTTGTACTTAAGTTTGATGTAAATAAAATATAAAATCGAGTCAATATCTAAAAACTAAGACACAAGGAGTATTTTTAACTTCATTTAAAATTTTTCAATTTGCTAAAATATTTTTTAAATTAAAATAAATGTCTTACTTTATTTTAAAGTGTTCTATATACTAATGGTAAAATGTGTATTGGCACAAAATTCTAAAAATCTCAAATAAGAAAATTAAAAGAAATTTTCTTAAACGTCCACCTTCCCCTTAATAAACAGTATTTCAATAAGAAAATAAAGCTCATGACTAATGCAATGTTAAATATTCAGATAATCTCTTATAAAACATCCAAAGCGAGATTTCCCGTATTTCGAAGTGCTATGTAAGAGCATCTATTGCTAATTACGGCTCTGTTTATTCCGCCGTGAAAAAAAATATGTGTTTATTGTTTTTATTTCACCCATGCTTTCACCAGTTGAATGTGAGGAATAATTTATTAAGGGAAGCAGCAGCAATTCTTTATGGGAGACAGATGAGCGCCATAAATAATCAAGAATGCTGAGAATGCATTAAAATTATGCAGCATTACTCACCATGTATCAAGAGTAAAGTATCTGTGTGTATTATTACAAATAAATTATTATGTTTTATACATATTTATATGGTAATAAAAAAACGATAACTTTTGAAATACAAAAATTAATCTTTATTGGGTAGGCGACATGGCTTTAAAAAATATCATTTATTGAGTTAAAATTTTGAAATCTTTTTTTTAAGATTTACCGTATCATTAAAAACACAATGACACTATAAAATTATTTTATTATATATTATTTTATTTACATTTTTGAATTTAGTTTAATTAAAATGTGTATAATAGGAAATATTATTTGTAGAATTTCAATTTATTTTTATACTAGCAGCCTTCGCCCGCTACGCTGGTCAGTTTTTTTAAAGAAACTTTGAATCAAACGAAATTTTTATATCATAGTAATTTTTAGTTTTGTATCGTATTTTAGACTGTCTGTCATCGGTGAAAAGTCAGTCATCTAAACGGAAAGTTCAGTGTTAGTCACCAATAAATGACGTAGCGCTCAACATGTTAACAATTTTAATCACATAAAAATTCATTCAGCGGAACCTTTAAATTAAAGCCAACCTTTTGTAATTGTGTTCATCTGATTTAAAACATCTCCATAAGTATTCAATTAAACAACGTAGAATGCTATATTTCACTTGTTACAAAATTTTTGGAAAATTATCCAACTAACAATGTAAGTTCCATTAAAATCTATCTAGTAGAACTTAAGTTATTAGCGTCCGGAGTGAAATTTCACTTTGCGTTTTATATATATTGAGATAATTAAATGAAGCTTACATAATCACGTTAACCTGATTATAGAACTCACTTTCAAAATTTTAGGTTCAATAGATTTTTTTGTACGATAATTAATACGAAATCCAGATTTTCTTTTATATATATAGGTTGAAAATTACAGTTTTTTTTCTCCGAAGACACAGACAAATCAAAAAAATATAAGGTATCACACGAACTACTGAACATAAAAGATTTTGCTTAATATATCATTCGATGCAGCATGAAAAAATACACTAAAATATGGCATCAGTTTAAAAATAACTACAAAATCTGATCTATTTAGATAAGGATTGAAAATTTCAGGTTTTTGCGCCGAAGTCATCGCCAAATTAGGAAAATGTGAAGTAGCTCACGAACTACTGGATTTAAAAGAATTTACTAAGTAACATTAGATTCAGCATGAGAAAATACACTAAAATATGTTATCAGATGAAAAATAACTTCAAAAGCCGATTTTTAAGGAATTTTTTTAAAGTTCGTTCTTTTTTTACCCTCCTTAGGGGTGGAATTTTCGAAAATCCCTTCTTAGCGGCACTCGATGTTATAAGAAGTATTTTTACCCCAATTTTTAAGATTTTTGGTTCGGTAGATTTTTTTGTGCTGTGATTAATACAAAATCCAAACTTTCTTTTATATATATAGATTATTTATTTAAATTAAGATCCGCCTCTGGTAACTAATTTGGTCTCCCTTAAATTTATGCTAAGTTTTGAAATATTTTACTTTTATTCATAATTTTATTTACTTGTGTAGCTTTACTAAATCTGCAGATTCTGATGGAGAAATGAACAAATCTTTGCGATCAAGGCAACATTTAGGGGAAGATTCTGTTAATATTTTGTTCTGGTTGGCGCAATTAGCGAAGAAATCCCAAAATAGCGCCGAAAAACCATTTTTCATTTGTTAATTTAATGAAAAAAGTGTTTTGAAAAAGATATTAAACGAATCTCTGTGTGCGATTGCCAATCACACTTACCTACTTTTTTTTTTTTTTTTTTTTTTTTTTTTTTATACTACTCTGCTATTCCGTCAACCAATTTCGCCAAATTATACAAATGGCCAAACTAATAGCCCAATTATACATATTGACGTAATTTTTATTTTAAATAACGAAAAAAACAAATAATTAGTAGAATATTAAGAAAAATATTAATAAAAAGTCGAAATAAAAATTTTAAAACATGACATTTTAAACACGTGAATCGTATTTAATGTCATTGAATGCGACATTTACGATCATCCATTATTAGCATTTAATCTGATAGTTTGGCGATAATTTTTTGGTCGACGGGATAACTTAGTAGTACCGTTTTTTTATTAGAATGAATGATAAATTAATTGCAAATATTTTTTCATGACAATGGTTTTTCCTTCACATTCAGAATATTTCTTTTTTAGTGATGGTAAAATAACTGCAGATGAAAAAGATATAAAAGTAAGGCTAAAACTCAGATTTAATGACTGCTTGGCATATGACTTGGCGGAGGCTCGATAAGTACGCTAATTCTATCAATCTAAATATCCAGATAGAGTGTAAACAAACAATTGGTACCATTTGATTATTCCGTCGATCAATTTCGCCAAATTATACAAATGGATATAATTTTTATTTTAAATAACCAAAGAATTAATAAATTACTAAAATATTAATAGAAATAGAGATAAAACATCGGATTAAAATTAGTTGACGACGTAACAATTATGCAAAACCTATTTAATGTCAAAAGAATGTGATATTTACGATCATCTATTATTGACATTTAAACTTATACTTTGGCGACAGTTTTTGGTCGATGGGAGATCAATATTGCCAAATAATGTAAACAAATTATATAAACAATAATATTGCCAGTAATATTTAGGTGCAGATGTCATCTACGGATCACGTTGGCACGATTACAACAAAATTGCGATTTTATGCCTCACGTGGTAATCCAGTAATAGTCGTTTATTTATCAGTAAACTATTTCATTATTTTTCTTTTTTTATTTTAAAATTATACAAATTATTTTGTTCCATAATTACTAAGACTTAATTTATTTATTATTATTATTCCAGATTACATTTTCTTGGCAACGGGAAAGAAAAATGGTTACTTTTTATCGGAAAAATTTTAATTGATTTTGTATGAAAAATAATGAAATTTTGAATAATTAAGAAAAATATTTGAATAAATCAATTAAAAATTAGCCTATGTTCACCGGAAACAGCGTAGCTTTTCAACGGTGAAAGAATTTTTCAAATCCGTCAAGTAGTTTCGGAGCCTATTCAATTCAAACAAACAAACAACCAAATCTTTCCTCTTTATAATATTAGTATAGATAAATAATCAGAAATATATAAGCTTTAATTTTGAATCAGAATTTTTTAAGTTTAAATTAAAACAAAAAATAACAATAAAAGTACTTAAATTAAAAAAAAAAAAAAAAGATGTAACTTTTTTCCCATACTCATATTTTTTAAAGTATGAACCTATATTTGGAGGTCTTTTGAAGCTTGGTTCCAATCGTTGGAATGAGATTGAAATAGGAACCTCGAAATGATGCCACGAGATTACACCATCTGATCATCGAAATCTAGTTCAAACTAGAGGAAAAATTTTAACAGTACAGACTTAAGACTTTTTAAATGAAAATTTTTCTGAAGTGGATTTAATGATTCCACAAACCGTATAAAGCATTTCCATAAAACGGAAGATTCTTTGAAATGATAAAGTTTCATCAATTGATGGGAAGTTTATAAAATAAATAGTTGTACAATATACACTGATCAAAACAATTAAAGGATATTTGAAGTTTTATATAAAATAAAGATATAAACGAAATTTTTTTTGCCGAAAATAGAAGAAGAGAATCACAAATGCAAATTTTTCTGGTTTTCAAACTGTGGACTATGCAAATTTTGAGTTCGACGTCAGAAACGTCGCTTCAGCGGCAGCGAATGAAATTTGACTTTCTACTGGATAAAATAAAATGAAGACAAGGATGATCGGCATTCAGTGATTGCTTTGTTTCGATGAGTACGATGTCTCAGCGAAGTCATTTGACAGATTCAGAAGCTTGGAGAATTGTTGGTAGGTTAGAATGGGGCCAAACTCAAGCCGAAGTAGCGCAAGCCATTCGAGTGTCTCAAAGTGTCATTTCCAGAATCTGGAACCGTTTTTTGGAGAATGGATGTGCAGGTCGAAGACCAGGGCAAGGTCGTAGACGGGCAACAACGCCCAATGAAGATCGGTAATTAGCGTTAACAGCTCGGAGACACCGAAACATGAACGCTACTCTTCTCCAACAACACGTTCGCTCGGCTAAAGGCACCACGTTTTCAACTCAGACTGTCCGAAACCGACTCCATGCTGTAGGTCTGTATGCTCGCCGACCGATGGTATGTGTTAGATTAACATCAAGATGTCATCGCGACAGCAGGGAGTAAGCAACCTAGCACGTCAACTGGAGGAGAAATGACTAGAGCAATATTCTGTTTTCTGACGAGTCCCGTTTTTCTGTGCATCCGGGAAATAGACGTATTTTCTTCTGGAGGGACCGTGGCAGTCGGAATAATCCTGCGTTCGTGCACGAAAGTGTCCGATTTGGCGGTGGAGGAGTGTTGGTGTATGGGGGCATCTCAATTGACGGGCGCATTGACCTCTACATCATTCGAGATGGAGTTCTGACTGGTCGCCGATATAGGGATGAGATCCTCAGGACTATTGTAGTCCCTTACGTTGCAGCAATCGGAGATAACTTCATTTTAAAGGACGATAACTGCAGGCCACATCGTGCAAACCTGGTGGAGGATTTCCTTCACCGAATGGAATGGAATGACCAGCGAATGTTCGAATGGAATGGCCAGCGTGTTCTCCACACATGAATCCAATCGAGCACGTTAGGGAAGCTCTAGGAAGATGAGTTTCTGGCCGCCAACAACCCCCACAAACTCTCCAAGAACTGGAAAGAGCTCTTCTGGAAGAGTGGGGCAGAATCCCCAACTCGTCATTAATAGACTCATTGAGTCCATGTCTCAAAGGTGTTCAATGTTGCTGGCCGCCCGTAGAAACCATACCCCCTACTGAAAATGATTTTCTTTGAAGAAAACACCTTTTCTTAGTCTTTTTTTCTCACATGCACAAATTGTGTTTTTTCCTTTTGTACACAAATGCGCAATAAAATGCATTTTTTTCTGCCAAGCATGTGTATTTTATTCTCATATAACCTACTATGTCTATCGACCATGTATCAATCAGCTAAAAAGTTTCCCAGATACAAAATCCACCTAAAACTGCAAAATCCCTTAATTGTTTTGAGCAGTGTATATGTATACACACACACATATATATACATATATATATAGAACCATTAAATATTACTACAAATCAACATCAAATATATATATATATATGTGTGTGTGATAAATTAAGATTTGGGGTTACGTGGATCCATCTTTTAATGTATGTTTTGTGATTTATCTAAGAGATATTGCGGGTAATAAAGGGAATGTTGCAAAAGTCCAGTTTAAAAACTGAGTAGTTTAAATTTACAATTTCATAATTATCGGCAGTCTGTCAATTTCATTCATAAATTAAACTTTTAGAGGCCAACTGTATTTCCTAAGAATCCCGTTTTTATTAACCCTCAAGATATATTACCTTTAAGACAAATCTTTATGTGTATTCCTAATCATTCATAACTTTTTATAAGACATCGATATAAAAGAAAATATATTTAAAAAATTGTCATTTTAGAATTAATAATGCTATTTCTTATGGATTTTTAGATTGAACATCAATGTCAAAACTAGCTTGTATATGAAAGAAAAAAATTAAAATGCAAATTCACGTATCAACCGATGAGAAAGGCAAATCATTTATCAAGAATAGTTTATGAAACATGAACTCCAACACTTCCAGAAATCTATAATAATAAAGAGATAAGTAGTTTGTGTGTTAGCGCTGTTCTGAAGAGACCGCTGCATGTAGAGTTACAAAATTTGGAGGGAAGATACCTCTATACCTGTAGTTTTCCACCTCGAAGCCCGATTTTTATTTTTGATTAGAATTTTTTAATTTAATTTTTAGGCGATTTTTATCGTTCTTTTTAAATTTCGAGGCGATTTTTTCATAGTGTGAAAAGAATACACATTTCATTCTTTTTTTTTTCTTTTTTAAATAAAGTTTATTAGGAATTCGTGCAGTGCTTTTTTAATTTTTAGCAAATGTTTTAATGCGATTTTTAGTGTTTTTCCGCATTTTGAGGCTATTTTTTGACAAAATTGATTGAAACTATCAGCCTAATGAAGTATATTTCGTCTGCTGTGATTTTTCAATTTCAGTGATTTTTAATGCGATTTTCGATGTGATTTTTAGCATTTTTTTTATTTTTGTGCGCTTAGCATCGATTTTTTTTAAATTTTTGTCTAAATTATAGTTTTTGTTTGCATCATGATCTTATCTATTCTTGAATTGCATGTAAGAAAAGCAAAAAACATAAAATTAACGAATGAGCAATAAAGTTATTAATTAGGATATTCACAGTAATCTTCTATAATAAAAAAGAGACAAGTATGTTTGTGTGTCAGTGCTGTTCTGAAGAGACCGCTGCATGTAGAGTTACAAAATTTGGAGGGAAGGTACCTCTGTACATATAGTTTTGCACCTTGAAGCCCGATTTTTGATTTTTTCATTACAAATTTTTAATTTAATTTTTTAGGAGATTTTTATCGCTCTTTTAATGTTTCAAGGCGATTTTTCCATATTAGTGAAAGGAATAACGGTTTTATTCTTTTCACTCTATTTAGTAATTTTTTTTCTCTTTTTAATAAAGTTTATTCGGAATTCGTGCGGTATTTTTGAAATTTTTGCGAACTTTTTTAATGCGATTTTTAGTGTTTTTTCGCAATATGCGGCTATTTTTTGACCATGATATAAACAAAATTGATTCAAACTTTCACCAAATGAACCAAATTTTGTCTGCTGTGATTTTTTAATTTCGGTGATTTTTAATGCGATTTTCGATGTGATTTTTAGTGATTTTTTGTGCGTTTGGCATCCATTTTTTGTCATTTTTGTACAAATTATAGTTTTTTGTATGCATCATGATCTTATCTATTCTTGAATGTCATGTAAGAAAGGCAAAAAACATAAAATTAACAAATGAGCAATAATGTTATCAATTAGGATATTCACAGTAATCCTTATATATATTATAAATGTGAAAGTGTGTCCGAAAATTGGAATGAACTTGGCTTCAAAACGGATGGATTAATGTCTTTGAATCTTTGCATATGTGTAGATTATAGGACTGGAATGAACATAGGCTAATTTTTATTTATTTTATTCAAATATTTTCCTTAATAATTGAAAATATAATTATTTTTCATACAAAATCAATAGGCATTTTTCAGGTAAAATTTAACCATTTTCCTTTCCTGTTGCCAAGAAAATAAAAAATTGGAATAATAATTTTTCAGCGGCAATGAACTTTTAATAAAAAACTTCCACGCGAAAAACTATAATAAAATAATTTAAAAGAAAATAAACATGACGTCATGTTTGAAATAAAAATAAAAGGTGTATTTTTTATAATATATTTAACAAGGATATCTGTTTAGTTAATGGGAATTTTTGTGTAAAATATGGCGACATAAATTAAAAGTAAAAAGAATGAAAAAGAATTATGTTTTTAATAAAATGGTTCACTTATGAAAATGTGACGTCATAGTTGAAATAAAACAGGTACTTTTTAACAGTCGTTAAAAATACAAGGGGTATGAATATCAGTAGCTAATGGAGCGAGATAAATAATGACGTCATATTTAAAATGAATCAGAAATATTTTTTACTTATATTAATTAATAAGTTACATACAAATGAATAATTTATTCAAAATTCATAATTATCAATTGAAGAAATTTTTTGTGGGGAAAAGGCGGAAAATGAAACTACTGATTAATATATTTTTGGCTCGATTTTTTAACACTTTCAAACAAAGTTGTAAAGTTATTATGATTTCGGTTTGTCTGTCTGTCTGGTCGCTTTCTAACTTTCGTAAATATACTCCGATTTCCATGAAATTTTTGGATGTTCTTAACGTTTACCTAACACGAATACCTATTAAAAATAAAGTTTCTACCATGATTAGTTTATTTACAAGGATTGTCAAAAAATTTCCTTACATTACGGCATTATGGGGAAAATCGTTTTAATTAAATTTAACGATGTTACACCCTGTGAAACATATTAAAATTTACATACATTTACAAAGTGCACTAAAATATGCTTTTGTAAAGAATGTAGTTAAAAGGAGACTTATTATTCATTTACAGAGTTACACAAAAGAATTCCATTGCATAAGAATAAAAAGAGGAACAATTTCCGACATATTTTAATTATGGTAAACGATTTCATGTATAATCAAATTGATATACGTTGCTGAGGCTTAATGTGAGTTATTTCATGCATATTACGAAGTGCATAGCATTTACAGGGGCACACAAACGATTTCAAATATTATATATTCTATTCAAAGTAGTGTATATGATGGATGATGACTGTTGCATGGATGAAATGCATTTTGAATTATGATATGTGCTTTTAAGTTTCGCTAAATGTATGCATATTAAATGGCAAGTATAAATGGTAATAGTATAAATAGTTAAATTTAGATATACAGGGTTACACAAAAGATCTAGGAAAGGTTACTGAATATGAGCGTAATTTATTTAAAGGTGTTTTTAAATAAAACCTGCATTTTTATTTTGAACTGCATTTAGTAAACTAAGAAATGTTTGTAGTATATATATAAAATGATATACAGAGTCCCGCAAAGAACTGGATACAAGGTTGTCTTCGGATGATAATTTCTGAAAATGTAATTTAGGTAGTAATAAGAAATATTTTTGTTTGAACTAAATTTTAGAAAGATACTTTCGTGTATTAAAGGCACTTGGAAAACTACAGGGCTGAACAAAAGAATTCAAGAATGTATCTATCTATTAGTATTAATCGCTGAAAGGAAAATTTTAACCAGCAAACAAATTAGCAAACAGGGATTATCAGAAGTTTTTTGCCATAAATTCGCGATAAAAAGTTAATTACACATGGTTTTCATCATCGAAATGTTTTGCTTCATTGATCAATTATTTTTTCTTTAAATGTTATGTAAACGAAGTCACGGGTAACTGCTAGTCTATAATAATAAAGAGACAAGTATGTGTGTGTGTGGCAGCGCTGTTCAGAAGAGACCGCTGCATGTAGAGTTACAAAAAATGAAGGGAAGGTACCTCTATACATATAGTTTTGCACCTGGAAGCCCGATTTTTTATTTTTTGTTTAGAAATTTTTAATTTAATTTTTAGGCGATTTTTAGCGCTCTTTTTATGTTTCGAGTCGATATTTCCATATTAGTGAAATGAATACGGTTTCATTCTTTTCACTTAATATATATTTTTTTTCTTTTCAATAAAGTTTATTCGGAATTCGTGCGGCAATTTTCGGACTTTAGCGAACATTTTTAATGCGATTTTTAGGGGGTTTTTTTTGCATTTTGCGGCTATTTTTTGACAATGATAAAGAGAAAATCGATTCAAACTTTCAGCCTAATGAACTAAATTTTGTCTGATGTGATTTGTCAATTTCAGTGATTTTTAATGCGATTTTCGATGTGATTTTTAGCATTTTTTTGTGCGTTTAGCATCGATTTTTTTCATTTTTGTCAAAATTATAGTTTTTTTATGCATCTTGATCTTATCTATTCTTGAATTGCATGTAAGAAAAGCAAAAAACATAAAATTAACGAATGAGCAATAAAGTTATCAATTAGGATATTCACAGTAATCTGTAATAAAAAAGGGTCAAGTTTGTTTGTGTGTCAGCGTTGTTCTGAAGCGACCGCTGCATGTAGAGTTACAAAATTTGGAGGGAAAGTACTTCTGTACATATAGTTTTGAAACTTGGAACTCGATTTTTGATTGATTAAAAATTTTTAATTTAATTTTTTAGGAGATTTTTATCGCTCTTTTAATCTTTCGAGGCGATTTTTCCATATTAGTGAAAGGAATAACGGTTTTATTCTTTTCACTCTATATAGTAATTTTTTTCTCTTTTCAATAAATTTTATTCGGAATTCGTGCGGTGATTTTTGAAAATTTAGCGAACTTTTTTAGTGCGATTTTTAGTGTTTTTTCGCATTTTGCGGCTATTTTTTGACAATAATAAAAACAAAATTGATTCAAACTTTCACCTAATGAACTAAATTTTGTCTGCTGTGATTTTCCAATTTCAGTGATTTTTAATGCGATTTTCGATGTGATTTTTAGCAATTTTTTGTGCGTTTCGCATCGATTTTTTGTCATTTTTGTCAAAATTATAGTTTTTTGTATGCATCATGATCTTATCTATTCTTGAATTACATGTAAGAAAAGCAAAAATATAAAAATTTCCATATTAGTGAAATGATTACGGTTTCATTCTTTTCACTGAATTTAGTAATTTTTTTTTTCTTTTCAATAAAGTTTATTCGGAATTCGTGCGGCGATTTTTGGAACTTTTGACGAATTTTTTATTGCGATTTTTAATATTTCTCCACAGTTTGAGGCTATTTTTTGAGAATCATAAAAATAAAAATGTTTCAAAGCCTAATTAACTAAATTTTGTCTGGTATGATTTTTCAATTTCAGTGATTTTTTTTTTCATTGCGATTTCCAGTATGATTAACGTTTTTTTTTTTTGTTCTTTTAGCATCGGTTTTTTTGTCAGTTTTGTCATTATTACAGATTTTTCTACGCAACATGGTCTTATCTATTTTTTAATTGCATGCAAAAAAGGCAAAAACCATAGAACTAATGAATTATTTTGAATATCTACAGTAACATACACTAATAATTAATCTAAACGCACTGTCTGTGTGCATGTATGTTTTTATGCGATGGAACAAACTTTCTCAAAACTTTCTTGAAAGCACCCCAAAGTCTCTCCTGATGTATTTGACAGTGAGATTTTCAAAATTATAATTATTACTTGAGTAAATCCTCTCCCGTTTCCCATTGCAGTCGTTTTGAACATTTTTACCGCTAAATATTATTTGTTCATTTTTTAAACCAATTTTTCACACAGTCACTGGCCGTGCATTTCAGACCACGTAATTTCACATATTTCGAGTTAGAGGTAAAATCACAAATTCCATGTCATAGTATATTATATGAATATGAAATGTATTTAAAAATATTTTTATTTTGACCTGAACGTATTTTTATTTACGTTCGGAAGTAAGGTTTTGTTCGGAAATCTTACATTTTTATATTAAAGCTATTTTTATTTATTTATATATTTATTTATTTTTACAGAATATTTAATTTTCACAAACATTTAATTTCATATCGTTAATTTTATAAGTATTGCTTTAAAAGATTCCTTGTAACTATTTAAAAATATTCCGGTAGGCAGCGTTAGAAGTTTTGACTTTTTATTTAATATGTTTGAATAAGTTGTATTTCATAGACATGTATTTCAGTCTGATCCATAATAATACATAAAAATTCTATTTCTTTATTTTTTAATTCTGGTCGACAGTTTTGTATACATTGCTTATTTTGACCCTCAGCGGTAAACGACTTTGACATGCTTGTTCTACATAATGTATTAAAATTAAATGCATAATATGTAGAAAATTCACTTTCATTAGTTTCAAACAATAGACAGAAAAATACCTGAATAGTTTTACAAATACAGCAATAATATCAACAAAGATTTAAACTTGTCATACATTATGCTAAAATTTCATTATTGCTGAAATACGCTTAAAATGTCTAAATTTGCGTTTCCGGAAAGTAATATCAAGAGGCCGCCATTTATCCCGTTTTTTGAATAGGTCTACTTATGATTTTTTTCATGTGACTCCATAATCATGGGGACAATATTTAAAGTGAGGTAGGGCACATACAAAGTTTTGAAAACTGCATAGCAATGTGTGAACTGAAACTCACGTAACTATAGTCACAGCAGGAAAAATTGCCTTTTCAAGGACAAATGTCCACCTTTCGTTGGTCTCTCCTCGGTCCTTTTAGGTTAGTAGCTATGGTAACAGCCACGTACCCTATTGACCTCTCTTCTTTTTCTCTACATCATTTTAGAGATCTAGTTGGTGGAAAACTACTGTTACTCATACACTTACATGGGTAAATTTGTTTTGCGTCCTCTAGTACCATGACAACGAAGGACAAATGGAAAGAGGCCGCAACTACAGGAGGTGCTGTTCACAATAACAGTGGAGTAATATATCTTCTTTAATCACAGTCATCACTTGCTGCTACTGGTTTAGCGATTTATCTTCTGCCACAAAATGTCAGACGCAACATGTCGTTTCAACAATATGGGGATCTCCCTATTGTGTAAGTTATTTTCAGATAAACTTGAGTATGCCAGTTATTAAGCGATGGGCTGGTTGCCTGTTCTTCTCACTATCTTGAATTAACCAACGAGGATTTCTTCCTTTGGGGAGCATATAAAATGGATTGTATGCGACACACGTTCAGTCCATAATGGATCCGGTTGCAAAATTTGCCTGTATTCAGCTGCCACTTAGCCTAAACTGCTTCGGCTATTAAAAAAATCCAAGTATACTAGATCCGATTAATCAAACCAAGGTCCGTCGGTGTAATGCATGTACCGCTTGCAATGATGTCACACTTGAGATTTTTTCATAACCTTTTCCACTTTTCATTTACAACTTTAAATATAATAATGAAGGGTATCGAATGTTTTATGCAATATATGTTCTTTTATTTCTTGTATATTTTAAATTACTTTACAATACATTTTTCTCACATGGATTACTGTGCAAATCTCAATACGTTTGATGTCTTAACATTTATTTCTATATTTATGGGGAGCTTTATATAATTATACAACATTTTTTAGTATATATACTAAATGTAGTTAACATTTAAAATACGTAGCTCATCAAAAATCACCTTTTATAAAATTCACAATTGTAATCAATCATGCAATTGAATTATTTTTTCCACTTTCTTTCTTGCTTAAGAATGTATCTAATAACTGAAAATGCACTTCCAGAAAATACTTAAAAAAAGCTATTTTGCATATCCTTGTAAATGAACAATATTTTATATGTATGTTATAATTCTGAAAGAGATAAAGCTTTATTCTTTGCGTTTAATCTCTTTAATAGATACTGGTAGCCAAAAGACTTTGTTAAAGAAAAGTATTTATGATAATTTGAAGAACTTTGTAGAATTAAAACCTACGAGTATCCCTTTGACCGGTCTAGGAAAAGCCTCAATTAAACCAGAAGGTTGTTTCAATTCAGAAATCGAAGTAGATGGTTCAAAATTTAAAGTTACTATTTTTGTCGTTAAGGACAGTTGCATTAATTTCGATTTAATTATTGGCACTGATGTTATTCATCAAGGTACATTAACTATTTCTAAGAATAAAGTGAAACTGTTTAAAGCTGAAGTTCAGTCTAATGACTTTTTAGTTAATATTGTAAATGTTTTGGATGAGCCTAAAATTGATTTAACTCACATTGCTGACAAAAAATTACGTTCAGAGTTATACTCTTTAATTGAAAATTATGTACCAATTAAAACTAAAACAGTAGATGTTGAATTGAAAATTAATTTAACTGACGAAATCCCAGTTTGTTCTTCTCCTCGAAGATTACCGCCATGCGAGAAAAAAATAGTCGAAAACCCAATTGAGGAGTGGCTAGCTCAGGGAATAATTCGAGAATGTTCTTCTAATTTTTCTTCGCCGGTTGTGTTAGTCAAGAAAAAAGATAACACAATGAGACTTTGTGTTGATTACAGATGTCTTAACAAAAAGACAGTACGTGAGCATTTCCCCTTGCCAGTTATTGATGATGTAATAGACCAATTACATTCTGCAGAAGTATTTACCACCATAGATTTGAAAAACGGTTTCTTTCATGTAGATGTTGAAGAAGACTCGCGGAAATACACCTCGTTTGTTACTCATGAAGGACAATACGAATTTTTGAAATGTCCATTCGGGTTGACCAATAGCCCTAGTGTTTTTCAAAAGTATATTTATAATGTATTTCGAAACCTATTAAAAGATCACATTGTTGTCATTTATATGGATGATTTAATAATACCTGCTAAAAACGAAGCTGAAGGTCTAGAAAAATTAAAACTTGTACTCGAAACTGCATCGGAATATGGATTAGAATTAAAATGCAATTTTTTGAAGCGTGAAATTGATTTCTTGGGGTATAGAATCATAAATGGTAAATTGTATCCCTCTCCACTGAAGACTAAAGCAGTAATAAATTTTCCCGAACCAAAGTGTACCAAAGATGTTCAAAGTTATTTAGGATTGACAGGATACTTTCGAAAATTTATAAGAAATTATTCGGTTATAGCTAAACCGTTAAGTGACCTGCTAAGAAAAGATTCAAAATTTAAATTCGATATAGAAGAACAAAGAGCTTTTAATGAACTCAAACGTATTTTGTCGTCAGAACCAGTACTTTTAATTTACAATCCCAAAAGTGCGACCGAAATCCATTGTGATTCCAGTATTGATGGCTATGGAGCTGTTTTAATGCAACAATCTCCAGTAGATAATCAATTTCATCCAGTTTATTTCGCAAGTAAAAAAACCACCGAAGCTGAACGGAAGTACACTAGTTACGAATTAGAAGTTTTAGCTGTAATTGAAGCCCTGAAAAAGTTTAGAGTATATGTGCTAGGTATCCCATTTAAAATTGTAACCGATTGTAATGCATTTAAAATGACTATGGATAAAAAAGAAATGAGTAAAAAAATAACTAGATGGGCAATAATGTTATCCGATTTTGATTATGTTAATGAACATAGACAGGGTAGCAGTATGAGACCTGTCGATGCATTAAGTAGGTATCCTATTTGTATGGTAATCCAAGATAGCTTAACTTTAAAAATTATCCAATCTCAAGAAACCGATGACCATATTAAAACAATAAAAGAAATCCTAAAGGTGAAATCTTATGATGATTATCTAGTTAAAAATGATGTTCTTTATAAATGTGTTAATTGTAATGATTTATTAGTTGTACCGGAAGACATGCAAATGAATATAATCAAGGCCGCTCACGAAAAAGGTCTTTAGAAAGCAGACGATTTTCTGAAAAAACTCCATTCAGACGAAAAGCCGAAGAAAAAAGAAATGAACGGAAGAGATCGTTGGATGGAATGTGGGGAGAGTTGGTGTTGACTTTAGAAGAATGTTGATTAAGATGACGCGATTAAGATGTTTTAATTAAAGTTTCCTTTTGAATGTTCGAATTGTAAATATTAATATGTAAATATCTTTTTTGTAAATATTAACGTTTAATATAAGTCATTTAAAAGTTTAAAAACGGTGTCAGAATTTAATTTACCTCCGAGTTTATTTACTTATGTGTTCGAAAGAACTTTTATAAGAAGAATCTCCATATATATATACCGGGTGTCCCAAAAATGACTGATGGATTTTAAAATTCAATAACTTGCAAACGGTGACAGCTATTTAAAAAATTTTTGCAGGAGGGCTATGTATAATGTCAGGAGTTTTTTTACCGCAATTCTTGATTTTAGTTCGAATTTAAAACAACAGATGGCGCTGATGGCGGTTGGCGGCCAGTCGACGCCGAGACTTACTTCATTCAGCTTTGACGCAAAAGAAGGAGATTAAGGCTATGGAGTACGTCTCAATCTACAGTACAGTCTTGCTCTAAGGCACCAATTCTGGACTCATTCGATATGATTTCAATGGAATGCGTTGTTGCCATGGAAATAACAGATTGTTCGATAGTGGAATACAGCGTTCAGAAGTGGGCATAAATTTCGCAAGCAGTATTTGAGTTAGCAGAAGATTTTGGTTTAGGAAGTTTTATTTTCCCGGATTAAATTACTTTTTTATGGCACGCTTTAAAGAATATTTTATGCATCATTTTTTAAAACTAGATAAAGAGATTTTTTCAATTTGATGATTTTTGTTATATTCTTAAGAAATTTTAGATCTTTTAAGAAAATTCGTCAGTAGATTTTTATGAATCTTCAAAAAATAATCATGAAAACTGTTGATAGTACATTATTGTGTAAAATAACTACCAAAAACAAATATTATAAGTTGCCTTGTTTAGCCCTTTTCAATGGGATTAGTCTATCGTTGAATTAAAATAGAAAAAAAATAAAATATATGTGAGTTAATTAAAATTTATTTTCCCGGATTAAATTACTTTTTATGGCATGATTTAAGGAATATTTTAGGCACCGTATTTAAAACTACACTGTTAAAAATTTGAAACCTTTGCTGCATCGTCACTCCTCCACTTTTATAGAAAGAGATTATTTCACTGTATTATGGAGCATTCTCATTGGTCAAAATAGAGATATTCTATAATAGCAGTGGAGTGACGATGCAGCAAAAGTTCCCAATTTTTAACAGTGTAGGTGAAGATATCTTGCTATAACCTTGCTCTTACACTATAAAAATCTGCTGCATTTTGTTGTATACGCACACCGCTTGTATAGAAACGGTTACTTGATTGTATTATGAAGCATTGTTATTGGTCGGAAAAGAGATATTATACACATGCGGCGGAGTGCGTATGAAGCAAAATGCAGCAGATTTTTAACACTGTGGAGCCCGATTCTGAACTCATTCGATATGATTTCAAAGAAATGTGTTGTTGTCATGGAAATAACAAATTCTTCTATAGAAAAATACAATATTCAAAATTGAGCATGAATATAACAATCTAAATCGATTTAAAATTTCTTAGAATATAACAAAAATTATCAAATTAAAAAAATCTCATTATCTAGTTTTAAAATATGATGCATAAAATATTCTTTAAATCGTGCCATAAAAGAGTAATTTAATCTGGAAAAATAAAACTTCCTAAACGAAAATCTTCTGCAAACTCAAAAACTGCTTGAGAAATGTATGCCCACTTTTGAACGCTGTATTCCACTATCGAACAATCTGTTATTTCCATGGCAACAACGCATTCCATTGAAATCGTATCGAATGAGTCCACAATTGGTGCCTGAGATCAAGATTGTACTGTAGAATGAGACGTACTCCATAGCCTTAATCTCCTTCTTTTGCGTCAAAGCTGAATGGAGTAAGTCTCGGCGTCGACTGGCCGCCAACCGCCATCAGCGCCATCTGTTGTTTGAAATTCGAACTAAAATCAAGAATTGCGGTAAAAAAACTCCTGACATTATACATAGCTCTCCTGCAAAAATTTTTTTAATAGCTGTCATCGTTTGCAAGTTATTGAATTTTAAAATCCATCAGTCATTTTTGGGACACCCGGTATATCATGGATGAGAAATCATTGGTTAATTAAAATGAAAAAGTACATTTTTCTCCTGTAAATATTTACAAAACATTCCCCAGTTAAATGTCTATTTATCAATAGATGTATCTTTCACTAATTACAAAAACAATTTTTCCGAGTATTTCATATTTAAATTCTTTTACAAATGAGTGTTCTGCCACTTAAGGTGTAGATTTTTGTACTCTCAACAGTTATTCTCTGCAAGTAATGGAAAATAATGATTAGATTTCCGTTAATTTGTTAGGAAATTCTAAACAATTTTGTCGATAATAATGTAACTTTGACTTCTCACAATCATTTTGTTAAAATATAAATGGGATAATTTAATTTTAACAAATGTACCTAAAGATTAAAGAAAAGAAATTTCGAGATAAATAGAAAAACTTTTATAGTGTTGTAAGATATTTATGTAAATAAGTATAATAATACATAAATTTAATTAAAAAGTGAGTTTTGATTCAAAGCGTTGAGTTTGAAAAGATTGAATTTCATTTCAAAATCCTGAATTTACTGAAATGATAATTTTTCACGTCATTACATAAAATAAGTAAAATGTGATCAATTTATCTAAAACATTTAATATCTCGACAGATTGCTATGCTTTTCTCATATATAAATAAATAAATATCCGCTAAAATTGAACTGCAACTTCCCCCAATTGGAATACCCTAATTTGTTTGTTAAGCATTTTTACCGTCAAACAAATAATTTTCACATACAATACATTTAAACAAATCAGTGAAATAATCTTGATCAATACCCGAAAAGTTAAATCTATTAAAAAATTCCATTATTTTAATTTTTAATCTGTCCAAATCTATACTATTATACAAATCCCCAAAATCATATATAAACTTGAAATGTTTTTCAAATGTATTAGTCGCTGAACCAAATCAAAACTGTTTTTAATAATACAAGTTGGATTACTGCATTATCCATAAGTGCTTTATCAAAAATGTCTTTTAATATTTTTTAACAATTTTTTATTTCCATTTACTAAATAAGATCCAAAACTACATTTCATAGCTCTAAATTTTACAAGATTTTTATGAAATTTCGGTACGAAAACCAGATAAGGAAAACTGGTGCTACTTTGTTTTCTCTTCATTTTTTTAATAAAATGCTTTAAATCTATTACTAATAATTTGTTTGCTAGAATTCGAGACTTGATAGCTCGTGTCATTATCGTATGTCTCCCTAGGTAATTCCCCGTACAGTGATTTAAAAACAATAGCATAATTAGCGTTAACTTTATAGACATAAGTGATTAAAAATTTATCTTACAAATCTCTTATTGACTCTTTTAATTCACTGTGATATTTGTTAGAGACCTCTTCAAAGTTCATTTGAAACTTACTATTCAACTCTTTTAAAACATAATATTTCCACTACAAAACTGAGGTAGGCAAGTCATATTTATGTACTAATTTTGCGATAAATATAACCAAATTTCTATTTAAGCGTTTTCTGATGCTATTTTGAGTTAAAATTCTTTTAATTCTATATCTTGTTCCAAATCTCATTACATCTCTCAGATATTCATTTTGTACTATATTTAGGATACCAGTTAATATATGATTATAATTGGAATCTATATATATATATTTTTTTTCATTTCTCGTCACGACAGTATCAAACACTATTAGCTTCACTAATCTTTCGATCTTTAGAATACTCATTATACTTGAAAATGACTCTGCGAAATGGTTTATCATATTTGAAACCTTTAACAACGTAGGTTTCAGTTTACTTATGAAATCCATATTATTTTATTAAGTTTCAAATGGTGAAACATTAAGCTGAAACATTTTTCTCCAACCACCAAAATAAAAAGAATACTTTTGACAATCAATGTAAGCAATTTATAAATGATATGCATTTTATTTTTATTACAGATGGTGTTCTAATACGCATAAATACGCATTTAATAACATAAAAAGAAAATGGAAATTCATGAATACTAGAGCACGGATAGACTACAGACAACTCGAAGCAATAAACACATTTCATTTACGTTGCCACTGCAGTTTCGAAATTTCTCTATGACAATACACTTGTTAACACAGATTTAAAGTACTTAAAAATAGCAAATATTATAAAAATGTAATATATATACACATCTATCTTAAATGAGAAATCTTCGCTCAATTTTGTTTAAATCATTGGTTAATTAAAATGAATAAGTATATTATTATCCGGTATATATTTACAAAACATTCCGCTGTTAAATGCATATTTATCTACATATATATCTTTTACTAATTACACAAACAATTTATCCAAGTATTTCATATTTTTATTCTTTTACAAATGAGTGTTCTGCCACTTAAGGCATATATTTTTGTACTCTTAACAATTGTTCTCTGCAAGTAACGGAAGATAATAATTAGTTTTCAGTTAATTTGTTAGAAAATTCTAAACAGTTCTGTCGATAATAATGTAACTTTGTCGTCTCACAATCGTTTTGTCTAAATATAAATGGGATATTTATCTTTTAACAAATGTACCTTAAGGATAGGAAAAAGAAATTTCGATGTAAATAGAAAGACTTTTATAGGATTGTAAGATTTTTATCCAAATAAGTATAACAACACATAAATTTAATTAAAAATTGAATTTTGATTCTAAAATAATTAAGTTTATAATGTTAAAAAACATGCTTTTTTTTTTTTTTTTGAAAAGTTAATTTTACCTTTTATTACTTTGAAAATATGAGATCAGCTGAAAAATAAATTTTTTTCAGATAGTTTAGTTTTATGAGCTCTTATGTATATAATTATATAAATAAATAAATAAATAAATAAATATATATATTATTTATTATGAGTTCAACCCAGTCAGTAATGGGGATGGGAGTAACACAAGCTTGTCACTTATTTTTTATATATTCATATCGATTAATTGTATTGCAGAATATTTTCTTGCACATTTTTAGCCCGATCTTTTGTGTAATTTGTTTACTCAGACGCTTTATAGTTTATGCTATATTCGAAATTCCCGTTCCATCACTGTATGACAAGCTTTTTAGCCTGCCTGCAGCAGCACAGGAAACAACTGTTGATGACGGTTTTAAATATATTTATCCTTTTTGAAACATGCTTACAATTTATTCCTGTACAATGCTAAAAATTTAACAGAACCGTTTTTAATATTCAGTCAATTTACCTACTTTTGTTATTACTACAAAATTAACTATCCACAAAGCCCAATGTTTACAGTTTGTAGCACAAGTGATGGCGTGAGACAATAAATGTCTGTATGTAAATTTTTCCGTTGAAAAGAAAAGTGACACTTAAATGGTCCTGATAGATGGAAATATTACTAGGATGATTGAAGAAAAGAAAAAGAGGTTTTATTGAGATATAATTTAGGTGACGGATTTATTGAAACATGGGGCTAATTTTCATTCAACGACATGGTGTCACTTGTTTATCTTTCAGGAAAATTTAATTCAAAGGCACAAACACTTTCTGACACTTTTTGATTTGTTTTAGCACATTTGGCAGGAAACAAAAACATATATAACAGCGAGATAATGCACTAATTCACAAGTCGTGAGAAAATATTAATTTTTGCAATAGCCTCTCAGAAATCCTGATTTAAATCTTATCGATAACTTATGGGAAGATATAGCAAGAGGAGTTATAAAAATAAAAGACTGCAGGATAGGATCTTAGATTTACAGTTGAATATGTATAATACAAAAATAATCTCGAACTGTACGAACTGGACTGGAGTACTTGAAATCGGTAAATTATAGGTGGGTGCATGTTACATTAAATATTTGTTTATTTCGCTACTATATTGAGTCCATTTTGCTATCTTTAAAATTTTTAAACAGGGAAAAATAGTGACTTTTTTGAACTATTACTTTATTTTCGTAATAAAATACCCAAAGTTGAATTTTATTGAATTTTCTGTTAGCTTTCGAGTTTGACGACACATGTTATAAGGTAAAATGTTTTATTCGTTTTGAAATTTATTTAAATATATATATATCATTATATCCTTATATCCTTATATATATTATAAATGTGAAAGTGTGTCCGAAAATTGGAATGAACTTGGCTTCAAAACGGATGGATTAATGTCTTTGAATTTTTGTATATAGGTAAATTATTGGCCTGAAATGAACATAGGCTAATTTTTATTTATTTTATTCAAATATTTTTCTTAATAATTCAATATTTTACTATTTTTCATACAGAATAAATTGAAAATTTTCCATAATATTTAATTATCTTTCTTTTTTCGTTGCCAAAAAATAAAAAAACCGGAATAATTATTTCTCTTCTGTAATTAATTTTCAACTGAAAGATTTTCACATGATAAAATAAAATGAAATAAATAAATGGACCCTATTCTGTTTTTCGGTTCGAGATTAAAAACCGCAATTTCACCGATTGTGACGTCAGAGGAATACTGTTTTTCTTCTTATATCACGCAAACGATTATATAAAATTTCTTTTACACTTGAAGACTTTACAAGAATATAACTTCACACTTTACAAGAATATAAATATTTTAGTAGTTTTTCCGGATATTAATTCGTAATCAAAATGAACCTTTTTCTTTCTTTCGGTTCGAGGCTATAAAATTCAACTTTTTACCAATTGTGACGTCAGAGGAATACTTTCCATTAAGAATTTTAAAAATATCAATGTAACGTCATATATGAAACAAAGTATAAGTTTTCAAGTTTTCATTTTTAATAACACAATGTAATTTTGAGTAAGTGCTAAAAAGAGGCGACTGTGACGTCACATATTGAAAATAAAATATCTCTGATGTTGAAATGAAATGAGATTGAATTATGATATCAAAAGTTATTATTTAAAGAAAATTAAGTTTGTTGTCTGAGCGTGGTTAATATTTAATTTTAAAATGAAATAAGTTTTTTTAAAGGTTAAATATTAAACGACTAGAAAATATTAATAATTTATACATATCGTAAATGACGTAATGATCAATGAAAAACTTTTTATCATTTTTAGAAAGTAAGAAAAGCTCAACTAATCAAAAAAAAAAATATTTTTGTGTGTTAATTCTGAAAATTGTTCAATTCTGAAAATATAAATAAATATCACTTTAAAAATGCACTTTCGGGCTTAAAATCTAAAGATTTAATGTAATTGTGAGAAAATATTCCCTCAGTCAATATCTCAATTTGGCATAATGTGCTCAAAGTGTACTGGAAACAGGTTTGTAAATGGATATTAATTGCACATTTTTTTTAGCTCTTAAAAAGTAAAAATATGTTGTGACTTTTAAGAATGTTTTTTCTAATAAATTTCTATACATTTTTATGGTGTGCAGAGCATATATGTACAAATTATACAAAAATGCCACCTAAAACACAGTTTTGTAGTATATTTTTCCTAACACTGTTTTTTTTTTCGTTTTACGGAAACTACCCGCTTTTTGACACTTTCTAACATGGTCTAAAAGTGTTTACGACTTCAACCTGTCTGTATACCGGATGCCGAGTGCCTGGGGTCTGCCGTCTGTCTGTCCGTTTTTCAACTTGGGTAAATATAGTGGAATTCATACGAAAATGACATACGTTATTGAGATTTACCAATGAGCAATTACAGCATATGCGGCATTAAAAATGGACCAGGTAGCAATTATAGCTGAATCACAGGAGCACTCAAAAGGAAACTTTACATTATGGTCTAAGACGAAAAAATCATTTGTGGTGTATTTTGATAATGTTACATAATTTTAAATGTAATGAAATTTACGTGCATTTTTAAGGTTCAGAAGAACATGGTTACTATCGAATATGTTAAATGTAGTACTTACGAGGGTAGTTTGATAAGTCCGTGACTTTGAAATGAAAAAACCAATATACATACCAAAGTGCATTTTATTTTTCGACATAATCTCCTTTCATAATGATACACTTTTTCCAACAATGTTCTAACTTTTTTAATCCTTCCAAAAAATAAGATTTCTCAAACTCCTCAAAATAAGCATTTGTGGCTGTAATGATCTCAGAATTTGAAGAAACATTTTTTCCTCCAAGCCACTTTTTTAAATTTGGGAAAAGGAAAAAATCACTGGGGGCCAAGTCAGGTGAGAAGGGTGGATGGGGGAGCAATTCGTATCGTAATTCAACCAGTTTAGCCGTTGAGATTGCAGACGAATGTGCTGGAGCATTGTCGTGATGAAAAAGCACTTTTTTCTTGGACAAGTGGGGCCGCTTTTCTTTTAGTTTTGCATTAAACCGGTCTAATAAATCAGCATAGTACTGTCCTGTGATCGTTTTTCCCTTTTCCAAATAGTCAATAAGGATTATGCCCTATGAGTCCCAGAAAACTGTTGCCATAATCTTCCCGGCCGATCGAACGGTTTTTGCCTTTTTCGGAGCACGTTCATTTGGAGAAGTCCACTGTTTAGACTGTTCTTTTGTTTCTGGTGTGTAGTAATGTATCCATGTTTCATCAACTGTAACATAACGCCGCAAAAATTCGCTTGAATTGCACTTGAACTTGTCTAAACACAGTTTTGAAATGGTTACACGAGTCCGCTTTTGATCCACTGTCAGTAATCGCGGCACCCATCAAGCTGATAACTTTTTCATACCCAAATGTTCATGCAAAATATTGAATACACGTTCATTTGAAATGTTTACCTTCTTAGCTATCTCACTAATTTTCACGCGGCGATCTTCTAAGACGATATCATGGATTTTATTGATAATTTCTTCGGTCGTGATCTCAACTGGACGGCCAGAACGCTCTGCTTCTGTTGTGTTCGTACGGCCACAGCGAAATTCTGTAAACCACTTGTGAACCATACCATGTGAGGGAGCGGAGCCTCCATAATATTTTCTCAACTTTTCTTCAGTTTCGGTTAATGATTTACCGCGCAAAAAGTAATGTTTTATCAACACACGAAATTCCTTTTTCTCCATAATCAGAACTAATTCGACAATCGTTTGCTTTCGAATGCAATAGAACAGAATGTATTTAAAATATCGTCAGCAACTTTCACGAGTGTTGCCACAGGAAATGAAAAATTGATAACATAATAATAATTATGCGATCAGACTGCCACCTTTTTTAAAGTCACGGACTTATCAAATTACCCTCGTATAGTGTGCGTACAGGGAGCTCAAAAGTATTTCAATATATTATGGTCTGTGAAGAAAAACCATTTGCAACGTATTTTAATAATGTTATTTTATTAAGGTTATTTTAATAATATTGAAATTGATATCAGGTTCTGAAGTGCACTAAAATAGGCTTTCTGTAGCAAATGGGGTGAAAAGATTTAACATTCACTTACAAGATTACAGAAAAATGTTCGGTAATATAATAGTCTACGGAGAAAAAAAAATATTCCCAGCGTATTTTAATTGCGTTGCGCTATTTCAAACATGATGAAATTAATATACTGAGATAATCAATACAATGATAAATACTGAAATTTACTACAATAAGCTTGCAGTTAAGTATCATTTGCATCACATTTGTTGTTCATTTACAGAGACGCATAAAAGATTTTGGACCTGTGTCCAGATCTTAGATATTGTATCTAAAGTGTGGTCTATTAGACAAGATTGCTGAAGAGGTTTTTCAATTATCGTATGTATTTGGAAAACTAATGCATCCTGAAGTTCAGCTACATTTGCTATAATAAGAGATGTTTGTAGAATTTAAATAAATCATGTATCGGACTATACAATAAACTGGATTACTCACCAGTGCAATAGCGATTCCCGGAAATATGAATTCAATAATTTGAATCGGGTTTTTTGCTTGAATAATTTAAGCTAAATATGCGATCGTATACAAATTTGCACGTAATATACAGGACTGTAAAAAAGAATTCAAGTAAGTTTCTGTCTATAATTAGAAATTCACTAAGCAAAATTTTAACATTGTATTTAGAATATTTACAAACACATAGATCATATACACAGCTGCAGAAAAGAATGTCCCGGTGAAGTTATGCATTATGGAAATGTTGGATATTTTTTTATTACCTAGGTTTAACACATGATTTTTCTTTCTTTGATATGGAATTCTGAAATGCACTACAACATGATTTCTGTACAATTGGGGTGCGTTACAGTTGTTCTACAGTATAAGTGGTTACAATTTCATTTTCGCGATTCTTCATATTATCTAACACATTTTCCTTTTATTTGACTGAGTTCTTTAAGTCCCCTATAAAAAAACTGCTGCATAGCCTTCTATAAGATAAATGTTATATATTTTTTAAATTATTGTTAATGAACTGTTTTGTTTAATTAAAGCGTTTATCTTTTTTTTAATGCTACGTGAACGACGTCACGGGTAACAGCTAGTATATTATAAATGTGAAAGTGTGTCCGAAAAATTGGAATGAACTTGGCTTCAAAACGGATGGATTAATGTCTTTGAATCTTTGTATATGGATAGGCTATAGGAGTGGAATGAACATAGGCTAATTTTTCTTTATTTTATTCAAATATTTTCCTTAATAATTCAAAATTTAATTATTTTTCATACAAAATCAATAGGTATTTTTCAGATAAAATTTAACCATTTTCCTTTCCTGTTGCCAAAAAAATAAAAAAATGGATTAGTAATTTTTCAGCGGCAATGAATTTTTAATAAAAAAACTTCCACGCGATAAAATATAATAAAATATTTTAAAAGAAAATAAATGTGACGTCATGTTTGAAATAAAAATAAAAGGTGTTTTTTTTTATAATATATTTAACAAGGATATTTGTTTAGTTAAATTGAAATTTTGTGTAAAATATGGCGACATAAATTAAAAGTGAAAAGAATGAAAAAGAATTATATTTTTAATAAAATGGTTCACGCATGAAAATGTGACGTCATAGTTGAAATAAAACAGTATATAGTTAGCAGTCGTTAAAAATACAAGGGGTATGAATATCAGTAGCTAATGGAGCGAGATAAATAATGACGTCATATTTAAAATGAATCAGAAGCATTTTTTACTTATATTGATTAATAAGTTATAAGTTACATACAAATGAATATTTTTATTCAAAACTCATAATTATCAATGGAAGACATTTTTTGTGGGGAAAAGGCGGAAAATAAAACTACTGATTAATATATTTTTGGCTCGATTTTTTAACACTTTCGAACAAAGTTGAAAAGTTATTATGCTTTCGGTTTGTCTGTCTGTCTGGTCGCTTTCTAACTTTCGTAAATATACTCCGATTTCCATGAAATTTTTGGACGTTCTTAACGTTTATCTAGCACGAATACCTATTGAAAATAAAGTTTCTAACATGATTAGTTTATTTACAGGTATTGTCAAAAAATTTCCTTACATTACGGCATTATGGGGGAAATCGTTTTAATTAAATTTAACGGTGTTACACCCTGTGAAACATATTCAAATTTACATGTATTTACAAAATGCACTAAAATATGCATTTTGTAAAGTATGTAGTGAAAAGGACACTTATTATTCATTTACAGGGTTACACAGAATAATTCCATTGTATAAGAATAAAGGGAGGAACAGTTTCCGACACATTTTAATTATGGTAAACGATTTCATGTATAATCAAATTGATATACGTTGCTGAGGTTTAATGTGAGTTATTTCATGCATAATACGAAGTGCATAGCATTTACAGGAATACACAAAAGATTTCAAATATTATATATTCTATTCGAAGTACTGTATATGATGGATGATGACTGTTGCATGGATGAAATGCATTTTGAATTATGATATGTGCTTTTAAGTTTCGCTAAATGTATGCATATTAAATGGAGAGTATAAATGGTAATAGTATAAATCGTTAAATTTAGATATAGAGGGTTACACAAAAGATCTCGGAAAGGTTATTGAATATGAGCGTAATTTACTTAAAGGTGGTTTTTAAATAAAATATGCATTTTTTGAACTGCATTTAGTAAACTAAGAAATGTTTGTAGCAAATATATAAAATTATATACAGGGTCCCGCAATGAACTGGATACAAGGTTGTCTTCGGATGATAATTTCTGAAAATGTAATTTAGGTAGCAATAAGAAATATTTTTGTTTGAACTAAATTTTAGAAAGATACTTTCATGTATTAAAGGCACTTGGAAAACTACAGGGCTGAACAAAAGAATTCAAGAATGTTTCTATCTATTAGTATTAATCGCTGAAAGGAAAATTTTAACCAGCAAACAAATTAGCAAATAGTGATTATCAGAATTTTTTTACCATAAATTCGCGATAAAAGTTAATTACACATGCTTTTCATCATCGAATTTTTTTTGCTTGATTGTTCAATTATTTCTTCTTTAAATGTTATGTGAACGAAGTCACGGGTAACTGCTAGTATATATATACAGGGTCAAATAACCTATAGTGTGATTTATTTCTCAGTAATATATAACTATTTCTTAAGTTCTTTAACAATGAACTCGTATCAGGATTTAGAAATAATTAAATATATAAATTAAATAAATAAAATAAAGATCAATTTGAAATCACTAATTGTGGCATCACAGTTGTTTTAAGCAATATTATACATAGTAATTTTCATACACTGTACATCACTACGTGTCTTCTGGAAACATTATTTGCATTGATAGATTTGTATATGAAACTCGAAGTATGTACTTATTTGTGTGACTCGAATGATATCTTTTTTTACGACTGCTGTTTAATGGTTGTGGCTTGATGGAATGATTTACAAAGAGTTGTTTTTAATGATATATTTCTTTTTTATCATTATTGATCTGAACAAAGCTACTTACTTTTAGTACGTAATAACATATCAGTTTGTTAACTCCTTAATGTTTGTTTCCAATACATTCACGAGCAAAATGCCCATTAATATATCAGGCGAGATGATTAACGTATTAAAGATGTTTGTTTCCAAAAATGTACTTTTTTGCGTTTTAGCAAGTTATAATTTTCGTTTCATGATAATAAGTGGTTTTATTACATAATTTTATAGAATCTATTTAGTTAATACCTTACATCTATAATAATCAAAAGTTTTTCTAAAACGAAAAAAAAAAACCACATTCAGTTTATGAACACATATTGGACAATTACACCGTAAAATACCACAACTGAGAATGTTTTTGATAAAAACACATAATATTGCACATTAGTACTCTAAAACATGCTTTTACGTATCAATGAGCAATGTTATGTGTTTCTAATAAATAAATTCTTAGTAATTATGTATACTAATATGACTATTTTTGTTTTAATGTTAGGAAAGCATGAAATACTTGTTCAAACAGTTGCCTACCATAATAAAATCTCAGCATAAAATGAAATGCAAGCTGTATTACATTCATTCGCACAATCATAAGGAAATTACCAATTTAAATTCAATAAATAATGTGGGTAACTGTGATTTTTATCTAAAAAATTACCACCCTATGCCATTCATCAGAATTTCTGAGTACCAATGTGAAACCGCATGTAATTTATTGTTCCTTATTTTCTAAATCTTCTACCACGTCAAAGATTTTTTTGTAAACATTTTTGCCATTAAAAATGTAATAAAATGCGATAGAAGGATATTAAATTTTATGCAAAGTGATGTCAAAACAATGATTTTCATATCTGACTTTCGACTCCTGATCTGCGTATTTACAAATAAATTATTATTATCAAAACATGAAGTAAAATATCAAAGTTACATGGAAGTATTGAAGTATTAAAGCATTTTCAAACGATCCTATTTCTTTTATGGTATGTTTATAAAATCCCTAACAGTGAAGCTTTGCACAGCATATTTTAAAATAAGCATACATAGAACATTTGGTTTATGTTACATTCTCTTACATTTATGTACAACGCATAAATTATCTTTAAAATCGCAGATTTACTTTCAAATAGATCTCATAATATAAATCTAATAAATAGTTTTATTTTTAAATCTTTTTTTACTCCTAATTAATAGCAGTTTAATCATAACAAATAATTTTATAATATTACTAAATAATAAATGCTATAATAAATAATTTCAATTATCTACTTTCTTATTAACGATAAGTTATCGTAACAAAATTATTATTATGATAATTAAAATAAAATGTTATGATTGATTATCCCGAATTTTTCCTAAACACACTCTGAAACTTAATATCAGCGCTTCTTTAATGATATCTTTATATATTATCTTTATAAATTTTCTGCAACTTAATCATCTACCTAGGAAAAATGATCGCGGAACGTAATTGGAATTAGGAGCAATTTTTGCAAAGAATGGATGCAGTACTAGACTAATTAATCATTGTGAGTTATTAAATACAGCTTGTAAAATATAAGACTAATGGCTGCGTTATTTTGATCAATAAAGTTATTAAATATGTTTTCTTACTTACTCTCGTACGTAGTGTAAAGTAAGTTTTGCAATCGTTTTGAAAATCAAAAGGTACTTTTGATGGATTTACAATTTTTAAACACTGGAGATTCAGAAAACATATTTTAAGGGGGAAAAATTGCCATCCGTATGTCTGTGTGTTTGGAAACGTTCTAATTCCCGAACAAACTGTGATAAAGATTTGAAATTTGATGTGTACATAGTATGTATTAATGGAAGGATACCAATCTAGCAGAAGAAACCTTGATTATCTGGATCTATTTTTTTCAAACTCTCGCAATATTTGTTGTGATGAAACGTATATACAAACTTTTCATTATTTTAAATTTTGTTTTAACCGTTCACTGCACGATTTTTATTTTCTTTGTGAAAAAAAAATATCTTGATTAACTTAAGTACTCACAAATAGAGAAAAAATAAAAGAATCAGACTTCATATATTTTTTATAATATGGATTTTTGTGGTATGTGCCATATGTGTCCCAAAGCACATTCATTAGATATTTATATGTTTGTACAAAATGTGGCATGAAGCTAAGAATACTTGTGTATTATATACCCCAAAGAGTGTACAATATGTATTAAAATTTTATAGCATGTATTTAACCCTGTGATGTGCAAGCAATTTTGCTTCTTTAAACTATTACAAAATGGAACAAAAGATAAAATATCACGATCAAAAACAAAATCATCCTGTACATTCATGATGCTTTTTCATGATTATACATGATGTTTGCATTTACATATTGTAGATGCTTGTAAAATTCCACCTGCAAAATTTTTCTCTTACGAGTTCATCTATTCTTGAGATTCGAAGTCCAAAAAACATATTTTACGTTTCTACGATTACATTACGACAGTAATGCGGAATTATTCTATCACGGTGATTTTAAATATTTTAAAAAAAATGTTTGGTACATTTCATATATGTAAATACTAAAAACCTTCAAACACTAAGAAAAAATAAACTATTAAATATTATTCATTTTTATACGTGAATAATTTGTTCTTTGTTAATTACTTCAAATATATTGCATATTAAAATATAGTCCTTTAAAATCAAGAGAAATTCTTCATTAATTATAATGCACTGCATGTTTTACAGAAACGTAACACATTATAAATTATTCGGCTAAATAATTCAAGCTAAATGGTAAAGTGATAACTTACTTTTAAGCTGCAGATTCCACTCCTGAAATCTAAAAATTAGCGATAGAAACGCAATTGTCTCTAGAAATATGATAAATAACGATTTGTTTTGTTAGAAAACGGAAATTCCGAAATAACTCTCCATTTTTCTGGAATGATAATTAACTTACACTGGAAATAAATCATTAAAAAAAGGAAATAATTCATATCAAAAGGTAGCGAGTTTTATAATTAAGGATTTTTGTTTTTGTTTTTAGTAATTATTTATATCAAGTGTAGTTGTCACAAGGTAAAACATTTAAAATAATATTCTGCTACACATCATTTGGCTTTTTAAAATCCATATTGCCATTCTTGATATCTATATTAAATTGAATGAACCCGTTTACGTTAGATGATAAACCGAATTGAACCTTAGTTTACAGGGTGTATCTAAACTCTTGGGCAAAACTTTAAGGGGCGATAGTACACATCAAGATAAACAATATTAAATAGGAAACTAAGGGTCCCAAACGTTTTCCGAAGGAGATAGGCGTCACTAAAGTTTAGGGTCCAAAATTTCAAATAAACATAAAAAACGAAAAATATTGGTCGATTGATTTGCGGTTTTCACTAAAACTATCCTTTATGTCCGTATTTTCCTGAAAATAAATTATAAATTTCAAAAAATGCCGATAGAGGGCGCTTTAGACTTTAGAGTAACAAACAACTATTTGTTATAATTATTTTTTGAATTTATTAAAAGTTTTCGGAAGCTTAGACATAAACTTAAATTTTGAGCTCAAAATCATAATAGTTGGGAGTGGTTAAGTAGCACAAATTGAACTGTGTTCAGAGGTTCAAATTTCAAATTGTTATAAAAAACGAAAATATTGGTCGATTCGTTTGCGATTTCCGCTAAATCTGTATCTTCTTGAAATCAGTATCTTCTTGAAATTAAATTTTAAAGATAAATTTTAAAAATTGCCAATAAAGGGCACCTTAGACATTGGAGTAACGTATGACTATTTTAAAATGTTATTATTTTTTTTTATCTCATTAAATGCTTCCAAAAGCTTAAGTAGAGTGGTTAAGTAGCACGACATGAACTGTTTTCGGGGGGGGGGGGGAGAGGAGTTTCAAATTTGAAATTATTATAAAAAACGGAAAAAAATTGGTCGATTTGTTTGCGGTTTTCACTAAAACTAATCTTTAAATCATTATTTTCTTGAAACTAAATTTTAAAATAAATTTCATAGAATGGAGATAGATCTGAAACGTTGGGATTAATTAAGTAGCGCAAAAGTGAAATGTGTTCGATGGGGAGAAGGGGGGGTAAGTTTACACTCCTGAACACAGTTCAATTTGAGCTTCATAACCCCTCCCAAGAATTCAGAATTTGAGCTTAACATTTAAGTCTAAGCTTTTACAAGCATTTAATTAAGAAAAAAAAAGGTTAAATATAGTTGCTGGTTACTCTTAAGTTTAAAGCGCCCTCTAACGAACATTTTTGAAATTTATTTTTAAAATTCATTTTTAAGCAAATGCTAACTTAAAGAGTGGTTTTTGCGAAAACCTTAAACGATTCAAATATTTTTTTTCGTTTTTTATAATCATTTGAAATTTGAACCTTGCCCCCCCCCCTCTACTTGAACACAGTTCAGTCTTCTCTTCTTAACCACTCCCAACTATTCAGACTGAGCTCAAAATTTAAGTTTATGTCTAAGCTTCTAAAAAAATTAACGAGATGCAAAAAATAACCACAAACAATAGTTGTTCATTACTTCAAAGTCTAAAGCGCCCTCTATCAGATTTTTTTAAATTTATCTTTTAAATTTATTTTCAAGAAAATACTGATTTAAAGAATAGTTTTAGCATAAACTGCAAATGAATCAACCAATTTTTCGTTTTTTATAATCATTTGAAATTTGAACCTCTGAACATAGTTCAGTTTGCGGAACTTAACCACTCCCAACTATTCAGATTTTGAGCTCAAAATTTCAGTTTAAGTCTAACCTTCTGTAAACATTCAATAAGATTAAAAAAATAACGGAAAAAATAGTTGTTCGTTACTCCAAAGTCTAAAGCGCCCTCTATCGGCATTTTTAAAAATATCTCTTTATAATTTATTTTTACAAAAAAGACTTACATAAAGAAGGGTTTTAGCGAAAACTGCAAAACAATCGACTAATTTTTCCCTTTTTTATTTGAAATTTTGGACCCAAAACTTTAATGACGCATATGTGCTTCGGAAGACGTTTCGGACCCTTAGTTTCCTATTAAATAGTGTTTGTCTTGATGTGTGTTATCACCCCTTAAAGTTTTGCCCAAGAGTTGCGATACACCCTGCACATATATGTGAAATACATATTTGTGAAAAAAATAAACTCCACAATAAAGTATGAATTTCAGAAAAAGGCTTCTTTTTGTCACACATTGTGTTTTTAGTTTGTTTAAAATCAAAGAATGTGCATTTGATGTGATAATTAACCTTCGTGTTTTAAGAGGTTATAAATTTATATGTATTCATACAGTAAAGAACTTTACAATATTTATAAATATAGCTATAAATTACAAATGTATAATGTATAAAATCAATTCGAACAGGAATAAAATGGTAGAAAATACAATTATTTTTTTCAATTTTACTTGCAGTGGTTAAAAAGAAATCAGCATCTTCAGTTCAAAAACGAAAAGTTTTGCAAATAGCAAGTTTTATATTTGCGTTTTATGTAAAATTGATATTGACGCATTCAAATAAACTTGTATTATTAATTTGCATAAAAGTTATATATTTGGATGCATAATAATAATAAATAACATCTAAAAAGGAAAAATCAGTTTTGTATTAAAACATGAAAGAAAATATTGCAGTTCTAGATAATAAAAAATTTGATATAACTGAATCATCTTACATGGATGTTGAAGAGTTCATGGGTAAAGGGATGAATTTACAGCAGTAGGTTTTTGGAGAGCGTCAATGATAGCTGTCCATGTATCCAGTAAGAGTACAATAATCTTCTGGATGTAGTGATGTTCGATTTTAATGTACAGTATCCTAATAATACTTTTAATTTAATCTTGGTAGTATGTTTGTTTTAAATATTTTTTGCACTCATTGCAACCAAGAAAAGCTGAATGAACTAAGATCAGGATCAATTCTCAGATTGACTTGATACCAGAAATTAGAAGATTTACAATATGTGATTTTTTTTCTGATAAGCCTGCGCCTGAAGTGAGAAAATGAGTGTTAAATTATTTTATTAATAATTTTGAAATGTGGGGATAAAAAACGTAGAAATTATGAAACATACCAGTTATGAATAAGTTATATTTTACGTTCCTGTTTTGCCATATAAATAAATTGTATGTCTCGTTAAAAATATGCACTTCCCTACACTTTAAAATTATTTAAAATAACTGACTTTAAACACTTTTTTTAAGATACCAATGAAAGCTGGTGTAAGGTAATAATTTTAGTTGTCACATCCCAAATTATTACTTAATATTAGTTTTCACTGATATCATAAAATAGTGTTTAAAAACAGTTACAATTTTTAAAAAATTCAAATTTCAGGAAAGTGCATTTTTTAGAAGATCTAATGCTCTATGATACAGCGAAGATAATAATCTGAATATACATTTTTCAAAAAAGAATGTATTGCAAGTTGTTCATTTGCAAGTTGTTATTTCCACAACATAACACGATTCAATAAAATAATTTTCCATCTATCTACCGACTTTAGTATGCATTTCTGAAAAAATCTGGTAATAAAGCTATTGACTGAACTGAAAATAGCCCTGATTTTAAACCATTTCATTTTTTTTTTTTTTTTGCTTGTAATAAGTACTAAAATTGTTGCAAATAAGCAGGTTTCAAAAAATAAATTAAAAGAAAACTTTGTAAGGTTTTTGTACCATTGCATCCAAAATTAATGGCTTCAGCACCGCATCCTTGCAAGACTCCAAATCCCAATCGTAAGAAATCTAAAAAGGTATTAAATGACATTTTTACGCATGACCAGGTCAACATTCATGTAACATGACTCAGATATGTGAAAATTATTATTATTTAATGCATTACTGGTTAATTACTTTGTTCCAAATTTTGACCAAATATTGCATTTTTCGCTTTTAGAAGTTATTCAGCTTAATTATACATTTCAAGAAGTGAATTTGTTTGGAAAATTAGTAATAAGTAATATTTTACTGTAACAACAAAATCTCTATATAAAAAATACGTAAAACATCTTATTTTTACATTTTTCTGTTTTTTTCTTTTTTTCACATTTGATGCTGTTATATTATATTATATTATTTATTTTTGTCCGGAACTATACGTGTTTTCTGTAAACGACATTTATTTAAAAGAAATTTCTATTGCATTTTGTGTCATCGTATTTTTATCAAAACAAGTTATAATTGCGTCTAACAAAAATTTTATTGATATATATTTGTAAAAAAAAAAAAAAAAAAAAAAAAAAAAAAAAAAAAAAAATTCACTTTCTGAATAAAGTTAATTTGAATAAAGACAAAACTAATCTTCACAATAGGATATTGTTTAAGGCAATTTTTATAATTTGCTGTGAATAAAAAATGTTAATGTTACTGTATGTGGATTTGAAAAACAAACAAAATTTGAATACTTTTTAAAACGAAATTTGAAATTTTTTCGACATATAAAGTCAAAAAAAAAAAAAAAAAAAAAAAAATATTTTCGTGCGGCATATCAAAAGAGATTGTTGGCAGTTTCCAGGATACATCGGAAGTCTCAGAAGAATACATTCTTTATTTTTCATATCAGCGTCTTTCATATATTCAGATCGAATGAAGCCAGTAAGAAAATGTAAAGAAAGTTTATTAACTAAAAAAGTTTTTCATAACTTTTTGAATGTATAAGGTAGAGTATTTCTATATTAAAACGACTGACTTTATTTAAACTATTTTCAACTGTGTTTATTTAAATTAATATAAAACTCAAAATTGTTTAAACTTTAAAATATGCGAGTTCTAAATAGTTCGACCACGCTTTTAACCCTCTCAGAAGGAATGGGGGGGGGGGCAATTTCTAAAATCGTTGAAGTAGGCGTATAATTATTTTAGTAGATTTAATTTCTGAATTTATACGCTTTTATCTTAAACATCTGCTGAGATATAGGAAGATGATCCCAGATTTCCGACCCTCTATTTGGCCCCTTAGAGGGAGAATTAAAAAAAATTCTATCATGGTGCACGCTTACATAATAAGAAGTATATTTAACCTAATTTCATATTTTCTACGTTTAGTAGTTTGGACTGTGCGTTGATTATCACTCAGTCAGGACAAACTATTTTATGCATAAATAGATAATTAATTGCTAATAAAAAATAATGCTCCATTTTTTAAGGGGGGGGGGGATCGAGAATGGTTGTGGTTTAATTTTACTGGAAAATATTGACTCTCTAAGAAACTCATGGAATTTTAAATTCTTAAGGAACTATTTGGATAAAATAAGTAAATAAAACATAGTCGGTGTTCAATTGTGGATCGTAATATAGTTTTATGCAAGTGTAGAAAAGTATTACTTCATTTATTTTGATAGAGACTTTATTCAAACATTCACATACATTTTCACATTTATAATATTAAAATAATATAAAAAATATATGTATGAATCCGCACGAATTCATTTATTGAAATTCAAAACAGGATTTTGAAGATTAATAGATACAGGAAAACAATACTTTACTGCTTCTACTTACAGATTTATTATGGTAATATATTGTAACAAACACTCTTTATTAATAAAATAAATTTCTTTGATTAATTAGCGAAAATTGATCCTTAAAATAACCTAAAACTAATAACTACTCTTCTTTAGCGATACATTTATGTACTATCTACATAAAATTTCTTGAACATAATAATGTACTGTAATCATGAACATAATAAAGTCAATCGATCCGAGGATGAGGTTGAAATATAGGGCATTTTTGGAATTAATGCACGTAAGACTTGTCTAGTTTAATCATTATTGATTATTAAATATAGCTTCTAAAATACCAAAGTCATGGCTATTTTTATTGTTTTAATTTGTCATTCTCAGTAGTTTACCTTTATGAATTTGCGTAAAATACTTATAGTATAAATACACATATATGCATAGATTTTACTTAAATCTATTTTCTTTGATCTAAAATAGAGGAACTATTAGAATTTTTATATTTTTGTTAACGATTACAGAATTTTTAGAGATGAGGTATTCATAGCAACATAAATTTGTTTTTGCATACCAAACTTCAAAATACAGCTTTTGATTACACTGTAAACTACTCAGATTCAGCAGTCCAAAATATTTTTCACCTCATACATATTAATTCTCTAAAATTCGCTACCACTGTCTCAAAATTGAATGATAATCTATCCTCATCTTGTGGATTGAAAAATTCATAAATCTACTTTTTATTCATACAATTTCTATTGTTTTTTAATTATTTATTTATTTATATATTTTTACTGTGATTAGAGAGTTTTATGTATGATGTTGTTTGTCATATTTTTTGGAAAAGTACGTTATTTTATATAAAGAACTCTGCAAATTATAAACAAAAAAAATTGGAAAATTTGGGACTTTTTTTAATAAAAAACTTAATTTCTCTACGAGTATACATCCTATCCGCATAAAAATGAACAAAATGTATTATAGTAAGTCATTTAATCATAATATATAGTTTGAACGCTTTTGGTACATTAGTTTTGACAGCGTTCTCCAAAAAATATTCCTTCTTTTTCCATTTGTTGACGCCCCCCCCCCCCCCTATGGAATTTCGGAAGGAAAATCTTCACGAAAATGTATGACTTATAGCATTATGTTTACACACGTAGAGCTTCAGGATAATTCCTCATGTTTTTTTTTTTTTTTTCCAGATATTTAAAAAAACGTCAAAAGTCGCAAGGGGGCCACATTAATATGACTTAATTATGTATTTACAGAACATGTATTATGTATTTACATAACAACACATTTGGCACATCATGTTTTCTTGGTGCAACACATTCACAAGACAATAAAGAAAAATTAGTTGAAAATATTTATTATTTTGTTCAATTAGAGTTGTAAAAGTGTTTCACGCTTTTGCAGTACAAATTAAGATAACGATTTATTATAGAACATGAATATCAAAGAAAGAAATGTTTTATAATTTTTTATTGATTTAAATTAATTTAATATTATAAATTTATTATAATTTAACTTTACAATTCAGTATAGTGTAGTCATAGTAAAACAAATATACATTTTAATTGTCTAATTTATTCTATAAAAAAAAATTATAATTCTCACTATAGAAAATTTAAAAATGAAGGCTACTTGAATATTTAAAAAATGGGTGAAAACTTTTCTGAGCGAAAAATCCCAGCCGGTTATCGTCCGGTTAGCTTAACAGGTAAAACATTGACCTTGTATGCCAAGTATCTGGGTTCGGTTCCCGGCCTGGGCAATTTTTCGATCAGTTGGAAATTTTCAAATTCGTATGAAAACTTTTTCATTATTTATCTCTGATGTTCCAACAAAAGCTAAACAATAAAAAACAATGGATGTAGTTCAACTGCATACACATTATTTTTTAATTACTTGAACAAACTTGAACTAATTTTTTTAATGTACAGCGTCGATTTTTTACCAACGATTGGAAAATGTAATAGATTAAAATGAAATAAGAATGCTTGGGAACTGAAATATACTCTCGAAGAATTGCTTCAGCCAGTATCCGTTAACACAGTCTAATATCACACAATATCCTAATGGACTTCTTTATATATAGCTTTTACTCGTAACAGTAATAATGATTTTCGCTATTTGTATCTGATTTGTTCTGTAACATTTTCACTAAATATTCAGCTTTTTTTTGAATAAACAGAGACTGGAAAGTTACAGATTTTATTGATAATAATATTATTATACTTATCCAAACGGCAACAACGCAGAGTAAACAATTTAATGTGAATATTTTTTTTTCAAAAATAAATGCGTGTTAAATCAACTGGTTATGGAATATAGGTGAAAACCCTTTTAATGCGTTTCAACTAAGTTCAAGACATTTCTATATTTAAAAAAATAGCGTTTTTGATCTTGAAAATGCAGTGTTTTAAGCTCATAGTTCTATTTCGTACGCTTAAATTTGTGGGGTTTTTTATGCTACTTTTTGATTTTGCTTTTTTTCTGATAACTTTTAATTATATTATGCTGAAATATTAGACGGAAACAAATGCTGAGTTATTTATATTAAGAGTCAACAGATTAATCTATTGTAACAAGTTGTATTTCCTTAAAATGTATTTTAAAAAACGCAGCATAATATTAAATAGCTTTTAAATAATTTGTATTAGCAAAAACATTTGTTTTTATTGTACACAGTGAAAATCTAAAATGCGCGATGTTTAGAAGTTTAAATAAAGGCACGAAAAGACGAATCTATTGTTCAGTAATTGTAACAGACTCTACGACTTCGGAGTTATTCATGGACAAGTTGTTCCTTTATATTATAAAGTATCTCGTAGAAATATAATGTAAAATTATGTAGAAATATAATGTATTTATTGAATTCATAAAATCTGAAATAATTTATAGTATTAACGGAGATGATGAGGGTACGTAATAAAACTAGTCATTGTGAGCCACGCTAATACACATCATGGATATGTAAACTAAAAAATATGCAAATTTAATACGTGTAAACAATTTATAAAATGCTTCGTAATTCAAAAATTAATTTTAAACATATATTTAAATATTTTCAACACATAGTAGAGCTACATTAATGAATTGATGACGAACCAATTTCGATAAATTAAAGAAAACGCCAAACTTTATCAAATAATACCGAATTGCGTAACATAAACATCATTATACTCAAACATAACAATCATATTAATTTTCGATCAAAATATATATTTAATCTAATATTCGAACGAAATACAAGGTCATGGAAAATCGAACAGTGTGGAAAAAATGATTACAAATATCTCGGCAACTTTTTATCCAATTGACTTCATTCATTATGCAAACTTTGTGTTATTTTATTGTCTTTTACACCCATTCATTAAAATAAAAACTTTCGAAATTTTTTATAGACCTTTCATCAGAACGAATATTTTGAGAGTCCGAAAAAATAATTCAGGGTAATCAAGGTTGCTGATATTAAATAGGCTTCTTTCCATTCTTGCATACTAATTACATATAAATTTCGAGTCTATATCCCAATTTGTTACGGAGGTAAAGAGTTTATAGACAGGCTCATAGATGGATGGGCTGCAATTTTTTTTTTTTTCTAAAAATGTATTTTTCGGAATCTACACTGTCGGAAACGTGTAAATCCGTCAAAAAAAGTTTCGATTTTCAGAATGATTGCAAGACTTGCCCTATACTACGGATGACAAGTACTAATGCAGAAATATTAGAATAAACATAGCTTCTCTAACGAAACATCCGAAATATGTTGACCTTCTTAAACCGATATACTCATGCGCTTTTTCATTATTTACAGGAGTATTTTCTTATAAAATAAACCACTAGATATAATGAAAGAAAAAAATGGTTGTCAATAATATGATTTCAGTCCATGGATAGCCTGTTCCATTTTCTTAAATTCTCTTGTAATTAGTTTTAATAATGTCGATGAATCTATATTACTCATATTCGCATTACATTATTAATTTGATTTATGTCATCTTAAAATACATAATTTGGCGTACATTCGAACGTGGTGATTTATCAATGTATGAATGTGGTAACAATCTCCAGTCGTAAAAGCCATAAATGAGATAACAGATGAATAAAAAATAATTAGTCTAATAGAAATTATTCCTTAAGCTGTCTTTAAAAAAAGTAAAATAAAAATTACGCATGTTTCAATTACCAAACACTTATATTGTCGCATATTAACTGGATGTGCAAACTAGAGAAACGAACAGTTTTCATTGGAAAACAGCTTAATCTATTAACACATGCAAAAATTTTCTCGCTGCATTCGCTGTGGCAACAGTTTAACATAAAAAAAAATAAAGATACCAATTTATACGTTTATACTGAACATGGTTAACTATACTCATTGATGTCTCAGGATTAGAATCCAATACTTTTTGTTTAGTTGCTAGCCCTCTAATAATTAAAGGAACACTTGCCCAAAATTGCAATATAGTTTTGAATATAGTAAGTACATTGATAAGATATTTATTTTGAAACAAATTTTGATTTAGTTAACATTCTCTCCTTTAAGTTTAATTACTTAAACGACAATTATTCATAAAAAAGAGTAGTATTTATATTTTTAGCACTAGATTTACCGCGCGTGTATGTTTGATAGTCTCTTAATTAAAATCAGCCTAAAATATATCTTATTTTTGTAAATATACGTGTTACGTGTAAGAAATATTTTACTTTATTGTGACATAAAGCAGTAAATAAAAGCTAATATAATCAACAGGAAAACATATACATTTAATTTGAATAAAAAAGAAAGATTTATAAATGAAATATATCGTCGCCAAATGAGACAGTCGAAATATGTTTACTCTAGCTCAATATATCAAACGCGACCGTAATGGGCTTCTTTATTTACGGCAGTGTTTTCTTGCAATAATAACCATTATCTTTGATGGTATCTGATTTTCTGTGTAACATTTTGTTCACATTGTTTCGTTTCAATGCTTTTAATTGATAGCGCTTACTTTATATAAGTGGAAGTCACAACTATGCTTCCAAAACATTTTTATGTGTAGAGCTGTGTTATAATAACTTACGAAGAATGGATCTGTAGAACGCTATTAGATATTTGTTTATTAGGCATTAAAACTGAGGATATTTTAAATTGCATAAGTAGTTAAATAAATATATATATTTTTAAAAATCTTATGACTGAGTTCACTTCTAAGTGAAAAGTGTTACGGATCTAATTGGATCATACAGCTTTTAAACATCTAAAAAAATTATATACTTCACCACTTAACATTAGTAATGTAAAAAGTTAACACTTTCACAATTAAAAAAAGTGAAATCCTTAGAATTTAAAGTTATTTTTCATAAATATTCCGTACTAGAAGATAGCCCGTCAAAATGACGTGTTTCCATTTTTAAAAGGATGATAAAACATTACAACAACTTTGGTCAATCATAGCCACTTTACGCTTAAAAAATTTTGAAAAATACAAAGATTATAAAAGAAAAATCTAAAGAAAAAAAAAATTCAATAGAAATCTGCATTTAAAACTATAACAAAACTATCTGGTGGATGGGGAGGGATTGTAATGAACAAATGGTAAATGTATAAATTTTAAAAGAATAAAGTAAGGTAAAATATCAATTATAAAAGAATACATTGTGAAACTACATCCAAAAAATATTTTAAAATACTGAGAGAAAATAATAAAAATATCCGAAATGTATAAAAAAATTTCCAAGACGAATATGAGAGGGTAGCAAAATTATTAACTGAATGGGTAAAATAATGGCATAGAATATGCAGCTAATGAATTTCACTCACAAAATTACAGTAATTATTTAACAAAAAACATGCAAATTAACATGCATTAATAATGCAAAACATGCACTAATAATGCTATTTTAAAACATTTATGAATTAACTATTTTATACCATTAGCTAATACTTAAAAGAAAATACTTTATAAGATCGAAAACAAATGTCAACAATCAAGAGTAAACAATCGTGATTCATTATGCGACAATGAAGTCATTCACGGCTGTAAACATTAAATAAAAAAATAAAATAAAAAAATAAAGCAACACGACTTTTAGTCGTGTTGCTTTATTTTTTTATTTTGCGATGATGCTGCAGTGATTTTGTGAGAATTATGCAGCATTATGCATTATGCATTGTGCAGCATTATGCATTATGCAGCATTATTTTGTGATGCTGCAGTGCAGCATCATTCCAACGCCTTTATAGAAAACTGTTACTTTGTGTGTGTTACTTACAGTGTATTCTATAAAAGCTGGGGAGTGATGATGCAGCAAAAAGGTCAAAATTTTAACAGTGTACTGCTAACAATTTGACCCATTTACTGCAGCGTCACTCCACAGCTTTTATAGAATGTTTCTTTTATGAACAATGAGAATGCTCCATAACACAGCAAAGTAATCGTTTTCTATAAAAGTGGTGGAGTGATGCTGCAGCAAATGAGTCAAATTTTTATCAGTGTAAATATATGTTTGAAATAGGGAAAAGATTTCATAGCACAGTAAAATGTAGTGACGTCATTTACAGATCAAATTGTAAATATGACAAATGAGAACACTCCATTACGACTCTGGAACGTTTGCATTGGACAAAAAATTGATAGCCTTTAAAATCGGAGATAACTTTTCACAATAGAATTTGTCATTGGTCACAATAAGTGTTTTTTTCTGGTGGATGGGTTGACCCCGGAATCGTTATACACGGAGGGATTTTATTTATATAATTGTTATTTTGATGTCTGGTGTTAAAATTTTATTGCCTTTATGTGTTTTGTATCACTCACTTATAATCAATAATTTGTCATGAATTTGAATTTTCTTTGATAACAGATGCAAAACTACACTTTCACTATTAATAATAATACCGTAAAATGGGGTGAATAGGAACAGTGGGGTGAATAGGAACGAAACTTCCCGGTCATACAATTAAACTCATTATAAATATATGTGATGATATTTTTAATTGCCATTTTTTTCATAAGAAGGTTAGAACATAAAGAGTTTAGAAATTCGGTTTTGACATGTTTACATCACTACTGGGTTATATAAAAAAATTTCAAGAGGATCCTCAAAAACCTCATTTTTTCAACGTCTTCAAAACTTTGTATGTAACTACAGTAGTTTTCGTATTCTAAACCTAAGGGAGGGGATTTTTAATTAATAATAGATCTGTAAATGATATGCTGTATTAAATTCTACTTATTTCTAAACTACATAATGAAAAAATGAAGAATGGCTTGTAACATCAGAGGTTTGGGATTTACGGGGTGAATCGGAACAGGTTTTCTCTCATGGTTTATTTTTCTGTACAGTAATAGTTTCACGTAATACATGAAAACATATGTATGAACATGTATTGTAACAATTTATTTTGTTCTAATTACTTGAAGAGTTTATAAAAGCCAAGAAATTACTTGGTTAAACAAAAAAGTCAACGCCTAATCCAACAGACATGGAACACACAATAAAAAAATTTAAAATTAGCAAATTAGTTATAAAAACTGCACAGAATTATTTTCGGACATCAACAACATTAAACAAACATCTCAAAATGAAAAACCAATTAAAAAAGAGAATGATGCAAATAGTACTAAGGGCTGGGGATGAGGGCGTATTAGTAGATCGTTTTAATACATGCAGCGATTGGGGCTACCCAATAGATTCACTTACCCAGTGACTACTATTAGTGGATAACACAGAACAGAGCTCAATTTGTATTAAATTCTACTTCTGCAATTCGAATATAATTTCTTAAAATAAATTTTATTTTTTCTTGATTTTAAAGTTGTTTTCTAATTTTTAAAAAGGCATATCTTTACTTGTATATAAAATAAAGGCTTGGTTTCACAGTAACTACGTGTTCCTATTCCTCCCTTATCATTATTACCTGTTTTTCTTAACTTTATTTATGTTTGAGTAGAAATAAATAAAGATTATAACATTTGTTCCGATTCACCCCTATCTGCAGGGTGAATCGGAACAACATTAAAAAAAATAAATAATAAATATATAAACAGTAAAAATGTTTCGTTTTTGCTTAAAAAATAAAGAACAAAACAAGACCGAAGTTTCTAGTACAAAAATTAAAAAATTAAAAAATCAGTTGTTGCTTTTTTTTAACGTTAAAGTTGAAAAGTGTTCCGATTCACCCCATTTTACGGTAATAATAATAATAATAATAATAATAATGTCTTCTGTTATAAATTACTGAGAATTGAGTCGAGTTAGAATATGCGATATTTCTTTATGAGGACAGATGGTACATTATATATTAAAAGATGCTAAATGGAACACTTTTTAAAATACATATGTAATATGACTGAAACTAACGTCGAATAAATAACGGAAGTTAATACGAGCCAAATACCTAAATAGACCAAAACAATGTTAAACCAAATTTCGTTGGTACAACTTGTCAAAGAAATTGTCCAACCACTGTTGGACTAAACAGAATAATCCATTGGGTTCAAATCTGGAAAATACGGTGGCCATTCTTGATCCCCATTGAACTCAAGAAAAAGTGTATTGTACCAATCTCGAGTGTCTTTAGCTCTATGTGTAGTTGCGGAATCTTGGCGGAAGATCATATGTTTCCAAAGAACTTTTGTGACCAAGATGAGACAAAATCTTCTAAAATCACTTTGCGATATGTTTCTGGATTAATCTTTATTCCTTGATCAACAAAAAAGTGGTGTTTCCTCAGCCGCACATATCCCACCCCAAACAATTACAGACTAGGGTCGTTGATGCCGTACAACAATACCGGACAACATCTCAATAAGTAAGTACTAAGAAGATATAATAATATATCAAAAACACTTTCTGGATTATTATTTTTTTAACCATATAGCGAAAATCTATAAAATCAGAATCTTTAATGAAGCAGTGATGGCGAGTGCAATTTTTTTTTTTAGTTAGAAATATGTTAACGTCACATTTGCTATAAGCGAAACAGAAATTTCTAAAGCACAGTCTTGTTAAAACTTATTTTATTTGGAGTCTAAATGTATCACACTCTTTAAATTGTAACTTAATTCAGATTTTAATTTTAAGCTTTATCTATTTCTATGTGTCTTACAAAAACATGGTTGATATTTTTATTTTTAAATCTAACTCATTTTCACGTGCTTAAATGTGACTTTGCTCCAGCTGTCTGCAAACAATTCTGCACAACACACTGATTATTTACGTAATTTCTAAAATAAAAATGAAAAATAAATTGCTATTTTACTGAAGTAATTATTCATTTATTTTTGAAGCAGATAATTAAGACATAGCAATTAGTCGACACACAAGATAGAAATGTTTAATTTGAAGAAGTTACTCATGTTTAGAGTGATTATTTCTGTCAGATGTCGATGTGATAATAAGATAATTTAAACTAAATAAACTATGGTACATTTGTTATTTTATTGGTAAATGTAATTATAAATGAGCGATGTGCATTAACAGTAATTAACATTCTTGCAACATGTAATAGAAGAGAATCTATTTGTATATTCGTTCCAAACAATAGTAAATTGGAACTAATATCTTAATCTTTTACCTAGCGAATTTTTTTTCGAGAAATTGCTTCATCTCAATAATAATTATTTTTTTTATCTGAAAATAATATTGAAATTTTTAAATGATAATTATGTTAAATTTATGTATGTCTTATCATTAAAACTCATTAAATGTAACGCAAATTATAACTTAAAAAAATTATTTTTAAAAATAATAAGATTAATTAACCAAAAATATTTGTATGAAAATATCTCTAATTCTTATAAAAGAGATGTTTTCAAATGTATTACTATCCTCTTTGTAAATGAAAAGGCTTTTGCAGCTGAAAATATTTCATACAACTTTTTTTCAAAGAAAAAAAAGAAGCTGTACGTATGAAAATCACTTTTTGAAAATACCTAGCTTCGAGTGCTTCTCAACTCTATCTAAATTTGATCACACAGAGTATAATGTGTAGAAAGAAAAAAATTAGTAATAGTCTGAGAAAATATATTTTATATTGAAATTTCTTTAACGGTACTATAAAGTACCGTCAGTCCATAAAGGTTTAATTATATTTTCAAAGACGCTCTTCATAATTTTATCTTCTTAAATTGTTCTAACAAAATAATGGAAAACATAAAAAAGCAAAAGTAGATATAAAAGAAGTTCTAATAATAGGAATTTTTTTTAAATTTCTAAATAGGTGGTGAGCTGTGGCTCTTGGTGAGCTGTTAATTTTTTTTTAGCATCATGTTTTAGAGTACACTACAAAGTGGCTATCATTTTGATAAAAAATTTTAGAAAAGGTCGAATTTCAGATTTCTATTTTAAAATATACCTCAGTATTAAAAAACATTATGTTGAAATATCGGAACGAATCGATAAATTTTAAATAATACATACATATTTAACCCCCACACACACACACCGTAAGCCTTCCCGACGTATTAAATGAAGTAGCGTAAACCCATTTTGCAAAAATTTAAGTTTTAAATATTTTCATTTTAATTCAATTTCTACGGCTGCTATAATAAGCAAGTTATCTTAATTGTTTAAAAATATTTTTGAAGTGTTTGTCAGTTAAAATATACATGAATATGTATAAATTTTTAAAAATGCCATTTCCCACGTTCTTGTCAAATAAATAAATTAGTGATTTTTTTATTTCTTTTATTTTTATTTTTATTTAATTTTTTATGTTTTATCTAATGGATTATTTAAAAATACGATAATTACATTTATAGAAAAAACGTATTGTGAAAAAATAATAAAAATTATCTATTTTCAAATAGAAAAAAAAAATAGAAGAAATTTTAAAATCGTTATTTTTTCTATTATTATTACTTTTTATTCACATGAGGTTAATCATTTTTTAATCGTTTCTACATTGAGGATTTATTTTTTATGATATGTTATGGCTATGTTTCCTTCAAACATGAACCTAAATGTATAATATAGGTTGCAGTTACAAAGTATTATTTTTTGGTCCCTAGTACTCTTATTGATTTGTCAAGACAATTATTTTTTTCTCAATAATTTTACTAATCGCACTTTCGTTTTATAGAAAAAAAATGATACGCATCTCAAACTGTGTGTACTTTATTGATGAAAGCACTGAATACGGACTTATTATTTTTTACGACGCAATTCTTTTTTTTTTTTTTTTTTTTTTTTTTTTTTTTTTTCTAAGGGAAAAAACCTTTCCAAATGCGCTTTGTAAAATTAAAACTTCATATTGAAATGAAAAACTTCTTTCTATAAATTGAAAATTAATATAGAGAGGGAAAATTCAATACTTTTCAAAATGAAATTTTGAATATTTCTCATATATAAAGTCATGCGAGATTTATTTCCGTGCGGTATATCAAAAGCAATTGTTGGCAGATTTCATATCGCAACGAAATCTCAGAAGAATATATTCAACGTTTTTCTCATATCAGCATTTTTCATAAACTCGTATGAAATGAAGTTAGTTCGAAAAAGTGAAGAAAGTTTAATATCCAAGGAGATTTTTCATACCTTTTGAATATATTTTAAAACAAAATACTTCCATTTTATAATAGAATTTTTTTATTCAATGCGAGAGTAAAAATAAACTTTTCTCTAAAAGTATAACCGCATTTTTTTAAGATTATGCTTAAAGTAAAAATATTTTAAATGTACAAAATTATTTCTTATTTTTACAATTAATCAATATTTGTAATGAAATGTTCATATAAAATTCGGTATCAGAAAAAAAAAATTGTACAAGAGCAAAATTTCATTTTATTTATTTTGGTGATTTTCCATGACTAGTTTATAGAAAACAAAAAATAATATACAGAAAATTTTGTTTAAATTAAGTCCTGGGTTTAATAACACAACGTTAAGGTTCTATCAATTAACACGGCTTAATATAGATAATAACGTCAATAAAGAAAGAAAATACATACAATTTTGTGAGGCAATGACATGTAAGTATTCCAATTCTAAAAATATGAATTGTACAGTCCTAGAAATTGAAAAATTCATTTACTTACCATTAATTGCGAAATCATAATGATGCAACAATCATTTGATATTTATTTTTCGAGATGAAAAAGGACAGAACGTAGGACTTACAAAATTCTCTGTATCTTTCTGGGTATTCAATTGTGACAATAATGCTCTCTCGTGCATAAAAAACACCCTATTCGGATGTAGTTCCAGCACTGAAAAGAAACAACCAGAATATCATCGCTACTGAATAGTGTTATTATTTATTGCGTAGTATATTTTAAACAACAAACTTCCGCGCAAACACATACAAAATCTTCTACAAAGTACATGAACTTTACAATGCTATGTTCATGTACTTTAAAAGTATATGAAATACACTTCAAATTTATATAATAAACAAAGAGTTACCTCATAAATATATAGACCACGATCATAGACTTCCACTGTTAAATTTTAGATTGAGCGTTGATTCTTACGTATTTTTTCAAACGTTAAGCTTTACAAATGGAGAACATTAACTTTTAGTCGTTGTCGTGATTCACACGATCCCTTCTGCACAAAATCCGTAGGTACTATTTCCCAAATTTCCTTAGATTATGCATAATATTTGCAATTGGTGTTATTACCCTAGGACACCTTAATTCAGAAAATGAGTAATTTTATTTTATATACTTTTATGTTTTTGCCAGTTATTAAATTATTTTAACTTAGTTGGTATTTTTTGTACGTTTATTATTGTTTTTTAACAATCTGAAATAATACAATTCCCTCAAAAAATCGATCTCGTTAGCAGATTCTTCTTGTGCTCTTATTTTAACAAGTTATTAGAATTTTCGAAGTTTATTATTTTATTGCTCAAGAAAATTCAGTAATAAAATTACTTTTATATATAAAAGTAATTTTATTACTGAATTTTCTTGCTTGAATATAAATAAAAAAAAATATTTATAATAAGTATGTTAAAAGCATGTATCTGAATTACCGCGTACTATTACACCAAGATCTAATTACTTTGAAAACTTCGTTATAGTACGAATGCACTTAATTTGCTGCGTTTGACATGCATTTTCCAACTTGTTTGTAAATTTTGTAACTTTTATCCAGTGCATTATTTTTAAAACAGTTGGACTGTTGCTTGAAAATTGTATCTTCATTTACTGTTTTTATGATTTAAAAAATGCAGTATTAATGTAGAAGTATCATTCACTTTCAAAATCCAAAATATTCTAGAATATTATAGGTACAAATAAAATATGATTGATATATGAAAATAACCACAAATTATCTACGTTTGTACTCTAACTGATATGTCAGCACTAGTTCTGTATCCATAACAATTTGATTTCAGTCCTCCCAAAATAGAAACAAGACGATAAAAGAGTTTCTGCATCCTAAACTATGGAATATGTTCGTCTGTCACAGCAGTGCAATGTTCTTCCAAGATGCAGTGCGGAAAGGGACCGCTATGTATCACGCTACAAAATATGTGGATTGAATTGCACGACAACCTAAAAGTTTATTGTGTGACTAAAGGGTACACATTGAAAATTTGTAGCATAGAACATTTGCAAACGTACACAAATGTAAAAACAAACAAAAAAAAAAAAATGGCGTTTTTTTTTTGTTTTGTTTTTACGTTTTCTATTTCTAATCAATTATCTTCTTTTATATTCCTTTGAAAATGGATGCGAGGGCATCTGAAAGATCTAAGGTAAATAATAAATAAATAATATCTATTGTAGCAACACCTTTTAAGTGTTTATTTGTATATTTTAAGTCTAAATCAACAATATTGAATTAAAATAATACACTAACATTTCTTGCCTATTCATTTAAAGTATTTTGTATTTTTTTTCTTTTTTGAGACTCTTTTCCGTGTATTTAAATTAGAATTTTCATTAGAGGATTGCTACGATTGTACATATTTTTAATCATTTTGTTTACCAATATTTTGAGTCAATACTCTTAAAAGGAGTTATCAATTAGACGATTAAGTTCTAATTTATATTTCATTAGGTTTTTAGATTTCGTTAAGGAAAACTACATTCAAAATTTGTCAAGCGTATAACATACGTTAACATTTTGAATTAAAAAAAATTGCTGTAAAAAAAAAATAAATAAATAAATAAAATCTTTATTTTTTTCAAAAAATTATTTAGTTATTAACGACCTTGTCAAATATTTTAACTGCCGTCTTTTAAAGATAATAATTGAAAATAAGAAATATTTTCCTTAAATCCAATAAATTAAACCAATAAATTAAACTAGCAGTCGATAAGTGTCCTAAATGCAAAGAGGATCAACACGATTACTTCGACGTTATATCTTCGAAATCTCGTTTGCATCTACATTACTGTAACTATCCGACAAACCATACAACCTTTGAATTGTTTCGTTAAAAGAAAGTACTGCGCAACCATAATGTAACTGTATTTTAAAAATAATATTGTTAATTATAATCTTCTAAAAGCTTTCTTTCTTACGTAACTTATTTCCTAGATTATCTGATATAATATTAATAAACACAATACTTTTCCTTATTCAACATATGATTCATTCAGAACTTTACTGTTGATGTAAACATAACAATACACGAATAAAACAAGACTCGGTATTTCAATATAAATTTCAAAACCATATTTAGGAAAAAAAAAATCTATAAACATAATCGCTAGAAAACAATCTCTATTTTATGCTGTCAAAGTATAAAGAAAGTTTTACTTTATCCATGTATTTTTATTTTTACATCTTTACATTTTGTAAATAAAACATATGTTAGATAACAACCTGTATATTATTTAGTATTCTATAGTTTAACGTAAAATAATTAATTAGTAGCATTATTTTACTTATAAAAATTACTATTAATTTTTTTTAAGCATACGAGTCTGGGATAACCTGCAAAAATTTTAACATGATCAGAACAGTCATCGTCCTAATAATAGGAATGCAATTTTAGAGTTTTTCAATACATCGCGTTTAAAAATATAGAGACACTATATATTTTTTTGAAGTTTAAAGTGACAGACCATATTTTGCAACAAAAAAATCACATAGACAGTAAAAAATATATTAAAAAAATAACAAAAAATATATAAATTGTCAGATTTTTCCCTATTTGCTAGGAAATATGAGATTCAAAGAACTTTTTTATGGAACGGCAGTAACAAAAACTTACTTAACAGATAAACTTTTGCACTGTAAATCGAAGAATCTGTAATGTTACTAAGACTTTTTTAAGAATCTGGAATGCCTATAAATTTTTATGTAACTGCAACCTGGGTTACAGATAAAATATTTCAAAGAATACTCTAACGTAAGTAGATTCTGTATAAATCCACAGATTTTTGAAGCTTAACAAAAATATTATATATATTTTTGTTGAACATACAGATAAAAATTAAATAAACAAAAAGTTTTGTGTAGCTTTACATTTGTAGAAATACATATTTTCTTATGGTGTATCGGGAAATTGATTTTTTTTTTTTTAATTTAACTAAAATTCTATTAGCTGTGGTATTATTTGAAGAGTTTTTGGCTAGACCTTAATCTTTTCAATTCGAGAAAGTCCACAGCTTGAACTATTCGTAATAAACTATTCTAATACAGTTTTGGCACATACCGCAGGAAGATATTGTAGACTATCTGTGCACTGTAAAATAAAAAAATCTGAAATTCACATATTTGACTTTGTTGAATTTCACAGAAAAAGGTCTCTTTTCAAGACAAAGTATTTTTTTCCCGTTAAAAATAGGAAATTTTCAACGGACGAAAATGGAAGGAAATGATGAAGATGCTTCGTTATCTCTCCACAAATTTATTTTTAAAAATTACAAAGCTGACATGATGTTGCATTCAAATTAAAAAACTCAGTAAAAGAATATTGGGTATTTTCTAATATTTTGCAATTGTACTGATACCTACAAATTGTTGAACAATAAATTAATCGAACCATGTTCTAATTATCCATCGGGCAAATAAAATACCTCTAATAAAATATTTGATAATACCCTACTATAGTTATTCATTAACCATAAGGAAATCATAATAATAAATTAGCCTTATTAATTGGAACTTACAAGAATTATAACAGCATCGATAAAATTTCAATCTACTTTATAAAAATATAAACACACTGTAGATTCCACTACATTACTTTAGAATTACGTGCATTCAAACACCCTATGGCGTGATAGCTAGAGCAAAGGACTCCTACACCAAAGGCTGTAAATTCAAATCACTCCGACGCCATTATTTGTTTCCTCCGGTCAATAATTGCAGGTGCCTCTAAACAGTTTGATAGATGTCACCACCAGCCAATTGTTATAAAATTTTTATAATGGAAATTTGCTGCTTCTTCAAGTGGAGATTTTGCTTTTTTTTAATTTCCGAAAATGCAAAATCTATTTACGGAACGGAAAGAGTCTGGTCACTAAGATTACCGCTAATTTGAGCGTGATAAACGGATTTATTTGTAACAGTATGGGAACTGCCAATCATCCATTATGAATAGTTAATATATATATATATATATATATATTTGATTTTGAATAGCAGCAAAAGTTGCCTTTTAGTACCTCTAATACATATGTAAAATTTTATGAATTTTGAAAAATTCTTGAGTCCCCTACCAAGATATTTATATTTACATTGATTTATACGATAGATTCTTACCATAAATTGTATATTAACAGGATTTTTTGGTAATCTCGTTTGATATTTTAGGTAGCTTTCATTACAAAAAATACAAAGCTACCTATTGCAGCCGTCCTGAGGAAAGCACCTCCGGAAAATTTTGGTATATTTTCACCGACCATGACCCCCAGACCCCCAAACCACCCTCCGTTCAAATGGTACACATAGTACATACAAATGTTTCGACCGAGTTCGTTGGCCAACATCATCCGCCATTTTGTTTCAAATTGGCAGCCATTTTATTTATTTTTAATTTTAAATTTAAAATTAAACGCGAAAAAATTAAAAATTGAAAAATATTTTTCTTTTATGTGTTAGAACTTAAAACAACGATTCAGAACTTTTTTTATTTTCTCTATATCTTAAAAAATGATTGAGCTATAGTACTTTGAATTTTTCTTATGAGTGACATTTTGAAACTATCTGATTTTTGTCATGTGATAACACGCGTATTTATGAATCGATTTGGATGTAACTAGATGTGTATATAGTACATACCAATGTCTGGACCGAGTTCGTTGTCCAGTTCCATCCGCCATACTATTTCAAAATGGCTGAATATTAATTTTTTTTTATTTTAAATTTTAAAATTAGGTGCAAAAATGTAAGAAGTGGAAAAAGATTTTTCGTTTGTGTGTTTGACCTTGATACAAAGATTCCAGAACATTTTTTGTTTTGTCTGTATTTAAAAAAAATGGCTGAGTTATAGCATTTTTAATTTCTAGTGTTTCTCACATTTTGAAATGTTTTGATTTTCATCACGTGATAACACGTGTATTTATAAACCAATTTGGATGAAACTTGATGCGCACATAGTACATACCAATATCTGGACTGAGATCGTTGTCCAGTTCCATCCGCCATCTTGTTTCAAAATGGCGGAATATTACATTGTTTAAAAATTTTTAAATTTTAAAATAAGGTGCAAAAATTTAAGAAATGGAAAAAGATTTTTCTTCTGTGTGTTTGACCTTGATATAAAGATTCCAGAGCATTTTTTGTTTTGTCTGTATCTTGAAAAATGGCTGAGTTATAGCACTTTCAATTGCTATTGTGGTTGTCATTTTGAAACGGACTGAAATTTGTCACGCGATAATGCGCATATTTATAAACTGATTTGGATATAAATACGTGTGCACATAGTACATACCAAATTCTTGACCGTGTTCTCTGGTCAACTTCATCCGTCCTTTTGTTTAAAAATGGCAGCCATTTAAGTTTGCTAAAAATCTTTTAAATATATAATGATGTACAAACAAAGAATAAGAAATTTAAAAAGGTTCTTTTAAAAATATTTATCTTAATAATGAATTACGGAGAATTTTTTGCTTTGTCTTAACCTTAAAAAACGCCTGAGATATAGCAGTTTGAATTTCTAACGTGGGTGACATTATTTAATAAAACAATTTGCCCGCAACAGCACTCGTATATATTATTCGATTTGTATATGAGTGTGCATGTGCACATGAATTAAGATTTCGACCAAGTTCATTGGTTTGTTTTATCCATCATTATGCTCTAAAATGACATACACTTCATGATATCGTGAACTTTGGCGACTCTCTAAATCGCTTAAAATAAAACCAGGTTTAATAAAAGATGGCTAACTTAAAAAAATTCCTGTTAATTCAGTATTGAAAAAAACTAGTATTCAATCTTATAAAATCGGGTTCCACTAATTTGAGCTTCGTATGTTTGAATAATATAACTTGATTTAAAATAAATAAATAAATAAATAAGTATATGAAAGCTACCTCTTCGTCCCGGCACTGCCGGAAGGACTTTTATATTTAAAATGTTTAGTGTAACACCTTTCATCAATTTCACACTTTAAGTCCTTATTTTTAAATATTTGAAACGGTTTATTGAGTTTTAAAAATTGTATGTTGTCATTTTTTACAGTCAAAATGAGTACGTGTGTAAGCAAATTTTACCATTACTAGAAGTTGGTGATTCTTCAAAACTAAATAAAGCGGTTTTGCCAATAATAGAAGAATTCTATAAAATATTATTATTATACAAATCAATAAATAAAACACAGCAGTAATTGTAAAGTTTTGCCAAAATCAGAGGAAAAAAAAAATCCTAAGGGAAAACATTGAAGGCATCAATTATTGTATTTACCAAAAAACGTATGATCAAATGATACGCAACAATTTTTCTGAATATCAGAAGTTTATTTAATTCCCCCAAATCAAAGGAAATTATGGAAAATTGGAGATATATGGAAGAACTATAAGTGAAAAACATAATCTCTGTTTTTAAGAGTCAAATGAGTTGCATTTGGGACACATTACACCACTTTTGGACCAGGAAAGATCGGTGCAGGAAGTATTTAAATATTGCACTAAAAACATTTAAACCTTGTTAAATTTATGACAATAGGCTGTGACGGAACAACTGTAAACAGTAAGATAAAAATCATGCTAATAGATTTTTGAAACTAAGATACAGTCGTCCGTTGTAGTGGTTAATATGTCAGCTCTCTGCAAACGAATTGCCACTAAGTCATTGAACTTGATAAGCAAAATAAAGGCTCTAGAGCTATTCCTGTTCTAATTGAAAAGTCGTTGGATCAATGTGAACAATAGTCAGCTATGGAAATTTAAAAATATCTGCTCCTATCACAGAGAAATGACCACTGGAGAGTTAACTGTAGACCAAAATTATTTTTATGACATGTGTCAAACATTTGCGTCTGGTTAATGGTCCTCAAATCTGGTAAATCGTGATCCAGCAATAATGCTGCTCTCTAAATGATAACTGCCAATTGATTACTTGGTTTGCAGATTGGAAGTCAGAATTCATCCCAAAATCTGAAGATTATGGCTGAATTTGTAATGAAAGTACATTTGTCTATGTTGTTTCACTTCAAGGAAGATTCTTTTTGCAAATATAGATCACAAAATGTTTTTTTTTTTTTTTTTTTTTTTTTTTTTTATATAAGCAATTAAGTTGTTTCATTATTAGAGGGAATATTTAAAGAAAAATCTTAATCGCGGTATTCAACAAAACGTATACGCCTGTCATTGAGATGGAAATTTACAGGAAAGATAACTGAGATAAAATTCATGTTGGAGGATTTGGATTTCGAATAATATTGAAGATGAAGGATATTATATTTTCTACAATAAGAATGTTTCATATTCCAATAGTAAAACTCAGTGTTAAAAACTATATAAACATTATTAACTGGCAAGAATGTGAAATCACCCCACATTCTTAAAAGAGTACCAAGAGAGAAACTAGAAATTCTCAGAAAAAACGTCCCATCTTTTCATTTGAAATATTTCCCTGTTAGTTTCAAGTCTTCTAAAGATGCGTAAACTTAGTTGTTGAAGCGGCATTAACGGCTGTAGTAGTAGAATTAAGAACCGGATATATATATCAGCAAAAATCAAATCACGAAATGTAATACCTAATTTTGATAACAAACATCAATATAAATTAGAGTGATAGGAAACATCGTTTTACAATACATCGTAGATATTATTTTCATTTCATTACTATATATTCAGAAAACTGCATATGGTTTATATTTAGAGAACTATCTTTCATGTGCATTCGAAAAATAAAAGTGAAATGCCTGTGTAATTATTGTGTTTTCTCTTCTGTACGACAATACGATTCACATTTTAGGGTTTTATTTGCGATTCAAAGAGTTAAAACGCAACGATATTTAGATCGTTCAAGTAATACTTTAAGAAGTCATTTTACTGAAATCAGAAATTTAGTTTTAAAAAATAATAAAGTTGATTAATTTACACTACATTGTGAAATCTTGATTTTCCCATAAAAAGAGCATAATCTTTAAGACCTGTTAGGGCCCTAAAAAGAATTTCAAATGAAATGAAATTTTAACCATATATTCAGTGTACCAAAAAGCAACATTTTAGATCTATCCAAAGAAAAAATTCCAAAATTTTTTGTTGTTGTTGTTATTCATTCCACCTTATTATATATATATATATATATATATATATATATATATATATATATATATATATATATATATATATATATATATATATGTATATATATATATTGCTGCATCTAAATTGTGGTTTTGGGGAGGCATACCTTTTCTTTTAAATGCCAATGTAATATTTTTTATTTATAATCTCAACTCCAATATATTTTATTTAAAAATTGTCTGACAATTTAAAATAAATAAATAAATTAAAAGAATTTCGGCCTACCTCGATCGGAGTAAAATAAAATAAAATGTCAAAAATAGAAGATAACTTTACAAGAAACAAAGCAGGTGCATATTTTTATGTAAGCACCTTCTGTTTCAAAATTTGGTTTGTTGTATAGGATTTTATGGCGCAAGATCCCCATTGGGACATGCTGCGCCAACTTCGAAAATAGCATTATTTCTAGCATGAAAATGCCTTTATTGCGATTTTATGATAAACAATCTGTTAATAAAAACAGGTTTTTTTCATGAATTGAAAAAAAAATATGTATTCATATCTAAATTTAGAGATAGAGTATAGTGGCAAAATAAGCTTATTTAAACACATATTCCATTTTTATTTAAAATAAATTAAATGATATGACTATATATTCCGTATGAATGATTTTTTAATAACTTAATTCAAACTCTTCAAACATAATGTTTTGAATTTCAAGTATTAAAATTTCAAAATTTTTGACGGTCACAAACTCAAATAAATGTAAGATAAAAATAACAAAAAATAAAATAATTAAACACAGACTTACATATGTTAAGACTATCAGAGAAAAGCCTCTTCTCAGATTAACAAAAAATTAAAAGCTGTGGATTAAATTTTTAGAATTTCACATAATCACATTCTTACCTTTTAGAAAAGCACACATCTAAACTTCAACTGCATAATTTACTGATACTTTAATGGGCACATACAAATACATACTAAATCTCGCTTTCAAGACCGCAAATTTCAAACATGTTTTATATCAACGTAAATTAAGAATACTTTTTTCCTAATTTGAAGTAAGACAATTTTTTAAATAAACTATTAAGAATGCATTTGTTTCTGAAATATATGTAAAAAAATAATTTATGAATTTTCGTATGTTTAATTTAATTTCCTTTGTTCCTTTAACGATGGACGTCCGGAAGTAATTTTTTAATCATTTAGAACCAATATTTTCAGATATAAGTTTTTGTATTAATATTTTACAAAATAAATAAACAACGCAGCGTTTAATCTACCTGAAAATATGTGGTAATAAAAATTGCGTGTCCAAATTACCTTATGTATCACGTGCATTTAACGTACAAAGCAAAATGATTAAAAATTATACATAATCTACCCCATAATAAATTAATAATATATCTAATACCTATTAATAATATACCGGATTAATATACCTACCCCGTATACAGGTTTAAAGAAATCATACTTCTGCTATTCAAAGCTATGATTATAATTTATGAGGAGGTTAACCATTTCCTTCCTCTTTATACATAACCAATGAACATACAATACTAATTATGGAGGCACCTCATCAGTATGATTCAGTAAAATATGTTTTGTTAGAGATTAATTACATATTATTTGAGTGATGTACAATAGTATTTAGCTTTTTACATAATTTTTTTATCATCATTATATTTTCTAAAAAAAATAATATTATTTAAGAAAATTTCTTCTAATGATCATCAGAGTAACAGTAGGCTTTCTCATACATATATCAACAATATTATTTTCTCAGACACTTTTTTATGAATCATGTGCTAATTTTGGTCTAAATGTATTTAAATAATTTATCATCTAATACTATTTAAGGTATTTTGCTTCTTTTTTAAAAATTATAGATCGCGTAATATTAAAGATATATTAAGTTTTAAAGAGCGTACACAATATATTAAATTTACTTTAGGATTTATGTTTAAATATTCAAACTAAAATATAAACATATTCAAATAACAAAATTAATAGTCATTAAACTTCGGAAAATACGTCATAGTCTCTTTCAAATCTTTGTAAAACTTATAGGAATTTTAATATTATTTAACCGTTTTTGTGGTGAGTTTAATTTTTAAACTCTCAGAACAGGAAGCAATTTTATTCTGTATTAAAGAAAAGAAATACTATAATTTTCTCAAGTGCACTTCTGACTAATGAAGTAAAACAGTTTCTAGAATGTTTCATTAGATACAAAGAAAATCCTTACTCAGGAAGCTCCAACTTGATTAGTTGATAATTTATCTCTTTCCAGTTTATTTGGTACTTTTATTGCAATTGCTTTACAATTATTTCGAATTCTGTCTATACTAAATTTGTTTTTCGCGAGTTGCAATGCCTGTAACTGTTCCATTACATTTTTATGTTTTAACAAAAATCGCATCAAGTTTTAGTAACACTATTTATTTTCTTCCATTGTAAATATTGTAAACAGCCGCAAAGTGTCTATTTTTTAAAAACATAGACAAATTGAACGAAACTTTATAATAAAAAATTTCAATTTCGAAAAAGAAATCATTTTTTCACTGACTAAATTTATGATATTGTTATTGATTTATGAAAAATGATATTTTAATTGTGGTATAGCGAATATATGCTTTAAGCAAAAACGATCGAATGCAAAGAAACTGGGGTATAAATATATAAATTATTTTATATTAACGTAAGGTTTTTTGCAAATATATCTATATTTAATATAAATTGTAAGTTTTGTATTAAAAAGTATTTTATTTTATAAAATACTTTACACTATAAAAGTTTTGTATTTGGTATTTTATTTTATTTGCGTTTTGAATAACTATAGAAATTTAAATTTTCTAAATAACACGATGTGCAGTGATAAATCTCCAGTCAATAAAGGAAAACAATTCGTCTGACTGAGAGTAGTTTCAAACGAAGGAAAATAATACAGTTATAAAATTATAATTATTTGTTATTCGGATTATGCATTTATACATGTTTCATGAAATATGTATATAACGCGTTTATCCTGGCATTCTTATATTATGCTTTTTAAATACATTATTTTCATTAAATATTTTTTTTTGCCTTAACAACTATTTTTGATATCATCTGAATATAGTAATGATGGTATATGTCTCTTAATTTTTTTCATGTCTTTTTCATGTCTTTTTTTGTGGGCGCAAATAAAAACGAATACAGTTCTATAAAACATAAAAAGCTATCTTTCTTTTTATTAATCTTTATTTATTTTGCATTTTCCAAACCGCTTCATATATATATATATATATACATATGCCTATCACGCATAAAATGTACGCAAACTATCCGTATCCGTTGGAATTCAGTAAAATGCTTATTCATTAAATTTAAATGGAAGACATATTAATTTAATTTCAATAAGCCGATATTTTGGAGACTTTAATACTTTTAATATTAAGAAAAAAATCTGATATAAATCGGTTAAAGGTTCTATTATCATAAATACAACGAACAACGGTAAAAGTAATATGCTTTTTTAAAAAGCTGACTACCCATATTTGTTATATTTCAATAAAGAACCTATTTATTAAATTATTGTACATACATACATGTAATTAAGTATATGTATTAGCTGCCTGTCGTTTTAGAAAATGCTTCCGAGTAGCTTTAACTTACATAATTAAGGTTGTTGTTCCCAAAGGACTGGTTATAGGAATGATATGAGGTATCAAGTAAATATTTTCATGTTCAGCAAATATGTTTGACTGAGAAGCATAAAAAATAACAGCATTAATATTTTTTTGTTACAATTGTATGCATAATTTAAGTTATGCAGCTGAATATCTTGAATTAAGGTAAAATAATATCGAAAAACCGATTTTTTGGGTAGACATAATTGATCAATGCATTACAATAGTTACCTTTAAACGATTCCGAAAAGGACAGGCAGTTAATATTTTTATATAAATTATTTTCTAAATTTTAAAAATAAGTTTTTTTATTTATTTAGGGTTTTAGAGATATAGAACAATTTTTGTGATATTGGGTTACTTGGAAGGTTTATAGATTATTTTCAATTGTGATTAATATATTTTTTTGTGGTTGAATAAAGATCTTTTTATCAATGTATCGTTCTTTTATTCATACCTTTTCGTGGAATATCTCACACTTCATTCTGCATCGTTCATTGTCAGAAAACGTGATAATAACTAAAATAAATAATCAAAATTATTCTAATAAATCTAAATTAATCCTCTTCGTTTAAACAAATAATTTCTATACTCCTAGAATATGTGCTTTATCAGTGAATTCTTCCTGAAAGTCTGTCAAAAAAGCGAAAAATTCCGTCTATTCCTAGTGCACATGCATAATGGTTCAAATTATGATGAATCCGAATTTATTTTAAAATGAAAAACCAATATTTCTATAAATTAAGAATGTTAATTGAATTAGAAAGGTTTAAAAAATGCTCAAATTAAAAAATAAATAACAATTATTTTACTTATACATTCAAAATTAGTCACAATTTAATTTTTCAAATAATTTGAAAAAAAAATCAAATAAACTTTAATTTCAAAAGTTGTTTATGAAAAATATTTACATTTAGAATATGTTTTATATGAACGTATTTAAAAGATAAGCTAATTTGCCAATTTTTTTTTTTTTTTTTTTTTTTTTTTTTTTTTTTTTTTTTACAAAATGTTTATTAAAAAAAGATGTTACTAATAAAGTATTATAGAACAGAAAAAATGTATATTTTCCATATAGCAATCTACTTGAAATTTACATAATTCATAATTTTATCATATTAATACTAAAGTTTTATATCTGCAGCCACAATTTTATTAAAGACGTAAGTTTCCGTAAATTAACTTAAAAATTCTAAGCTTTTAAGAAAAACGGAACAAACCAAACGCATTTAAATCAAACATATTCAAAGTATTTTGCTACTGTGCAGTTGTAGTATTGTGGCTACAACGCTTGTATCTAAACGCTAAGATGGCTGGTTCAAACCTAAGATTGGAAGCTTCTCTTTTTACCCAACATTCTTTAGTTTATGTATATTTTTAAGCTTGTAACGGAGAAAAAAAACAGATAATCGTCAGTAAACGAAATCATCCTAAGAGCAGTTTTGATAAGAAATTTCAATGAATTGAAGAAATAATTTTTCATTGTGAATATGTCTAATGTCGATTAGCTTGGCTGTGGAATTTGCACGAAAAGAACCGCGCGCCAATGGCAAGCCAGAAAAAAATGTGTTTAGATTAGACGTGGATTCTTCTTTTTGTGTGTGAAACTCCCTCTTCACCCCCCCCCCCAAAAAAAAAGAACTGCAACAGTATTTTATTCTATGTTCAAAAAAGCATGTAGGCATCAATGTTCATCCGTCAATCGAGCTTAGTGATTCAAGCAGGATTAATCGACCAAAAACGTATACAGCATACACGACAATAGACCGCAGAAATGGGATGCAAAATAATCAAAATATTGTTTGATGGATGTCGGAAAATCTTCTTTTAAATATCCAAGCTATGGTTGAGTTTAAAAGTGTCGGTGAAGAAATCGTTCGTGAGATATTTCCATGAATCATTCATTGTAAAAATTGGTTACTTCAACACGTTGTCTAAGGTTAGCCCATTTCTTTTCACCTTTAAAGTTATTGGGGACAAATCACACTAACCCGTTTTTACACCATCAGCATCACCTGGACGAAGTGACCGATTGTGAATTTTATTTACCTTATATTTCCATGTATAAGCCGATCCTTGTATAAGCCATCATACGACTTTTTCAGAGAAACGGCGTCCAAAATCGAAAACCCGTACATAAATATAAGCTGATGTTAAAAAAAATGATGAAAAATTTAGTTACCAAAACGTCAAGTAGAAAAAAAAAAAAAAAAAAAAAAAAAAAAAGCTTTCTCCGAAAATAATTATTTTTTCTATGACATTTTAGCGCGCTACCAAATCTGGGTACATTGCCTTATAACATTCTTTAAATATAAAAAAGCCTTATAAAAACAAGCTCTATTCGAAATAGATTTAATGTATGTCAACTTGGATACAGTGTTGAGAAATGCGTTAATTAAAAAAAAAAAAAAAATTGACACCGTCACTATCTGCAAATGGTAAAAAGAATCTTTTCTTGAATTAATATAATGAACTTTCTTCAGATCTTTAAAAAAAATTAATGTTTTTTAGTAAAGAATCGGGTGTAACTGAGGATGATGCCATCTTTGAAGATGATGCCGATGATGATGATTTAGAGTTGCAATATCAATTTTGATGTACCAACAAACGAAAAAAGATTTTAAGGGCTTGCTTGAAAATTCCAAAGGTCACTTAGACATAGTGAAATGCGGTTACTTATTTTTACATTGAAAAGGGATGAAGTACTATTATTATATTTTATTATTATTATTTGCAAGAAGCAGAAAAAGTATTGGAGCAGAAAAAGTATTGGAGCAGAAAAAGTGTCCAAAATTCCCGGTTTATACATTGAAATATACGGTATTTCAAAAAATTCTAACAGATTTAAAGGAAGCAAACCTGAAAATTTGTTAAAATAAAATCGGTGCCAATTTTCAAAACGGATATGACATTTCTTCCATCATCACTTTACAGAGTCGAAAATCTAGGTGGCAGGGCGCAGAAATTTCAAACAAGAATGTATTAAAATGATAAATTTCTATATGTTTGTGTTTATTAATGAAACGTTTTGTGATGTAATTCTTTTATTTAACGGCGACAGTTCATTTGTGCTATATCCTTTTTTTGTACAAAAAAAGTAAGATTATTTTCGAGTAAATAAGCTATTTGTCGAGTATTAAGAATAAAAGTAAAATTGAAGTAATATGTAAGAATTAGATAGTATGGAAGAGTTGAATTATTTTTTCTATAAATTCGATTTGGTGTTTTTTTATTAAAATATTTGGTGAAATCTAAAATTCTGAATATCGCTCCTTATTTAATATTTCTGCGTCTAGTAAAAGAAAAATTGTTTTATGCAAAATTATTTTATGTTTTATATAAAAGGCCGTGTAGCTGAAATTATTATGGAAATTTATGGAACAACGAAATAAAGTTATAATATATTTATACATATATTGTGCATATATATGTTTGTTCATAAGTCTGTAAAGTGTGTACTTTAAACTACACGATTTATAATTTGCAAATACTTTTTATAATACTCAATTTTTACATAGCATGAAAATATGTATATTTTTTGTATGTACTGAAATATAGATGCAAATATGCATAAAATGAAATATTAATATGTAATAAAAATAGGCAGTTTAATTATTATAATGATGTATGAATTAATGGCTTATGCATAAGTGAGAAAACTCAAATAAGTACTTAATTCATGTTATAATTTCAATGTTTAATAAAAGTTTTATTCAAAATTAATTATTTTTAAACGCAGACACGGATGATATTTTCACTTATTATTAAATAAATATTCATGATTATACGATATTCACGATTATGTTTTCTAAATTGTTGAATTATGTTTGCAGAAAAATGTTGAAAAAATTATACAAATACCCGTAGAAAAAAGTAGTATGCAAATTAATATTAATTGTTTTTATTTTTTTAAGCAATTAAATCAGCCGTTTTAGAACATATGAAAATAAAATCACCAAACTAAGGGCAAATAATAAACAAATGAAAAAAAAAGTTTAAAAGAAACCGAATCTTTTTACACAGAAATGGAATAAATAGAGAATCCTTTTAAACCTTTTAAACAGAAACCAGAATATTTCATTAAGTTTCCAAATAGAGTTCTTGTCATGAAAATGGCGAAAATAGATTTAAACAAAATGGAATGGATTGATGGAAATCTTCAATGCGATATTTCGATGCAATAGATTTTATTCTTATCTCCAACTAAAGATATTTATGGTTTCAGAGTGAAAAAAAAAATATATTGATGATTTCACAAAAGAAAATTCTTTTAAGAAACATAATATCAAATTTTTTTGTTTTTGGAAAATAGCTCCATTAATCAAACTTTTCTGCTCAAGGAATAAAAATTAAATTGGCACTTTTCGGTTAAGTGGGCGTCAATAAAATATGTACATATATTTTCTCTACAAATATGTATATGTACGTATATATATATATATATGTGTGTGTGTGTGTGTGTGTGTGTGTGTCTATGGATATGTATAAAAATATGTGTATGTATACATGTAAAAATACATATATATGTAAATATAAATTACATTGACATCCAGCTAACCGAAAATTTCTGTTAAATTCAAATACAATTTTATTTAAATCATTTTAAGCCTAAATTTTTTTTGTCTAATTTTAACCCTAATTTTAACTGAAGCTTTCAAAATTTACTTAATAGGTTCTAGATTACTGCACAAGTGAAATTACTTTGTAATTCCAACAATTGGAGATAAACTTAAAAGTTCTTAGCGACAAAATTTTTTCATTAATTTTTTTTTTATTATTTTTTACAAGAAGAAAGTGATGGATTCGACGAAATTTTCGAATTCCGTTTCTTTGACGGATTTACACGTTTTAGGGGTTAAAGATTCAAAAGCACGTTTTTACAAAATGTCTGTCTTTCAGTCTGTCTGTATGTGACATAAATTTGTGTGAGGTTAATCTCAGGAACTAATGAACGAAAATTCACAAAAATTTGCATTCAGTTAGACCTTGATATAAAAAGGAACTGATTAGTTTTTGTTTTAGTTATCTGATTAATTATATCAACCAATAGATGGCGCTATTCTGTCTTTTACACAAATTACACAATAGGTATATCTTAGAATCTATGGGCAGATTTTCATAATATTTCAGATTCCTTGATATAATGCAGGTCCTTGATATAATGCTTTTTCTGCTTACATTTCAGTCTAAATTACACAACCGGTGTCGCTGCTATGGAGTATTATTCATGATTATCTCAATAACTCCATATCAGGATCTAATTAGCGAAATTTTATTAAAAAAAATCTTTTCAGTTAGTCCATGATAAAAATTAGTGTTCTTTAGTTTTTGGAGTTAATCGCTCAACATTGGCGCTGATGTATCGAATTATTCAAGATTATCGCAATAGCTCTATTTTAGGAATTAATGCACGGATTTTGATCAAACTTCATTGTAGTTAGTCCCTGATATAAATAAGTATTATTTAGTTTTTTGAGTAAATGGACCAACAGGCAACGCTTCTATGTAGACTTTTTTTACGATTTCTGCGACAATTCTATCTCAAATACTACTACACAGTTTTTCATCAAGTTTCAGACTCTGTTAGAACATAAATTAAATTATTTTGAATTTTAAATTATTACAGTTTACATTATGGTGTAAATTACCTAACCGGTGATGCTTCTATGTTTCTTTTTTCTAGAAATATTGCATAGATAAAATAGAACAAAGTTTTGGGATTGTCAAATCCGACTTGTTTTAATTATGTGGATGTTTACTTCACATGTATACAAAAGATAAAAAATTATATATACCATTCGGAAACTTTAACGAATTTTTATAATAATTTTACAGATACATTTTACATTATCTAAATTGTCTAAATGTACAAATAGCAATGGAATTTGTAAAGAAGAGTTAAATAAAATTTTAAGCCATGAACCATGATCTACGCCAGGAAAAATTTAACCCATACATATATATATATATATTTCGTTTTTGGTGAATCTAATCTACTTTTAATGGTATTATATATATATATATATATATATATATATATATATATATATATATATATATATATATATATATATATATATATATATATATATATATATAAATGATATACAAAAAAATTCTGAAATTATTAAAAACGCAAATACTAAAAAATGTGTGATTTTTGCAATGAAAGAAGAATTTGTCTAACTATGGTGTTGATACTTTACAAATTGTTAATTCTGAAAAAATATTTTAAATATTGAAATACATCTTGAGTATTTATTTATTTATCTATTTTGTATAATTTTAATGATATATATATATATATATATAACATTTCCATAGATACTAACATCAATTAGTCATTTAAAAATGTGTTTCAGGCATTGACAGGGAAGAGGAAATTATTTTAATCTTCGAAAGAATCATTCGGTCATGCGGAAAATCATAGTGTATTTATTTTTAATAAAAAACATCAGCTATATTATATATATATATATATATATATATATATACATATATATATGTGTGTGTGTGTGTATGTATGTGTAATTATGTACGTCAATTTTTCACTTTTAAATCCTCTTTACACATATACACACACACACATATATACATACATATAATATATATATAATATATACACATACTAGTTATCTATTTTATTATACACAAAAATTAAAAGAATTACAACAACTATTTATAAAAAAGTTTTTATCAAAGACTAAAATTTAAGACATATAAATAAATTCTATATTAAACAGAATATTTTTCTTTTTTGTAAGCAGTACATGTTTATATTACAATCAAAATTAAATAAAGCTGAAATGTTTCAAAGATCGATGGTATTAAGATTATCGTATATACAGTCATTTTCCTCCTAAAGGATTTATTATCATGATTTTAAATATAATAGGGAAGTTTTAGTGTTTCTTCCTTTTTGTATATATTCACTTTCTTAAATAGTTATATTACCCTATCTACATTATAAAGGACAAATGCATCATGTTCTCTCAGATATACCGTGTGTTAAAAATGACTGATGGATTTTAAAATTCAATAACTTCCAAAAGGTGACAGATATTAAAAAAAATTGCAGGAGGTTTATGTATAATGTCAGGAGTTTTTTACCATAATTTTTTATTTTAGTTCGAATTTCAAACAATAGATGGCGTTGACGGCGATTGAAGTCCAGCTGATCGAAGTTGAGTGAGGTCAGTTTCGGCGTCGACCTGGCCTTCAATTGCCGTCAGCGCCATCAATTGTTTGAAATTCGAACTAAAATCAAAAGTTGCCGTAAAAGACTTCTGACATTATACATAACCCTACTGCAATTTTTCTTTAAATAGCTGTCACCATTTAGAAGTTATTGAATTTTAAAATTCATCAGTCATTTTTTGGGACAAGAACAAAAACGAACAAGAATAAAGAACAAAACACACACAGCAGGTGTTTCAGCGAGTAATTGTTCATCGAACATGGCGAATATGGCGAGCACAAACAGCTGATGTGTGTGTTTTGTACTTAGACGCACCTAAGTCATCAAAGTAATGCCAATGATGTTGCAAGGAACGATGTCAAAAGAAAAACGATTTCAGATAATTCAGAATCTTTAAAGTGATCTTCAAAAGAACTTGGTGATAAGTAGGAGTTCTGTGAAAAAGATCGTCTTATAAAGTTTTGTTTGTGATTTTGTTTGACATCGACAGGTGGGAAATCCATCGTTTGTGAAATATGTCGCCAGCATTTTAGATCCATCGGTTGTGAAATTTATCTCCAGTATTTTTTATATATAATTAACCTCTACAAAACTAGCTGATGATTATCAAGATAAAGAACATCTGAGCAGTGAACCATTTTGATAAAGAAATTTCTACATCGATGCTGTTCAAAGGCCGCGAACACTATTGAATACCACAATTTTTTTTTCTTTTTCCTTCCAAATAAAATCTAGGTTCCGTTATTCTTTTTTTAGAGAACAAGATTGTAAGTTATCATTTATTATTTATCTTATTTTGTTATTGTTTACGAAATTTTAATAATAATTTCTTTATTTAAATTCATGATTTTTTTTATTTTTATTAGAGATATTAAAAAATAAATTTGTTCTTAATTTATATTAATTGAAATTTTCTGCGGATAGAAAATTTACTTAAGTTTAAAAATGATCAGTTCTGATTGGTCTTAGCAGGCGTGTACTCGGCAGGATCTATATTTTTCCTCGCAAATAACAAGCCCCTTAACAGCGCGGTTTAACACCTGTCATGCGATGTTAAGGGGCTTGTTATTTGCGAGGAAAAATATAGATCCTGTCGGCTATTTTTTTATTATCCCCCTGTTCATGAAGCCCTTAAGATTACTAAAACAAGAACTGACGAATTTCATTAAAAAAATAAAAAATATTATGATAAAGATTATATCGAACCAAAATTTAAAATAAGACATTTAGTTATCTATGAAGAATATCAGTACCCTAATACTAGAAAGTTATCACAGTATTTAGTGGCCCTTATAAAATTCTTAACAAATTATCCGAAGTAAATTTTGAAATTGATAGGCAAAACCAGTTCAAAAGTTCAGAAATGGTACATGTATCTAAATTAAGGCATTACTATTCCCCTGATAAATTTAAATTAATTCATGAGCAACAACCCCCTAATCAACAACAACAAACTCACGTAAAAACTGTAGCTTAGACTTAATCTCTAGTTTATTATCATTTTATATTTTTTTCTCTTAAATAGTAAATTTCTTTACATATTTTCATTCAGATAATATCCTGTAATTCTTACAGAATGGCAATGATATCTCTTGACTGCAGCGAGAGTGTCACTTGTCTGGAAATTTTTATATTTGTTTGTTTATGCCGGCGTAGACGATCAAAGTAAAAATTTCTTATTCTATATTGAATTACTCTAGTTATAACTTAGAATAATATAATAACAAGTAAATATTAAGTCAATTGTTTTTCAACTGAACTTACTTGTAATATTAAATTTAATCTATCAATTATTAAATTAGTTATTTGCCAAGTAACAAAATTTTTATCACTTTATTTTAATATTTTTTCTCTCTTTCTTTGCTTCTGCATTCCAGTCCTAGTATATGTCAATTAAAATTTAATTTTGTTTCTTTTTCTTTTTCCTTCTTGCATCTTGCAATGCTTTATCACACCGAGAAAATATTTATTGCGTAATTATTTGACATGAATTGACATGAATAACCTTGTCTTTTATTTCTTTTATTTATTAATATTTCTTTTAAAGAATCTTAGTAGTTTAAAGGTCACGTGCATTCTCAAACATGAACAAAATTTTTATTTATTTTTATTTTATATTATTTTATCATATTATATTTTAAATTTTTTTGTACATAGTCCTACTTAACCTGCACTCGAATTACAAGATTAAGTAAATGATTACATAATTGATTATATTCTTTATTCTATTTCACTTCTCTCTGTATTTCATCCCAAAAATATGAGATGAGATAAACGAGATTAAGTATACAATTTAGAATTAAAGAATGTCTTTTGAAATATTTACTATTACTTATTGAAAAATTTACTTATACCCATTATGAGATTTACTTATACTAGTTATGATATTTATTATTATTGATATTTCTCCTTATTATGTTTCTTTATTATATTGATTGTTTATGACATTGTAAAAATTTATTATTACTGTATTACTATATTATAAAATGTGTTATTATCTAAAAATATGATTATCAGAAATATTTTCACAAAAAGTTTCAAAAATAGAACTATCATGATTATTCTAGGACTTTATTACAAAAACAAACTGAACTAATTGCATGATGTTAGATGAGGAAGATTGGATGGTCTATAATGATATAATTATACCTCCTTGAAAGGAGGTAATGAACTATTCAATTCCAAATGTGACTTTTTAGACGGACATTATGAAGCAAATTTTTAAAATTGATCTCATGAATTTCTATTAAATTTCTCCATTCTCTCTAGATTCATTATTGTCAAGGAAGATTCAATGTTATATTTTTTCATTTTTTTGTTAAAACTATACTATGAGTAATTGCTTATATTTTCAAATTACTTTATGATGTGTACTTTAAAAAAGATTATATCTTGTATTTTTATTGATGCCTATTTTATTGTATGTAAATATAAAGATATTGCACGCATCACCTTAGTGTTCCTAAATTTGAATTCTATATTTATTAAAAAAATAATATTTCTTTTATTTAGTATCTAATTATTATTACTTATATCAACAACTTCGTGAGCTAAGTCTGCATCATCTCCCTTTCTGTGAAATTGCAGATCTCAGACCTACATTTTTACCTGTCTTTCTCGGAGGGCGGAATTTTAATTAAAAAAATTGCGCCATTTTGTTCTCTCTTAGCTTCAATTCTAAATTTGTGGAACATATTTCAATCTTAGTTTCGTAATGTATTAACTTGTAACAGCTAAAATTCTTTTTCTTATTTTATTTATGAATAAATTATTACTTGCTTCTCAAAAAGGCGGAAGGTATTTCGTAACCTTTTTACTTACTGGAATATTTCCGGGTTTTTAATTTTATTTTTTATTTAACATCGCGTGACAAGTGTTAATCCGCGCTGTTAAGGGGCTTGTTATTTGCGAGGAAAAATATAGATCCTGCCGAGTACACGCCTGCTAAGACCAATCAGAACTGATCATTTTTTTTCGTTGAGACTCGGGTAAATCCTAATATGATTTTTAAAATGATTGACGCGGAGTAGGAAGGAGCTAGTTTTGTCGTAAAATGTTTCTTTTCATTTGGTTTTTGAGGAGCGTTAGAATGCAATTGCCCTTAAAACTATCAAGACGCACGTTTCATTTTCCCGCTGAATTAGAATATCTGATGATGTGGACTGGATAACGAAAGTTGTAGTGTCGATGTGTACTAAGGTGATTGCGGGGAAGAGTTTACCTATTTTATGATTTCATCAATAAAGAACTTGAAGACGGATGGTGTTTGTTTTTATAATGGGGAAATACCCCAATGAAATTCTTGCACTGCTCGCCAACGGTCGGAGCGACTACTCTGCTTGTGATGCTGGGGATTCCTAGAGTTTATGCAACATAGAATATTCCGTCGAAGTATTATTTATTACATTTATATATATATATATATATGTATATTACACACTTATTTTGTAATTCGTATATTCAGTTAATTTACTTTTCTTTCTTATTTCTAAAACAAACGGCGCGGAATCGAACTTAATTCAATTTTTTCAGATATAAACTACAGGAATGACGACGTATATTTTGTTCAATAAATAAAAACTTTCATTTACTTTTTTTTTCTTTTTGAACCGAGATAAATTTTCATGCTTCATAAATGAACTAAAAATGTTTTTACGTGATTGATGATGACAGGCTAATGATTTAGTTAATTATAAAGGAAAGGTTTTATTACAAACCTTTAGTATCACGTTTATTTTTAAAATTAGTATCTATCTCAAGTAATGGGAAATATTTTGATAAATTATTTCATATGTTTAAAAAGAAAAAAAATGATATTTTTATTTAGAAGAAAGTAAAGTTGGAGGAAAAAAAACATATAGAATAATTAAATTTACTTTACATCATAATCTGGAAAAGATTGACGCACGTGGTGTGTATTTAAGATTTATTTTTATTTAAATATATGATGATTTGTAAATCTATTGGTCCTTACTTCATGGAAATGTATCTGAAATAAGTAAAGATACTTAAAAATTTATCTCGTATTTCCGAGTCTTGATGTTTAAGAGAAATAAACTAGATAAGGACAGTTGCCTGGTTCAAATCTCCCGGGCGTTAAGTGTTTTTTCAATATTGTTTACATTCTTACATTAACCCTCTTTTTTTAATGGCATAATAATTTATTATAGTTCAATAGCATATTTGTTATTTTATGGTTTCTTTATTATTTACAATTTATAGTTTATTAACATTTTATTATTTCAATTTTATATTATTTATCATTTTTAACAATGTTATGTATTTAATAACATTAAATTACTACTCTTGACGTGAATAGCATCGGTAAATAAGATTGGCAATTGACAATCATTTTAGACGTTCTATCATTTAGAGCCCAGATAACTTGAGGCCGGCCGTCAGTACCTTTAAAACAAACTAAAGTCGAAAAATGATGTTAGAGCTGAAAATATTTTGAAAATTTTTTATGACATAAGTCTTATTTAAATGGGAGAAAACCACCTGAGACACAACTTTGGATTATTATTATTGTTACTAGCATTATTTTTTCATACGTTTATGGTTTTTTATATTTAATTTTTATAATAAAAAACATACGATACTCGTTCAGTTCTATTAGTCGTTGATCATCAACACGACAAATTATAATCTAAACTAAGAGTTTTCCTTCTATAATAAATCGGGACACAGATATCATTTACTCGTATACACCGGGTTGCTAATATTTGCCAAAATTTCGTTATTTTGCTTCATACGGTAACCCAGCTTAGTAATTTTTTTTATTTACTTACATTTTCTTTTTTATATATAAATTATTTCGTTCTATTGTTTTTAATTAAACTACAATCTATTTATGATTATTTCCTTTTTAAAACAATAGAAAATAATGTTAAACTACATATTAACTTGTTTTAAAAAACGCAGTTTTCAGCAAATTGGCGTCAAAAAATAAATCGAGCCAAATTCGGTGCATATATGACATGTGTGCCTAAATCAAACACGGAATAAATGCTTATCTAAGTTTTGGATATCATAAAATTTGTTTCAACTCTCTAAATAAAATTGGACATATTGCTACATCGTTAGAATTTGATATCATAACGGGACCCCCTTAGTGCAAAATTAACAGCAATTTTAAATGGATGAGAATTTTCTACTAAAATTATCACTTAGTTGCCAAAATAAGTCATGTTTACCGCTAACTATTTAATTTGATAACAATTGTTAAAGAATGATAATTTTAAGATAATTTTAAGTGCGGTCTCATAAAACCTTTTATTTATCACATTTTTTGCTTTATAATTACAAGGAGGGTCACCATACGTGCATACTCCGAAAAATCTGAAAAACATTACAGAATGTTCTTCTCATGAGAATCTACACATTTATAAAAAAAATCGTTGGAACCTATGTATCCTGTCCATAAAAAATAATAATAATTTCGTTATTTGGCGATTTATCATCGATTGACCATGAAAAGCAATTTCAAAGAATACTTTTTTTGTGTCAATTGCATTTTAAAAGAAAAAAAATTTCAAATTCATTTTATTTAGATAAATTAAATATCTTTGGTTTTGTTAGTTTTAATTTATTAGTAACATTTCATTATATCGATATTTATATTCAAATTTAACCATCAAAATTTGAGATTTGAAACGAAATTAAAATTTAATTAAAATTTTTTTACGTTCAAAGTCCAGTTGAGTATTGTCAATTCGATTTTGTTGTAATGAAAACATCTGGCTTTTATTTTTGACTATGCTTAAATTTATGAAAATTGCTTTTCTGAATAAGAATTTTTTATATACGAAAATGCTTTTTCGTTTTGCTTTTGGCGGAAAAAACAGCTGCTCGCAGAATCGCGTGATACTTTCGTCTTTTCGCGCCAAATATTCGGAAGTATTTTTTTTTTTTACAGAGTTTCTACTGTGATTCAGCCGCTAATTTTGACTAATCCTTTACTAAATACATGATTAGTTTAATTAGTATTTTTTTTTAATTCTGAGTACGCCCAGTAGGGAGACCTTCCTTGTAAGATTTTTGTTTTCTTTTGTGTGTGTGTGTACTCGAACAAAAGCTTTGAAAAAAATTTTCATTACCCTCCAGAAAAAATGACAGCCTATGTAAAATTAAACAAACATTTTAGTATTTAAAGTATACATGTATCCTTTACCACTGATGTGACAGCATTTTCACTGACTTTTCTATTTTGACAGTGATGGGACTATGACCGTAGATATAAATATACCCTCCATAACTGCTTGATATTTTTAATGTAATAAATTACATTTTTCTATGTTTGTTAAAAGAAAAAAAATGTTATTGCAAGCGGGATGCAGAAATTTTGTGTTTTAAAAATTTAGTGTTGCCATCGATGAAATACGAATATATCGGGTGTCTAAAAAATTTTGCGACAAACTTTTAGGGAGATAAGGCACATGTTAAGGATTCCGCAGGAAACTGGAAATAAATAATTATTGAATTCCGAGTTAATGTTTAACGCCCTCTATATTTTCGAGATTGCCCGTATCCCAATTATTTAGTTACCCTGCAAACCGTCCATCCATTCAATACATGTACTTGGAATGAGAAAAAATAGCAAATCTTTACAAACATTTGAACAATTGTGACAATGGGAACACAATTTTTCTATTTACATTCTGAAGATGATTCAAATAAAATGAGTTGAAACATGCAAATTTATAATATATTTTAAATGTTTTATTAACCCTGCTGTTCTGTTCACATTTACAATACGTATGTAGTGTTCGGGTCAATGTGACCCGATTTAGAATATTACCTTTTTTAGCAGTAAATGAAAATAACTATTTTAGAAATAATTTAAAAAATAGTAAAATAAGCTTAAATATATATCAAATAATACAAAACACCAGTAAAATAACTTAAAAATATTTGAATACTTACTGTTATTTAGAATTTGGACAAAAATAGCTTACGTGAAATTTGCAAGTGTGTTTTTTGCAATTGTAACATAATATATTAGTTTTGTTGTCATTGGTTGATGGGCAGAACTTGCATCTTGCACGTTTAGTATACAATAAAGTGTTCTCATCTGATTCCGAGGGTGCGTTTATACTTTTACTACGCATTCTCTTCACAGTTTTGACTGAATTTTCGCTTCTAGGAAGATGCTGTCTTACTTCAATGTGTGGAAAAATTAGAGATTTCCCCAATTCTTCTAAAAAGAGCCTTCGTTTGGTTAATTTATTTTCATTCCATTTGCTGTTTATTGAAATCCACTGAATAAATGCATTGTAAGCAGATGTATCAAGAATATTATAGAATACTGTCATAGGCCAGCGATTTGTTTTTCTATTACAAGTGTATGTAAGGTACCCTGGGGTAATAACACCACGTTAAGGTTCTACCAATTTTCACGGCTTAGTTTTAGATTGTATTTTTCAAACAAATGTAGGATCTGATACAGCAACTCATTGATTATCTACATAAAATAAAATAATTTAACAGATATGTATTCATAAAATGTAATGGCGTTTTTTCTTCACCAATGCTATTTGGCGTTATTACCCACCTATATGGGTAATAACGCCATGCAAACAAAACTATGAAATAAGATGGAATAATTGCATGTAGATTGCCCAATTCTAAAATACAAACTCTACAAACTTAGAAATTGACAAATTGCATTCTAAGCTATTGAAAATGTTCAGTTTTTGTGAAAGTGTAAGAAAAATAAAGGTGTGATGTGGGGGGGGGGGATTAGGCAAAAGAAAATCAGACCGTGAGCTTCTTTTTGCTTAAAAAGGACCGCTTAAATAGAATTATTAGAAACATTGCACAGTTTTAACTGTGTTTATTTGAATCAGTATTTAGGATGTAGCTAGGTCACTGTAGGGAATCAACCGGGGTATTAATGCCAAGGATTAGCGTTATTACCCCGGGATACTTATTGCGCAGTAAATCCTAAACTACAAATTATCTCGAGAAGATATCCAAAATCTTCTTCAACAATTGGAAAGTACATGAAATACACTACAAATTTATGTAATAAACAAAGTATTTCTGGATAAAAAATATCGTCTTCATATCAAAAACCTTATCTCGCAAATTTTAGATCAAGCTTTAATTTTAGTTGCTTGTAAAAACAATAAGACCTAAAAATGAAACAAATTAACTTGAAGCTGTTTTTTGCGATTTATATGACTCAAAACCCTTCTGCGCAGAGCACAATGGTGTCATTTACCTGATTATTTCATAATTATGCAAAATATAAGCACTTGGCGTTATTACCCCGCCTGGCGTTATTACCCCAGGGCATAAATGCATTGTAAGCAGATGTATCAAGCATATTATAGAATACTATCATAGGCCAGCGATTTGTTTTTCTCTTACAAGTGTATGTACTCAAAAGTTGATCAAGACTATCCACCGATCCTTTAGTTGCATTATAATCTAATATCATTTGTGGTTTTTGTCAGGTCTGTCGCTAACTTCATTTTCATGATGGAAAGTGCTCATAAGAATAACATTTTTGTTCTTTTTAGGGATGTAGTTTACAAGTGTTGTATCTTCTTTAAAATAAATGATGAGCTGTGTACTTCTTTGTTTAGCATTTTCTGAGGAAGTTCGGGCTTATTTTTTCTAATGGTGCCAAGCATAGTCATTTTCCGTTTTAGAAGAAGTTTTCCCAAGTTATAGGATGTGAAAAAGATATCACATGTAACATTGTGCCCCGAATACCCATAAGTAAGGTCACTCACTACCCGCATACCCTGACTTTTCTCTGGCTTTGATCCTTGATTTTTTCCAGTATAAATTTGTGCATTCAATACATACGAAGTTTAGCTATCACATAAAGTCCATATTTTTATCCCATACTTGGAGGGTTTACTAGGTATATATTGATTGAAAGGGCATCGTCCACGAAATCCTACTAATTGTTCATCTACAGTAACATTTTCACTTGGATTATACAATTTAGGTTGAATTTCTATCCACTTTTCACAAATATCTCAAACAGCAGCTAATTTATCTACAGACCTTCTTTCTTGCCTGGTAGATTTATTGTCAAAACGAATAACTCTCGATATAATATGAAAGGTTTCGAGGGACATTGTAGCACGAAATATATTTCTGCCTGTTTCTTGATTTCGCAAACTTTTTGTTGATTCTCCATATGATTTGCACACACCAGCTAATAATAATAATCCGATGTATGCTTGAAAAGTTTCAGTACTAATATCTTTCCACTCTTTTTCATACACTTTTCTTCCTTCTATATTAGTCATTTTTATGATTTCGTTCTCGATTGTAGAATCGAATACCGTCGCAAATGCACTTTTTATGTCAATTATCCTTGTCGTTGCATATCTTTTGACATATGGAGTAGTTTTTATAATATTAGTAGACGTTAATCGACCAGAATGAAGAAGGGGATTCAATATCCATACTGTTTCACGATTCTTAGACTGAATACTCTGTATATTGTGCGTCTTTTGAATATCAATATCAAAATCGTAGTCAGAACTTTCACTTTCAATTTCCTCACTTGTATGATTTTCATACTCAGACGCATTTTCCTCTTCGATGTCAGAGGCTCCCATTAATTTAGCAATATCAGCGTCGCTCAAATTTCTACGATTCGCCATTTTTTCACTAATACTCAGAGAGACAACTGTTCTTCAGATTATTAGAAATTGAGATACAGCAAGAAAAAAGAAACGCTACTAACAGGTGCATTTTTTTTCCTTCCACCAATGATATCAACATTTGACTTTGCTCTCATGTCACGTGATCTAACACCTGTGCCAACGAGACAGATTTCAAAATAGATACGTTGCAGTAATTATTTTTATTAAATGATTCCAAACAAAATTAAAAATGCATGATAAAATTATGTTTTAACTCGGGTCAATATGACCCGAACAGTACATTAGGACTAAGTTACAAAATATATCTTGGAAATATAAAAAACGTAAATACTTCTAGGAATATATAGTTATATTACTAATGAACAAAGAAAAAAAGTTTCATGCAAATATCTCTGCGCTAATATTTTTTATAAGTGAGCAATAAAATTTTCGGGTCAAATAGACCCGAACAGAACAGCAGGGTTAATAGAGTAACGTCTTATAAACAAAATAATCATTTATAATATGAGATTTTACCTTTTAGTTGTAGAATATATATTATTATTATTATTATTATATGTATTATTTTATTATTATACACATTTAAAAAATACGTTTGCCATCGTAGTATCGTTGTTATATATATATTAACAATAAATTATAGTTTTTGTTCGAAAAATTGGATCAAACTCATGCAAATAAATGGGTATAAAAAATTTCTTAAATTAGGCTTTATATCTCATGTAAAATTGAAACATTTATTCATATCGATATTATAAAGGCCAAACGTATCTGTGCGTTTGGTTTGGTTTATTTTTGTCGTCCGATTATCTACACTAGGGATATAGGACCATGGGGAGTTTGCCCTTCGTGGGGGGTCTTTCTAATGGAACCTAATCGGTATTTACGCAAAGTTCGAAGAAAACCCCGAAAACTCCGAACGGTTAGGCCGACAGCCGAAATTGGTTTCGAACCCAGCACCTGCTGTTTATCTATGCGTAACGCACACACTGTTAAAAATAAATCTGTGAATTCACGGTGAAACTACCGGCAGCAAAGTAACCGAACTGTTACCGTTCCGTTAGTAGATTCTCCGTTATGGGACATACAAGAAAGGAAAACTCCGTATGAAGAAGCGGTAACTCTCTGTTACAAATATTGATTTTTAATGATAATAATTTAATATAATTTTTAAAATTAATAAATCGATTAATCGTCAAAAATTTTGAAATTACTGAGTGATTTTAAGCTGTTATGCTATTTTACTTAATTATTATTATTGTATAATTTAGTTCACGCCGTCCTGGGGATCGACCTCGGGGCCTTTTGAAAGCGAAATAAATCCTTACTAAACGAGCCAAAGCTGCTGATGCCAGGTTGTACAAAGTATGTCTTTTATGTGTTAGTGGGAAAATCTTTTGTGCTTTTTAAAGATTTCCATTCAAATATATTCCTGAGAAATATCTGTAAACGGTTTATTTTATTTTATTTTAGAGTGATGCATAATGCTAATTAATCTTTTAAATAAATTTTATTTTTTTAAATAGTTTAAATTAAAAAAAATCTCTGTTTAAAGCAACTGTTTTTTTTTTTTTTTTTTTTTTTTGAATGAATGAATGAATGAATGAATGAATGAAAAAACTTTTTATTAATATATATATATATATATATATATATATATACAAAAATAATGTTATAGACAATTTTTTGAAATTGTCGTACACTATTTATTTTATTTTTTTGGCTAATTATTTAAAAGATTTTTTAATAAGAAATAGGAGAAAAGTAAACTGAAAAAAATGTAATTTAAAAGGGATTTTTCATTTTTTCCTTATTCCATGGCGCCAGTGGGATACGAAATTACAATCTGCGCTCGCAGGCTATTGGCGGTGTGGCCTTGACCACTCGGACATGGAGCCTCCCACACAATGGAGGGTCTCCGTTTTTTGTTTCTATTTCCATGGGTTTCATTATTTTCAGGAAATATGTTGGGATTATCTGATTTGTAATGGACAACACCCTTTTGTTGTGAAAAGGGCATTTTTCTGTGAAATTCAGAAAAAAAATATTCGTGAATTCAAAATTTTTTTACAGTGTACGTCATTTTGCGCATGGCAACACTTTCAAATTTTAAATAAACTTTCGGTATTGCAATTTTTGCTACTAAAAAATTCTAAACTTCTTAATGCCGCACATTTTCGAATTTTACACCATCGTGTAGGGAAAAAATGTACTTTTAAATGAAATTTGTTTGAAAGATGTACCTTAATTTGTTTTTGAAATATTAATTTTTTGTAGCTTTTAATACTGCTTTTCTAATTCTGGCAACAGGAATAGTGCATTTTTTTTATTAAAGCAACGAAAAAAAAGGAAAAAAAAAGCATTGCTGTATATTTATGTTGCCATTTTTCTCATTAAAAGGGAAGAAATTAAAATTTATATATCTTCTCTTACAAAGACCGGTGAATTTTGATTTGATTTATAAAATTTGATTTACACATAAAAGAATATCAACAATTTAATATCTGTTTCAACTAATAATATAGAGACTTCAAGTTTTCAATCAAAATGATCAAATTAAAATGCCAATTTTTTTGAAAAGGTAAAATACAGATGCGAAGCATTTCTAAATTTTTGATATGGTAAAAATGATGCCGGGTTTAGATTTCACGGGGGGGGAAATTCTATGACTGAGTCAAAGTTGAATATTTTTTTTTTCATTTTGGAATACTAGCATAAGAACTTTAATTGTTAACTTTAGCATAATAACATATCTTTATTTTTTTTTTACTGCTTTCTTAGATGATTGAAGTTTAATTTTAACAATTAATACAACGGAGTTTTAAAGAAATAGTATTTTGTCAATTTGATGTTAAATATCTATTTGTTTAAGAGTTAAACTTACCATAAAATGCATTTTTTACTATATTCAATGAAACAGTTCCTTCTCAAACATTTTCTTTCGTCAAAATTTCACGGGTTCTACCTTGTATATTTAATATTGCAAATTTGACCCAAGTAGGCTTTTATTATGTTCAAAAACTCGTTTTCCTTTGCTTACGTTTTATTATTTTTAATGCATCTGAGATTTTCCTATCACTACATGAACAAAAAACTAAACTAAAAATATTCGTCCTTGAAATAACTTAATTTATTACAATATTCTTTTAATATACTGCTGACCACACTAAATGTATCACCAAGAAGGGCCAAAGATATCACAGCGTTGTTTATTTAGCATATAACATGTTGTACAAAGATCAAACTTTTAAAATTATATATTCTTGTAACTTGTGGATGATGAAAAAATCAGTAGTCAGTGCAGCCATCAGTAATGACTATAACCACTGCCATATGCCCCGGCATAGAATCAAAGAAAGTTTGTGTGCATTGGTGTATAGCAATTAATACGGCTCCCACATATAATCAATTTTGATCTGGTATAGCAGCAGACGACGTATCCCGGGCTAGTCGTTGTGCAAGCATGGACCACACGTTTTCGATAGGCGATAAATCCGGAAAGCAAGCAAGCCAAGGTAGCAAATCAATAAGGTAAGACAAGTAGAATTCTTCAACATTACGTGCCACATGTGGTCACGCAGTATCCTGTTGTAATATGACTGATGTCAAGCGACCATGCGGACATTCCACTCTGCTGCGAATGGCGTCGAATGAAACAAGCAGACATCTAATGATGTATAGCGGACAGAATCTCTTTTGCTATATTTCGTAAAATGGATGCGCGATCTATCAGTGTGCTGAGGATCGCGCACAATCCGCTTGTCATCGCGGTCAGCAGGGCAACAATGCGGTTGCGATCGGGGCCGTCCGTCCATCTATCCCTCTCCTGCATCCAAGAATTACGGATCAGCATCACAGTTGCTTGGTTTTCATCACAGATGCTTGGGTCGTCCAACACGTTCACCGATTTCTCTGAAGGATAATCCTCAACTCTGATAGGGTATTATTCTTCCTTTGGTCCAATGAACTTGGTCCAAAGACGTTGATGTCTTTCACGGGGCATATATAAACAGCTTACGCAGAAAAAAATCGCGAGAAAATCAATTGCTGAACTTCAAATGCCAATCTGTTCTCCACTTGTATAGCGCTTGCGGGTGGCGTTACAGTCACCCGTCATGTGAGTCTGCGCTCCAATGTTTATGAATTGTGTACTTAATCACCACAAACGCAAGATAAGAATTTCATATGATTTCCATGCATATGCTTCTATCAGAATGCTACATTCTGTTTGCCCAGCAGTGTAATAGACATAATAGCAGGATTGAATGTACAGAAAAATGTTCGAGTCGGTTCGTTAAATTGTTAAATTCTGGAGTCAATCGTAGATAAGGCTAAAATTTCCGTATTTAGCTTTCACCAAGGACATATATATTAATAGTAATTTATTTTGTAAATAGTAATTATTATCATATAATAATTATTATAATAGTATTTATCATCATATTTAGAGATTATGTATTTATAATAAACTTCAGTTTGTGCTTATTCAACTGGTGCGATTAAAGCATCGAAAATGGATGTATAAGTAACCACTCATAGAAGTTATACATAGAACTTTGTAACTTCAGTGCAAGCCTAATGGACCATAAGTAGTGTTTTAAAATTAACAGTCAAAACAGATATGTATCTGAATTCATTGAGATTGTTTTGAAACTGCTAGTTTTGGTGAAAAAAAATAATAATATTTTTCACTTAATAATATAAAGTACTTAGACAAATACACCTTCATCTTAATTTAACTCTGAAATAAGCACTTATTTAATAAATTTCGAAAACTATTCCAAACATTCTCGAACGAATATTTTTGCACCATGAAAATTCAATTTAAAACATTTAGTTTATTTCATCATCATACGATCTACGAAAGTTTTAATTACCTTCGTAAATCACCTTAAGTAAAATACACCAGGCTGTCTTCTAGGGATTTCAAGGATTTTCATATATTTAACATAAAGCGGTAAGGTTCAGAACTACAAACCTGATGTACAGCTACAGTTTTTATAGAATGGTACTATTATAGCATTTTAATAATTTCCAATATTTATGGAGAAGAATGAAATATCCTGTGTTAAAACATTTAAATCATTTTACCCGTTACATGCTGTATAGAAGTTTTAATTAACTTTGTAACTAAAGATTATTCTACACAATATTCTTGCTTTTTTTTTAAATGTATTAAACAACATTTTTCAAGATCAATTAAATTTTTTAAAGGATGGTATTACTTAAAAAAATTTAAATTCCCAATATTTATCAGTTTGAATTTAATGTACATTAATGAATTCAACGTAGAATTTTTTTTTTTTTTTACATTGGTTAATTGAAGAGTTATTACAAATAGCAAATAACAAAATAAAATCCATATCTTTAATTTTTGATAGATTACAAGTTTTCGGTGGTACAATAGCGACACACGGACATATACGGACAAATAAGCATTTTATAATCGCATATTTTATGGAATCTCTGATCCACAAGACGCGTAAATCCGTAGAATGCCGGAAGTCAAAACATTTTTCGATAACAATACTTTCTTCTTTTGAAGATAGAACAAATAAATATTTATAAGTGTGCAATGAATCTCAATCTCTTTATTTTCATAGTTATCTACATGTATCGCCACTCAACAGCAGTGTTTCGAAAAATTGTATTTTGGCCGGTTAAATTGGAAAAATACTTGAATGTGCGCCTCTTAAAAAATATATAAATCAGTCGAAATACCATATTACAAATATGATACATATGTATTAAATATTTAATTAAACGAAGCTAAACATAAGGAAACTTTGTAGCTTAATTTATTTATAATTTGCATAAGACAAGTTTACTAAATAGTTTAGTTGAAAACATGAAAATCGAGGAATATATATTGGCGATAGAGTGAGTTGAATTTCAGCTGTCTACAAAAAGCTTAAGGATAATAAGGAAGTATTCACAAGTCGCGAATATCTGGCTTCCAAGAACAAGAAGTTGGTATTTAAATTTAGAACGGGTGTTTCATTTTGATAATATCATTTTTGTTAGACTCTGTCTCTTTATATGAATTTCAAATAAAATATTTATCATCACTGAACATGAAAGAAAAAAAGTCATCCATAAAGCATTGTTTATGAAGCACTTTACAGCACCATCTGAATAATGTAACAAAATTGCAGCGAGAAAAACATATATTACGTTTCATTTTTCTATATGGAAATGTACAACGCATTTCAAAACCAAATTTAAGTTGTTCCCATCTACAATCGGAAAATTATCCAAATCTTTTAGCTGCCTCGTATTTGATAAGGAGATTTTGTTTCTATTAACATCATGCATTTCCATTTAAGAAACAGACATATTTCTGTTTAAAATTCCTCTTCAGCAATTTCCTCTAATAAGAAGAATGGTACGTGAATACATGTGTTTAGTTCTTTATATGAGGTATAAAATTTATATATCAAGAGTAATAAGCAAAAAATTACTAAACCAATCTAAAAAACGTATTATCCAGCAATTATTATGCAAAAACACTACTGTAACCGATTTCTTTTGTGTCTCCCTATAAATTTATGTAAAAAAGGCAACAAATTCTCCGTTTTAACATGATCGTAGTGAAGTTCAATTAATAGTATCGGATTCAGTTCAATAGCAATAGCGCATTTTCATTAAAATACTGTCTAAAAGATTTTCCCCTTTTTCCATAATGTAATCAAATTATTTTTTGTGTCTCTGTATGTGATCCAATAATCGTACATACATAATATGCAATACCATACATCCTTTAGTTATCCTAATAAGCTTCATCAATTGCAAGAAAATCCGGGTATATTAACGATAGTTAGAGCGTGGACAGACGGACAGAGAAAGAAAATGCATAACCACTTTTGAACTTTGTCAGTACGTGCTAAAAACTAACAATTTAACAAGTGTGTAAGTGTGATCGCAGATCTCACAGAGAGTTTCGTTTAATATTTCGTTCAAAACAACTTATCCTTTAATTAATAAATTCAAATTGTTAATTTACAGGTATTATATTGTTACATCGAGGCTTGCACAAAAAATCTAATTTTAAAGTGATAATTAACGGAAGTTATTTGTTTTAGTTAAATTTAAAATATTCATATCTAATTATTTAAAAAAAAGAAAAATTCCAATTTTTTTTTTTGGAAAAAATGAATAAGAACTATATAACAAAAATTTGCGATTTCTAAAAACGAAAAGAAATTGCTTAAACGGAATATAAAATGTGGAATTATTAATATATTGCAGTAGCTTTTAAAATAGAAAAAAAATGGAATTTCGAAAATTATTATGAATTTCAGGGAATAAAAGTAATAATATAAACGCGTATTTTAGGAAGGAAATACGACATAAGGTACCCTGGGGTAATAACGCCAGGCGGGGTAATAACGCCAAGTGCTTATATTTTGCATAATTATGAAATAATCAAGTAAATGACACCCATGTGCTCTGCGCAGAAGGGTTTTGAGTCATATAAATCGCAAAAAACAGTGTCAAGTTAATTTGTTTCATTTTTAGGTCTTATTGTTTTTCAAAGCAACTAAAATTAACGCTTGATCTAAAATTTGCGAGATACGTTTTGTAATGTGAAGACTATTTTTTTTATCCAGAAATACTTTGTTAGTTACATAAATTTGTAGTATATTTCATGGACTTTCAGAATGTTGTTGAAGATTTTGGATATCTTCTCGAGATAATTTGTAATTTAAAATGTACAGCGCAATAACTATAACGGGGTAATAACGCCAATCCTTGGCATTAATACCCGGGTTGATTCCCTATAGTGGCCGAGCTTCATCCTAAATATTAATTCAAATAAACACAGTTAAAACTGTGCAATGTTTCTAATAATTCTACTTAAGCGGCCCTTTTTAAGCAAAAAGAAGCTCACGGTCTGTATTCTTTTGCCTCATCCTCCCCCACCCCCACACCACACCTTTATTTTTCTTACACTTTCACAAAAAATTGAACATTTTCAATAGCTTAGAATGCAATTTGTCAATTTCTAAGTTTGTAGAGTTTGTATTTTTAGAATTGGGCAATCTATATGCAATTATTCCATCTTATTTCATAGTTTTGTTTGCATGGCGTTATTACCCATATAGGTGGGTAATAACGCCAAATAGCATTGGTCAAGAAATCATGCCATTACTTTTTATGAATACATATCTATTAAATTATTTTTTTTTATATAGATAGTGAATGAGTTGCTGTATCAAATCATATATTTGTTTGAAAAATACAATCTAAAACTAAGCCGTGAAAATTGGTAGAACCTTAACGTGGCGTTGTTACCCCAGGGTACCTTATAATTTAATTAAATCCATCTTAGTATGAAAAGTTAAATTTCCAGAATCGGGTGTTCGAAATAAAAACCTTGAGTTTACAAACAATTTACTGTATCTCAAATTACGATAGCTACACGACAACTGTTGGAATTAAGGTTCCCTTTTAAAATAAAATTGCAAAAATAAACGAATAACATTGATAAAACTAATTTAATTTAAAAAATAGACTTTTTCAAACATTTTTTGACTTCTCATGTGACACAAGGCTGTCAGCTCTAAGTATAAAGATTTTGAAGTCTCTGAAATATGAAGTTTTTATATTTGAAGTCTGTGACTTATACGTAAAAAAAGAATAATTTTAACAATTTTTGAACATAGGTTTTCAGCAAAATGCATCATTCGGGACATGTTCAATTAAATATTATGTAACATAAATAACCTTATTTCATTAAATATTAAATAAATTTATACTTTAATAATAGTATGTGATTCCATAGTACTTTTCATAGTATCCTTAAAACTTCGTTGAAAATCTTGTATGACACAAACAAAACAAGTCGTTGGGGGGAAGGGGGCACCGTAATACTTACTCATCCTGGATTTACATAATATAATATATGAAACTAAAACATGTGAAAACTATTTATAAATGTCTTGTAATTTATAAAACAAAATTTAAATGCTTTTAATATACATAGTTATACTCTACTAGTATCCGTCAAGCCGAAATGTCGGAGCATGGAGAACTATAACCATATAACATAATATTTGAAGAAATGCTTTATTTTTATGGTTACTTTTTAATAGTATAAAAGTAAGTTTGAAACAACAATTGTCAAATCTTCATTTTAAAGCGTTTAATTAAGTAACCAGTTGCATCATCTAATATTTTAATGCTAAAATTTCAGCAGATTCTTCCATCCTTTCAATTTGGTCATGCTTATCCTTAGCAAAAACCGCTTAAATGAATACTACCTGCAAACGACAAAATGTACTAAAAGTGACATAAGTTGCTTTTTGCAATAATACCTTTAGACAAATGTGCAGTTTTTTTGACAATGTTAAACTATGAGATTTTTGTATGGTGGCAGGACATGCAGCAGTTATAAGTAACTGACTTCATGACCATAAGGCATTTTCTCCTTTCCAATATTTACAAATAGGTTTGATATGGAAAAATCATCCAGTTAGAAATGGCTTATGATAATCATCAAAATGAACCATTATAGACTGTGGCAAACCTCGAGGTTCACATCTCGGGCCACATACAAAAGATCTTATCGTAATTAATGAACATTTTCCCAATCATCACTCCATCCACATATTGGCATTTAATAGAACTCTGAATTCAGCTGCTGAGTAATGTGCAGAATGAAATTCAGACGCGTGGTCATTCTCACCCCCTCTTATTATTTAAGGGGTCATAGGACTTTTAAATTTGGTAAAAATGAAAAAAAAATGACTACTTTCAACATTTAATATCTTAAAATGCATATGTTTTTAAAACACAATTTTTGGAGTGATGAAAGGTATATGAATGTTATTTCATTTCATATATTTATAAAATTACAATATGCAGAATTAATATTTATAGGGGGCTTCAAACTGTCAGACATTTGACGAGCAAAAAATTGCTATGACAACTTATGCGCAGAATTACAAAATAAATTTTGCATCTAGATCAACAATTTTGGTGCCCAATTATACTATAGATTATAATAATTACTCTGAACCTAAATAAATGTGTATTTAAAGCTTTTTTTATATTTTAAATGAAACATTTTATTCACCTTATACAAAATTTTGAAATTTAAAACACTATAACCACCTATTTTTTTCAACAATAAACATTTAAATTTAAGTTCAGTTTGTACAGACTAACATAACATATGTCTTCTGAAAATTTCATGAAAAAATATTGAACAGTTTTAAGTAATCCTGCGTGCTATGCTCGAAAGCCTCAATCTGAGAAAACTGACTTAAAGTTTCATTTTACCAAAACAAATCATCTGGCGCTTCGTATGTTTTAGGCTTTAAATCGAGTAATTATAGGAATTTTTAATAGGGTTTGTTTTATGATGCTCAGAAACGCTTATCCATTAACATATATTTTTTTGAAAAATTCGAAATTTTTGAAAGTTTAAAACTCGTATGAACCCTTAATAATTGCGGTTTGCTAAAATTCTTGTAATTGTCCACTTGATTTAAGAAGTAATTATTGATTATGTTCTTTATCCTGGTTGCTTTTTAAGAAAAACACATATGTCATCTTTAAATCATTTAAGTTATCTGGAAGCAGTACTTATTTGCATCGTTGCATAACTGATCAGAGTTAGTTTAAAATTTGATTAAGGCAAAGTGAGTTAAGATTCTTTTGAAATTGCGTTTGCTAGTCATCGTTTTAACTCAGTAAATTTGTTAATATGAAATATTTTTCAAAAGACCTTTATCAAAATTTTTAAGCAACGTAATTTGTTGCACATTAGAATAATTCAATAATTCAGATATATTAAAAGTAAAGAGAAACCATTGGATAAGAGAGACTACGGTAAAGATAAAAAATAACCACTGGATGTGCTTGAGCGATTTTGATTTCTTTAATGCAGCTCAGATCTTTGAGACTATCCGAAAATTGGAACAGGATCCATCGAGTTAGCAGCAAGAAACATCTAAGCCTCTTGAAAGATTTTCATGTCTTTTAGATCCCAGACAAATTCAATATGATATCAGGAAAGGTTTTGTAACACACATAACAATAGGTAATCTTCTATACTCCTCTCTAAAACTTGATACCTTCAAGAATCTGAGTTGTAGTAATATCGTTATTCTGCAAATACTCGGATGGCATCTGGTTATAGTTATGCGACGTTTCCACGTATAATTGCGCTAAGTATTTTTTCTTTTCATATCGATGGCTTTCTTTTAATCGGCATTTTTGAAACGTTACACAAATAAAAATATGTACATTTTAAAGAATATGCATTAAGTTTAGGCAAAAGTTTAGTGAAGCTTATTTAACATGAATTGTCTTTTATTCTTCTAAACTTTTTCCGATTATATGCATAAACAATATAGCTAATTACATTAATGTCAAATTACTCGCCAAGCTTGGCGATATTTGGAAAATAGAGTCAAATTTTTACAACTAAAAATGACGACGCCGTAATTGACCACGCCATAAGTGACGCAAACTTGGCTATAGTTGACTAATTTGTCTAAATCTTCATTGAAATTTAATGATGTTGATTCTTCTATAATAGAGTTCTTCGTATTTTAGCTTCATGTTTTCAAGTAAAATTAGCTGAAATCTTAAAACCAAGAAACGGAGTAGCTACTTTTTCCAACCCGTCCAGGATTTTTTTTTTCTTTTTTGTAATCTGCATATTTCCATTTCTAAGAGTACATCTTAGCAAAAAAAGCTTATATCTCAAAAATTTTACCTACCTAAAAGAGTTACCTGCTGTAATTGGGAGCGCTAGGTTAAATTTGCGCATCAAACATCGCTCGCTAAATAATCAAATTGTCTACGAATCCAATTAAGGAAATTTCTCAATACAATCTGAACGTCTCAATACAAATATACATACATAAGAATATACAAATGTAACTAATACATATATAACACTAGCAGGCTATGCCCGCTGCGCTGGTCCATTTTTCAAACAAATCTTGACTCAAAGAAAATGGTGATTTGAAATTTCTTCTTTTAAAGCAGTGTAGACCATCACCTGGAATGTCCTCCCGCAATGCTGAAAACGATGCCAGTGCCAATGTCATTGCGATATTGCAGTATTGTATGCCTTGGTCAAAATTTGGGTAATGAAGTACTATCTCTCTTATTTTATCATTTATAGTAGAGATTGATATGAAAATGAGACCATTGTGTCAGCAGGAATCAAAATGTTCTCTACTCATCACATTATTTTGTCAGAAAGCATTGCAATGATTATCAAACTCAATTAATTTTCAAATAGCACATTATCATTTGTTAGTTCCTAAACTCCCGAATCTGAACTTGCACTATGTGCAGATCTGGTAGCCTAAATACAATCTCATTACATGTTGCATTACATTTTTTAATAACCGTCCTCTTCTGGCAACTCTACTACAGTTCTATATCTACTTTGGTCTGTTCCAGCAAAGTACATAGCAAAAAAATGTAAAAAAAAAGTGTTTAACTTATATATTTATTAGAACAATGAAGCTAAAAGATGTGTTTTAAAGCTGAATTATTTGGGTGAAATTAAAATTACATCAGTTTCACTGCCTCTTCATTTTTTAAACCAGTTGCAGGGCTGCCACAGGCGACTATTTTTCTAATATAAATTTCAAAATAATTTTTTCTTGCAAGTGTTGTCAAAGTGTATGTTAAGGATTTCTGTTTAAATAAAGTGGTGCCAGTTGGAGTTAAAAAATAGTCGCCTGTGCCAGCCCTGCAGTTGCAAACATGTAGCTGTTAAATCGGGAATAATCTTGATGCTAAATTTTGTAGAAAAATAAACCTTCAGCTTGTAATCAATTCCATTATGACAGATATATCATTTTTAATTTGTTTAGTAATGATAATTTTCGCCAAAAAATAACTACTGGCAACCCTTTCCTGAAAAATAACCGAAAAATATAAAATTTATTACCAAAAATCATATTTATCCCTGTATATTTGAATGACAAACCTCCGCAAAAATATTTCCTATCGAATGATACAATCGGCAAAAAAATCCATCGGGTAGTTTTTTAAAACACTCGTGTGGAAGTTTCAGAACTTCTGCTTTATAATATATATGATATGATAGATAAAGATTGAAAATTTCAGGTTTTTGCGCCGAAGACCCCGCCAAATCAGGAAAATGTGAAGTATCTCGCGAACTACTGAACTTAAAAGAATTTGCTTGGTACCATTCGATTCAGCATGAAAAAATACACTAAAATATGTTATCAGTTGAAAAATAACTACAAAAGCCGATTTTTATGGAATTTTTTAAAAGTTCGTTCCTTTTTTTAACCCCTTTAGGTGTGGAATTTTCGAAAATCCCTTCTTAGCGGCACTCGATGTTATCAGAAGTATTTTTACCCAAATTTTCAAGATTTTAGGTTCGGCAGATTTTTTTGTGCTGTGATTAATACGAAATCCAGACTTTCTTTTATATATATAGATAAGGATTGAAAATTTCAGATTTTTGCGCCGAAGACAACGCCAAATCAGGAAAATGTGAAGTATCTGGCGAACTACTGAACTTAAAAGAATTTGCTTGGTACCATTCGATTCAGCATGAAAAAATACACTAAAATATGTTATCAGTTGAAAAATAACTACAAAAGCCGATTTTTATGGAATTTTTTAAAAGTTCGTTCCTTTTTTTAACCCCTTTAGGAGTGGAATTTTCGAAAATCCCTTCTTAGCGGCACTCGATGTTATCAGAAGTATTTTTACCCAAATTTTCAAGATTTTAGGTTCGGCAGATTTTTTTGTGCTGTGATTAATACGAAATCCAGACTTTCTTATATATATATAGATAAGGATTGAAAATTTCAGGTTTTTGCGCCGAAGACACCGCCAAATCAGGAAAATGTGAAGTATCTCGCTAACTACTGAACTTAAAAGAATTTGCTTGGTACCATTCGATTCAGCATGAAAAAATACACTAAAATATGTTATCAGTTGAAAAATAACTACAAAAGCCGATTTTTATGGAATTTTTTAAAAGTTCGTTCCTTTTTTTAACCCCTTTAGGTGTGGAATTTTCGAAAATCCCTTCTTAGCGGCACTCGATGTTATCAGAAGTATTTTTACCCAAATTTTCAAGATTTTAGGTTCGGCAGATTTTTTTGTGCTGTGATTAATACGAAATCCAGACTTTCTTTTATATATATAGATTACATTTTTCTTGATAACAATCGTAGCCACGCGCCTAATGCTCAAAATCGTATTTTTCGCATTCGATTTCTATTAATTTATCTTAATGTAAAATTAAAAATGAATTGCATCGATTTGAAAGCTTGCAGAGAATAAAAGTTGGCACAAAAAATCTCTAATATGGCGATGTATCGCCAAGTTTCTTACAAACTTGGCGTCATTTTTATAGTCGACTGGAAAATCAAGTAATAACGGAATGCGTAAAATAAATATCTTTGTAACTCTAAAAATAATAATCATATTAATTAACAGTTTACTGCGTCGGATGGAGCGTCTCATTTTCCATTAAAATATAACTTGAATTTGAATTTGAATGAATCACAGAATCATGAAAACCAAAGAGTGTATAAATTAAAAATGTTAATGGAAACAGCAAAAAAAAAAATTAGATTTGAAAAATGGCGAAAAAACGAAAGTTTGCATAAAAAGGGGGGAGGCATTACGTGCATAGAAAGTAAAACTTCTGACTGTCAATTTATATGTCAGATCACAATTGGTGACGACGCCATAAAAATTCGGATGCAGTTAATATGCATATTGTACAAAAATGGAGCTAATGTTTTAATTTATAACAGAATAAATCAGGTTAAATTTCGACAAAAGAAGTTATTTAAAAAAAAAAGAACTCATATATTGATTAGTACTTACTCTCTTAAAACAAATATCTTTTTAAAGTTACCAAACTTCTAAATCATAAACTTCGACAGATCAAAGTATTAAAAAGTTGCGCTGGCATAAATCAGTTTCAACACGTGATCACCAGCGCACCAAGGTTTATCGAACTAATCATAATCAACAATTTATAGCCTGTATTATGAGTCAACTAATTTTGAGATGCGAATAAAAAACAGTGACCCAAGTTGAAATTGATCTATGAAGAAATTACCCATTGGGAATTTTGTAGTTGAAACTACCGATTAAAAATCAGCTAAAAGGATTTCAACTAGCATTATTTTACGTATGAAATCAAATTTAGTGGTATTTTCATTATCTTAAACTTTGCATATGCATCTCTCATGTTTATATTCATTTCAGAAATATTTCAATGAGCAATAGGTTATTAGCACATACATTTCAAAATTTGAAGTTAATTTTGTCAATTATGTCTTGCATGTGAACATTCCCGTTTAAAAATTCAATCTTTAAATCGGCTATTCAAATAAACAAAACTTGTATCATTTAGAGGCATTTGTAATCATGTAGTTTCATCGAAGAGACTTTATTGTTTTCATTTAAATATGTCATTTTACCGCATGAAACATTTCAGCTAAAATTCAGTATCAGAGGAATTAAAAAGTACTGAATTGCAACAGTTTTTTTTTTTTTAACGAGACATCAATTTATGTTAAATTATTGTAGTAACTTTATTTTGATTTTTTGTAAGAAAATGGCATCAATACAGAAAATCAAACATTATTTTTAATTTTTTTTCAACAATGGAAGATTTAAACTCACAATGTTATCTCTATGGGAAAATTAAAAGCCTAGAATTTAAGGTGTTACATTTGTCGAACATTTCTGATTTTCAATACCCGGCGAGATTTCAGCCCTACCGACGTCCAGCTCAATTTTTGTGTCGATATGACAAACATGTTGGACGCTATTGAAGTCACAAAAGTGTAATTTTTGTAGGGAAGCCGGCGCTGTGCTCCGTTAATTAATGAATTGCTGACGAACAAATTTTGACAAATTATGTAAAACGCCAAACTACTCAAGTACTATCGAATTGAGTAAAAGAAATATCCTCATAACTCCAAAGATAATAATGATATTAACTAACAGTTTACTGCGTCAGTTTAAGAGTTTCATTTCCAGGTAAAACATACATTTGAATTGAGATTTGAATGAAGTTCAGGGTAATGAAAAATCGAATATTGGTGAAACGAGTATTAGAAATATTTTGGCAACTAATAATCGGATTGACTTCCATCTTTATGCAAAATTTGTGTTATTTCAATGCATTTTACGTTCATTCCATAAAATTAAAAAATCGAAATCTTTTATGTACCTTTCATCAAAATGAATATTTCGAGAGTTAAAAAAATAGTTCTGGATAATCGAGGTTACTCATATTAAATAAACTTCGTTCCATTCTTATCTGAAAGGTACATACAACTTTTCAAGTCTTTATCTCAATTTTTTTCGGGAGGTAGAATGTTTACTTACACACAGCCACACAGACTGAGAGATAGACGGATTGCATTTTTTTTTAAATATGTCTTTCGGAATTTCTAATGGCTGAAACTTGTAAATTCCTCAAAAAAAAAAAAAAAAAAAAAAAAAAAAAAAAAATCGATTTCAAAACGATTGCAAGATTTACCTTATACTACGTACTAAGGGTAAGTGAAACTTGGGTAAAATTTCTTGTTTTTTTTTTTCCTTCAATGATTCTACGCGACAATATTACGGAAACATCAGCAGCTAAATACCTAATGATTTTCCCATATTTGTGTAATACTGCCTCATTCATAATTTCTTCTTGTTTACTTTTATTTTTTATTATTATTTCATTTAATCTATTTTACAATACATTCGAAAATTCAATTTATATTTTAAATCTAACAACATCACAAGAATAAACAGCTTTAATCAAAAGATTCTCAGGCATAATGCTTGCAATTCTTGCATTTCTGGTCATTTATTTAATGATAGTTCAAGCGATTAATGATAAAGAATGCATTTTATGCTTTGAATTTGCACAAATATTCAATTTCATAAAATTTATAAATCATTTAAAATGGAAAAGCATTATGTGCCACGAATTTGAAAATTACTCTCACGTATTCTATTACATTATTCAACGCCAGCAGAAACTATACATAAATTACTGGATAATGAGAAAGCTATTTAAATTGCATCTCTAAATACTGAAACTTAAATGAATGGTGAGAAAATAATGAATTAAATTGGTGTTTTAATGAGATTCTGTGAAAATTAATTAATAACACATCCATCAAACGAAATATTCTAAACTATCAGTTACAAAATGGCAAATCATATTTCTTGCTGCATAACGTGTATTTTATGTAAAGGGAGTTATATGATATAAAGAATATTAAAGCTATTTATTTTTACTAATATTTTAACAGTAAATCTTTGATAATTATAGTTTCCTCGATTTGATATAATTAGAAACACAATTCAAACCAGTTAAAGCTCAACACTCTATGCTTCGTGTGAAATCATGGTGATATTGTGAACAGTAGTGAAATTCGGTGATATACATAATTTTCAATACATTTCCAATGACATAATATCATTAAAATACTCTGCAAACGATTTTCTCCTTAGGTCATAATGTAATGGAATTTTGGGTGCCCTTATAAATAAACTAGTAATCTCACATACTCCATACACAATACCATACATGCCTTGAGGACCCTAAATAAAGTTTTCTAAATACTATGAAAATCCGATACTGGTATAGTGAGGACAGATGGATAGAGAAATCGAATGCATGCTTATTAAAATTTGTCGGATAGTATTTAAGCATCCTAATTACAACAATTGCAACCACAACATTTCACTTAATTAAAAAAAAAAAAAAAAAAAAAAAAAAAAAAAAAAAAAACAGCCAGTATTGGATTTGAAAATTGTCCGCATGTTTAGTGCCTAAATATCCTTATATTGCAAAAATAGTAACACGTAATTGTTGTTTATTTACTTTTTATTCCAGATAAAATAATTAATTGAAATATTTTTTAATTGTTCGTTTTTCTATTTATTGTTATTTCCTTTCTAATAAGCAGAAAATAATTAAAATATATACATGCAACTGATATTCAAAAATGATTTTGCACCAAACCCTAGACATATGATATCTCTGACCTAATTTCATGGGACTTTTCCAATATTTCTTTTATTTGATATTTTTATAAATCTTGGTCCAGTTTAGTGAGATTTAGTGCAAATAGATATAAAGGGCAATTTGTTAAAAATGGATAAATAAACAAACCTCATGAACGTTTATGCGTTTGTTTACATATAAATATGGCACAGATATCATATACGCATCACGTTAACACGATTTTTCAGTTAACGTTGAAGAACACAGACTGTTTAGTGAGAAATAACAATCTGTGTAATAAGTAATCTATGTAAGCAAAATAACAGAATATAATACAATTAAATATAATGTCTGAAAAAGGCATGTCAAACTAGTACTTAATTTAACAAGTAACGAAAATCATGCTTTAAGCATAGATTATGAAGCACATTCCAATAATCCTCGAAATCTTTAACAAAATTTCGTTATGCAGGGAAATAACGTATTATTGTCCATATAAAAATATGTATTCCAATACTTTTGAAAAGCTCTGTATTTGATTTATTAATTAATATATAGACTTGTAAAATTTAGTTTAGCAAGAAAACGCCTAAATAGTTGAAATTTTACTTTGAGCAATTTATACTAATAGATGGAAGCATAGGGGAGACTGGGGTACAATGGACCACGGGGTACAATGGTCCACCCCCTATTTTTTATATTAATTCTGTTTTTGAAAGCTTCATATTTTAGTATATAGATGACAGTCGTGAAGTAGTAAAAAGAAGTTTGAAACCATGTGCATAGCTGACATTTTAGCCATTTTATGCTTGATAATTGATTTGAGACAGGGGGAGTAAGGCAAAAGCAAATATTTTCAGTGAAACATATCTTCATTTATTTATTACAGATTTGTAATTTGAAAGACACTGTGTGGCAAAATAAAAAGGTAAGACAATACATTATTATATTTATTATAGCTAAAATAATAGAATTCTAAATTTATTTTTTATCATCAAGTTTTTGTCAAACTTCCATATGGGGTACAATGGACCATCAGAAGCTGGGGTACAATGGACCATGGTCCATTGTACGCCTGCCCCACCAGTGGCCGAGAGGTTCGGACATCTCAACTGGTAGACGGCAGGTGCTGGGTTCGCGGCCAATCGCGGCTGTCGGCCTAACCGTTCGGAGTTTTCCGTGGTTTTCTTCAAACCTTGCGTAAATACGGGTTAGGTTCCCTTAGAAAGACCCCCACGGAGGGCACTCCCCCTGGTCCTATATCCCATTAGCGTAGATAATCGGACGACAAAAATCAACCAACCATTGTACGCCAGTTTTGTATCCCATGTTTTTAAAAGTTAAATATTATAAGTGAAATTCAGAATTAATAAATTATTTTACTTCTGTGTGTAGATTAATTAATGACCCATGTTGTGTAATGCATTTTTGAAATATTTATCTGTATAATATATGCTTTCAAACATAAAAATTAGCCCAAATTAAGAATTAATAAATTATTTTATTTCTGTGTGTGAATTAATGAATGATTCATGCTGTGAAATGTATTTTTGAAATATTTATCTATATAATATAAGCTTTCAAATTTTAAAAAAATGACCCAAATTGAACACCAAAAATTAGTAAACAAAATATTTTGTGCATTTGAGGGATTTTTTTAAAATTTCATATAATTTGTTAATTCAATATTATTGCACTTATGCAGACATGCATTCATAATAAGTTAGATTTAAATAAAATAGTAGAATGAGAAAAACAAAAATTATATCTACCTATTAGTTTGTATCTGGATATAATTATAAAATAAGGTAAAATTCATTAAAAAAATACAGATGATGTAAAATAGACAGGAAAAATTTATTATATTTTTTTCCTTAGTCATATATTTAGATATATATATTTCCTATTATAAAGGTTCATATTAAAATTTAAGTGGCATCATTGTACAAAAAGATACAGATTATTTTTCATATTTCTTTTAGCAATGCCAAGAAACAAGCCTAGGAAAACCAATAGAAGTTCTGTGCCACATGAAGTTATGGAACAGGCTGTAAAATGTATTGTGGATGATAATAATCCTAATTGTTCAATCTGCGACCGGTATAATGACTGTATGATAAAAAAATGAAGAAAAAAATTGTTTACTTTAGTTAGAGCTAAAAGAGTGAATAAACAAAGAAAAATTAATATTAAAATGTGAATAAACAGATAAAAATGAGTAATAAAATGTGAATAAACAAATTATGATATAGCTTATCTATCTTATTGTTAAAAAATGAACTACACTGATATATTTTTATTCAAATTACAAGTGGTCCATAGAGCCCCATGCTGTGGACCATTGTACCCCGGCATTGGGGTACAATGGTCCACTTTGTCACTTGATTTTTTAAAAAATATTTTTAAAAAAGTATGCATAATTATTATTTTTGAGTTGATGCAGTATAAACTTTAATGTATAGGTAACATGCATGTACTTGATCAAAAGAAAAAAAAATCAATACTTTAAGAGTTAACAGTCAAAATTTACAAAAGTGGACCATTGTACCCCAGTCTCCCCTACTTGAATACTTTTGTTTAGCCCTGTAAAATACTGTAAATTACCTGTAAAATACAACTTTAATGCACGAAAGTATCTTGCTAAAGTTTAGTTGGAAAAAAATTCGCTTTAAACTACTTAAATAAAATTTCTAGAAATTATCATCGAACGGCGACCATGTATCCAGTTCTTTGTATATCATTTTATCTGCATTCTACAAACATGTCTTAGTAAACTAAATGCAGCTCATCGTAAAAAAGCACAACATATTTTAAAACCATCTTCAAGTAAATTACTATCATATTCAGTAACCTTTCCGAGATCTTTTGTGTAACCCTGTAATTCTAAATTGTATAACGATTAGCATTTATTTAAACCATATAATATGCATATATCTAGTGAAACTTAAAAACGTATATCATACTTAAAATGCTATCATAATTATAATGCAATCATAATGTATGCCATAATTATAATTTCATCTATCTAACAACCATCTTCCATAATATACAGGACTTCTGATAGTAAATAGTACTTGAAATCTTTGTGTTTCCCTATAAATGCTATGTATTACGTATTATACATGATATAACTCATATTAATCCTCAAAAACGTATATCATTTTGATTATGCATGAAATAGTTTCCCATAGTTTAAATATATCGCAAACGACCCCCCCCCCCTTTATTATTATGTATTGGAATTCTTTTGTGTGGCCGTGTAAATAAATAATAACTATTCTTTTCGCTGCAAACTTTACAAAATGCATATTTCACTGCACTTTGTAGGTGTATATGAATGCATTGATGATTATCGACACCAGAAAAAGGTGCCAAAAAGCTGAAAATCCACATTTAATTCAGACTCAGTTATCCAGTTAAATAAGGAAAGGGCAGCTGGCGTCACTGTGAACAAAAATACTGTGAATCCACAGTAATATCATGCCCGTCTTTGAAATTTTTACTGTGCACAAGAAGAAAGGACGATCTGATTGGTCTACAATTGGTATTTTTCTGCGATTAAAAGCTCTGTTGTGTGAATGATCAACCTCACCATGACGATTCCTGTAATGATCGCTAAAGCAAAAATATAATTGGTAGATTGGTTGAAGGAAGAGTTTGTTTGTAAACATCCCCTTTACTTAAATAGGAATGCTTTCAGATTATGACGTAATTCTTCGATATCAAAATTGTATAAAATTAACTGTCCTAAAAAATATATAACCGAAATTAAAAAACGCGCTAAAAAGAAATAAATATTAACTATCTCATGACAAATCGTTATCCAATAACAACAAATTGGATATCATGTAGGGTATGAAAACGGTTAAATTTAATATATAGAATTTAATATCAACCAAACAAAGGCTTTCCAGAAAATATTTTTTACAAGAGATTAATTTATACATAATTTTGATTTAATTTATGAATATATACACATAAAATGTAATGAATTACTTTTTGAAGTTGGTGTCAAGCAATCACAATTCATAAAGTTTATTCCCATTTTATTTATGGTACTAAGCATAATATAGCCACAATTCTTACTATACTTAAAATAGTTTGGCACCAACTTCAAAAAGTAATTCATTAATTTTTATTTGTATATCTTCATAAATTAAATCCAAAATACGCAAATTAAATTGTTGTAAAAAATATTGTTTGGAAAATGTATGTTTGGTGGATAATAAATTCTATATATTAAATTTAACCCGTTTTTATGCCGGTACATGATATCCGAATTGTGGTTATTGGATAACGATTTGTCATTAGATAATTTTGAGGAATTATTTAATTATTTTTATCTCGTTTTTTGAAGTCAGTTATATATGTATATATTGAAAAAGTTAATTTCATAAATAAACTAAAACAACAAAAGCAACTAAAAAGGCAACAAAAGCAACTAAAATTAAAAAGGAAAAGAAATCCCTTTATTTCTTTTCCAGTTTGTCTTTTAAATATAAATATATTTTATAATGTACTTTAATGAAAAATGCTTGTGTATTATCTGCCATCCATGTGCTCGAATTTGGAAAGCTAAAGAAAACATCCAAATGGGGAAAATGATGTACACTAAATGTCCGTAACATTTGTAGCCAAATGATGCTTTGTTTATCGTTTTTAACACTTTCCCACAAATTTTAAAAGCATTCGGTTTGTCTGGCCATCTGAACGCGCTCTAACTCCCGTAAATATACTCGGATTGCTACGAAATTTTTATATGTTGTTCGTATTTACCCTTGCACGAACCCTATTGAAAATGAAGTTTCTACTATGATTAGTTTATTTACGGGGATAGTCAAAAATTTTCGAATACATTACGACCTATGGGAAAAATAATTTCAAATGAATTTTAAAGGTGTTACATCCCGTTAAACATATAAAATTTATATGGATTCGCAAAATGCACCAAAATATGCAGTGAAAATAATAGTTATTATTCATTTACAGGGCCACTCAAAAAAAAATCTATTACACAATCATAAAGTTGCGACATATTTTAACTATATTAAACGATTTCATGTATCATAAAATTTACATACACCACTGAAACTCAATATTTCATGCATAATATCATGTGTATAGCATTTATTAGGACACATAAAATACTTCAAATCATATATCCTGCCAGAAGTACAACACATTATCGATGATAGCTGATGGATATGTGAAATGCATTTTCATTTGTGGTATTCGATTTTAAGTTTTACCTATCATTTGCCTATTATATGGTATGTATAAATGCTATAGTTAATTTACAAGGTTACCCAAATGTAAGTGCTTGCAAACCTTACTGAATATGAGGGTAATTTACTTAAAGGTGATTTATTAATAAGTGATGCATTTTTACGTTGAACTGCTTTCAGTTTACTAAGAATGGTTTGTAAAATAGAAATAAAATGATATACAGGGTCACGCAAAGAATTTTCTACATGGTCACCCATGGATGATAATTTCTGGAAATGTCACTTAAGTAGTTTTATTTTTTTTTATTTTTTATTTTTTGTTTGAACTAAATTTTAACACAATATTGGCGTGTAATAATGGTACTAGGTAAACTACATGGCTGAACAAAAGTATTTAAGCGTTTTTTCATATGTTAGTATAAATTGCTGGAAGAAAAATTTCAACCTGTTAGACGTTTTCTTACTAAACTAAACTTCCGCATTATATAGTATGTATTAACAGGCAGATCAAATACAGGTCTGTTCAAAAGTATCGTAATACAAATTTGGCTATGGACAGTAACAGATTATTTATCTAAATAACGAAGTTTTGTTAAAGATTTCAGGAAGTGGTGGAAAATGTTTTATAATCTATGCTTAACGCATGATTTTTTTACTTTATTACATATAATTATAAAACTATTCGGAAGCTACTTTTCCTAGTAGGTGTATTCAAATATTTCGACAAAATTATGCAATTATTACGTCATTCCATACGTCACTGATTGCACGTCACACATTGATTGCGCATTTTATGTCATTAAATGTACGTCAAATTTTAAACCATTTGGTTGGATGGATTTTACGTTTGTATATCTTGACAGATAAACACAGAAAGAGACAGACAGACCAGGAGACAACTATAGATACGAAATATTTGTATGATAACGAAGCATCTAAAAATGAAAGTGCCATTCTGTTAGTTTAGAGAAGAATTATAAATTGTAATTTCTGCCATATTCATACGACTAGATTTTACGTTGTTTTATGTTGACACATAAACATTTAGAGAGCCATACTGACCAGATGACAAATATAGATGCTAAATATTTGCATGATTACGAAGCACCAAAAAATGAACGCCTGTTTTCTATTAGTTTAGATAAAAGTTATAAGTTGTTCTGTCATATCCATACGGACAGATTTCACGCTGTTATTAGCGGACAGATAAACACACAGAGACACAAACTGACCAGACGGCAACTATAGTTGCTAAATATTTATATGATCACTAGGCATCTAAAAATGAACTTGTTGTTCTGTCAGTTTATAGAAGAATTATAAATTGTAATTTCTGTCATTTTCATATGGATAGATTTTACGCTGTTATATGTTGACCGATAACATTTAGAAACCCATATTGACTAGACGACAAATATAGATGCTAAATATTTGTATGATTACGAAGCACCCACAAATGAACGTGTATTTCCTGTTTGCTTAGAGACAATTATAAATTGTATGTTCGGTTATATCCATACGGATAGATTTTCCCAGCTAAAAATGAACTGCAGTTTTTTTTTGTAGAAGTGAAGTGTTTTTGAGGTTTTTCTAAAATTTCTATAGTCTTTCTGTAGTGCAATATCAACTATAAAATCACTTCAGTTATTTTGTAGTTAATTAAAGGTGATTTTGCAGTAATTTATTTTAAACATTCTGTGCGCTATTAACTTTGAAAACACTGTAGTTTTTATAAAGTCATTTTATAATCAAAAATTAAAAAATATATAAGACTTTATAACCGTAGAATCACTGCAGTGAATTTGAAGTTATTATCCAACCATTAATTTAGAAGTATATTTCCGATGCATCTCTCGTATAACTGTAGTTATTGTCCGATAAATTCACAGATTTTAATCGGAGAAAAATAATTTCAAATATGCTTCAAAATCGAACTAGGGATTTCTTATCCCATCGAACCACTTCCGTAGTAAAAAAATTATTAGTTCCTATACTTTGTTTTGTTACTTGGAAATTACAAATTTTAATACATTAAAATCCATTTCTTTTTTTTAAATTCAGACATGGACGTCCCTATCTATGCATGTGTAGGAAAAATCATGATGTAGGAAAATATTATAAGGTGTGGATTAAGGAATCATCGGTCTGTCCCGTCATTTCTCGGTATGATATGAGCAACAGAAAGTGCATAATCGTCATTTTTGTGTAACTCTTATAAAGTTACGGGATGAAATTGGTGCAAAATTCAAATTAAATTATTTTAAAAATATTTCGATCTGCTCCGCACATTCTGGTATAAATCCTCACCAGACTAAAATTTATATATATAAAAACATAATGTATGTCAAGTTGTCATAATGTTCATTTTAAACCATATAATCATTATATTTTATATTAAACTGCAATATATATAGCTTCGCCATCGACTTTAGAGTTCAATTAATGGCTTTGGAAAAGTTTATTAACGCTTTCCGGCAAGGGCAAATTCTGCACTAAAATGAGGAATTATCGACTGACACCGGAATTCACAAACGAAGTTTTTAGATATTTTGAATTCCTTAATTAAAATTAGATATCCCAGACCGGGCACATTGTGCCGGAAAGGGTTAACAGCAAGCGAGAAAACTTCTAATTCGACATAACTTGGTACAAAGCGATAACTATCATGTCATCGAGCTTCTTATTGTAATTTTAGCTGTTTAGAGATACCAACTAGTGCAATACAAATATTTTAATCTGCTTTGTTATATCGTGCTACGAGACGAGCTCAGCTGAAGCTCGTTCACGTGATAGCACTGTCAAAATAGAGGTTTGGCGCCACTTTCATCGTGATTTATACAAATTTATGCCAAATCAATTGTTTTCTTGTTTACTGTTAATAAACCTTTTCCTAAATCAACATAATAATGTTAAAAGTAAATGGCAAAGTTATGTATATTGCATTGTAATGTAAAATGTTACATTTTTGCAGTTCAAGTTTCACATTATGATGTCTCTTTTTGGTTATACATTTTATTCTGCCGAAGTTTTCTACCAAGATATGTCCTGGAAGACCAAAATATTCCTAAAATACTTTATTTTATCTTTAATTTTGCCCCAATTTTCTCTCGAAACTCGATGACGTGATTGTGACGTCAAAATGAAGAGTTGGCGTTGTATCAATAAATGCAGGAAGACCAGACATATCTTAATCTACAACTAATAAATTTGTCTAACATTATTGTTTTAACCCGTAATTCGCTCACTCTAAGTTTTATTACTTTTTTCGCGTAACTAGGTTTAAAATACATTTCATGCAATACGTGAAATATCAGCGAAATTCGATTTATCTTGCACAATAATTATTAGAAAATCGATCTGATTTGTATATAAATATTATAATATTCTTAAAGGTCAAATATCATTTAATATTCATAGACACGATATAACAACACACTACTTCAATTACTTTTAATAACATATTATGACTTTTTATTTATTTATTTTTTTTTCATTTGACTGATTGTTATTCTTTTTAGTAATAAATTTTGCAAAAACTATAAAACTTCATTTATAAATTATTGCAGTGTAAAACAGCATCAATGTTTTTGTGTATATCTTATAAAAATGAAAAAAAAGTTATTAAAAATTTAATAATATAAAACAAGACTATATATATATGATTACTTAATCTGTATAAATTATAATAATATTTTTAACAACAAATATAATAACACATGTAGACAGAATTATGAATTACACTAAATTAACTTCAAAATTTCCTAAATTTTACTTAAGCTACATAGCAATACCAATCACAGTTACAAAAGTGAAAAACGCGCGAAGTTAAATTATTTGATTCCTTCGAACAAAATAAAAAACTTATTCATAATCATAAATTAATTCTAACCCACTATGTTTATAATCATAAATCCAGTTTAATTTCGCCTGTCGTTATCTTTATCATCATGCTCCCAAAAGATCGCATCTTCTAAATTATTATAATGATGCCTAAATACCATTTGCACTCTTTACAGTGTAATTTATGGAAAAGTTTTCGTAGAATAATTCGATAGTGTATTATGTGTAAGGAAGATAATAATCCTATTATTAACGTTACTTTGTTAAATTGATATATCGATTTAAATTAAAACAACGAAATAGTCTGTGTAAAGACATGTTTTTATTTATACGGAAAAGAGATTTTTAGTTTTATTGTAATTTGCTATGCATTATTTGTTATTATTTAGAAAACTATAATAATAAAATATGAAAATAAAATTCCTTAAAACAGCAAGTTAAAAAAAGTTTTTAAAAAGTGTATTAATGCATTATATATATATAATTGTATTTACATTATTTTAATAGATATACCTCCTTTGTATCTTGAAATTTTTTTTTAATTATTATAATGATGGCTAAATACCATTTGTACTCTTTACAGTGCAATTTATGGAAGAGTTTTCGTAGAATAATTCGATAGTGTATTATTTGTAAGGAAGATAATAATAATATTATTATTGTTACTTTGTTAAATTAATGTATCGATTCAAATTAAAAAACAAAATACAGTCTAGGTTAAGACGAGTTTATATTTAATACCGAAAATATATTTATAGTTCTATTGTAATATGCTATGCATCATTTGTTATTATTACCGAAACGTCAGTGAAGGCTTACTTTGGAGACACGAAATTTTTTGGGTTCTGTCTGTCTGTCTGTCAGTCAGTCAGTCAGTCTATCAGTCAGTCTGTCTGTTCCGCGATACCTAATGCAAAAAAATACCCGATTGCCTTGAAATTAAGTGGGTATGTTAGTGAGACACTGGGATTGAGCTGTATAGCTTTTTTTTATTAGATTTGATTCATTCGTTTGGAAAATATAGAATATTTTATTTTGCGCTACTGTATTACTGCAGTTATTACTGTAAATTTTGGAGATTTTTTATATATGTGTTCCAATAGTATAAACTAATTTGTTTTAGAGATTTACTTATTTCACATGTATTTATTTCATTTTCTTTATTTTCTCTTAATGGTTGCTAAACAACTATTCATCCTAATCCTTATTATACTTAATGCTATAAATTTGAAAGAGTGTACGAAAATTTAAATGAAGTGAACGTCAAAACTGATGAATTAATTAATGTCTTTGTATCCTTGCGGATAAATATAACATAGCCGAGAAAAGAATATAGGCTATGTTTTATTAATTTTATTCAAATATTTTCCTTAATAATTCAAAATTTCATTCTTTTTCATACAGAATCAAGAGCAATTTTTTAGATAAAATTTAACCAATTTCCTTTATCGTTGACAGAAAAAAAAAAAAAAAAAAAAAATCTGGAATAATTTTTCAACGGCAATAAGTTTAGATTGAGCAATTTCCATTCGAAAAATTTAACTAAGAAAAAAATAAATATGACGCCATAATTAAAATAAAAATAAAAATAGCACTTTGTTAAATATTAAACACGGAAATTTGTTACGGTAATAAGAATTTTTCTGACAAAAATGGGGGCATAATTAGAAGTAAAAAAAAATAAAAAATAATTATATTTTTAACAAACATTTCAATTGGTAAAATTTGACGTCATAATTGAAATAAAACAGGTATTTTATACTTGCTGTTAAAAGTAGAAGAAACATGGACAGCAATAACTCATGAATAATGACGTCATTGCCGAAACTTCAGTGAAGGCTTATTTTGGCGACGCAAAATTTATTGTTTTCCATCTCTCAGTCTGTTCTTCTATATATCTGTCAGTCCCCGATAACTGCAACAAAATGCAATCAAAACTTCTTTTTTTCGATACAAAATTGCAAAACCCTAGATTACTGAGTTTACACTTTCAAAAGTTCCTGATACATCAGATTTAGGTGTTTTTGGTGGGCAGGTATCTAGAAGTATGAGGATAATGAAAAATGCTTATTAAAACTGTCACTTATCCTTATAAATCAAAATGTAGAAAGAAATACAAGATATACGATAACCATTAGCAGATTGATAGAAAGTTAGAACTTTAAATTGAATGAGACTACGGGGGGCTCATCGGGGCGGAGCCCTCCTGAAGAAATCTACTGTGGTATAATAAAAAACAAAATTAATAGATCATGAATTTTTCAGAATATCCTAACATAACTAAATCTTTAATTTAACGGATTTGATGGCTTCAAATTTCTTATTTTTATTTTATTCTTATAAATAATTACGTAATTCGAAAATTTTAAATTACAGTTTCCAGGAAGTTGAATATTATGCTAAGTGGGCTTAAAAAAATATGTGAAAAGCTGACGATGAGGCTTTTGATCTGCAGATTTACTTGTTTAGAAAGCTATAATGATAAAATATGAAAATAAAATTCTTTGAAACAGCCCGTTTTTAAAAGGCTAAATGTGAAATCAATGCATTATATATATATATATATATATATATATATATATATATATATATATATATGAGTGTAAAAAGTTACCATCTTCATGCAACTGGCGCATAGCAGCTCTATTTTGCACAAAGTTCATACATTTTTTATGAGAAAAATATGACAATGATGAAAAGATGAAAAAATGGGTGCAACAACAATGAATTATAAAAGAACAACACTAAAAACAAAATAAGATAAACTCCCTGCTCTTCAGAAGGTGGGGAGCGTAACAGGCATCAAAAAATTACTAAAAAATGTATCCTCACAGGTTTCGCAAGGCATCACAAAACCGCATACTCCACTTATATAAAGAATATAAAACAAAATAACATTGAATACCGAAATTAACAAATAAAGAATATAAAACAGAATAATATTGAATACTGAATTTAATAAACAACCAACAACAAAACCATGTCATAAATCAACTCATATCATAAAATATTCTAATATTTCAAAAAATAAATTTAAAACTGTAAGAAGTCTCAATAACGAAACAATAAACTAAATAGATATGCAGCAATGTGATGCCCTTACCTTAACCTGTGAAGAAAAAAAGAAAAAGATACCTGTTAAAAATCATCACATTACACCTCCATACTTGCATGAGCGGGAAACTGTTAGGTCTAGGATGGTAGCAGGCCCCTCATCTTCTGAGGCTCCCCATTTTCTGAAGAGCAGGGAGTTTATCTTGTTTTTTTTTTTTTTAGTGTTGTTCTTTTATAATTCATTGTAGTTGCACCCATTTTTTCATCTTTTCATCATTGTCATATTTTTCTCATATATATATATATATATGTGTGTGTGTGTGTGTGTGTGTGTGTAATGATATATATATATATATATATATATTTATATTTTTAATAATACATCTCATTGTACCTGGAAAAATTATTTTATGGTTAAATTTTATTCTTTATAACTTCTCTTAGGTGTAAAATATTTTAAAATATTGATAAATATTGAATTAAAAAATAATAGAAAAATATTAAATATATGACCTATTTTTACACCAAAAAAAATCTTGATTCACCCGTCTAAAATTTATTTGGGTAATCAACATATGTAAAGATACAAAAATAATAATAAATATTTCACACATTTAAAAAAATTTTTAAACCACAGTACGTCATTTTTAAATACCATGTACATTTTACTTAATATATATATCCAAAAATACACTGCTCAAAACAATTAAAGGATATTTGAAGTTCTTTATAAAATAAAGATATAAACGAAATTTTTTTTGCCGAAAATAGAAGAAGAGAATCACAAATGCACATTTTTCTGGTTTTCAAACTGTGGAGTATGCAAATTTTGAGTTCGACGTCAAAAACGTCGCTTCAGCGGCAGCGAATGAAATTTGAATTTCAACTGGATAAAAGAGAATGAAGACAAGGATGGTCGGCATTTAGTGATTGCTTTGTTTCGATGAGTACGATGTCTCAGCGAAGTCATTTGACAGATTCAGAAGCTTGGAGAATTGTTGGTAGGTTAGAAAGGGGCCAAACTCAAGCCGAAGTAGCACTAGCGATTGGAGTGTCACAAAGTGTCATTTCCAGGATCTGGAACCGGTTTTTGGAAAGTGGATGTGCAGGCCGAAGACCAGGGCAAGGTCGTAGACGGGCAACAACGCCCAATGAAGATCGGTATTTAGCGTTAAGAGCTCGGAGACACCGAAACATGAACGCTACTCTTCTCCAACAACACCTTCGCTCGGCTACAGGCACCACGATTTCAGCTCAGACTGTCCGAAACCGGCTCCATGCTGTAGATCTGTATGCTCGCCGACCGATGGTATGTGTTAGATTAACATCAAGGCATCGTCGCGACCGCAGGGAGTGGGTAACCGAGCATGTCAACTGGAGGAGAAATGAATGGAGCAATATTCTGTTTTCTGACGAGTCCCGTTTTTCTGTGCATCAGGATAATAGGCGTATTTTCATCTGGAGGGACCGTGGCAGTAGGAATAATCCTACGTTCGTGCACGAAAGTGTCAGATTTGGCGGTGGAGGAGTGTTGGTGTATGATAGCATCTCCATTGACGGACGCACTGACCTCTATATCCTTCGAGATGGAGCTCTGACTGGTCGCCGATATAGGGATGAGATCCTCAGACATATTGTAGTCCCTTACGCTGCATCAATCGGAGATAACTTCATTTTAATGGACGATAACTGCAGGCCACATCGTGCAAACCTAGTAGAGGATTTCCTTTTCGAGGAAGGAATTGTTCGAATGGAATGGCCAGCGTGTTCTCCAGACATGAATCCAATCATGCACGTTTGAGACGCTCTAGGAAGACGAGTTTCTGGCCGCCAATAATCCCCCACAAACTCTCCAAGAACTGTAAAGAGCTCTTCTGGAAGTCTGGGACAGAATACCCCAATTCGTCATTAACAGCCTCATTGAGTCCATGCCTCAAAGGTGTTCAACGTTTCTGGCCGCCCGTGGAAACCATACCCCCTACTGAAAAAGATTTTCTTTGAAGAAAATACCTTTTCTTTTTCTTTTTTTCTCATATGCACAATTTTTTTTCTTTTGTACACAAATGCGCAATAAAATGCATTTTTTTCTGCCAAACATGTGTAATTTATTCTCATATAACCTACTATGTCTTTCGACCATGTATCAATCAGCTAAAAATTTTCCCAGATACAAAATCCATCTAAAACTGCAATATCCTTTAATTGTTTTGAGCAGTGTAGTTGTAATTATTCATATGTGACCAATGTATACGTCTAATTTAAAACAATGAACAAACATTTACAATCAAATAGTTACATTTACAAATCATACATTAATTAAAAAAAAAAGAATAAAAATAAAAATAAGAAAGTTCATTTTCAGTTCAAGAATCAAACATTTGTGATAATAAATCAATGTTAATTTTTATTACATAAATTGCTGATAACAAACAGTGTTAATCACTGGGACGTTATCATTCTCAGTCCTGAGAAATATATGACGAGGGACCAGAAAAAACGGTTTAAAATTACTATATAACATACCCAAATATGTATTAAACTCTTAAAAAAATTCTGAAATTCACGAATATTTTTTTCCTGGATTTCACAGGAAAAGTCCCTGTACGGAGGTGTACTAAATTAAAAGAAAAACTAAATTAAAAAGAAAAAGCAAGTAGACTGTAAATTTAATGGAATGTTTATTTTTCAAGAGTCGCTGCTTGTTGCAGTATTAGAGCTTGTTGCTAAGAGACTGTTTCTCTCAATCCACTGCGTCACACAACACGTGAGCAGGGTTACAGTAAATTGCCGATTGGCGTGGGCTGTGTTTGTCGCCAAGGCGATGTTACAAGAATACAATACAGAAGCGGAACATCCCGCCCGGCGTTGAAATATTTTTATATTTCAAGATACATATGCAATACAAGTAATAATACAATATGATACAGATTATAAGCAAAAATAAATAAATAAAATAAATAAACACAAATAATACATGAAAAATTAATACATAATAAAACACATTTAAAGTTTAGGATCTATGATGTTGTCCTCAATGGGTAATATACTTATTTTTGAAATAGGTCGTTTAAAATTACCCTTAGCGGTACGAACTTCAACTACCCTGACTATCCCGTCCGCGCCTGGGAAAACCTTATTAATGCGGCCTAGTGACCAAGTGCAAATGGGTAATTGCGAGTCCTTAAGCAAAACTAGCATTCCTGGCAGAATATTAGGCTTTTTAAATAGCCACTTGTTTCTTTCTTGTAACTGGCTCAGATAATTATTCTGCCAACGTTTCCATATTAACTGCGTTAATTTTTGAGTCCTTTGCCATTTATTTAGCAAATTATCTTTGACCTCACATAAATTGGGTTCTGGAATTAAATTAAGAGGCTTTCCTATGAGAAAGTGACCAGGAGTCAACACCTGAAGATCGTCAGGATCTGTTGACAAAGGACAAAGCGGTCGCGAATTTAAAATAGCCTCTATCTGTATGATAACGGTCAGGAATTTCTCGATCGTGAGATGAGCTGAACCCACAGCTCTTTTTAAGTGGTATTTGAAAGATTTGACTCCTGCCTCCCAAAGGCCACCAAAATTTGGCGCCCTAGGAGGGGAGAACTTCCAGTTAATACCTTCAGAAGCTAAAAAGTTCGAAACTTCATCACTCGTAACAAGTCTACGTAAATGTTTTAGTTCTGCTGAAGCCCCAACGAAATTTGTAGCATTGTCGCTAAAGATTACAGAGCTTTTCCCACGACGAGCGAAGAATCTTTTTAGAGTCGCTATTATAGCCTCGGATGTCAAATCTGAGACAAAATCCAAGTGCACAGCTTTAGTGACCATACATACAAATATGGCAACATAGATTTTCTGAAAAGTACCCTTTCTTTGACCTTTATATTTTATTTCAAAAGGCCCACTTAAATCTAATCCCACATTTGAAAATGGGGAACTGGGCACTATTCTTTCAGGAGGGAGATCCCCCATCATTTGACAAGCTGTTATAGGTTTAATTTTAAAGCATTGTAAACACTCATGTACAATTTTACGCGCAATATTTCTGCCACCGAGAGGCCAATATTTTTGACGCACAGTGTTCAAAAGAGATTGGGGTCCTACATGAAAATCTCGTTTATGATAATATTGAAAAATTAGTTTCGTCAAGCGACAGCTCGCCGGAAGTAGAATGGGGTGTTTATGATCAAAATTCAAATTTGATTTTGCTAGTCTTCCTCCCACCCTCAATAAGCTATCTCCATCTAAAAAGGGATTTAAGAATTTTAACTTACTTACGCGATGAACCGAAGATTCCGCTTGGAGGGCCGAAATTTCATTTTTGAAATACTTTACCTGTTTATTTTTTATTAAATAAATCTCTGCCTTTCTTAATTCCTCCAGCAACAGAGGACCGGTTGCAGATGTTGCTTTTTTGCATTTATGTATGAATCTGAAAATATAAGCTAAAATTCTAATTATTTTTTGGAAATTATTGCTAAGATTAATTAAATTATCACAGAAATTAGAGTCATTATGAATAGCGAATGTCAAGTTGCTGGGAGCTTTAAGCTCACTAGAATAATGTTCATCTTTAATGTCACTTATATTAGAGTCAGTTTTTGCTATTGTTTCTTCAAGAATTGAAAGAGGCGGGCCATGCCACCACAACTGGTTAGAAGACAGGTTTTCCACACTTGCACCTCTTGATATCAAGTCAGCTGGATTGTGTTCTGACGGAATATGAAACCATGGAAAGTTCTTAGTTTGTTCCTTAATTTGCACAACGCGGTTTCCCACAAACGTTTTCAGGAGATGAGGAGCAGTGTCTATCCAAGCTAAAGCAATAGTTGAATCAGAAAACAAATTGACTGAAGCTACTTGTTTGTCTAATGAATTTAAGACCTTGTTAGTGAGTTTAGCCAGAAGAAGACATGCTGACAGTTCGAGACGTGGCACTGTTATTACTTTGGTTGGACACACGCGGGATTTACTACATAATAAGTAACTGATGGTTTCACCAGAATTAGATGTTTGCATGTATATCACTGCGCCATAAGCCTTGGAAGACGCATCTGCGAAACCATTTAGCACCACTGATTGGTTCACAGCTAGGAAGCATCTTGGTACTTCAATGGATTCCAGTTCTTTAAGACTTTCGAGGAAGGTTTCCCATTGTTTGGCAACATGAGAGGGCAGCTTCTCATTCCACTCTATTTTAAGAAGCCATAGCTCCTGCATGAATATTTTTGCTTTAGCAATCACTGGCCCTAAGAGATCGAGAGGATCATAAATGCGGGCAATTTGCGAAAGTACATTTCTTTTTGTGAAATCACTCTTTGTGTTGATATTAACTTTATACCTAAACGTATCATTGAAACTGTTCCACAACATCCCTAATGTTTTAACAGTTATTTCTTCAGAATTTCTGTCCAGGGGAAACATGTGATTATCAGTAGATTGGACCTCATTGGTACACCATTTGTGTAAAACCATCCCTCCCTTTAGGAGGAGTTCAGTTAATTGCGATTTCATTAATCTGATTTCTTCTAAATTGGATGAGCCCGATAGGCAATCATCCATATAAAAGTCCTTCAAAAAAATTTTCGATGCTAACGGGAATTCCTTTTTCTCATCTAGAGCTAATTGTTGTAATACTTTGGTGGCTAAGTAGGGAGCACAAGATGTTCCATACGAAACTGTTGTTAGCTGAAATACCTTAACCGGGGATGACATACTGTCTTTCCACAAAATTTTTAAATATTTGTACTGGGATGGATTTATTTCTATCATCCTAAACATTTGTTTAATATCCGCAGTAAAAGCATAAATATGCTTTCTAAATCTAATTAATATCGAAAAAAGATCATCTTGCAGAACTCCACCCTTACATAATAAATCGTTCAAAGATTTTCCGTTGGTTGACTTGGCACTAGCGTCAAAAACGACGCGTAGTTTTGTGGTTTTACTAGAGGGTCGTAAAACGCCGTGCTGTGGTAAGTAATAGCCATCATTAAAGTTCGTGTTTTCTTTTATTTCATGCATGTGATTTAAATCTCTATATTCTTTAATAAATTCTGTGTATAAATTTTTCATAACAGGATCTCGATCTAAACGTTGCCACAGAGAGTTTAATCTTTTCAAAGCAAGATTTTTGGAATTTCCCAAATCGGGTTCTAAAACCTGTGGTTTAAACGGCATCGTGACCACAAACCTACCATCCGGTTTTCTGAAGTGCGTTTTATCGAAGTGATCATTACAATATTCTAATTCTTTACTGTTACTGGGTTTTAAATTTTGTACTTCTTCAATTTCCCAAAAAGACTTCAAAGTGTCATTAAGTAAATCAAGATTTTTTGTTAAGAAACAATAATTAGTATTATTATTATTTACTGTTTTGTCATAAATACACCCAGATACTAAATATCCAAAAATACTTGATTGCAAATATAAATTATTGCCTAACTTTATTTTTTCTTCATTTAAAAGAGAAAAATACAGTTCAGCACCGATAATTATCTCCACACTGCTTGGAATGTTAAATTTTTTATCCGCTAAACAAATATTTGCTGGAATTTTTAAATCTGATATGTTTATCTTTTTCGAGGGCGTGAAGTCACAAATGTTTGGAACGATTAATAACTCAATATCATAACTGGCACTATTCATTTTATTTGACAACTTCGATTTGATTCTAGATTTAATGTAAATAGGCAATTTATTTATTCCACTTACAGGAATATTTATTTTCTCCTTTTTCAAGCCTAATATTTGTGCTGCTTTAAATGTACAAAAACAATTCTGAGATGCGGAATCTAATATTGCCCTGAAAGGAATTTTGATGCCATTTACATCTGTCAAATAAATTATTGCAGTGCTAATTAAAACAGATTTATTATTATCATTTTCATATGAAAAAAATGAATGAGCAGTAGTTTCGTTTTGTGATAAATCTTCCGAAACAAAATTGCTATTTATTGTTTCATGTAATGGGAGATTGTTTATAGGATTGTTTACTGGTGTTGTATAATTATGTAATGATGAATGATGGCTTGCGCTCTTGCAAACATGACAAGTGCTTTTTGAATTACAATAATTAATGAGGTGGGCTGAACTTAAACAATTGAAGCAAAGTTTGTTTTTCTTAACAAGGTTAATTCGCTCACTTAACTTCATATTTTTATATTTAACACAATGATATAAGGGGTGGTTTTCGGTTTTACAAATTACGCAACGTTTACTTTGAGGTTTGTTTGTTTTTATGAATAAGGATTTTGCAGTATATTTAGAGGATACGTTAGAACTTATACTATTTAAGATTTGACATCTTCGCTCAAGAAATTCTAAAAATTCATCAAAATTAGGCACTTCATTATCCTTTAATGTTAGTTCATATTGTTTACGAGTTTCGTTATCTAGTTTATTTAGAATAATATTCAGCAAAATTGCGTTCGAGAAATTATCTCTATCATACTTTAAGATCTTTAAAGCCCTTAAATTTTTCTTCACGTTATCCAATAAAATGCGGAGATCTTTAGCGGATTCCTGTTTAATTACACAAAGATTTAAAATATTCTTTATATGACAATCTACCATAACTCTTTTATTCTCGTATCTTTGTTCTAACGCATTGAAAAGTGAAACATAATTTTCATCTGGTGTAAGCAAACTCCTCGCTTCACCAGTCAAAGCAGAACGCAAATAAAATAATTTTTCATTATCTTTTAAATTTGAATTATCATTAATAAGCTCGTTAAATGTACTTTTAAATACGGACCATTCTTCAATTCTGCCACTAAAAACCGGCAATATGACCCTAGGTAGCTTAATGCTAGACGTTTTAGCTTGGTCCTGTTCAATAGATTTTTTATTAGAATCAGTATTTTCATAATAAGCATTAATAGAGGATTTTAAGCTTACCTCTAGTTTTAGAATATCCTCGTCCAGTTGACTGAGTGCTTTTTCAATTTCTTCCAACTTTTCTTCCTCTATTATTCTATAATACTCTAGTTTAAGAGCTTCAAACTTTTCTTCTGTTTTCGACAGTAAATCCAGGTGGGCTTTCCATTCGGATAAATTAAATGTTTTTCCATCCGTTGCGTTAAATATTCTGGTGACTTGGGCCTTGATATTCCCTCGCCTTCTGTTTAACGATGTTATTTCACTTTCCGACATTATTCATCTTGATGACGAAATTCGATAAATTCAATATTTAATTCAATAGAAAAGACACTGATTCGTTCATACCTCCGGGTCGCTAGGACCAAATGTACGGAGGTGTACTAAATTAAAAGAAAAACTAAATTAAAAAGAAAAAGCAAGTAGACTGTAAATTTAATGGAATGTTTATTTTTCAAGAGTCGCTGCTTGTTGCAGTATTAGAGCTTGTTGCTAAGAGACTGTTTCTCTCAATCCACTGCGTCACACAACACGTGAGCAGGGTTACAGTAAATTGCCGATTGGCGTGGGCTGTGTTTGTCGCCAAGGCGATGTTACAAGAATACAGTCCCTTTTCACAACAAAAGGGCATTGTCCGTTACAAATCAGCAAATCCCAACATATTTCCTCAAAATAAAGAAATGGGTGGAAATAAAAACAAAAAACGGATACACTCCGTTGTGTAAGGGACTCCGTGGCCGAGTGGTCAACTCACCATCCCGCCAATTGCCTGCGAGCACAGATTGTGGCTTCGTATCCCACTTCCGGAACATAAAAAGTCTCTTTTAAATTACATTTTTTCTGGTTATTTTTCTCTTATTTCTTATTAAAAAATCTTTTAATTAATTAGTCAATAAATAAATAAATAAATAAATAGTGTACGACAATTTCAAAAAATTGTCTATAACATTATTTTTCTAAAAAAAAGTTGTTAATAAAAAGTTTTTTTCATTCATTCATTCATTCATTCAAAAAAAAAAAAAAAAAAAAAAACAGTGGTTTTAAACAGTGATTTTTTTTTTATTTAAACTATTTAAAAAATAAAAATTTATTCTAAAAAATAATAAGCATTATGCATCAGTCTAAAATAAAATAAAATAAACTGTTTAAAAATATTATAAAAAATGTATTTGAAAGGAAATCTTTAAAAAGCACAACAGATTTTCCCACTAACTCATAAAAGACATATTCTGTACAACTCGGCATCAGCAGCTTTGGCTCGGTTAGTAAGGATTTATTTCGCTATCAAAAGGTCCCGAGTACGATCCTGAGGACGGCGTGAACTAAATTGTGCAATAATAATAATACGTAAAATAACATAGCAGCTTAAATTTCGAATTCTTTGACGATTAACCGATTTATTAATTTTAAAAATTAAATTATTATCATTAAAAATCAGACTTTGCAACAGATAGTTATCGTTTCTTCAAACGGAGTTTTCCTTTCTTGTATGCCCCACAACGGAAAATCTACTTACGGAACGGTAACAGTTCGGCTACTTTGCTGCCGGTAGTTTCACCTGGAATTCACAGATTTATTTTTAACAGTGTAGTTTGTATATGGATTCTTATGACACGCACGTATTTAAAAAAAATCTAGATCTAATTTTAACATTTCTTGAAGTATTTAAATTATTTAAAGACTGTTATTTAGTGCGGCATGACCCTGTTAAAATATTGTGCTAGTTTGAACCAAATTTTGGTGCTCAAGATCGTAAAAGATAATTTTAAGATTGTGAAATCTTGAACCAATATATGGAGCTCTTGTTGAAGCATAGTTCTAATAGTTGGAACGATGTTTAAATAGGAAGCTCCAAATGTTGATACGAGATTTCACGATATTATGGTAGTAGCGACTGAGCATCAAACTTTGCTTCAAACTAAAGCAAAATTTTTTGAAAGTGTAGGACTAGGGAGGTTAATAATTATTAAATTTATCATGTTAAAATTTAAACATGAATCAATGTATAAGAAAAATAAATGAGAGAACCGATCATTTGCAAATCGGTCAAATCTTGTATGTAAATTTCAGAATTAGTAATTGATCAAAAAATTTATGTAAAAATTAGGCAAAACTTTTTAATAATGAATTGTCAATGTAAACATTTCACTTGAACTAATTCATTTCACTCTTACCTGTCTATAAATCTTCATTTATAAGATTATGATTAACTAGTTGGATGTGTCAATCCCGAAACTTTCTTCTATCTCATAAGTACATTTTAATATTTGAAAAAAAATAAAAAAAAACGTGGTGAACCCAAATTACCCACTATCGAATTTCCTCGAACATTTGACCTAACCTAATGAGATTCTGGTATCCTAAAAGCCTAAAACGCAAAATTTAATTAATATTCTGAGAAAATGAGCTTAGTAGTGTTTCATGTTGTGTAATTTATACTAAAACATATTAAGCATCTATTGATGTCAAGACCTAACAGAATCTGAAATTAGATGGAATTTCCTACATTAGTTCTTGAGATATAGTTATAACAAAAAAATTGCAAAACGTAGCACAGCAACACCATATCTTGGACAATTTATGCCAAAACGTAAAAAGGCGTCTAAATATGTTATGGTGTAAAAGAATCTGAAGTTTGATGAAATTCTGTGCATTAGTTCTTGAGATATAGCTAGTTAAAAAAAACCGTGTAAAATATAGCACAGCAGCACCATCAGTTGAAGGATTTATAACAAAACGTAATCACCGTGTAATTATGTTATATGTCATTTTGTAACAAAATCTGAAGTTTGATGAAATTCTGTGCGTTGGTTGTTGAGATATAGCTATCGGAAAAATCGTGCAAAATGCAGCATAGCTGCACCACCTGTTGCAAGGTTAATACCAAAATACAATCAGCGTCTAATTATGTAATATATTCTAGTGTAACAGAATCTAAAAGTTGATGAAGTTCTCTGCATTAGTTCTTGAGATATAGCTATCGCAAAAATCGTGCAAAATGTAGCATAGCAGCGCCACGTATAGGGCAGTTCACACCAAAACCTTATCAGCGGCTATGTATCTCAAGGTATCGCGGAATCTGAAGTTTGGTGAAATACTGTGCATTAGTTCTTGAGATATAGCTATCTGAAAATCATGAAAAACGTATTATAGCAGCGCCACCTGCTGGCCAATTTACACCAAAACTTAATCAGCGTCTATGTATATCAAGGGGTCACAGAATCTAAAGATTGGTGAAATTCTGTGCATTAGTTCTTGAGATATAGCAACCTTGAAAATCATAAAAAACGTAGTATAGCAGCGCCACCTGCAGGCCAATTTTCACCAAAAACCAATAGGCACTAATTCATACCAAGGTATAACTGAATATAAAATTTTATTAAATTTCGAGCATTAGTTCTTCACATAGAGCGCCCACAAATGTTTTGTCACATACAGACAGACATACTCACAGACAGACTGACAGACTCACAGACAGACGGACAGACTCACAGACAGACAATTTCTAAAAAAAAATCAAAACGTGTTCAGGGCCTTCTAAAACGTATAAATCCGTCGAAAACCGGAAGTCGAAAATTTTCATGAATCCAATACTTTCTTCTTGTAAAGATAGAAGAAAGTAAAAATATTTACCGTTGAACTTAAACTTCTAAAATTCAAAATGAATAAAAAATACGAATGTCAGAAATTTTTTGAATGACAAATGAAAATGCCACTGTCTATTATTAAAAAAAGTGTTAAAACTCAAAATAGCATGTGAAAAAAAAAACGGTGAAAGTTTCATAAATCAATTTTTAAAAAAGTATTAAAATGGTATCAAATTTAGAAGAAAATAATTTATGATCAAACTTATGCGTATGTATGATATTCGTGAAAGTTTTCGATTAAATTAAAAAAGAAATATTTAATTTCTTTGTTATTTGAAGTATAGACAAATTGTGATGAATTTTCTGTTAGATGTATTCAAAGCTACATTGTAAAATGTTTACATTTCCATTTATTATGCGTAAAACCTAATTCAAAATAATTTTACACACCATTTTAGAAACTTATAGGTAATATATCTTTTTGTGTACACTGTTAAAAAAATTCTGAAATTCACGAATATTTTTTTCCTGAATTTCACAGAAAAAGTTCCTTTTCACAACAAAAGGGCATTATCTGTTACAAATCAGCAAATCCCACCATATTTCCTGAAAATAACGAAACGGATGGAAATAAAAACAAAAAATGGAGACACTTCGTTGTGCAAGGGGCTCCGTGGCCGAGTGGTCAAAGCACCATACCGCTAATTGCCCACGAGTGCAGATTGTGGGTTCGTATTCCACTGGCGACAAGAAATAATGAAAACATGAAAAGTCCCTTTTAAATTACATTTTTTCTGTTTATTTTTCTTTTATCTCTTATTAAACAATTTTTTAATTAATTAGCAAATAAATAAAAAAATAGTGTACGACAATTTCAAAAAATTGTCTATAACATTATTTTTCTAAAAAAAAAGTTGTTAATAAAAAGTTTTTTTTTTTATCCATTCATTCATTCATTCCCTTGCGTAAATACGGGTTAGGTTCCCTTAGAAAGACCCCCACGAAGGGCAACCTACCCCATAGGGCCCATATCCCATAGCGTAGATAATCGGCCGACAAAAATACACAAAGTACACTCATTCATTCATTCAAAAAAAGTGGTTTTAAACAGTGATTTTTTTTTATTTAAACTATTTAAAAAATAAAAATTGATTTTAAAAAATAATAAGCATTATGCATCAGTCTAAAATAAAATAAAATAAACCGTTTACAAATATTATAAAGAATGTATTTAAAATGAAATATTTAAAAAATACAACAGATTTTCCCACTAACTCATAAAAGGCTTATTCTGTACAACCAGGCATCAGCAGCCTTGGGTCGGTTAGTAAGGATTTATTTCGCTATCTAAAAGTCCCGAGTTCGATCCTGAGGACGGCGTGAACTAAATTGTGCAATAATAATAATAATAAGTAAAATAACATAGCAGCTTAAAATCACTCGGTAATTTCGAATTCTTTGACGATTAATCGATATATTAATTTTAAAAATTATATTAAATTATTATCATTAAAAATCAGACTTTGTTACAGAATGTTACCGCTTCTTCAAACGGAGTTTTCCTTTTTTGTATGTCCCACAACGGAAAATCTACTTACGTAACGGTAAAAGTTCTGCTACATTGCTGCCAGTAGTTTCACCTGGAATTCACAGATTTATTTTTAACAGTGTACTTTCGCAGCGCAATTTTTAAATGAATCTCATATTCATTTGAAGCTTTGTAGACACACTAATACATCAAGAAATTCAGTAATCGCTGAAATAACATTAATAAAAAAACATTTTCCAACATTGTGGGGAATACTTAGCAAATTAATACCTTAAAAGCCTATACAAGTATTATATAGTCACGCAGAAAATACAAAGGGACTGGACAACTGGAGAGATAAATTAATCAGATTTAGGCATAGAACCCGGATCCATGCCCTATTAGGCTGTTGCTCAACCACCCAGTCTCTCTATCTGAAACCTGGGTCTGCAAGTTTTCAAAAATATTCCAACCGATACAGGTATTGGAATTATTCAGCAGTAAAACAAAAGTCTAGTACGGTGTGGTCCCGGGTTTGATGCCTGAATCTGACTAATTTCTCACTCCAGTTGTGTTTATAGCATTTACTACATGTATTGTCTAAATAAGATTTGTATTTAACTTAAAAAGTTGAATGCAGGCTTTATTTATGTGTGTATGTGTGCTTTAAATTAACATCTTGTAGAAATGCATTCTTTTTAAATGCAAAAAAGGGTAATATTAAGATTATAAAAAGCAATAACATAGCTTTAGTTAATTGTTCACATGTTGCAACTCTTCACTGACTCATTTTAAATATATAACATGTTGGAAAATGTGATCGTATAGCGGGTTTCGTTTAATATTTTAAAAACAACAACGTATACTTTTATTATAAATACAAATTGTTAATTTATTATTATTAGAAATAATAAACTTTTACAAAATTTTAGGATTTGTCGTGTGACACTAGTTACGCAGCTGTGAGTGCAAAAAGTTTTAAATCTATGAATTATACAGTTTTTGTGTATGGACTCTGGATACGGCAGACAATTAGCAGAGACAAATAGGGTTTTGTTAAACGAACGACATCATAGAAATGATATTCTGAAATTGCACTGTCTATGGTTCATTGAACAGGAACCTTATCATTCAGACTTTCATGTGACTCAAGTTTTTATTATTATTTTTAAGGTGGATTTTTATTTCTGTTTTTTGAAATCATTGAACAAATTGTGAAACCGTTTTGGTCGGTTGATTGAATTTTTGTTGTTTCATATATTTTTTGCGTGTTAAAATATTTATTGTTTATCATTATAATAAATGGATAATATTGTTTGGAGGGAAAATGGTTTTATTTATTTGAAGTTTGTAGGGATTTTTTTTTCATGCAATTTTGCCAAGACTGTCGTTTTTAATGTTTAATTTAATATCAGTAATATGCTCTTACTTTCTTTAGTTAGAATTTCTGCTTGTCATTGCAATTCAGTAATTCTTTGACCCGTCTGTTCTAATTAATTGTATTTCATAAACTCCTGAATAATTTCCCGAATTAAACGCATCCATCTTAATGCAAATGATATTCTGCAATTAATGACCTCCGAAATTGAAGAATATCATTTGCACGAAGATTGATCCAAATAATTCCGTGAATTGCTCAGGAGTTTATAGCTGACAAACACAAACAAAATAACAAATTGGGCTACACAAAATTTATCAATTGCATTTTCATTTATTCACAGATATTACAGAATGGTAATTTTAAACCGTGTTTTTGTATATTAATAATGTTTTAGCACGCTATGGAGTATGTGTACGAATGCTCAGATGGTATAGAGGTTTGCACAAAAGAAATGAATATTTTCCCGATTATAGATTGTAATAGCAGAAATTTAGTTTGAAATGTGTTGTGAGTTTTTATATTTTTATTTATGCATCATACTTCACATAGATAAACCGTGAAGTTTTGTAAATGTATTCATAATGTGATGGACAGTGTTTACATAATCTAATCTAAAAGCTTCATTTTCCTTTTTTTGTGTGTGCATGGGACGTGGGAGGTGCAATTCCCTTTATAAGTCGAGTTGCCTATTATTTTATATATTTTTCAATACTGGATCGAATGAACTCCATTCAGCAGACGATAAGATGATTTTCTACAAATTTTATAAATAAAACAATAAAAATAACAATTAATGAGATATTCCAAACTTTTTATTATTTTTTTCCACATATCGTACACATAACAAGTGTCGTTGAACACAAAGATCGATATAATTATGCGGTAAACGCGAATGATGGATATTTTAAAAAGAATATGTTCTGACTGCGAAGAAATCTTTATTTGACATTTTTCTTGTTTTATATTGCATGCAGAGGAGGTGTCTTTTGGCTTACAGTTCTATACTTTCACAATATTTCTAATTAAATTTTTGAAAGTTCAAAATTTCAAAAATTTAGTTTGAAAAACCGTTAAATTTTGGCACTGTAAGCCGAAAATCTTGTACTCCACTAGCAATCTAAAAAGAATGCTTTGTCATCAGAATATAATATTTTCAAAATATTCACCATTCGGAACTTCTATATGACATTTTTACATAATTTTTTTACCATATTCCGAATTATCATATACCTAATAAACAAACCGTTTATTACATAATTCTATCGATCTTTGTTTCTGAGAAATTTCATTTTGAAAACTAATTTTGAAATTCGGAATCGGACTATTTGCTGGATATCTTGTACAACCTGGTTAAAATTATAAACCACGACATTTTGACAGAACATTTTAATGGACAAATATCATTACTGTAAACGAGAACTGGTGATGTCTTTTATAAATCTATTCTATGTTTTGTCAAATATACCACAGAAATCAACAGTTTTACTGGGACCCTATTTTCATCCTTTCAGAGTTTTCCTTGTACTTTTTATGCATAGATTGCGAAACTGACAAATTACGATAGACAGTTGTTATGAAGAAATATTTTTATTGTGAATGAGAACTAATAAAAAATAATGACAAATGTTAATTCTACCAAAAATGGATCACCAAAAAATGCCACAAAAATGAAGAGATTTCCTCATATTAGTCGGGATCACATTTTCTTAGTTCATAAAACGAGTAAAGATCTTTACATGATTAAAATGATGAATGTTTCTTAAAGAGCAAAGTTCTGGTTTTAAGTGTTCTCGTACTAAATGGTTCGATTGTGTATGTGAAACAAGTAAGCGAAACTTTTATAATAAGCAAAATAGAGATGTGAATATTGAAATATAATTAAAATATAAATATTTCTGTAGTAATTATTGAAGACACTAGTCTGAGAAACTGTTATGTAGCGTTAATGAAATTTAGAGCAAATGGGTAAGTGTGGTCGCAGATCGCGCAGATGGTTGCGATTAATATTTTTTTCAAATCAACTTATCCTTTACTTAATAAATCCAAATTATAAATTTTTAATTATGAAATTCCTCTATAGATGATAGCATCAGTAATTTTAATTTCCAAATCATTGTAAAACGAATTAATTCATTTTAAGCAAATTAAACATGTTCAAATCAAACTATTATTAAAAAAATAAAATTTTTTATTTTATTTTAATTTGAACCAAAAAAAAATGCGGAGATATAAATAATATTTGAAATTGTTGAAAATGAAAAAAAAAAAAGTTTAAATTAAAATTTAAATGCTGAATCTTCGCTAAAGTTCATAAAATAGGAAGAGAATTGAATTAAAACATATATTATAAATGTCAGTGTGATAAAACCCTAATAAAAGAAACCCTTAAATCGTTCAAAAATACGAAATCTCTTCTTATGAAATCAATCTTAATATAAAAATTTAATTTCTAGTTTCAAACTAAAAACCTTCTTTTTACTAGTGAGATACTTTACCTGCAAACTATGATTTTTACGCGAAAAACGTTGAAAATAAGGTTTACTCCTAAAACTTAAATCGCAAAAATTAATGGACGACAGTTAAAAAAGTATTTTAATTTTTAAAAAAATTCAAAATTTTGACATTTTATATGTCATACGAGATTTTCATTGTAAGTACACAAAATTTAAAGTATCTCTGTAATGCAATTTTTGAGTATGGACTATGTGGCTTAGGGACAGATAGAAGACATAGACGAATATAGTTTTGTCACGTGAACGAAACCTCAGCTAATATTTTTTTTTTTCATTTTCGTTTAGGAAACTTGCTTAAAACATAACGCATAATGATAAGAAACTTTACAGATAAACTTACCTTCTGAAAGAATTTTTCACGAATAAATATAAACATTATAATTATCTAAATGAATTAAAAGTTTAAAATAAATAAATAAATGAATAAAAATCTCCCTTCTCTAAGAATGATTAGAACCATTGTATTTACCATAACAACTCGTGTCATGAATTCATACTATCTTTTGAATAAAGGTGACAAAGTTCACTACGGAACATGAGACAACAACGTATAATTCTTTTATTCTAGTATACCAATTAGATATTTGTTTCCGTTTCTTTATTTTAATTTTTATCTTAGGAATCTTAATTATCCTGATTCTCTGTCTTGTAAATTTTTTTGTTTGTTATGTAAATTGCATAATAAGTCTCCTTATTTTTCATGTGTATTCATTTTTTTTTTCATTTATAAATTTTGAGCTTAAGTTACTTTTCTTAGCATTATTATTGCAGAAATAAATTATTGCACCACAAAAAGCAAACATGAATTAATCATTCTACTCGCAAGAATAGTTACATATCGTACATAATAGGCTCTGTGTTACAACGGAAAATATTCTCTAAATATTATTTCGTTACTGTGCAAGGCATTAACATAAATAGGTGGTTTATAAATGCATGCATTATTACGAGGATTGCTTTAAAATTTTGGAAAGCTTTATGTCTATTTTCCTTTAATTTTATCAATAACTGGGAATATAATGCATACCTATGAGAAACATTATTTATGTTAAAAGTAACAGAGCTGTACATGAAGAACGCTATGGGATATATTTTGACTTAAGGTTTAAAGTTTATAAATAATGCATTTAACATGCATAGCTTAGTAAAATATGTTTGCTAATAAATGCTGATTTCTCAATGTTATATATTAAGTTATAATTAAAATACAATAAATTTTAAAAAATTATGTTTAACATACCAATATTTGATTAATATGATTGCAGTTATAATTAAAATTCAGGAAAATCTTTAAATAAAACCATTTTAAATTAAAAATGAAGAGAGAATTAAACTTGATTATCTTCCCAGCTTTGTTCATTGCAATTCGATGCATTTACAGAATTTCACACAAATGATGTATACATCACGGATTTTTAAGTTTATTTCCAAATAAAATTTAATTTGACAAAATTTACACTTGTTATTTTAATAAAAGGCGGAACAAAAAATGCAAAACACAATATTACATCCGGAGTGCTTCGACTTTACAAATAGTGTTCTGCATACAAGTGGCATGGCAAAAAAAAGAAAAAAAAGAAAAAAATTATTCGAGTAGAAAACATTTGAATATAGCATATCGTTTGTTCTAATCATTGTAAAATGAATTCAACTTTCTTAAATTTGCATATTTTATTGTTTGTTTTCAAAATTTTAAAATATTTTCGGTCGATATTGTAAAATAGGTCTCCTTATTTTTCATGTGTATTCATTATTTATTTATTCATAAATTTTGAGCTTAAGTTAAATTTCTTAGCATTATTATTGCAGAAATAAACGATTGCACTCACAAAAGGCAAACATGAATTAATCATTTTTCTAACAAGATTACTTACCTATTGTGCATAATAGTCCTTGTGTTATAAACGGAAATATTCTCTCTATATTATTTCATTATTGTGCAAGGCGTTAACGTAGTAGGCGGTTTATAAATGCATGTATTATTACGAGGATATCTATAAGTATCTGGAAAGCTTTATGTCTCTTTTCCTTTAATCTTAGCAATAACAGGTAAAACAAAATTTAGTTATGAAAAACCTTATTCCTGTCAAAAGGAACAGAGCTATATTGAAAGAACGCTATGGGATATATTATAACTTAATGTTTAAAATTTACAAATAATACATTTAACATGCATAGCTTAGTAAAATACGTTTGCTAATAAATGTAGATTTTGGAAAGTTATACATTAAATTATAATTAAAATACAATAAATTTTAAAACTCTTTTGTTTAACATATAACTGTTGGATTAATATTTTTGCAGTTATAATTCAAGTCAGGATAAATCTTTAAATAAAACCATTTACAATTAAAATTTAAGTGTGAATTAAGCTTGATTTATCGTCCAAGTTTCGATAATTGTAATTTCATGCAAATAATGTATACAATAAGTATTTTTAAGTTAATTAAAAATTAAATTTAGCTGGGCAAAATTTACATTTGTTATTTTATGAAAATACGGAACACAAAAATGCAAAATACAATATTATAGCCGGAGAATAGACTTTACAGATAGTGTTCAGCAGACAAGTGGCATGAAAAAAAAAATCAATAAAAAAAATTATTCAAGGAGAAAACATTCGATATAACATACCGTTTGTTCTAATCATTCTAAAATTAATTCAACTTTTTTTAATTTGCATCTTTTATTGATTTTTTTACAAAATTTTTAAATATGTTCTACGGAAATTGTACATTAGTTCTTCATACATTGCATTTGTATTCATTATTTCTTTATCCAAAATTTTTGAGTTTTAGTTACATTTCGTAGCAATATTTTCGAATAAAAAAACGATTGTACGGACAAAAGGCAAACACGAATTAATAATTTCACTAGCATGACTAAGCTATCGTACATAATAGGCGTTGTGTTATAAAGCGAAATATTCTCTAAACATTATTTCATTACTGTGCAAGGCATTGACGTAGTAGCTGCTTTATAAATGCATGTGTTATTACGAGGATCTCTTAAAGGATCTGGAAAGCTTTATGTCTCTTTTCCTTTAATCTTGGAAATAATAGGGAATACAAAATGTATTTATGAGAAACATCATTCACGTCAATAGGAACAGAGCTATGTAAATATAAAATTAACGGAATGAGAATTTCACCCTGTTTTTAACATAAAATATATAATATGAAATTTAAAATTCTCAGGTTTATTTAAAAGGCGATTAAAATAATAAAATATAGATTTTTATAGTTAAATTTATTAAAAAAATTCTTAGTACTTTTAAAACATTAATCAGGTTTCTACTCAGGGAATATTTTCTTTTTTATACAATTTTTTTTCTATAATTAAAGAAAATATAAATAAAGCTAAACATTTTAAAGTTCATATTATGTATTTTGAGGAACAGAACTTGACAGAAAGAACGCTATGGGACATATTTTGACTTAAGTTTTAAAGTTTTCATATAATACATTTAGCATGCATAGCTTAGTAAAAAATGCTTGCTAATAAATGTAGATGTCTCAATGTTATGTATTAAATTATAGTTAAAATAGAATAAATTTTAAAACAATTATGTTTAACGTACAAATGTTGGATTAATATGATAGCGGTTACATCTAAAGTTCGGGTAAATCTTTAAATAAAACCATTTAAAATTAAATTTGAAGTATAAATTAAACTTCATTAATCTTCCCAGCTTCGATACTTGTATATCCATGCATTTTCAAAATTTCATGCAAATTATGTATACATTACGTATTTTTAAGTTTATTTACGAATAACATTTAACTGGACAAAATTTACCTTTATTATTTTAATAAAATACAGAACACGGAAATGCAAAATACAGTATTATACCCGGAACGCTCCGACTTTACAAATAGTGCCCTTGTATAGAAGTGGCATGAAAAAAAATCAATGAAAAAACTTATTCGAGAAGAAAGCTTTTGATATAACAAATCGTTTGTTCTAATCAATCTAAATGAATTCAACTTTCTTAAATTTTGTCTTTTATTATTTGTTTTCACAATTTTAAAATATATTCTGTGGAAATTGTATAATAGGCCTTCATATTTTTCATGTGTATTCATTATTTCTTTATCCATAAATATTGAGCTTTAGTTTTATTTCATAGCGATATTTACAAAGAAATAAACCATTGTACTGACAAAAGGCAAACACGAATTAATCATGTTTACTAGCAAATAGAGAATAGTTGTGAAAGGAAATATTCTCTAAATATTATTTCATTGCTGTGCAAGGCATAAACGTAAGAGTTGCTTTATAAATGAGTGTATTATTACGAGGATCTCTTTAAGGATCTGAAAAGCTTTATGACTCTTTTCCTTTCATATTAACAATAACAGGGAAAATAATAAGTAGCTATGAGATACATAAGTCACGTCAAGAGGGACAAAGATAACTCAAATAATGACATGTGACATACTTTGATTTAATACTAAAAATGTACATAAAATACATTTAACAAGTATGGCTTGCTAAAATATATTTACTAATAAATATAATTTCTTAATGTATTATATTAAATTATAGTTTAAATACAATACCATTTAAAACAAGTATGTTTAATGATATGTTACATGATAGCAGTTAAAATTCAAGATCAGATAGAATTTTATATAAAAACATTTAAAATTAAAATTGAAGTATAAATAAAACTTTATTATATTTTCTAACATCGGTAACTATAATCGCACGCATTTAGAAAATTTGCTACAAACTATGTATAGTAGCATAGATACATTACAAATATTTAATTTATTTCTGAATTTAAGTAAATTGGGCTTTGCATACATTTGTTATTTTAACAAAGGACGAAACAAGAAAATGCAAAATTATATAATTTATCCGCGTTTAAAAATAGTGTGATGCACGCAAATTCCATGGAAAAAAACATTTAAAGATATTAGGCGAGTAGAAAACACTTGAAATAATGCATTGTTGATGGTTTATAAATTGCGTATTTCACACAAGTCCCATAAAAAAAGCGAGTAGAAAACATTTGAAAAAATATATTGTTAATTTAATCATACTAAACATCCGTTTTCTTAAATTTCATAAAAATTTATAGCAACAAATTACTTAATAGTAGCCATTTTCCAACTAATTTTACTCTAATTTTTTATTTGAAAAGTGTTTGAATAAGTAATTAAATACATATTTATAAGTTACAACTGTGCAAATGTTGGAAACCTTTTTGCAACGTTTCCTTAGAGCAAACGTTGTTTTTGCTTATTTGAGTCTTTATAAATGTACATAAAATTTACTATGACCTTAAAATATACCATTTGTAACAGCAAGAACATTTAATATTAAAGAATGTTTTCTTTATTTGAATTTAAAAAAAAAACTATTACTAATACCGATGATGACAAAACGAAAATTTTCCATGTCATTGGTTCGTTAAGTGCACTCATTTTTTTTTTTAAACTCCCAAATATCAGCCAATTTGACTTTTAAAAAATCCTACCTTTATCTTTATTTTATCGTACTAAAGTTTCTTATACTTAAACCAATGTTAATTTTCCTAACAAGTATTTCAAGTTTTAATATGATTTTTTTACATACTTTGCATACATTGGATGATTTAAATCATTTTTTTTTTGTTATTTTAAAAGAAGAGAATTATGAAAGAAATTCTAGAAAATTGAAATGACACAAACTTGTGTCAAATAATCTCTCTCTCTCTCGATATATACATATATATATATTTAAAGTCTATTGAGGCAACCACGAAGAATATAATAGTTTCATAATGAAAAAGAATATCAGACTACAAAGAGCTATCATTAGAAACAGATGTTTGCATTTGCATATTTGAGCACTGCTGATCAAATAATGCCAGACTAGTAGAAACCAATTTCGTATTCTTGTAAATTTCTTCAATTTATATTTACACCTGTAAAAATTTTAAATGACAAATAATAATAATAATTATTATTATTATTATTTGCTATTGTCATTATTATTATTACGCACCAGAAGTACTTTATATATTAAAAAAATAATTACGTAATATTATAAAAAGTACAATTCGTGAATAATTTTCTAGATGCATTAAAATTAACTATATTTTATAATTAATGTAAAGAGTAATAAACCGAAAACAAATATTTTAAGTGTTTAGTAATTTTTCTTTGAAAATTTGTTTATAGTGGAAGCTGTATTTTTTTAAATGACGAGTTTTTCATGTTAAGTAACAAAAACAAAAACAAAATAGTAAAAAAAAAAAACATGATGCAGAGGTGCGAAAGCACAAGAAAGAAGAATATTGATTTGTAACTGATGTACTGAATTCAACATCGTTTTCTTTTTAAACAAATAGGATAAATCATGCGTTAAGTAAATATTATGAAATATTTTCCAACATTTTTAGAAATCACAAAAAAAATTATTTAGAGAAATAAGGTGTTACTCTCCATAGCCAAATATGCTTTCCAATGCTTTTGAACATATTGAGCTTGAACAGCCCTGTATTTGATATGTTGGTCGATATAAAAATCTATATAATGGTAAATTTAATTTTGCAAGAAAACGCCTAACAGTTTGAAACTTCTCTTTCAAGAATTTATATTCATTCAAAGAAACTTACTTGAATAATTTTGTTCAGCTTTAGTTTACGTGTACGTTTTTTTAATGCCAGTATTTAGTTAACATTTAATTAAAACTAAAATACTCCTAAAGCTACTGTAATCACATTTTCAGAAATTACCACCCATAGGCGACCATGTATACAATTTTATTCGTGGCCCTGTATATCATTTTATCTATATTCTGTAAACGTGCCTTAGTAAACTGTACGCGGTTTCGCTTAAAAATACCAACCGTCTCTTAAAATCACCTTTAAGTAAATTAAGCTCATGTTCAATAAATTTTATGAGGTCTTTTATGTAGCCCTGTATATCAGCATTTACATGCATAATATGTATGTGTAAAATATTTAAACACATATACCGGCTGTCCCAAAAATGACTGATGGATTTTAAAATTCAGTCATTTTTGGGACACCCGGTTTGTATGTGTATAGCATTTATACGCATAATATGTAAACATACAACATGCATAAATTTTGTAAATCTTAAAAGTGCATATCATAATTAAAAATGTATATCATCCATTTATCAGCCAACGATCGATAACATTCTGAGTTTCTGATACAATATACCATTTGAAATCATCTATGTGTTCCTGTTAATAATATGCACTTCGTATTATGCGCGAAAAATCTGGTATTAAACCTCAGAAACGTAATCAATTTTACTATGCAGGAACAGTATAATATCATTAAAATATGTCGAAAAACACATACCCCCTTTTTAACTATTGAATAATATTATCGCTCTGAGTAGTCCTGTAAACGAATGATAACTATTATTTTTACCACATACTTTAGTGCACTTCGTAAGTACATATAAATTTCAATATGTTTGACATAATGTGACATCTTTAAAAAAATTTTTAAACGATTTTTTGCCATAGAACGTAATGTAACGAAAAAAATTTTGACTGTCCGTATATATATATATATATATATATATATATATATATATATATATATATATATATATATATATATATATATTAAAAAAGCAAGAAGTTGCATGCTAAGTTAAATTCTTGCTTGGATAAATGTCAGTAACTTCTAACAATCTGAGGACAATCGGAGTACATTTACGAGAGTTTAAGCGCGGACAGGCGGTCAACCAATCCTAAATCACAAACACATTTCAATTTTGTTAGAAAGTATTAAAAAGCCTGTGTTAGTTTCATTTAGAAGTTTTTTTAATTTTATTTCAGTAGCACGTTCTCAATTTAATACCAAAGAAACAGATATCAATTACTTATAACTATTAATTACCATAAACGTTTTTTTTCTTCTTACGAAAAACAGTTTTTTAAACAAATTTGTTAAAATATCCATATTAATTATTTGCATATTGTTTCACGATATATACGGAATGTAACAAGATGTACATTATAATGAAAACTGTTTTGAAATATCCCAAAATTATATCATTTATAGTTTAGTATAGTGGTAATATAAAGAAAAAAGCATTTAATTAAACATCATGAACACCAAAAGAATATTTGTTATATTGGCTATACGATTTTTTCCAGGTTATTTCTGCATTACCTGCATTATCCGTCAGTGCAAAACCTCAGAAACACGCTAATCTACCAATTTCTTATTTTCAACTGTTTTTTTTTCCTTTTCTTTTTTAATATATACATTAATTACAAATTTCTTAAACAATTCCATGCAAACTTATAAGTCGCACGTTGCACGACTTTGCAGAAGGCTAATAATAAAATTTGTTAATAGATATGAAAATTGTATATCAATATATGTACATCAGATAAAACTGTAAGTCATATATTCAGCTGCCATACAAAAAAAGAACTTTATTTCGTGCACATTAAAAATCTTGAAAATATATGAATTTATATGCAGGGTGATTAAAAGTGTTCACGAAATGATATGAAAAATCAGGCATAAGACAAGGATAAAATATCAAATAGGAACATATCGCCCGCAAACCACTTATTGAGTAGCAAATACATGGTGTTTCATCATAACTCAATTTGGGTTGACGGTAATAAATTTCAGAAAACTGAAGTATATTATAAAAAAAAACATTTAACACACATTGTCACTTTTTTAAATGTGTTAAAAGCAAAAATGTGGTAGAAGTTTGCTTTATGCGCGCCAGTAATATGCACCGCGCAATTTGGACCGTGATAGTCAGTTTATACTGTTTCATTGATTGCTTGAGCAATGTGTTTTTCCAGATCTTTTTGTAACGTTATCACATTTCTCGCAAAATAAGGTACATATCGTTGCATTGTCATGACAATGTTTTTCTTTTCTTGGAAATTATTACTTTCAAACTGGGCGTAGCTAGAATGAAACATTCTGTATTTGTGACTCAATAAGTAGTTTGCGACCCTATGTTCCTATATGATTTTTAACCTTATTGTATGCTTGATTTATCATAACATTTTGTCGACGTTTATATATATATATATATATATAAGAAAAGAATTATTATATTTAAACAAAACTTTATTCGTATCGCGTGCTTCAATTAATTATGTTAACTTCAAACTTTAAATACATTTTTAATATTAACTTTAACTTTCATGTAATAATTCCTTCATTAAAAGCTTCATTTCTAAAATGAAAATTAAATAAGTTTACAACATCGAAAATCTCTAAGAAAAAAGTCATTTTGCAGTCATTAATCTTACTTTTGTAATGAAAGATGCAGAAATATTTGGAATATTATACGTAAACATAATTAGACTGTTAAAAATAAGATTAATAAAGTTTTCATTTAATTTCTTCTTTCATGCAGTCTAATATCTGATAGTTAATTACATCATCAACGTATTTCTCAATAATAATTTGAAGCAAATCGTAATTATGCAACTTATTATACGTATCAGTTTAAAGTAAATGAACTAAACAAATTGGAATAATAAGATAAAAATGAAAGTTAATTAAACAGTTTAAAATGTGTTTTTTGTTTGCATAATGTCTAATAAATCGCTGTATTTAAAATATCGTTATGTGTGCTAATAAGGCTTTCATTACTTCTTTATAGATGGAGACGCCGAGTGTATTATGATAGTTTTTAATTTAACATAATACGAAAAACACAACAAACATTAAAGTTATTTGAATGTTGTATGAAACATGCCATTTTATTATAATTTATCTTTCAAAAAATTGCCTAATTTGTTTCAAATTTTTCTACATGTGATTAATTAATACAAGTCTTACTGTGTTAATTTACGTGTAAAAACTTTCATTATTTTATCTTAATGTATAAACTGTTTGATTAAAAATAATATATATATATATATATATTTTAAAATAAAGAAAATATGGTTCAATAAAGTATTCATGAGAACAGGATATATAATGTTGTTTAATTAAATGTGTTATATCTATATTGAAGATTTTCCGAAGCGAGATGATAAAAACTGGTTAAAACCTTTTCTTTAATATGGAGACGATCCTGGAATTATACTCACCCAAGTTTGGATACCCTGCATCTAAAGACTATGTTGTTGTTTAATCGATATTTTTTCCCAATTGCCGAGCATAGGTTTGAGCATTGATCGCTTTTCATTTATGAATGAAAGATGGGAAAGATTGAAATGTTCTTTATATAACGCCGATAGTTCTCAGGAGTTAGATGAAAAATCTATTATTTTTTTACTATATTATCACTAGGGCTATCTGGAGATAAGTCAAAAGTGAATATTATCATAAGAATCAATAAAAAATAAAAGTAAATAAATAGTTTATTAAAGAATAAATAACTATTGCCGGGTTATCATGTGAGGCACCTTTTCTTGCAATTGCGCCAATGTGATGCGTATAGGACTTCTTTGTTCCTTTTTCTAGGAAAATCTTCTGATTTAACAAAAAATGAGCAATAAAAATAAATTATGAAGAAAGGCAATATGATTTAATGCTAAGTGTGCATTCGGGTGACACCAAACTGGTCGCCAAGTGCGGTTAGTATTTAAAAAAACCTAAATAAACACCATAAACATTTAAAAGAAATCATTCGTTGTATTGGCTACTTACTACTACGATTTTTTCCAGGTTTTTGCTGCATTACTTACATTACACGTCCATGCAAAACCTTAGAAACACGTTAATCGCCGTGTACATCGCCGTTCTCATTTCTCGGAATATAGTTGATATGTTGTCAATAAGTAAAAAGTTTTGTATAAGGATAGAGATAGACCAAGGTAAATCCCCTAAACCAATCCAGGGCCGTGCAGTATGGAGTGAACTTTATAAAGAGTACAAATGAAAAGTCATTTAGGAGCGCCTTTACGTTAGATTCTGTGCAACGCCGGTTTTGAGCTAGAGCGCTCAGAAAAAAGCCTTTTTATTCATCGAACGAAAAAACAAAATTACGACAGATAAATAAAATTGAAAATGATTTAAAAGATCAATATGTGATTTTAGTTTACTTTCTTATCCTTTGATTATAATTTCTTATCTATATTTAAAAATACAAAATATATATTTAGACTGTGTCATTGTTTTCTTACAGACACTTAGCCTCAGATTATTTTATACAAAAATAAATAAATAATAAATGATATTACAATTAAAGCCTAGAAAGAATGCTCTAGTTCTGGTCAGTATTAATATATAATGTAGCATGCATTGCCTAAATTCCTACTACACAAAATCAATATGATAGAAGAAAAAACTGATCAAACTATCCTCAGTGTCTGATTGATAAAAAAAAAAAAAAAAAAAAAAAAAAAATCGTAAAAGGGAAAAACGGACATTTTTTTCTTTTTTATATGCAGTAATAAATGAAAAAAACAGATAAAAAGCAATTTGTATTGTGAAAATGATTTCCTTAAATATGATTAATGTAGTTATACCTAAGAATAGTAGCAAATCAGTGTGCTACTACAATTCACACTACAGTGAATCATTTATAAAAAGTAATTGCAAATACAAGAAATTTTTTCCATCAAAAATCTATTCAAGATTTTGGAGATAATTTTGTTAAAATGAAGTGGTATATCGTTTTTCAGTGGGTTATGTTTAAATTCAGCATTCAATTATACATTTTGATTTCCAGCTCTTTGTTTTTGAATCACATGGACATAACATAAAAAAAGTAGATTACATTTATATATTTCAACAAGGTTTCCAACAAATTATTAATATCAGATAGAAGATTTTTCTCTAACTTATTTACACTGGCTCTATTACGCAAAAACTCGAATTTTCAAACAAAATTTTCCAAGGATTATTTTTTAATGAATTAAAAAAAGAAAAAACTTTTTGATCTTTTTTTTTAATATAACGAGATCAGTTGCTGTAGCCTATTATTTGGTAGTTACAAAATCTTAAAGAAAAAAAATTCTGCATCACTTAAACTTTTATACACACAAGAGACAGATCACTACACTACTTTCATAATATATATTTTTTCAATAGCCTTAAAATAGATGAAAAGTAGCTTTACCCCGAACTTTCAATTTTCCTCTATAGATATAATCATACATGTCACATTTTGCATAGTGGTCGCAGAAAACATCTACATGTAAACTTTTTTCTTAATTTTTATCATAACAGGAACATTTTATATTAAATAAATCTACAAAAAAAAAAAAAAAAAAAAAAAAAAAAAAAAAAAAAAAAAAAAAACAGTTTAATTTTTAAATTCCACAGTAAATGTGATAATCAATTTTTTCACTAACTAATGTTATTATGTATATGTGTATACTATATATATATGCATATATATATATATATATATATATATATATATATATATATATATATATATATATATATATATATATATATATATATATATATATATATATATATATATATATATATTGATTATATATTAATTTTGGTAAGTATTACCGTTTTTTTTTTCATTTATATAATGTAATAACCAAAACCCGAATTTTTGTTTATAACTTTATCAATGATGAAGAACTGAAAATTACTGCTTAGGTTAACACAATATACACATCTTCTGTAAATTCGTAAATTTAACAATTTTGTGTTAAAAAATGTGAAATATGTATGAGAAATAATAATTTTCTGTTAACTATTTTTATAGTATTTTTTTGTAATTATTTTTACATATTTTTAATGGATTTATGGAATATCAGATACGGAGAGGGTCAAATTTTGAATATTTTACTTTTTGATTAGTTTATAATAATGTAGAAGTCCTAGTATACAACGCGATTGTTGGGAAATATGTTTCACACCCGCGTTATAGCTTAACTGCGGTATATCGGAAAGATATCCATAAAATGGTATAAAATGATGAAAACACTTACCCGGTTTGTGAAATGTGATTAACTTTACGATTCATTGAACACAGACTTAATCTTACACTATTTTATAAAAGTCCGTAAGTCCTGTTCGGCGAACTGAGGCGTTTCGTTACTTTTCGGCTTATTGTTTCATACTAGCAAGATGGAGTAGAAGAACACAATGTGAATAATTTTGCCTTGCCATCCAAGAGCATAAAAGTTTCAAATACAGTGGACTCTCTCTATTCCGAACCCTCATGGGACCGACCAAAAATGTTTAGGTTATGGGGGTGTTCAGTATAGAGAGAGTGTCGGAAATGCATTACTACTACTACTGTGTATTGAATTTACAGTCGGTATAAAATATTTAGCATGGTTAGTCATACTATTGTGTAATCCTAAACTAAATTTAGTCAGTTTTGTACTGTACCATCTCTTTTTTTTTTATTAACAATTTTTTACAAAATATTAATTTACATTACAATACACTTCTTGAAAACATAATCAGTACATTACTTAAACGAATAATTTATGTCTGTTTTTGCATTGTATGTGCTCATGCAATGTACATATTATCTGGCTGTTTAAGAAGTGGAAAAACTTTGAAGTGATGTTCAGATACATAGTTCAACAGGCCTTGAATGAATCTTTTTAGTCATATTGCTTGAATGTAATCATCGTTCGTCTTATTTCGTCAGTCTCTTCTGGTTCTGCTTCAAGTACATGCTTCAGGTACTCTTCTGGTACAGATACATAATGGCAAATCTTTCTTTTGACATTTTCCCAACTATGCATTTTCGCTTCTTTTCGCTTGAGTTTTGTTTGGAAGGGCTGTGAAAAACAAATGGTTTCGTTAGCATTGAAAATGTTTGCTGTATGGAAATCCTTCGCTTTGTTCTGAAGTTTAATTTTCTAATCTTCCACTCTGTCAATATTTTCATCTGCAGCTTCACCATTGATTATTTTCAATTGGATGTTACGTTAAATTTTGAAATAAGTCAACAATCCTTCTGATGTTTTTAATTCTGTAATTTTCTGAAAAATCTGAAGTAGGAGTTCAGTGACAGGATGATTATTTCTTCGTATTTGACATAAAATCTTCCGGGCATTAATGTTTATGTTCTTGTTTCCCGTTTTTTCCCCCAAAATTCTCTACTTATTTGAGTTCGTCAAACCTTTATATTCTTCTGCATCAAGTTTTACTGAATTTCCATGATTAGGAATTTTCCTGAATCTCGATTCCAAACACATGTTCAGTTTACAGAGAGGTGAAGTAACAATGGGGACCGAAAGTAGCGTTCATAATAGCGGGGTGTTCAGAATACAGAGAGTTTATCTTATGTTAAGTCTATGGAGGTTTGCCTGGACTATCGAAATGCGTTCATAATGCCGGGGTGTTCAGATTAGTGAGTGTTCAGATAGAGAGAGTCCACTGTATTTTTCTAAATTACCATTTGTTCAGAATTAGCTGTGGATTGCTTTTCTGCCAAATGCGGTAAAAGTATGTAGTTCAATCGAACTATAGTTTAAATGTTTAAATTATTCTTAAAAGTATAATTTTTATAATAAAATTTAAACATATAAATATCACTGAGCATATTTGAACTGTTACGCGAGCAATGCTATGTGGTTTTACCAGTGTTATATAATGCTAATTTTATGTTATAAAAATTAATTATAATTTTTTGTATGAGAATATTTATTGTTAATTTAGCATTTCTTTTAATTTCATATATGACAGGAAATTACTATATTTTTAATAAAGAATGTCCGTAATATGAGATAAAATTTACATAAAAATTGGATACCATTGCTAACTAAACATAAAGTCTTTTACATAGCTGTTTCTCTTGACCTACTGAAATAGTTACAAAATCTGCTAACGGTTTTCGACAATATATACAATTTAAATTTGTCGTTCGTTAAAAAGTTTAATCAACAATTCTGTTAAACAATTTTTTTTAATTTTAAATTACGTAACTTTTTTTAATTTTTGATGAATGATTAATCTAAAGTGCAGTTTTTGTCAAAAAGTAGTAACTAATCTATACGTACGTCACTGGAATTAACATTCCTATCTTCTATGTCTGTGAGCATTTGTACGAGCATTTGAGTTTCAAGCCGAAAGTGTGTTCATTATACGGAAATATATCAATTTGTGTTTATTTGTTAAGCACACACTTTTGTACTACTCACAAGCCTTTGAAACATTCTTTGATGTTCTGAAAAAATTAAAACAATTCAGTTTTTAACTACATTATGTTACAAGTTAATGGAATATTTAAACCGTATTATATTTTGCTTATATTTTGTTATTTAGAGATCTTATTCATTAAAAGAAAATTTCCATCGTTTTATTTAAATGACTTTATTAAAGCTTAACATTTAACGTAGACAATTTTACAAAACTTTTTTTTTAATTTCGTCGGGAGCTGTAAGTAAAATGACCGCCATTAAGAAAGAAATAAACAATAGAATGTTCTTAAGAATGCATCCAACCCACCACCCAACTATTGTGGGACAATTATATAGTTCTTGAAGTACACTAAATAGTCGTTACACAGAAAAGATTTGGTGGCAATGGGGAACAGAGTTTACGTAATGTTGAATAATCCTGCTAAAAGGTTTTACAGAGAGCACTAAAAGAGTAAGAAATTACAATACTAAAAGCGATAAAAGAGTAAATGATAATGTATGGTTTAAATTGTTTTAGAGGCGTGATAAATTATCGCTTTTTAAAATGTATGTTTCGAATAAATAGGATATATCTATTTAAAATGTTACACAAACAGATACAATAAAATCACGCAAATCATTGTTTTTATATAGGATTTTTTAAATAAATGAAAAGCGTTTTTTAAATTTATTTTTTCTTTACTTTTTCTTTTAATTTATTATTATTTTTCTTTACTCGTTCATGGTAATTTTTTTCTGTATTATTTTTTTTGTTGTTAATTTCTTAAATATCTATCAAAAGTAAGCTTAAATTCTTAAGAAAACGGTTGTTTTTTAAAATAAGTATATGTTAAAACATGAAAATGTATTTGAATATTGTTTGAGTCGCCTGATAACATATAATCAGTCAATTCTGGTGCGTAACCGTAATAAGCATATACGAATTTTTATAAACACGAAATTTGCCAGTGCAATTTTTTAGCTGATGAAGATATACAAATGTTACTTATGTAGAATATCTTCAAGTATGATGTTTCTTCTCAATCATATTTTTTTTTCTTTTTACATAGAAAAAATATGCAATCTCTGTGCTGTAGGTATATTTTTACTGTTTCAATTGCTTTGTTCAGATAATCATGGACATTTTAACGACAAAAAATTAGCCATATTACATTAATTGTTATAATCGTATTTTTTCACTCCAGCCTGAAATTACAATAAAAATAAATAATAAAGATAAATAGTATTATTTTCCAAAAATATGCTGCATTATAGAAGTTAAAGAGATTTAATAAGGAGCATTTGACATTGAAAAGGATTTCATTTTATAAAGAGTGTATGTATTCATAAATGAAAATTCGTAAAAGAAAAAATAATAAAATAAATTAAGATATCATTTACAATGAAATTTCTGCCATATTCGACTGTTTGATTGGTGCAATTGTTTTGTTATGAGAAGGGACGAAGTAAAATAAAAAGAAAGAGTACAAAAAAAGATATTAATAGCACGTAAAAAATCTTAACACTTTAAAATAGAGTAATTTTTTTACAATAAAATGTCTTATGAGTTTACTTTTTCATAATCAAAATCATTATTTTTGCATTATTTTGTTATCCAGAAAAAATCTCATCTACCAATTCGAATTTATCGTTTGCGCTGGCGTGATAAGAATATGATTGTTTCATTTGAATCCATCTTTAATCTTTAAAAAATCGAAATAAGTGGAACATTAATATGCGATTTAAAAATTTTCTCTATTTCAAACGGGAATATTCAAAGGATAACCTTATCAGGTTACCTGCTGTGCAAAAATGATATTTTAATATACCCCCAGCCGCCAGATATTTTCATACTTAAAAAAATTAACAGCTATTTTTTTAAACATCTAAATTTAAAAAAAAAAATAATATAAAATTCGCTTTTCAAAATTTACATATAAATCTGTAGAAAATTTTGATCATCATCTACGTTCAAAAAGTAAATTTCATGCGAAATTTCATGAGGAATATTTGGTCCAAACAGATTCAGTGCAACAGTGGGAGCATTTGCTGATAATTTCATAAACTAAAAATTCGATAGATCTTCAATGGATTTTACTGATTATTAATAATTAAGTTGTTTTCATATCCAAATTTAATATTCGGTTATAATATTGTCTGACTTGTTGCATTAAATAAAAGTATTATAAAATATTTAATGATTTTAATGTCAATTAAAAAGCAGATTTTTTGCTATTATAATTTTATAAATCGAAACTGCATTCCAAATATCAACTTTATTGCTCGAATGAGTTGTAAATTAATGTGATAAAATGTGATTTTAGAAAGATCCTTTCGTGTTTAGTTTCTTTAAAAATCAGTTCAAGTGGCTCGGATGACTATGTATATTTTAGAAAATTCTACGTAATATTTTGTAACTTGCAAACAAGAAATTTATTGAAAAATAGAAATGAAAATCATTTAAATAGTTTAAAACGTCATTCATATTTTTTTCCTGGAAATTTTCAATTTTTTAAGTTGTTGTTTCATTAATATAAACTTCCTAGACGTGAAGCATACCATCTATAGTATTTATATGCATCAAGCACTATATAAAAATTGTAGATATTAAAAATACATATCGAAAATAACAATGCAATTTCCTCTATTATTGTTCAAAAGCTCAAATAGTTCATTATTGCTCAATTTTTTCTGTAGCCAAATATTTTAGGTTGTTCTTGTATTTGAACAATATATTATGTGCATAGCATATTATACAGCAAGTGTCTTGTATTAAACCTCAGTGATGCATGTATTTAAATATCAATACTAAGTAATAATAGTCAATAAAAGTAATGCAATCATATTAAAAGTCACTGAAGATATTTTCCCTGCAGAAAAGAATGCTACAGATTTTTTTTTTTTGAATACTTATGTAAATGAACCATAAATGTTACAAATTCAATGCCGAACTCACCGTAATAAATCTAAATAATATCTCTGTATTTCATGTGAAACTAACAATATTTACCCAATTTAAATTTTCCATCAGGGTGAAAAAAGTCCAGGCCAGGATTCGAATCAGGGATGTATTGGCTGAATTTTTTCACCATCATGAAAAATTTAAACCTGATATAATTAATTTACCGATTGAAAAATCCTGTTATAAATTAATCTAATATTTACCAGAGTTAAAGCACGGACAGACTGCCAACTACAGCGGACAGCGAGCAGACAGGCAACCGTAGCCATAAGCACTTTTCAACTATGTTGGAAAAAGTTAACAATGTAATAATGTTAAAAAAAAAAAGCCATCGAGTTACCTGGAACATAGAAATACATATTATATGTTTAATTAAAGAATAGAAATAAACTTATGCAGTACTTTCAGAGTATTATTGTAAAATATTCTTAAAATAGAGATATCATCACAAATAAAATAAAACTAGATTACTTTTATTATGCCGTGTTTGATTTTCCATTAAAAGACAAAGAATAAAGAACGTAGAATCATTTTAAAAAAAAAAAAAAAAAAAAAAAAAAAAAAAAAAAAAAAAAAAAAAAAAGATGCAATTTAGCAAAAAACAGTGTGCTGAAATAACATTTTTATAAGTGAAGTTATTTCGCCATAAAACAAATGAACTCTCCAATAAAGAAGAATCATTTGATGAACGTTAAATTTTTCTTGTAGAAAATTTATATATTTTACAAAAGATTAATTTAAGTAAGCAGATTTATAATATGTTTCGAAAAAATGGCTTTAATAAAATTATATTTTATTTTTCATAAATTTCGAGGTCATCAGACCAGAAAATTACCAGAATAAAGAATTATGGTATAAGCTTGTGAAATTTTCAAATAAAAATTATAGTATTTATTCTATTACCGTTATAGTTAAAACTAAGATTTTTTTTTTTAATAGTAGGTTATATTTTATAATTATTTGGTAGGATTTATTTTGTTCAGCTTTTTCCTTTAATGTATTTTTTGCTGTTTTTTATTTGTTAATGTTAATTATTGTGCGAATGTTTTTGAAATATAAAATTACGTTAATAGTGTGATAATTTTCGTTACATAAAAAACATACACTAACATCTGAGTTTTAAAAGGTAAATAAGTATGCAAATAAAGGGAATTCTATTTATAAAGCTCTAATAGTCATATTAATGTAAATCTCTAAATGAAACCTATATTACAAAGCAGTGTATACAGTATTTTCGTTTAAGTGAGTAGATTTAAAATATTTAGCCTTCAGAATAGTAAGATTTTAAAAAATCCTATTTATAAGGAATACCATCAAATTTGATGCTCTTAAAGAAATAAAAAAACGCAAATATTTATTAATCTTTAAAATATTTTTAAAGTCCCAACTGAAAGATTTAACATAAACTAGCATTGTTTCATAATTTTTTTAGCGCACTGTTAAAACAAACATATATATATATATATATATATGACCCGTGGAATTGCCCATATATATATATATATATATATATATATATATATGGGCAATTCCACGGTGTCAGATGTAAAATTTGCGCGAAATTTATTCATAAAAACTTAAAATTCTTAGAGATAAAATAATCATACTGATCCAAATATTTTTTTTTAATATTTACCTATACATATATAACCATAAAACATAAAAATAATTTCTAGCAAAAATTAAACTTAAAAAAAAATAATAAAATAAAATCTCACGGTGTCCGACGTAAGAGAAAAGGACATAAGAATGAGAGACATCAAACTAAAATCTAATATTCAGCTGAATGGTTTATTCTGTAATGTTGTAATTACTTTCATATTACAGATCACTGATACAAGATAAATAACTCACAAATTTTCATCAAATTAGTGTGATATTAAGTCGCAAAATGTTAATTTTAATCTTTAGTGTCGGACGTAAAATGAGTAAAATTAACTTGTTGTCAGACGTAAATAAATTTTAAAAAAAGACTTAATTAGCATAGTACCTTTGTTTTTACAATTTATCTATGATAGCATATTGGACATTGCTTACAGTTATGTTTAATATTTACATAAGTATTTATAAGTTAAATTTTGGTCATTTAAAATGACCTTCTGCCTTGTACATCACAGATTTCAATTTCATCATCATTTATTTGGGTGATGCACCCTGAATAAAATACAGACTCATATTTGACAACTAGCCAGTCATTTAATTTCATAAATATGGGGAATTTATATTTATAGAGAAATATGAGTGGAAGAGATAAATTGAAACCCCTCGTCAACGGCAAGTTTCGGAATCATCGCTATTTTAAAAATGTTAGAAATCTGCACTGCGTTTATGAAAGCCAAAGTATGAATGACAAGTGATATATTCGATGAACGAATGAAAAAGGAGTCTAGAAAAGTATTGTCTCATCGATAACTGTCCTGCTCATCCCAAAAATATCCCAGGTTTTAAAAAAAAAAAAAAAAAAAAAAAAAAAAAAAAAAAAAAAAAAAAGTCTTTTTACCACGCAATGTGACTAGCGTGGTTCAACGCATGGATCAAGGTATAATTCATGTTCTGAAATTGAAATACAAAAGTCGTGTCGTTGTACGTTACATACACCAAATAGATCTTCGCGAAAAAGATCTATCCTGCACATGCTCAACCTGTAAACCTATTAATCTTCAATGCATTTCCTGAGTGCGTCCTGGGAAGACGTAACATTAACTACCATTGAGAACTGTTTATCTAAAGCCTTTGATATTGATGGCACTTTACAAAACGTTGACATCACAGAAGAGGATCAGTATCAAGAAGAATGCAAAGATTGCGACTTGTTTGTAGAAATTGTCGACCAAGTTGTGATAAGTGAAATTTGGTCTATGGCAGATATAATCGCAGACGTCAAAAGTTCCGATGAACCAAGCTCTTTCGAAGAAGTAGAAGACGGCGCGCATGAAGAAACAGATGTACCAGCCATACGGATATACCAGTCGAATCTGTAATGAGCTCCTTCAGCTTACTTCAACTGTATGCCTCTTCGATAGCTGCTGGTTCCGCTGTTGGAGATTTTTTTTCTACCACATCAACAAAGCAGAAAACTTCCTAATAAAATCTCGTCCTAGGTTGCACCAAACCAAACTGAACAATTTTTTCTCAACAAATTAAAACTATATCACGAATTTATAATGTATCGAATAATTATTTTTCCTTACATACATTTAGTTTGTCTTTCAAAATATTTTTATGAAAATTTGTTATTCTTCCCCTTTAAGCATATAATGCATTTATAGCATATAATGCATGCTTTTTTCTAAAGATTAACAAAATTTTCATTCTATTGTCTTTTATTTATAATTTGGCAGAGAGTACTACATAAAGGCATTTTAAAGTTTTTACTGTACAGATATTCAATAAAATTTTGGATAAAATAAAATTATCCGTTTTTTCAATATCTTAAACTCAAATTTTCTAGAATATTTAAACATTGTTAGAAATGGGTAAAATAAGAGTTATAAATGGCTAAAATTACGTTAATAACAATGTGCACGGTTTTTATATGCATTATCATTCGAGAATCTAGGAATTCTGGTTAAGATACGATCCCGCTTAACATACGAAAAGCTCTCGGTCCCTTGATTCATACCTTAAACAAGTTTCATTGTATGTAGTTTTACATATTTTTAACAGCTAAGAACTATGTAAATAACACAAATTATTTTAGATTTGCTTATATTTTTAAACATGTGGTGCACCTAATCCTACTATTACTTTTAGAAATCTTGGTGTCAGACGTAAAATATTTTTTACGTCCGACACTGTTCATTTGAAATAAAAATAATTATTTGGAATTTAATTTGATTGCATATTTTCAATAGTATATGAAATCATTATTTGCAGGGAAATTAGTTTGTAAAATACTCCAACCAATTTTGTGTAGTATAAACTTTTAGGCAATTTGGTGTCGGACGTAACTTTCCCAAACTGCCCGGTATAAAAGAACTACAAAAAACAAAGATATAATATTTAAACATAATTTACATATGGCACATTCTTCTGAAGTATTTTAGCAAGTATTTCAACCAATTACAATTTAAAAAATACTTTAATTTCACTCCAAAATGTAAATTTGATAAATATCTTATAAATGAGTCATGTCAACATGCCTTATAATACGTTTATTCAAAACCTTATTACTTCCTCAAACTTGAAATTCTGGCTTTGCTTTTGTTATTTTCTCATAGTTCAATTTATGACCTTTAAAATTATGTCTAATTTGTGAAAAATAAACTATTTTGAAAATTTGGTCACCATGTCCCCATTTCTGTGGAATTGCCCGGTATCTATGTATGGTGAATCTTGATATTGAAATCAATATCTAATAAAGTGAACTAGTTTAAGGTTTCTGAAATAAGATATTATCTTTTCATATAAAAAAAATAACTTCTATTTGCCCATTATTATTTTTTGTTTATTTCTGTAAATAAAATCACACATTTCTTTTTTTCTAACAGTTTGTTGCAATTTCAGATTCATAATTCTAAACATAATGAGCTGAATTTTTAAACAAGATTTAGGAAAATAATTTATTTAATAATAGGATGATAGTTATAATTGAAATTTAGAATAACAAATATTAAAATTACGCACATTTTATTCTTTCACATTACTGTGGAAAATTAAATTAACTTTAACGTTAAATATTTAGATACTTATTACGTGTGTTTATAAAGAAAAGAATACATTAAATTTTCGGTATGTCTGTTTAAAGTAACTTCTATCCGCTTAAAATATATTATTTGTACATTTATTTATATTTTCAAAAGCATTACGATTATGCAAATGAAAAGATTTCTTTCCTTAACATCCGCTGGTAAAGGAAACCGGGAATTCCATTCAGAATATACTAAATTAGCTCAGATTTTTTATTTATTTATTTATTTATTTATTTTTGTGGAAGTTTTGTCGTGGTTACAAAGATGTAATAAGGATAAAGTAATTTAAATTAAATATTACTTTGAAAACATTCTTTCTTTTACTCACTTACATTAAATTTGAGGTTTTAGCTCGAATACATTTTCTTATATCATATATATAGTAAATTCCATTTACTTATTTAAATAATTAATGGATGTGTGTATTAAAATAAAAGACAACTATATACTTTTTAAAAAAACTTACAAATGTTTTCAAAAAAATAAAAAAAATGCATAATTTTTTCATTTGTCCAAATATTCAAATGACTTTTTTTTAAACAAAAATATAAAATTAGGATAAAAGCTTATTAGTAAATATGTTCTGATCTTTAATAGCGTAATGCATATCATTTTAGATTATGATAAAGATTTTAAAAGGTACAAAATCACCAAATCAACTGTGTTTGTTTAAATAATTTGTAATGAAAATAATTTAAAATGCTTACACTCTAAAAAAAAAATGTGTAAATTTACACACAAAAATGTGTAAATCGATTATACAAAAACGACATGTCTATATGTGTAAATTTGTGTGTAAATTGCGTCAAATGTGTAAATTTCATAATACACATTTTAATGTGTAATTTGATGATAAGTCCAAATGTGTAAAAGTTATCTGATAACACTTAAAATACACACTTTAATGTGTGAATTGCACTAAAATACACATATTTCTGAGTACTATTTTTACACATATATCTGTGTAATATTCTGTTTTTACATATGTTTTTGCGTAATAAGAAAATACACATAATGCTGTGTAATATGCAAATTACACATATGTTTGTGTTATATACAGAATACACAGATTTGTATGTAGTATTCTGTTTTTACACATATGTATGCGCAACATGCAAAACACGTATTTTTGTGTAATATTTAAAATGCACAGTGTTGTGTACATAGCTTTATGTTATGCGTTGATGTATAAATTGAAAAAAAAAATGCTTTCATGATCGCGAAATAAAATTGCATTAAGAACAAACTCATATGCTTGACATGTCTTTTCTTTCTACCAGATTTGTAGACTTAAAGCAAGACCACAAATCATTATACGCTTAATTTACAAGAAACAGGGTCGTCTCAAATTATAATCTATTTCCTTTATGTTAGAGATGTTTTGTAATCCGAATTGTAATTTATGAACAGGGATGTATAATTTGAATGCAGACAGCGTGGAGACTGTCTTCTAAATTAAGTTAAAAATTAAACTTTTTTCACTCTATCTTACAATTGTAACAACTTGTGTTGTTTTTAATAGATTCATAATATTCTCTTTTAGAAATACATGTACATTTTTTTCTCCATATTCTGAAAATGGTATAACTTTAATTGTATTTATAACGGACGGAATACTATTTTCTTCTTTTCACTTGTTGCCATGTAAAATAAAACTATACATTTTATTTCTTTTTTAATAAATTATTACAATCTTTTTGTATGTGTTAAATGTATTTTCGTACTCTCTTTAAAAACTTTTGCTCACTTTAACTTCCAAAGTTATCATCACACATGTAAAGTACTACAGATAGTTACTATTTCTAACCGATAACGTTCAAAAAAAATTTTTCTTTAATGTAATTTTACCAAATGAGTGAAAAAGCGTCCAGGACAGGATTCGAATCACGGATCTTTAATTTAAGTTGTCAGTCTGGCATTGGTTAACTATACTTAGTATGTAACTCTAGTTCTTTGGCTGATTTGTGTCTGCCAGATTTATCCAGGATAGTAGCTCATCTGATAGAACATCGGCAACTCTCACAAAAGTACCCGGTTCAAACCCACACCTATACACATTTTAATTCTGCTGGAAAAATTCACAAGGCATTTGATTTATTTACCAATTATAATAACTGTGTTAAAAGTAATAAATGTATAGATATATATATATTTTAAATCAAACTACGTAAATTTTAAGAGCAATATTTGTAACAGTATTTTTAAGAGTTAAAATTACTAAAGAAATATTTCTGCTTAAATGTGCAAAGTATTATCAGAGTAAAATTTATATAAAAATATAATCCACTGAATTATACATAATACTTTTTGTATTATTTAAATAATAAAGATTATTGATTGCCTGAATTTAAAGATTATTAATTTACTATTGACAAAAATGAAATTAATTTAGCAATTTAATGTGCATTTTGAACCTTAAGTCACTAGTTATCCTTTATTACACAACAGCTATAAAAAATATTAAAAGATAAAAAGTAAAACCGTTATTAAGTAATTATATTTTATCTACATTAATTGTATAATACTAATTACTAAAAATGAAATATACGATTATAATGCAATGCATCTAAAAAATTCAAACTATTTCGATTCTAAAATGTACAATAATTTTTCATACTATTAAAATAAAAAATGGAAACTAGCAAATCTTTCTGTTTCTGTAATTTGATATTTTGAAACTTTTGACTTTTTCTGTCTACTCGTGTATTGTACTATTTCTACGGATATCAAATTACACATTTAAATTTTTTTTTATTTATTTTTTTTTTGTTTTTGTTTTTGCTATCAATAGTTTTTGAATGTAATACGCATAAAAAAAGTCTTCAATGTATTAAAAAATAATTTTTAATTATCTCCCTAATAAAAATCACAAAAAAAAAAAAAAAAAAAAAAAAAACACGAATAAAAACTTTTAAAAGGTGTCATTTGGATTAATTCATTTTATGTCAGAATTTACAAGCAGTAAAATAATACTTAAAAACTTTTTATTAATATTAAAAAATAAGTTTAATAACAGGTTGCAAAAATTACATAAATATTTATGAAATTACACATTTAAAACAATAAATTTGAACATTATACATTTAAACTAATAATATATCTTAATATACAATTTAAAAGAAAAAAAATTATCATTAATTGTATATATTACACAGCACCGCATCTACTCTAGTTTTCCTATAATGTGATATTTTAATGTTCTTTTTTAGCACTCTCCAAAAATGTTGAAAAGTGCTTCGGTTTACCAGTCCGTCTGTCGATGCTCTAACTCCTATAATTTTCACGCAATTGATAAAGCTTATTTAAGGTCACTAAAGCATGTTTCGTATTGCATATTAAGTATGTATGATTAATATTTCATTTACAGGGACACTCAAAAGAATACGATTACATTATAGTACATGTGGAAAATCGTTTTGAGAGTATTTTAATGACATTTTGCTATTTCAAATATATTGAAGCTGATATAACTCAGATCACGTTAAAACAGAGTATTCATACCATTTTTCAGGGACAAACAAAAGGAATCAATTACAGTATTTTGTATTATTGTATAGATTACAGTTATCTTTGCTTAATAAATGCTAGAGAGTACGTTTTAAAATTCAGTATGCACTTTTAAATTTAATTGGTTTTTTGCATATTACTCTGAATATATATATTATACTTCATAATTAGGGATTCACAAAAAGTATTCGCCTACCATGCTCCTTATTATTAAAAAATTGCTGAAGGAGAATTTTCTGAAATGGGTGATTCTCAAAATAGGGGACAATTTATGTCTTTCGGCATACAAAAAAAAATTGAGAGGTTTTCTGTCATGTTTTTATATTTAGATATGTTTGTCTTAATATTATTCATAATTTGCACTCAAGAATTACTCACTTTTTAGTTAAAAACACTTTAAAATAACAGAATAAATGTTCAAAATGTCATTAGCATGGATGTCCACAGCAGCTGTGCTTAGTGTATACTAGCATTTTTCAAGAGTTAATATCATGTTTATAAAATAAAACAAATGTTATTCTTTCTTTAAAATAATCAAGGAGAGGATTTATCCAATAAATTTATTTTTAAAAATAAAATTATAGTATATAAAAAAAGAATTAAAGTTTGTCCTCCATATTCTATTTTCAAAACAAGGTCAGACTATAACAGCTAGTTATTAATGTAAATTTCATTTTCACATATGACAATAGTTTGAAAATATAAAGTTTCTCCATGGCAACAAATATCCATTTTATCCCAGCCTGAAAATAGAAGCATGTATTGTATTTTAAGAATAGAAGTTGAATATTAGGGGCGTACATCAATTGCATGTCATTAGAATGGATAATAATTTTCATGTTTATTTTATAGTTAAAATTTTTATTTTACTTATTTGAATAGAACTTTTGTGTTTTAAAAAGCCCCAGAAAGGACTACTGCATTGTGATTATATTATGGCTCATAATCTTATTTAAATAAAAATTTGTCATTAGCACGGACAAATATCAGTGTCATTAGCATGGTTTTTCTGTCCATGCTAAAGACTTCTATGTGCATAAATGTAACCAGTGCTTATATTGTATCCTTTATAAAGTTTAATTTTACATATAAATTTACGTATTATATTTATTATCCCTAAAATATGCATTAAATTTGTCAGAAAATCAATAAGACAGCTTCTTACGTTGTTAGTGTCAGAATGTTGCTCATGTAAACAAAGTTTGCTCTTTGGTAATGTTTTTATTCTCCTTGTATGTATATATGTAAAAATGGAAACCATTTGCTGAAAAGGAAGGCTAATAAATATAGAAAAAAATATTTAAACAGGAAGAAAATAAATTTCTTAATATATTTATTCCATGCAATTTTTTTTTTTGTCATTAGCATGGCTCAAAAAATACTAATTATTTTTTTAAAGTTAATTTTTAAATATTTAGCTCTGCTGACTACATGTAAAGTATACCTAATACTATATTAACAACACCTATTTTTTTCAGAAATTTTGCTAACAGTAATTTTTTAAAGATTTAAATTTTGAAAAAGTCTCTTATTTTGAGAATCACCCAAATATATGTATCTCTTTAATGAACTAAATTTTGAAATGCATGCTATTATTAGATATAAATCTCTATCATATAGAGGGCTGCTAAAAAATTCGGATAATTTTTCCATTATGAATAGGAACAGCTGAAATTCTATTTTAAAATGCGTTATACATTTCCATATGGTGGACCTAGACATAATATTTTATTTATTTTTCTTAAGTGCAGTTTTGTTGCATTATTCTGAATGTATTGGAAAGGAATGTATTCTGAATGTATTGGCTGGTTAGATGTGTGTTGCCAGGTCCATTATAACTCTGATAATATCATAAATATTAAAAGGGAGAAAGCTCCGATTAAGGCTTCAAGTGCTCTTGGAGCTGAGAGCACTTGGAGCGCTATTCCAGAGGTTAAGGTTTGATCCCAGGTTTGACATTTTTCATTATTTTGGTTCTACGCTTTGTTAGTAACGTGGAAATCACATATTAAATATTCAATTATTTCAAGCGTAATTTCACTGCTGATAAATAATAAAAAAAATTATTATAATTAAGTATGTATTCACTAATGCTGGACTTATCTGTGTCTCATGTTATGCCACAAGTTTGTGTGCTCATGTAGACGTTATTATTTTGTGTTGCAGTTGCAGCCTTACCAACAAAATGTGAGTGAGAATTGACAAGCTGGCCATCTTCCTCGTAGCTTAAATGGTAGAGCACTTGGAGAGCTATTTCAAGAATTACGTGTTCGATCCCCGACTTGGATAATTTTCACTATGTTGGTTCTCGCTTTGTTAGCAATGTTATAGTCACATATTACATACTTAAGCTTTTGTTCAATTTAGCATCCAAATTTATCACCAGGAGCTCTAAGAAGCTCTACAGATAACTACTAGTTCTAAATACAGTAAAACCCCGATAATTCGGATTAATTGGGACCAGACCCAATCCGGATTATCAAAAATCCGGAGACTTAGAAAAAAATGAAATAAAATTAAGCATACTTACACAAAATCATTTTTATGTTAAACTTATTGAATATTTACAAACAGAAAAATGTTTACTTTGTAATAAAAAAGTCGAAAAAATTTCAGAAAAAATTTTTTAATTCAAAATATGACGATGAAATAAGTTAGTGTTATAGAAATCAGCAAAAATGTTTCTCAAGCTTGGAAAAAAAAAATGACCAAATCGATCCGGATTATCGGGGTCCGGATTTGCGGGGTTCTACTGTAATAACGTTCAAAAAGAATTATAATGTAATTTTACCAAATAGGTGAAAAAGCATCTAGGGCAGGACAGGAACTAGGGACCTTTGGAGTAAGCTGCCAGTCTAGTATTATTTATTATATATCTGTAGTTCTTTGGCTGAATTGTGTCTTTATCCTGGATAGCTCAATTGGCAGAACATTGCAAGCTCTCACAAAGCTCTCCGATTCAAATTCAGGCCTATACGCTTTTGGACTATGTTGAAAAATGGCAATTTGTGTGATTTATTTACCAATTATAATAATTGTGTTAAATTTGATAAAGAATTATTTTTCATCAATCTACGTGAAAATTAGGTGCAATATTTGTAATATATTTTTTTAAGGTTTAAAATTATATAAGAATCATTGCTGCTTAAATGTTCAAAGCATTATCAAAATAAATTTTACATAAAAATCTAATCTCTTGTATTATACAGTATTTTTTTGTATTCTTTAAACTATAAACGGGGTAATGAAATTAATTTAATTAAAATTTTTATTTTTGTTTATTTTGTTTGTAGTTTGTGAATGTTTTCAATGAATTAAAAACAATTTTTAATTGCTTCAATCTAAAAATCGTAAATGAAAAACCATGAATCAAAATCCGTTAATTTTCATTTGACATCAGTAGAAATAGAATTGAGAAATCTATAGCATGTAAAACTATGAAAACTGGTTAACTTTATAGCAAACATTATGATAAGCATGCTGAAACAGACAATTTTTAAATCAAAGAATTATTTCAAATGCTATTAGATGTTTAAATTTCAAATATTTATTCGGATGCTAGAAAGGCATCATTTTAAGAATATATACAAAAATAAATAAATAAAAGAATAAATAGCAAATAGTAATAATTTTTCATATTTACAATAAGCAGAAAAGTATATGCTTCACATCAATATTATAAATTTACAAATTTAAAACTGGAAAGAATACCAACTTTCCCTTATAAAAGTATTTTCATGTCATTACTTAATGCAAAATTTAAAAATTAAATTTGCAAACAATTTTATTTTAAAAGAAAGTTTTTTATTCGGTAATTTCAACACCTTTAAATATTTGCGAATTATGATAAACTGTGGTTACAATATTTTTCCACATAATTTTAAAATTTCAGAAAATATGCGATTTTAACGATTGATATTCTACAGGTAAACAAATCTTATTTTTAAAAGAAGTAATTTAAATAATTGATTTTTATTATCTGATTTTAGACAGGACGGACGGGCAGAAGAATACAGAACGGACGGGCACATAAGCTCTCAGGCTATGATAGCCTGTGAGCTAAAAAACATTTTAAGGTACATTTCCAAAGATTCCGTAAACAGAAGTTCATTATCACTACTAATATTTTTACAAAACATATTGCTTGCCCCACACATCCTGGGAACAGCTACGTTCAGTTCCGGCCCAGCTCCACTATGTAATAAAAAAATGCAAATCTGATCTTAATACCGCACAAGTGTGCTGAAAAAATCTAAACAGACACCATGTCCGATGCCAGTCTCTTCGGTGGACATGTTACATTTCTTCATTAATGTTATTTATCAAGCATCAGCTCGTGACGCAGGTTTATATTTATTCTGATGAAAAACAAATTCTTTGAAAGTAGCTAATATTTTATCGGCTTGGTTTAAATTTTTATGTCGGCCGGTAGGACCGCTAAATATTTTATTTTATCGGCCCAAACCCGTTTATTTTGTTTACCGGCCCATTTGAAAATTCTGATTCATATCGTCATCCAAGCCCGGATGCGTGCACATCTCTACTTTGAACAAAACTTTTTATTTGCATGTAAAATAAAATGTAATTAATTCATCAACAACATAGAATGTTAGAACTTTTAGAAATAGCAATCGAAACATCTGCGTTTTTAAACTAAAAATTTTCTATTACTATTAAGCGTGCAGCTTTTAAGGAGCAGGTGAAGAGCGTCGTATGTAGGAGGATGTTTAATTTGATTTCACGTCATGAATCAGCTGTGGTCGATAATTATAAACAATAAACTTTATTCATAACATTAAATAAAGAGTTTCTCATCTGAGCGGAAACAGCTCAATCAGCAAGTCATGTCAAAAATTTTCAACGGAAGAAAGAAGATTTCTAGAATTCAGATAGTTTCGGCCGAGTTTCGGTCCAGCCGAATTTCTAACAGCATTTCCGCCGATAACGAGTTTTCGGAGAAACTCAAATTTTGGGCCAAAAACGAAACCGAAACCGAATTTTCGGTGAAATTCAGATTTTGGGCCGAAAACGAAATCGAATTTTCGGCAAAATACGAATATTGGACCGAAAACGAAACCGAATTTTCGGCAGAACTCAGATTTTGGGCCGAAAACGAAAACAAAACGGATTTTTCGAATATTCTCTGCTTGTAATTATGTCTAACACGCCATTTGTGTAATTTCAGGCATTTTTCAACATTTACACATTTGTTTGAGTTTATAAAGCGATAACATATTGCACATTTGATTTCTCAAGTTAGGTGCACATAAAAACAGGTAATTTTTTCCTCAAAATGTGTAAATTTTAAGTCAAGTATGCATTTAAAAAAAATTACACACTTATCTGTGTACATATAATTATGTTTAAATTAGAATAAATCACAAATTCGTGTAAATAATGGCATTTTTCAACATTTACACACTTGTCTGAGTTTTTCAAGTGATAATAAATTACACACTTACTTTCATAAGATAAATACACATAAAAATAGGTAAATTTCCGAGAAAAAATGTGTAAATTTTACGACAGGTGTGTAAATTTACAAATTTACACATATCCATGGGTAAAATTGGCCAATTTACACATTTATTTTTTAGAGTGTAATAGAAACAGAAATTTCTACAAAAGTAGCATTTTTTAGTTACACACTTTTGAAATATTAACATAATAATAATAGAGATAAAAACACACATAATGAAATTTAAAATACATAACTTACATCTGATGGTTTCTTCTTGAATATTAAATATAGCAATAATATAACAATATTAATAAAATTATATTAAGAATAATTATAATAATATATTTATGAAAACATCGAAGTTTTTCATTTAACATAGTATGTTACATTTCTAAAAATGAATATTTTATAAAGTGAAAAATTTAAAATGCATGTTGCAACGCAAATCCCATAGTATATTTTTTAATTATCTAACAACGTCATTATTAATGGACAAATATTACTAATTTTAAAGAAAACATAATATCTACAATAATATAATTATTCGTAAAAATTATTTTTTTCTAATGATTTATTCTACAAATTTAAATTAAACATTTTGAAATTTTATAAAACTAATAAGGATAGTCAGCTATTTTAATAAAATAAGTATCCAGAAAAGAACATAAAAGAACAAAGAAAAACATTGAAATATCTTCTTTTAGTTTGTTAGTACTGAAGAAAAATAACGCTTCACCAGCTGAGATCAGATTATTTGTATAAAATATTTGTCTGTCAAGTAAGAAAAGAAAGATGATTTTCATCTAATCAAGAATACTGTAACAGCATATATGTAAATAAAATATAAAACAATACATTTTCTTACGAATAAATAAAACTTCTTATTAGATGCATATAAAAAAATAAAACAAAAAATCGCCTTAATTCTCAATTAAGTATTTCCAAAGTCTTTTCATATTTAATTTTTCCACTTTCATATTAAAGTTTTTAACGTGTTCTTTATATTCCATACTTTTTATCTCCGTTTTCTTTATTTTATTTTACTCTAAAAAAAAAGCATTAATAAGTTAAAGTAACTCTTTCCCCAAAATCCCATTTTTAAATTCATTCTTTCATTTGTTTTATTTATGTTTATTACATATAGTTTTTATTTACGTCAAAAAAATCATTCTATTACCCATAGTTCCCGGCCATAGACGAAAACGAATCGATTGCGCGTTTTATATTCTAAAAAGGAACACCAAAAGGCCTGAATGAACTTTTTTTCCGGTTTTAAATTTTCATATCAATTTAAATCACTTTTCTAATAAATTAATTGTTAACTTAGAAAGTAGTTGTAAAATACGTTATTCTAGCAAGTGTTCGGATATAACATCGTTACATGGGCTTCAGATCGGGGAATTCTACATTTTTCATGTGCGAAAGAAACCCCTGTCATTCGGCGGAGTTCAAGTCTTTTAATGTTATGAACTCTATTTTTACTTTCTTCTATCTTCAATTCAATCTTTACTCGAAATTTTTTTCGACTTGCGGTTTTCGACGGATTTACACGTTTTAGAGGTCAGAGATTCCAAAAAAATATGTTTTTACAAAATGTCTGTCTGTCCGTCTGTCTGTGTGTCTGTGCGTGTGTCTGTGTGTATGTCGCCATTCTACCATCAAAAAGTGTATGAAGATATGCATAGAATTGAACCAAATTTTTTGTGAATATTTTTGGCTATAGCAAGCAGGTCCTCCTTCAATTTTGAAATATTCCACTGGAAGGGGGAGCTGCAATCGCGATTTTTCTGCCATTTTCAATATTGAACCGACCAAAAGTATATGAAGTTATGCATCGAATTCAACCAATTTTTTTGTGTAAGTGCATGGCTATGGCTAGTTGGTTCTCCCTGAATTTCAAAAAAATCCACCGGAAGGGGGCGCTGCAATTGCGATTTTTATGCCATTTTTAATATTGCACCACCTAAAAGTGTATGAAGTTAGGCCTAGAACTGAACTAAAATTTTTCTGTATGATTATTTTTTGGTATTTCAAGTAGGTTCTCCCTGAATTTGAACAAAAAATGCATATCATTCTATTGTGCATCGGCTCGTGCAGAGATGGAAATTCGTTTTTACTCCGATTAATTGACTGAAGCAAAAATTTCAGATGAAAATCAAAGCTGGTATGGTATTGAATTAAAATTATTAAAGCATTAAAATGAGTAACTATTTTTTTTAAATATTAAAATATACGTATGAGATAGAACAAAGTTTAGGGATTGGCACATCCAACTAGTTAAGATTATCTTAATGTTTTTCCATCGTGACATATTACGTTGCTACTGTGATCAAATCATAGCCTGATGTAAGGGCCATGAAAGGCTATCCCAGATACCGATGTCTTCTCGAAAGTATTGAAAGTTTTTAAAATGTAAAATAAAAGAAACAAGAGAGAAGAATTCATGCGCCAAGCATATATTTTTAAACAATTTCCCACACATTCAGTATAATGTAACAAAACTACTGATTTTAGTATCTTAAAATTTTATATTTAATTAAATAATACGGAAACGCTTTTTCTATTACTTATAAAGTAACTTTTGGTAAACATGCGTAATGTATACTAGTTTTATTACATGAAAAATAGTTTAAAATAATTAAAAATTAGCTGCAAATAATGTCCCCCTTTTTTATACAACTATGTGATGGCATTGTCTTCTGGAGGTCTGTAAATGAAAAATATTGTTTGTGCTGTATATTCTAAAAAGGTATATTTTAGTGTCCTTCAGAAATGCATAAAAATACGTCCTGTTTCGACGGGTTTAATGTCATTAAAAAACAGTTGAAACTATCCCATCGGCCGTTATTTAACGGAATACTTTTGACAACTCTTCTATTTCAACTGTATATCTCATTTTATTTAAAATTTTAAATGATGAAACAAAATTATGCAGTATATATATATATATATATATATATATATATATATATATATATATATATATATATACAGGGTGTTTCTAAATTCATGGTTCAAACTTTAAGGGGTGATAGTAAACATCAAGACAAACAACATTAAATAGGAAACTAAGGGTCCTAAACTTCTTCCTAAGGAGATAGGCGCCATTAAAGTTTAGGGTCCAAAAATTCAAATAATTATAAAAAACGGAAAAATTGGTCGATTCATTTGCGGTTTTCTCTGAAATCATTCTTTATGTCAGTATTTCCTTGAAAATAAATTTTAAACATAAATTTCAAAAAATGCCTATAGAGGGCGCTTTAGACTTTGGAGTAACGTACAACTATTTTTTACTGTTACTTTTGGCATCTCATAAATTTTTTTTAGAAGCTTAGACTTAAACTTAAATTTTGAGCTCAAAATCTGAATAGTAGGGAGTACTTGAGTAGCACAAAATGAACTGTGTTTAAGGAGGGGAGGGTAAGGGAGGGTGTTCAAATTTAACTTAAATTTTGAGATGAAAATTTGAATCGTTGGGAGTGGTTAAGTAGCGCAAACTGAACTGTGTTCAATGGGGGTGGGGAGGTTCAAATTTCAAATGATTATAAAAAACGGAAAAATTGGTCGATTCGTTTGCCGTTTTCGCTAAAACTATTCTTTATGTCAGTATTTTCTTGAAAGTAAATTTCAAAGATTAATTTTTAAAAAATACCGTTAGAGGGCGCCTTAAACTTTAGAGTAACCAACAACTATTTTTAATCGTTATATTTTGTATCAAATTAAATGCTTGTAAAAGTTCAAACTTAAATTTTGAGCTCAAAATCTGCATCTTTCTGAGTAATTAAGTAGCGGAAAATTGAAATGTGTTCGAGGGGTGTGGAGTAGGTTGGGTCGAAAAAATCGAATTTTTTCAAATCCACTATTGATAGTGCGGAAAAGTTGCCTTTTGTACTTAGAAGGATAACGCAAAATTTTCTTTTGAAATCGGTTGATATCTTCAGGTCGCGCATCGCACTTGAAGTTCGGAAATTTTGACCAAAAATAACATTTTTTGAAATTAATGATGAAAATTAAAAAAAATTTGAACATACTTCTAACAGCGCGGAAATATTTCCTTTTATATCTGAAAAGATAACGCAAAATGTTTTTTGAAATCGGTTTATATCTTTATGTCGCCCATCGCACTTGAATTTCGGAAAATTTGATCAAAAATGACATTTTTTGGAATTAATAAAGAAAATTAAAAAAAATTCGAACTTGCTTGTAATAGTACGTTAAAGTAACCTTTTTCAATTAAAAAATAACTTTTTTTTTCTTTTTTGAAATCTGTTAATACCTTTAGGTCGCGCATCGTACCTGAAATTTGGTAAAATGATCAAAATTGACATAGGCTGATTACAAAAACAACTGATAAACCGATCTTTTTCTATTCCACTTGCACAGTGCGCAGATGAGCTGTGAACGCAAGTGGTTTTCAGGCTGGTCGTCATGTAATTACCACAAAGAGTTACGTTATATTAAGAGAAAATCGGTTTAAAATGCTATCGAAGATAAAAAAAGGGTAGGGCACATTTCGTTCATTCAGGAGCAGGACTGAAAATTGGTCATGTAACGCCTATGAATGGTACCGGAAAAAATATTTGTGAAAATATCGTTTTATGTCCGTCTCAAAAGAATGTCTCCTTAGATGAAGTCCTTTTAGTTTGATGTGACGACATCTCTATCAATACGGGATTGAAAAAAGGGGTTATTCGAAACTTGGAATTGAAGATAGGCAGGCCCTTGCAGTGGTGCATTTACTTTTTGCACTTCATCGAATTGCCTTTTAGGTACTTGTTTCAATGTATTGATGATAAAATCAAAGGGCCAGCATTATTTTCTTGTCCTATAGGCAAACAACTACCTGCTTGTGAAAGATTACTTGTCATCAAGTTTGAATTAGTCAATTGCTCTAGCCCAATAGTGACTGTTGAAAATCCAAATGACCTTAGTAAAGATCAAAAGTATCTTTTTGAAATGTCAAATGCTGTACGATCGGAATTCTTCCTGAGGATATTTCTGTCCGAAATCCAAAGTCCATTTCTCATTCCCGATGGCTAACGACCACCAATAGAATTCTCAGACTGTATATATCCACATAAAACCCTAGGACTGAAATGAAGCAGTTAGTTTTATTCATCATAAAAACATATGTACCTGTATGGTTTGAAATTAAGAAGAATAATTGTATTATATATAAACCAAAGCATGTACACAAGACAATAACAACATCGCTCTACCTATCAAAAAGTCTGCAGGAAGTTATAGACCCTGTTCTTGAACGTAACGCTTACTTCGCTCATTTAGAAAACCTATTATTGGCAATAATTACAGATGAGAGGGAACATGTGCGAGAGTTTGGATTACGACAAGTTTTAAAAGCAATGAAACTGGTGACAGAAGAAGTGGCGACTGTAAGAGATTCTGGGTTACCCAAGTTAAATATTGGTGTTCAGGATTATGCTTGTCGAGCTGCAAAGTTACTTCACCACCTATATACCTATATTACACAGAACCAGCCCAGAGAGAATTTTCTCTTTATTGAATCAAAATCTATCTCAGAATTTGGAAGTGGAAACAATCAGGACGTTTCCGTGCCACAGACGCAAGTGGTGGAATGATGTGTGAAACTTGTGAGGGAAGCTTCTGAAAAAGTATGTGGCTCTATTAGCAGAGACGGCTATGTTAGATCAACTTTGCTTTCGCGATCATTAATGCCAAAATTTGATAATACATCTCACTACAAGGCTTTATCTGTGGTAAAAAATGAAGGCAAGAAAGAAAAATAACAATTCTCTAAAATTACTACAATGCAAGTAGCCTAATATTGTTTGATTAAAACTTGTTTAAAATTTATTTATTTATTTATGTTGTTGCTGTTGTTGAAGAATGTCTCATTAACTAGCGTTCTAAATCTGTTCAATATGAATGTTTAACTTTAAATAAATAAAATAATTGAAAAATATGCTTTTCTAAACTTTTTCATAATTTATAAAAATGTATTTAAAAAAATAATTAACCAATTTTAAATTCGTTTATAACACGTTTATTACACGTACATTTATTACGAATTTTATACGTTTATTTAAATACGTAATTTTCCGTTTCTATGCATATAATTGAACGTCTTTATGTTATTAGAAGTAGATGTGAAAAGAAGAAATTTTTCATCTTTTATATGAAACATTGTCAATTTTCACAAAATTTCCCTAATTTAAATGGACTTAAAGGTATTGATAGATTAAAAAAAATATTTTTTAATTATAAAAGATTACTTTAGCATTACTATTGCAAGCAAGTTCAAAATTTTTTTAATTTTTCCTCATTAATTACAAAAAATGTTATTTTTGATCAAATTTTCCGAACTTCAAGTACGATGGTCGACCTGAAGATAGTAACCGATTTCAAAAAAAATTTTGCATTATCTTTTTAGATATAAAAGGAAACTTTTCCGCTTTATTGAAAATAGTTTCGAAATTTTTTTAGTTTTCATCATTACTTTCAAAAAATGTTATTTTTGGTCAAAATTTCCAAACTTCAAGTGCGATGCGCGACCTAAAGATGTTAACCGATTTCAAAAAAAAAAAAAAAAAAATTGCGTTTCTTTTCTAACTACAAAAGGCAACTTTTCCGCACTATTAATAGTGGATTTAAAAAAGTTCGCTTTTTTCGACCCACCCTAGTGTGGAGGGTAACATTTAACTCCTGAACACAGTTCACTTTGCGCTTCTTAACCCCTCCCATCGATTTAGAATTTGAGCTCAAAACTTAATTCTAAACATTTGCAAGCATTTAATTAGATACAAAAAATAACGCTTAAAAATAGTTGTTGGTTACTTTAAATTTTATGGCGCCCTCTAACGGTATTTTTTTTAAATTAATCTTTAAAATTTATTTTCAAGAAAATATTGACATAAAGAATAATTTTAGCGAAAACGCCAAACGAATCGACCAATTTTTCCATTTTTTATAATTATTCGAAATTTGAGCCTCCCCACCCTCATTGAACACAGTTCAGTTTGCGCTACTTAACGACCCCCAACGTTTCAGATTTCCATCTCAAAATTTAAGTTTACGTCTAAGCTTCTAAAAATAAAATATGAGATGCAAAAAATAACGGTAAAAAATTGTTGTGCGTTACTCCAAAGTCTAAAGCGCCCTCTATCGGCATTTTTTGAATTTTATCCTTATAAGTTATTTTCACGATAATACTGACATAAAGAATAATTTTAGTGAAAATCGTGAATCACTTGACCAATATTTCCGTTTTTTATAATCATTTGAAATTTGAAACTCCCCTCATAGTTCAGTTTGCGCTACTTAACCACTCCAAACGATTTGGATTTTGAGCTCAAAATTTAAGTTTATGTCTAAGCTTCTAAAAAAAATTTATGAGCTGCAAAAAATAACGGTACAAAGTAGCTGTACGTTACTCCAAAGTCTAAAACGCCCTCTATCGGCATTTTTTGAAATTTATCTTTATAATTTATTTTGAAGACAATACTGACATAAAAAATAGTTTTAGTGAAAACCGCAAACGAATCGACCAATTTTTCTGTTTTTTATAATAATTTGAATTTTTGGACCCTAAACTTTAATGGCGCCTATCTCCTTCGGAAGACGTTTGGGACCCTTAATTTCCGATTTAATATTGTTTGTCTTAAAGTTTACTATCACCCCTGAAAGTTTGTACCACGAATTTAGAAACATCCTGTATACAAAATTAGACAGGCAGAGCGGATGGATAAGACACATCACACACTGAAATGACAGGGGGAAATGAAGCGCGACATTGAAGAAAAAACCGTTGAAATAAAGGAGAAAGCCAGTTCAAGACTGTTTTAAACCAGTTTTCCTTTAAAATAGAGCAGCATGTCTTATGCATTGACTTAGTGTGTGAATTTCTCAATACGACGACTAAAGGTGCTACGTATTTATATAATTTGAATGCACCTAAAGACAGTTAAATTTAAAAGCGCATGCTGAAATTGAAAATGCTTTTCCTGAAATTATTACTCAAACTCGTTATTGATAGTGATTTCTTTTGTGTGTCTCTGTTAATGGATAAAAAAAATACTACGAATATCCCGCTGTAACGTAACTACTATAAAATTCAGTGATTTATATCAGTTTTAGGGTTTTTACAATAGCGTAATTTCATTAAAATACTTTTCAAATGTTTATTCTGATAGAATATAATGTAATGGATTTTTTTTTTGTGTGTGTGTGCCCACTGTAAATGAACTATTATCCAAAAACTTCATTACAATACTAAACACATTTTAAGACTCGGAATAAGGCTTATTAATAGCACGAAGATACGGGTAAATTTACGAGAGCTAGAGTATAGCCAGATGAACAGACACACTGAATATGTAAACACTTTTCATCATTGTTGGAAAATATTTTGTGGCAATTTAACAATGACACATGGAACAACTAAATTTTAATAAGCAGATAGTGTTATACATATAGTTTATGCCAAAATAATTTTGGGATGTTGTTGCTTGCCGGATATATAGCAATTCAAACATACTAGATTTCATTTTTCTTGAAAAAGGCATTCGCAGCCTTGAAATTTAACATTTTCTATAGGAAAGAGGTATTTTTTCATAACTCCAAAATTGAACATTACTCATTAAATATGATTTACTTACACAAAAGTAAACAACAAAACTACTTCAACAAATCTAAAGATAAAACTACCGCACTTTGTCTAATTTTCAAAATAATGTTTCTTAATTTAGAAGGCCACGCAGAATTATTCCATTGCATGACGGTATAGGGAAAAACATTGCTTTGGACGCGTTTTAATTATTTTAAACTATTTCACATTTTATTAAATTGATTGCTGAGGTTAGTACAATTCACTTCCTGCATAATAAAAATAACCAGTGTTTACAGAGATATACAAGTTTTTTCGTATACTATACTGAGTCCGATGTATTGTATACTATTACACAGAGATCTAATTTCTTTTCAAACTTCGTTATAGTACGAATGCGCCTCATTAGCTACGTTTGACGTGCAATTTCAGACTTGTTTCTGTTATTTTCGATGAAATTTTGTTTGAGAAAAAGCAATGAATAAGTATTTATAGAACTTTTTAGCTCACAGGTTATCATAGCCTGAGAGCTTATGTGCCCGTCCCTTCTGTATGTACGTTCGTACGTGCATTCGTGCGTAACGCGATAACTCATGATAAAAATATCGGATCCACTTGAAATTTTGTATATAGGTATATCCTGATAAGGCGCTTCCCTGATTAGTTTTTGGAGTTCATTCGATATCTATAAGAGGGGGAACGGGGGGCTCATACCCCTCCCCTTAATTGATATAAACGAGATTTTCATGCAGAATTAACAGTTTTCGTTCAAAATTTAGATTTAGGATCATTCTGATGAGGCGATTCAGTGACTGTTATTAGGTATTCATTGAATAAGTATAAACAGGGGGAACGGGGGGCTCATGCCCCTCCCCTTAATTGATATAAACGGGTTTCTCATACAAAATTAACAGTTTTCGTTCAAAATTTAGATATAGGATCATTCTGATGAGGCGATACCGTGGCTGTTATTAGGTGTTCATTGAATAAATATAAACAGGGGGAACGGGGGGCTCATGCCTCTCCCAATTAATTGATATAAACGGGATTTTCATGCAGAATTAACAGTTTTCGTTCAAAATTTAGATATAGGATCATTCTGATGAGGCGAGTCCGTGGCTGTTATTAGGTGTTCATTGAATAAGTATAAACAGGGGGAACATGGAATCTAATGCCCCTCCCCTTAACTTGTATAAATGGATTTTTCAATCAGAATTGTCAGATTTCGTTCAAATCTCTATAGTTTTGGAAGTTTAATGGTTAAGTATAAAAGAGGGAAATAACTCCTCTTAAATTATATAAATGCTAAATGGGTTTTTATTAAGAATTATCCAATTTGCTCTGAATTTTGGATATAGATTTTTTAATATGATAAAGCATGTACTTGATAGTTTAGGAGGTTCAATGATTAAGTATAAAAAAGGAGGGAGCTGTTTCTCCTTCTTAATTTTTTTTTCGAACGGAATTAACGAAAATACAAGGCTGTAATGTACAATTAGTATGAGTAGCCTGTGAGCTCAATGCCATCAGTTTAACTGGGCAATATTCTTTTTATTTAGCTTTGGTAACGAAGAATATTAGGTAGCTTTCATTACAAAAAGTAAAAAGCTACCTATTGCAGCCGTCCGGAAAATTTTGGTATATTTTCACCGATCATGACCCCCAGACCCCAAAACCACCCTCCGTTCAAATGTTGACATATATATATATATATATATATATATATATACACATATATATATATATATATATATATATATATATATATATATTAAAAATATATATATATAGGTTGGTTGGGTGGGTAGATGTTAGAGTACGGAGGGTGGTGTTGTCTGGATAAAAACGCAAAGGTTAATTATTTATTTAAAAAAAAAAATTGAGAGTGGGTTATTTATTTTAACATAATTTTTAAACTGTTTAATTTACACCAATATATGGATATTCGTCTAGTTATATCTATAGTTAAATAGCTATATTTTAAATATCAAATTATTTTTAATGTTATTGATATAGTTTTTGGTATTATTATTAATAATATTATTACTATTATTATTTTTTTATTTATTATTATTATTATTATTATTATTATTATTTTTTATTATTATCCTATATTAAGATAATAAGTTTTTACCATGTAAAGTCACAATAAATGTTACTGATTAAAGTAACAATAATGTATTTTAAGTTATATGTTAATATGAATGTTATCTCTTAATTCTAATTTTAATCATTTTATTAATTTAATTTTATATTAATATCGATTATTATTTTTTCCGGTTCAATTATATTTCCATTCAGCTTTATCTTTTTTGTTTGTTATGGATAACTATTATTTTTACTTACTTTCAACTCCTTTTTGTAAAATATCTTTGTTCCTTGTTTAATAATTTGGTTTTTGTGTGATGGTAGTCCCAAATTCGTATTGTTTTGCTTTTTCATGGCAAATACGAAGATGAAACCACACACTCCATTTGTAGTTCCAAAGTATTTGGGACCTGAAGATTCTGCTTTGGTTCTACAAATTTCAATTGCATTCATATTATTCTTTTTTTCCTTCCATGTTCAATGTGCTATAAGTTATTATATTCAATGATTAATTTCAAATGGTTAATATTGTTTACTATAATTCAATTTAATTCTTCGTTTTGGTTTATTGTTTTATTGATAAAATCCGTTGGTGAATCTTGTCTACTTTTAATGGTATTATATAGATATATGTATATATATATATATAACCATATATATATATATATATATATATATATATCTGATTTTTGTCATGCGATAACTAACGTATTTATGAACCGATTTGAATGAAACTTGGTATGTACATAGTACATACAAATGTCTCGACCGAGGTCGTTGGTCAGCATCATCCGCTATTTTGTTTCAAAATGGCGGCCATTTTAAATTTTTAAAAAAATTTAAAATTAAAATTAAATGCGAAAAAATTAAAAGTTGAAAAATATTTTTCTTTTACGTGTTAGAACTTAAAACAAAGATTCCAGAACACTTTTTATTTTGTCTATATCGTAAAAAATGATTGAGTTATAGCACTTTGAATTTTTCTTATGGCTGACATTTTGAAACGATCTGATTTTTGTCACGTAATAACACACGTATTTATGAACCGATTTCAATGAAACTTGGTATGTACATAGTACATACAAATGTCTCGAACGGGTTCGTTGGCCAGCATTATCCGCCTCTTTGTTTCAAAATGGTGGCCATTTTAAATTTTTTTTTAAATTTAAAATTTAAAATTAAATGCAAAAAAAATCAAAATTTGAAAAATATTTTTCTTTTACGTGTTAAAACTTAAAACAACGATTCCAGAACACTTTTTATTTTGTCTATATCTTACAAAATGATTGAGTTAAAGCATTTTGAATTTTTCTTATGGCTGACATTTTGAAACGATCTGATTTTTGTCACATGAAACACGCGTATTTTGAACCGATTTCAATGAAACTTGGTATGTACATAGTACATACAAATGTCTCGACCGAGTTCGTTGGCCAGCATCATCCACCATTTTGTTTCAAAATGGTGGCCATTTTAAATTTTTTTAAAAATTTAAAATTTAAAATTAAATGCAAAAAAATTAAAAGTTGAAAAATACTTTTCTTTTACGTGTTAAAACTTAAAACAGCGATTCCAGAACACTTTTTATTTTGTCTATATCTTAAAAAATGATTGAGTTATAGCACTTTGAATTTTGGTTATGGCTGACATTTTGAAACGATTTATCTGAACGATCCATCATGTTGCTTTAAAATGGCATATACTTCATGGTATCGTGGAATTTGGTGACTCTCTAAATTGCTTAAAATAAAACCATGTTGAATAAAAGATGACTAATTTCTATAAATTTCTATTAATATTCAGTATTCACAAAAACTAGTATTCAATCTTATAAAATCACTAATTTTATAAGATTATTTCCACTAATTTGAGCTTAGTATTTTTGAACAATGTAACTTACTTTAAAATAAATAAATAAATAAATAAGTATATGAAAGCTACCTCTTTCTCCCGGCATTGCCGGAAGGATTTTTTTGTAACGTACCACCTATAGTTGTCGTTCGGAATGTCCGACTACCGTCTGCCAATTCAACTTGTGAACATATTGTTAAGTTATTCATTTCTTTCCTTGAAATCATGTTTTTTTGCATACTGAATAAAGATGCAGAACTGTTGATAAATTTGACTAAAATTTTCTTTATAAGAATATTTTTCTACAAATTACATACCTTAAGTAATTTTATATGCTTTAGGTATATTTTTCTCCTGAATCTATCTTTACGACATCAGGAGAGAACAGTCAGTATGTCAGAAGAACTACCAATGAAGAATTTGCCATAAATTGCTTAGCACAAACGGTTAAACATCCTACTAAAGAACTTTTTTGAAACGTGATGTCTTCTGAAGTTACTAGACGTTTATACATTGTGGAAGGCATAATGGACCAGTATCAACGTAAAAAAGTCCTTGAACAAAGAGTAATTCTACAATTAGAAGACCGTTTACCAAATGAAGACTTTATATTCATTCATGATGAAGCTCTGTACCATAAATTTTCATCTGTGACTAAATTGGACGAGAAAAATAATAAAACTCTTCGATGTCCTGGAAAAAATCTAGATATGAATCTCGTAATGAATCATGGGACATTGTAATTAAAGGAATGCATCATTACAAACAAGAAAGATCTGATAGAAAGACTCATTGGAATTTGGCCCCTGACATCGAAATAGAAACTAATTGCCAAAAACCAAAACAATTTTAGCCAAAACGTACCAAATCTTAAATGTATCATTATTTTTTAAGTGATGTGCTAGTTCTATAATGTATCAAGATTTTACTGTAAATTTTACAATTATTCTAATAATTTTCAAACCTCTGTATATATATATATATATATATATATATATATATATATATATATATATATATATATATATACTACCTCTGAAAATAAAGATCATTGAATGAATTCAGAAAAACCGATCTGGCAACACTGGGGAAATAAAACGCGTCACCTGCATAGTGTCAAGTGTTGATTTCTGTGTAAGACGTGCTTTACTAAGTGCTTGTTCAGTGTGTTGGTTCTTAACATAAAACAAAAAAAATGAACGAACAAAAGATCAGTTTAAAGTTTAGTTTTAAACTTAGCAAAACACCAAATGAAATTCATGAGGGATTGTGCAAATTGAACATCCACCATACTCGACAAATCTAAATCCTCCAGACTTCTTCCTTGTTTCACGACTCAAACTCTCTTAGAACAAGCGTCGACTATATTGCTGACATCCAACGAAACGTGACGAAGCTTTTGAACTCCATCACAAAGGAAGATTTCTTGCGAATTTCCCAGGACATGTATAACAGATCTCAGCGGTGCATAGTTATGAAAGATGACTATTTCGAAGGAAGGTACGGTAACTTTTGTTAATGTTTCATCTACATTAATGTTACAGGACTATTCACCGAACTTTATTGTCAGAGGTAGTATATATATATATATATATATATATATATATATATATATATAAATCGTTAAAATAAGAATAGAGTATCAAACAATCACATATAACGACAAGCTTATTTTTTCTACTCGGTTGTTACTTATATTGAAAAATACCTCTTTCTCATTTCTGAAGCAATTCTTACTTAAAGAAAAAAAAACACGAACATATCAATACATATTTGGCTTTTTTATGGTATAGATTAATAAAAATAAAAATTATGGAGGTTTACGCTTAAAACCGCTTATGTTCGAAAACACGCTTTCAAATAAAGAAAATGAACAAATAAGAAACGGTTTTATGTGCAACCTTCCTTCTTTCTAAATAAAACTTGATAAGTCAAATAAATCGAAAACAATTTACTTTTATAGTGTCGTGTTTGATTTTCTATTAAATGAAAGACTAAAGAATTTAGAATCATTAAGAAAATAATAAAAGCTGTGGAAATATGATGTGCTGAAACAGCACTTTTATAACGGAGGTTGTTTTGCCATGATATAAATAAATTTGCAAATAAAGAATAATCATTTCATGAAAATTAAACTATTCTTCTAGATAATTTTAAAAGTTTTACCTACAAATTGCACAAAAAATCAAATATCAAATATTTCCAAGATTTCTTTTTAAACTTTTGAAAAAATTAAAATAGATTTTTCGTAATATAGAGGTTTCAACTTGAAATAATAATAATTAACGGAAATTCTCCTGACACCAATGCTTCCTGGATTTTTCCATTAATAGACAAAAATGCATTTATTTTTCCCCCGTCATGGGAGGTAAAATAGACATCAAATAATGAAAATTGGTATAAATTATAAGAATTAAAAAAGTAATAAAAGCTGTGGAAATATAATTTGCTGAAACAACACTTTTATAAGGAGGTTGTTTTGCGAAGATAGAAATAGGTTTACCAAAAAAGATTAATTATTTCATGAACAATAAACTATTCTTCTAGGTAATATTAAAAATTTTACTAACTAATTGCACAAGAAAGCAAACATGGGATATTTTCAAGGAAAGCTTCTTAGTAGCTTTTGTTTTTATTATTTTAACTTTCGAAAAAAAGATAATAGATTTTTCGTAAGGATTTTGAATTTTGAATTTTAAAAAATAATAATTAACGGAAATTCTCCTGGCACCAATGCTTCCTAGATTTTTCCATTAATAGACAAAACTCCATTTTCCCTTCGACACGACATGGGAGGTAGAATATACGCCAAATAATAAAAATCGGGATAAAGTGAAAGTTGGTGACATGGGAAATGAAACAGCTAAAATAGTGTTATAAGATATGCACTTTAACTACATAGCTTTAATTGTACAGTTATGAAAGAGCTTGAAATAAATTTAGGGGGTCCCGAAAAGGAATTATACAAAAATTAAATAACTTGGACACTAAAATGGATAGATGAAGGAAAGATGTGGTATTTTTATTTTGACTTAAAAATATGATACAATAGTTTTAAAACCAGTGACAGAATTTGTCATGCATTTTAACTCTTCGGCTATAGTTGTACAGTTATGGAACAGTTTGAAATAAATACATAGTACCCATAAAAGTAATTATAGAAAAATTAAATTACTTGGAAACTAAACTGGAATGAGGAAGGAAAGATGTGGTATTTTTATTTTCACTTAAAAATATGATACAAGAGTTAGTAATATTATCGATAAAATTAGTAACAGATTTTGTCAAAAGGTTTCAAAATCGCAGAAATGGGCTGCAGATTGTCATTTTCTAAAAGTCATTCAATTATCAACCACTCTTCTGTACAATGAACTCTCTCGAAAGATTGCATTTTTTTTATTAGAAATTTTTTGCAATTTTAAACTGCGATTGCAAATTGCACCTTCTTTCTGTATGAATGCGCTTTTAACGTTGATACTCCGCTGGTAGAGAAATATGTTGTTTCATAGAATAGATGACTGCATTCTGTTCCATCAGTAAGTAGATTGCTCACTCTTTGCGGATTGATTAATTTGTTTATGGAACCCTTAGTGGCTGCTTAGACAAGTCCCGACAAAATTTTTATTTTGTTTTGAAACTATTGTATCACAATGCTACAAATTTGAAAATAAACATACCATTTGTTTATTTCTTCAGTCACTTTAATTTATGAATTAATTTTAAAATTAAAGAGTCTTTGCTCGATACCCTGAAAGATTAACTTAAATGAGTATGGCTTGTTTAATTTCTTTAAAAAGTTTTGAATCTTGAATTTAATTTCGTGGAGAAAATTTGTCTTTAAAGATTCTCTATCTGGAGTTTTCATAATTTGAATTAAAACAGGAGAAAGTATGGATAGGATAATTAAGGATTAGGATATGTAGGATGTATTTTTTAGGCCTTGATTATTTTGAAATGACACTACAAAATTCTTCAAAGATTACATGTATTAAATTTCAATCCTTTCACTTTAGTAGTTTTTAAGCTGTTATATACGGACAATCAGAAGAACAGATCAAACGACGATTAATGGTGCGCTGTATTTATATAATCACGGCAATTCCCCATTGGCAATGATATAATAGAATGAGTGATGAGTACATACATTTGAACAGAACATACTTTATTTTTAACACCGAACGGTACATAGAAAATCTCAATAACATATATCAATTATGGGACAGTCCAACAATATTCAAGCATGTCAGAGTTTGCATAGACAGACAAACGGAAATCATAAACAGTTTCTACAATTTTATTAATGTTTAAAAACGTATGGTATGTTGAAATTTGATATTCAGAAACACAGATAAATAAACAACATACTTGATTGTTTTTTATAGCCCAGTATCTTACCTACTATTGTAAATTCATGCCATCACTTAGCTAAAATTTAATAAAGACTAAAAAATACTCAAAATTAGTAAAATCCAATTTCTAGAGATTATCATCCTTACACGTTCATACTTAATTATATACGTTCATACTTATTCTTTTCCCGGCACTATGCGTCATTTTATTTATACTCTACAAACAGATCATAGTATATGAAATTTAACGCAAAAAACATAACTCCCTTAAAAATTCTCTTTAAGTTATCATCGTTTATATTTAATAACTTTTATGAATTATTTTGTGTAACCCTGTATACGTTCGTCAGTATTTATACATGCAACGCAATGCGCAATAATTTACCCATATAGCACAAAAGCTCCTCAATACCTCCCCAGGAGATCCAAGTCATTCCATATTCCTCCTAAAACTAAAATGACAAGATCAGGACGTCCTGGGGAAGAGTCTTTAAGGATGTCTTCAGGAATGAGCTCCCAGTAACGTCCCACGGAGGAGCTTCCCAGGGATGCTACTCCTGAGGAAGTACCTGGGAAATCACTCCTGGGGAAGTACCCGGTTGGTCATTCCTGGGGAAGTGCCCAGGAAGTCACAGTGCTGGCGTCATCTTATGAATGGTTCTGAAGTACAATACTCAATTATTTTTTAACAAAATATCGAATGCAATTTAATCAGTATCGATTTTAATGAGTTTATTTTATTTTATTAATTATTCGATTTCTTATTTATTAGCAAATTAGATAATTGATATTAAATTGTAATTATTTTTAATTATTGCTGTAACTTTTAATTTTTTAGTTAAATTAAAAATTTTAATTTATTATTTCAGTTACTTACTATTTTTATATACTAATTACTATTATGTATCTTTTAAATCAATTTCTTCATTTATCAATATTTTATTAATTATTGATAAATAACCTATTGCGTTTTGCTTTATTATTACTTTTTTAATTAAGAAATTAATTTAACTTGTTTAAATTAACTTAATAGTAAGTTTCTAAATTAATACACTAAAATCTCTAAACAGAAGACATTTCTACATCATATATTTTTTTCTGATATCTAGAGGTAAAGGTATTTATGCGAAGAAAAAAAAAGAGATTCTTAATGTAAGTTTGATCATTAGTACTGTTTAAAACTTTGGTATGAAAATAAATCGAGTCCTGATGCATCTTAATATCAAATGTTAAATGTTTTTGTATATATATATATATATAGATATAAATAAAATAAACAAAAATATCCCGACGAAACTAGACATATTTATCACAGCACATAACACAAAATCAAAGATATTTAATTTAAAATGGTATATTTCCATATAAAACAAAAAAATATTGAGCCGCACCGCCCCCCCTCCCCAAACACATACCAATAAATGATTTATTTGAAAAGATTTTCTGTTTAAAAAATATACATTCTTATAAAATCAGTTAAAAAATATAAATTCACGCAAATTTAAAGTTTTATTTAGGTTATTATCAATTATTAACTCAGTGTAATTTATATATGTATTGACGATAACAAATTGTTTTCTAAATAGAAGCATCAATTTAAATGTCATTTTTGAAGGTTTAACCTATTTTGTATTATTTATCATTATTATTATTTTTTTTACTGTAAGTTGTACTTGATAACAAATTATTTTTCTAATATCTTTTATAGATTATCAAACATATTATTATTATCATTATTTAAATTCTGAAAGATAAAATGAAGTCTTTATTTTGAAAACTTCAGAAATATGAATAATTTTTTGGTTCTGAAATTACAGATAAATATTTATCTGTATTTCCTAAGTAACAAATATTTTTTGTCATAATTTTCAACTGAATAGAATGGAATTTCTTCATACCTGTTTGACCAAGTATATATACTTATTTCGGTAACAATGAGAATATTATAATGTAAGCAGTTGCATACAATACCCCAATATCAGGAAGTCACTTTCCCAACCTTCCAACAAAATGACTCTCAACAAGATTATCCCTCCCCCCCCCCCAATCAGTTGTCAGCAGAGAATGCGTTTGCAATTTTTGCCGGTCACTGATTGAGAGAGAAAAAAAGGGCGTTATTCCAAAAATTAGAACTTAGACTACAGCTCATATTCAAAATATTAGAATAATTGAGAAAAAGTAATAAGAAAAAATTATTTGTCATTTATTTATTTTTTATACTAAGTAAATGAAATTAAATTTCTTATCAATTTCTCTGGAATGTTTACATAAGATTTTAACATTTATAAAATATAAAATACAGCACAATAAATTAGGTATACAGCTTCCTTAAACACACCAGAATATTAGAATAAAATTTAGATTGGTTCAAAATATTAGAATATTTTATTTTACGCAACAATATTACCTTATGAATATGAAGTAAATGGTAGTTAATATTTTGTAGCATCCCCTTTAGCTTTCATAACAGCGTACAATCGATCTTGCATACTATATACAAGGTGTTTACAAACATTTCTATCAATATTAGCCCAAATAGACTTTATACGTGCCACTAACTCAGTTTTACTTGAAGGAGGATTTTCTTGAAGTTTTTCTTCATTATACACCATAAGTTTTCGATGGGATTAAGATCTGGTGAATTTGGTGGCCAAGGAAGTACCTTAATGTTGCGTTGGCGGAACCAATTCTTAGTTGACACCGAGGTATGCGGGGATGCTAAATCTTGTTGAAAGATGAAATCATCTTCAAATAAATCTTCTGATGATGGAATCATGTAATATTCTAAAATTTCTTGATATATCAGAGAGTTAACCTTTTCGTAGACGATGCATAACTCTCCAGGTCCTTCTGCACTCATACAACCCCAAACCATGACACTAGCAGCAAATTTTACGGAACGTTTAAGGCATTCTTTATCAAATGCTTCTTGCTTCATTCTCCAAACTCGAATACCTTGATAACCATATGAAACACAAAACATACTTTCATCACTAAATAACATATTTTTCCAATCTTCATTGCTCCATAAACGTCTTGATTTACACCAATTCAATCTTATACGCTTTTGTCTTGCAGTCATGAGAGGTTTTGTTTTCGGTACACGAGATTCAAATTTAAATTTATGGAGTCGTCTTAATGTTGTCGATGTAGAAACTTCAACTCCTTCTTCTTTCCATTTTCGATGCAAGAATCGCACACATTTAAAACAGTTTTTCTTAACTATACGCTTCAGTTTCCTGTCATCTCTAGCAGATGTTTTTGGTTTTTGGCCACCATTTCGGCGATTATTTTGAAATTTTCCAATTTTTGAATATTGTGTTAGTATTTTACTAACGCTCGATTGCGAACAATGTAAATAATTCGCTATAAAACATTGATTTTTACCGTGCCGATACAAATCAACCATACGAAGTTTAGTAGATTCAGGAATATCACTCACACGGCCCATTTTAAGACTAAAAAGAAACAAACTGCAAAAAAGAATACTGATTTTAAATAAAACAGTCTGAATTTAATCGATGATGCCACCAGTTAAAAATTGGTAATAATTAAAGGAGAATTAATGTGAAATATTCTAATATTTTGAACCACTTGAATAAATATTCTAATATTTTGACTTTCAAAATAATTTTTTTTGCAATTAATCTTTTCAAAAATGATATTAAATTTAAGATAACAAGTAAGTTTAATCAACAATAAGTTCTTAATAAAAATATCGTTTGCATATTTTCATTAAAAGACATTAAATTACCAAACGATATTTTCAATTTCTAAAAAAAAGGTAATTATTCTAATATTTTGAATATGAGCTGTATTTGTGAATTTGTAAAAAAATGCGTTACAGATAAATTTGTTAGTAATTATAAAAGAATATATATATATATATATATATATTAGTTTGGGATTTTCAAGTAACAACTCGGTGATAAAAACATCTTACATTTTAAAAAAGTTATCAGTTCTTTTAGGCTTTTAAAATTGCCTAAAATCTTAGTTACTAAAAATACATTTCAAGAAATCAACAAATATATTTTCCGTCGTTGATTAAATGAAAAAAGGTGCATATTGTATTTTTTATGCACATAAAGATTTTATGCAATTTTTAAAGACTATTAAATGGAGATTTAACTGAAAAGTAATTTTATTTATTACAATAAGAAAATAAAATGATTTTGTTAACAGATTCAAATATTATTAATAGTTTCTATTTTATATAACTCAAGCAGTGTTTCAGTGTAATGATAGAATTTTACATATGATTTTCACACCTAATTCTGATATGACAAAATTACACAAATTTGTACAATGGTGTGTTATTAATGAAAATACAGAGTTTTATTATTTTTACAATGTTATAAAATAATACAGTGGTTTTACAGTATTTTTTACAAGCGGTAAATCTCCAAACATCTGTAACTCGTACCTTCGTATAAGAATTTCATAAGTAATGGATTTAATTATTCGTTAATAAGTACTCGCCAAAATATACCTAATCACTTTAAAACGGGTTTGTTGACTGGTTGTATTTGTGACGCCTAATTATCAACATGAGGGACATATCAAGGGAGGGGAAGGTGGCCTTCAGTGAAGGTCTTTCTAAAGGAACCTAACCCGTATTTACGCAAGGAAATCCGAGATTAGAAGAAAACCCCAGAAAACTCCGAACAATTAAGCCGACGGGCGCGATTGGGTACAAACTTACCACATTCCATCTACCAGCTTCAAGAGCAGAATCTCTTGACTGCTGGTGGGGCCCAGTATAAAACTGCAACAATGAAATATTTCAAAGAGTGAAAATTAGGAAAGAAAAAACTTAAGAAAAGATAAAGCAAATTTGTATATTTTTTTCATAAACTCATACAATAAGAGCACCTTTTTGCAAGCGTAAAAAGAAAAAAAATCGATTAAAATCTCTGTAAAAAATTAATAAGAGAGAGAGAGAGCGAAAAAGTTTCACTTTTAAAAGGTTCACTTAGACCTTATTTGTCAATCATAAACAAAAAATCATCAAGGGAAGTATCAAGGGAGGGGGGGTTGTCCACCGTGAGGGTCTTTCTAAAGGAACCTAACCAGTATTTATGCAAAGAAATCGAAGATTCGAAGAAAAGAGCGGAAAACTCCGAACGATTAGGCCGACGGGCGCGATTGGGTACAAACTCAGCACCTCCCATCTACCAGCTTCGAGAGCAGAATCTCTTGACCGCTGGTGGAACCCACTAAGAAGAACACCTTTAACCAAGCGTAAAAAAAAATCGATAAAATTTTCTGTAAAAAAAATAAGAGCAAAAGAGAGCAAAAAAGTTTCATTTTTGAAAGGATTTACTTAGATTTTATTTGTCAATCATTAAATATATATATATATATATATATATATATATATATATATATATATATATATATATATATATATATCAAAAGACACATCAAGGGAGTAGGAATGTCCTCCAGAATGTCTTTCTAAAGGAACCTAACACGCATTTATGCAAGGAAGTTTAAGTCTCGAAGAAAACCGTGGCAAACTGAGGACGATTAGACCGACGGGTGCTATTGGATGCAAACTCAGCATTTCCCATTTACCAGCTTCGAGATCAGAATCTCTTGGCCGTTGGTGGGGTTCTCTATGAAACTTCAACAATGGAAAATTTCAAAGAGTAAAAATTACACTGTTAAAAAAATTCTGAAATTCACGAACATTTTTTTCCTGAATTTCACAGAAAAGCTCCCTTTTAACAACAAAAGGGTATTTTCTGTTACAAATCACAAAATTCCATCATATTTCCTGAAAATAACGAAACGGATGGAAATAAAAACAAAAAAAGGAGACACACTGTTGTGCGGGGAGCTCCATGGCCGAGCGGTCAAGGCACCATACCGCTAATCGCCTGAGAGCGCAGATTGTGGGTTCGAGTCCCATTGGCGCCATGGAATAATGAAACATAAAAAATTCCTTTTAAATTACATTTTTTCTGTTTATTTTTCTCTTTTTTTCTTATTAAAAATCTTTTAATTTATTAGCCGAAAAAAAAAATAAAGAAAGAAATAAATAGTGTACGACAATTTAAAAAAAACGTCTATATATATGTGTATATTGTAAAAAAATTGTTAATAAAAAAAATTTTATAAAAAAAAAGCAGTGGTTTTAAACAAGGATTTTTTTAATTTAAACTTTTTAAAAAATTAAAAATGATTTTAAAAAATAATAAGTATTATGCATCAGTCTAAAATAATCCATTTACAAACATTCTAAGGAATATATTTGAAAAGAAATCTTTAAAAAGCACAACAGATTTTCCCACTAACGCATAAAAGACATACTTTGTACCGTTTGGCGCCAGCAACTTTGGCTCTGTTCGTAAGAATTTATTCCGCAGTCTGAAGGTCCCGAGTTCGATCCTGAGAACGGCGTGAAGTAAATTATCCAAAGTGACAATTAAGTAAAATAACATAGCAGCTTAAAACCCCTCGGTGATTTCGAATTCCTTGAAGATTAATCGGTAAATCATTTTTAAAAATTATATTAAATTATTACTATTATAAATCAAACTTTGTAACGGAAAGTTACTGATTCTTACACCGGAGTTTTCCCTTCTTGTATTTCCCACAACGGAAAATCTACTAACGGAACGGTAAAAGTTCGGCTACATTGCTGCCGGTAGTTTCACCTGGAATTCACAGATTTATTTTTAACAGTGTATTTTAATCTCTGGAAATAATATTTTTACTAACTAAAATTAAATTTTATTGGGGATATCATCAGAAATGTTTTGCATCATTCATTGTGTGTCAAAATATATAGTTCATAAACAATTTTCTAACTACATAATGATTTTAATGGAATTTAAGTATTAAAAGCTAAAAAACATTTTTATCATATAAAAATACAATTTCATTTAAAAAAATTTTAATTTGAAGACATTTGTGTTATAACAAAAAAAATTTTGATAATTTATTTAGAGTTATTAATTTAAATTTATGTCGAATGCATGCAAAAGGCACAAAAAATGAGGACATTTAATAGTTTTATGTTTCAAAAGCGGAGTAAAAATGCATGTATACCTTAGAAACCTTTATTCCTTACTGACCCTACAGCATAACGGTCAGAGCGCGCTTCCAGAATATCAAGGTAGTCGGGTTCAAATCCAGCAGTAAAAATGAAGGTAAGAAAATTGTTACTGAATAATCTCGGTATATGTAAATTCGTTTGAATAATAGAAAAAAAATAACAATCGCGTTTTCTTCTAAAAAAATTAAATAAAATCGTAGCTTTAATTTAATTTTTTTAACATATTAGTGATCATGAAGTTTCCCAAATTCCTCCTACATTACGTCCTCAAACCTTCCCCAGAACTTCCCAGGAAGGACCCTGAAGGAGGTCCTGGGGAGAGCGCCAGGATGCTGTAAAGCGGACTTTTTCGGTTCCTGAGGACCTCCTGGTGACAATTTTCTGGATCCTCAGGGATACCTGGGGGATGACCGTCCTGGGATGTAAATCTTTCCCAGGACATTCTGGGGAAGCAAGTGTGCTATATGGGTAACATAACATAAAAACTAGTGTTACAACTAAAATACACTCCAGTCATCATCAATAATATACAGTATTTCAGTACGGTATAGTATCTGAATTCTTTTTTGTATCCCTGTAAATAATATGCAACTTCTATTATGCAGGATAACACATGTAGCAAACCTCAGCAACGTATATAAATTGCATTATGTGTGGAATATTTAACGTAATTAAAATACGAAATTAAAGTACGAATCAATTATGTTACGGAATTCTATTGTGTGGTCTTGTTATTGAGTAATAAACATTCTTTTCGCATATTCTACAGAATGCACATTTTCGCCCACTGAAAGACACATAATAATTTAATTATATTAGAAAGAATATAATATTATTAATGTACATTTGAAACAGTGTTTCCCATTGACGATAAAGCAACGGAATATTTCTGAGTGTTCGTGTAATTTAACGATACATCTTATTTTCATAAAATTTGATATGAAGGGACAAAATTCTGCAACACTTATATATTTCAAATTCCGGTTGGGTAGTTAGTGCTCTGTTAGACGCTGAAGGTCAGATAGACAGACAGATAGACGGAGGAGATGAGGACTATAGTAGTTATTTATATATTGGTGTAATTTATTATCTGTATCTATATAATTATCAGATCACTTAAAATCGGCTAATTGCTGACTAACAGATATACACTTCAAAGAAAATCAATAAAGAAATAAAATCCTATCAACAAAGATGTATTTTTGTAAAATATATTAAATTTCGTTTGTAGGCCAAATTGTATATTTATTAATATCGTAAAATCATACGGTACTTTTTTTACGCTTTTTTTACAATTTTTTTTTTATTATTCTTAACTATTAATATACAAGGTCCAAGTTTTATTTAACAACAATTGAAGTGCCTTTCAAAAATAGACAAACTTACAAAGCTTTTTCGTGAATAATGGTAGTAATTGTAAGTAAAATTACCGTGTTAAGAAACACATAAAGCACCAAAATGCTCTTAAATGCATCCCGACATTTCCTAAATTCCTTAGGGATAATAATTAAGCTTTGGATGTACACTAAATGGTCGTTATCCGTAAAGGATTCGAGGATATTGTGAAACAGCATTTACTTAACGCCGACTGAGCTTGCTAAAATATGTTATTAAAGAAAATAATCCTAAAGTCGATGACAAAGTAAATTACAATGTATTGTTTAAAAAGTTTTTAAGGCATAGAAAAGAATTATTTCTTAAGTAAGATACCAAAATTACATGTTATCTGTCCATGTGGATTATTACAGAAGCCAGGGAAATAAAAAACAATATATCCTTTATTAAATAATGATTTTTTCGAAATAATATACAAGATTATTTTTTTTCTTTTAGTATTTTTTTTTAGTTTTTAATGTATATTTTTATATAAAAACCAAGTGTAACTCAATCAATTGTTTATAAAAAATAATGTTAGTAATTTACGTTAGTAAATTTGCGAAATCTACACATATTTTTGGAACGATTTTGATATAAATAATCAATGAGTTTTGATACATGGGAATGATTTTTTAATCATATGGAATAAATAAATCACTTAAGAAAAACACAATAGTTTTGAATAAGCGTTCTGTTAAATGATGCGAAGATATACAGCATTAATTTAGATAATATAATATTTTAATTAATAATAATTTCTAATACGATTAATGCTTACCAATTTAAATGCTTAATAATTGAAGAGCTATTTTTTTTCTTTTTATACGTTAGCCTAAAATGTATTTAAAATTATATAATATAGGTTATATTATTAAATTTAAAAATAGCATTCAATTTATGCACTTAAGGTCAGATTGCCTGTTTTTTTTTAATTACCTACACCAAAATTTCTAAAAGAAAGAAATAATAATACAAAATTGATAAAACGCTTAATTAAGCTTGTAATACTTTTGACCAGACAATGGCGTAATAATATTGTCGCTAAAAATAATAAAATTTTATGATATGTCGTTAGAAAAATTATTTCCAGAAATATCTTTCAGTCGCTATAATTTCTATATAACTATAAAAGTTTTCTAAAATAAAAAAAAAAAAGTATTCATTAAAAATTTAAATTTTAGTCACGACATTGATCTGCGCATTTTAACCTCACGCTTTATCACACACTAGTTTATTATACATGACGATATTTTTACATTCTATTCAAAAGTCTACATTTTAAAAAGACATATTGTACCATAATTCACTAGCAAATATTGTTAAAGTACAAATAACAATGTTTTCTTTAAAACACAGGTGCAACCCAAATTTGTATAGGAAAAGTTGTCGCGATGTCAAATGGGAAGTGAGTTAGGATCAATAAGGGTGAATTAGAATTGCACATGTAGTTTGCCCCAAAAGCAAATTAGTGCTATAAAAGAAACCGAGACACAATTTCCCTCGTCTGTAAACAAAGACAAATAAATAAGTTTCGTATTCATTAGTGCCGATATCACTACACACTGTTAAAAAATTTCATTTAATTTAGTGCTTAATAGCTGTCCCTTAATATAATAATATATCGCACCAAAAATTCGAGCTTTTATTAAACCATAGTTCAATTTTTGAAACGAGATAACAATAGGGAATATGGTTCGGAAAGCGCTCCAAATATTGATATGATAATTCACCATCATATGGTGCCAGCTACTGTGCAACAAATTTGGTTCAAACTGGGACAAAATTTTTAACTGCGTATTGTTTACAATCGTTTCAGACTTTTTTATTGATAGCTGCATCTTAATTATTAATTCCTCGAAAAAAAAAAATCACGAAAGCATATTTGTTAACCGCTAGTTAAACATTTGGGAAGAATTGCTGCAATAGAGCAGAAGTAATATTGGCACAAAGACGATACCAATCACATGAAATTGAAGATTCTAAAATTGCTTCTTTACAAATTAAATTATGAATAATTAATTATAAGACATACATTATATAGTAATCCGTTAGTTTTTTTTTTCTACCGAGAAACGTTCATTTATGCGATCCTGAATACACGTGTCATTCGTTCCAGAATAATGATTAGCGCTATAGAAGAACTATTCTCCCACAGACTCTGTTATAGTTTTTATTTGACCGTATGATTAAAATAACACCTCTTTGGGAGTACGCATGCCCGCACTTTACTGGTGCAAATGTTTCATTTCGTAGCAACTCCATGTTAGACCGGGAAGCGGTAGCACAGTCAATAACTTCATCGAATTAAAGGATTAAAATCTAGGATTAATTAAATTTCAATTCGTATGTTAAAATAGAATCGGTCTGCCAAGTCATATCTTTGTGGAAAACGTAACCTAAAAACCTAAATACCTTAAAACCGATCTTAGTGGTTAACCCATGTTTACCCATGTTACCCATGTTACCCAAGTTACCCATGTTTTTCTGCTATAACCATCTATGATGTCGTACTTTTGGGTGCAGGAAATCGTAGTGTTAAATCTACGAATTAATCGTTAAAATCGGTTTATGATATGACTGGACCAAGATATGACTTATCAGATAGATTGCGTTATAATATGCGTCCTAGATTTCTGGAGATGCGTTTAATAATATTCGTCCTAATCCTAGATTTTCAAACGTGAAATCGATAATTTAATTGTGTGTGTTTCAGTCTCTCATTATTTGTGTAATATGCAATTGTATCGATTCAATGAGGGTGCGCTTATATTGCAACAATACAACAAAACTGTTTCAACGATAACGGTTTTTTTTTTTTTTTTTTTTTTTTTTTTTTACAGAAAATTTTATTTGATTTCTTGTTATCTAAAAAAGATTACCGGCAAGTTGAAATCACTTGAAAATGAAAAGGACTTTGTGAATATGAAGAGATTAGAAATATTTATCATGCGATCTGATTCATTAAAATTTTTTCCCTAACTAAATGTACAGGCTGCCGAAATTAATCTACAACTTTTCCTTCTTTGAAAGTTTACCATGTATCAAATCACATAGACTATAAAATTGAACGTACAAGATCAAAATCACCGAGCTATAAAAATATTGTTCTAAAAGAATGTAAACAAAATGTAAATGACTAAAATAAATTTGACAATGTCTATTTCTGCTATGTCGCTTTTGATTTTAAATTAAAAGGAAAAAAAGTGAAGAATGTAGAATCATTTAAAAAAAGATGCATTTTAGCAAAAAAATATTTGCTGAATTTACACTACAACTATTGAGATCATTTCACCATGAAAGGAAAGAACTTATTTTTAATGAATTGTTATATGAACACCATTAAACTGTTCTTATGGAAAACGATGAATGTTTTCCAAAATTTTCTTGGGAATGGAAGATTTTGAAATATTGTTCAAGAATGAAGGCTTAATCATTGAGATATATGTCGTTCTAAATTTTGAAAATAACACAGGTGCAATAATGTTAATAGTTCTACTTTACTGAAATTTACTTTCTGAAAAAGTTATAAATTTATATATAATATTTTGAAAGATAAAATTAATATTTTACTTTTTTAACGGAATTTTGTTTAAAATCAAATATACTACATTACGCAGGTGTCCAGCAAATAAGACCCCGATTTCTAAATTAAATTTCTGAAAAACAAAGATCAAAGAGTTATGGAGTGAACGGTTTGTTTATTAGGTAAGTTGTAAAAATCTTATGCAAAAGTTTCGAACGGGGAATATTTTGAAAACATTGTATTATGATTGCAAAGAATGATTGATTTGAAATTTTTATTGTTTTAAATTACCTGCTGAAAACGAGTTTATCGGCTTACAGTGTCATATTTTAACAATTTTTTGAACTAAATTTTCAGAATGTCAAAATTTCAGAAATGAAAATTCCAAAAATCGTTAAAATATGGCACTGAAAGCCAAAAAACCCGTTCTCTGGAAACAATCAAAAACAAGTAAAATGTCAAATCAGAACTCAATCTTTTCAAAATATTCACCGTTCAAAACTTCCTTGCAAGGTTTTTACAGCTTACCTAATAAACATGTCGTTATAATTCTACCCACCTTTGTTTTTGACAAGTTTAATTTGGAAATCGGGGTTTTTTTTGCTGAACAATGATTACTAAGATTATAATTTATGGTAATGATATGTTTATAATTATCCCTTAAAATTTTATTTAGACATTTGAGTTTAAAAATTTTTTAGAACTTTCTGAATAAAAAAATGCATAATTCATGTTTCATTAGAATTACAACTTCAAGAATTTTTCATGCTTACATTTTTTTTTCTCATAAAATGGCAAAGTTAGGGAAAATCCCCTAAAAGGAAAAAAATATGCGCATTTATAGAAAACATCTGTAAGCAATGATAAAACACCTCCACCTTAACTGGCACTGATGAAAACTTGTTAAATTAGTGCAGATTCTCTATATATAAAACAGAACTTGTACAGGGAAGCTAGATTCCAATTATTTTCTTTATACAAAACAAAATTTAAATATGATAGAAAGATTCAATCTTTAGCAAAAGGAACTATGTACACAACATAAGAGATAAAAATGTTTAATGACAACAATCTTTGTCTGAGGAAATAATATTATTTTTCGTTTTTCTTTATCATATTAGAAACATAATTTAGTAGGACAATGGAACATCGTAGAAGATTTTCTGTATTATTAAGTTAATTTACAAATTGCACAGTTACGTGATATCCTTTAAAAATTGGTTCGACTACGTGAGGCATAGGACGTCTTGAGATAAATATCTTTAAAAAGCTGCTTCTGCTTCAGTCAACTAAAATGACATATTGGTAATGCTAATCCTATGGAAGAAATTTATAAAGATATCTCGGTTGCATATATAGACAGCTGATATACACCAGAATAACAAAAAATATTTATTTTAATAAATATCATGATTGAGATTAAGTCTTTTTTTTTTCTCTGATTAATTAACTGAAGCAAAAAATTTAAGATAAAAATCAAAGTTGGTATAGTTTATAACTGCATTGTTCCTTAAAAGTATATGGACAGGCTATTTTTTAAATAACACTTGAAACAAATAAAACAATAATAACGAAAAAAATAATCAGCATAAAGAACCATAACATAATTTTATTACAAGAAAGAAATATAGTTTCAGTTTTGCAAGAATTTTGTTAAAATATTCAGAGTCAAAATACGCGTTGCTTTATGAATAATATACGGGTTTTTTCAGAATTTTTTATTTAAATTCAAATTTTGTATCCATTTCATTAAATTATCTTAAAACCCATATCAGACAGGCAACGAACTTTTGTTTCAAAAATGTGTTACTGTAAAAAAGAACCATATCTGCTCTACCTGCTTCTTTTATTCCTAAAAACTCGTAAGCTGACGACCATGGATAGATAGTGCAAGACTCGACAGACCAAAGACCTAAGGTATGGAGCACAAGAAAAAAAACATTCATTTTATGAAAGAGTAGTCACAAGGTAATCTAAAGACCCTTAAGTGAAGTAGTGCACTGGCCAAAAAATAATGATAGTAGTGGTTTATCTCGTTGTTTGCCGTATAATCATTTAATACCCGTTATTGCACGGCAAACGCTGTGTTAACAATACGAGTAAACCACTTAATTTTTCGCTTAAACACCACTTCTGAGACATGGGTCGTTAGATTCACCTTTTACTATTCTTCCAATATTTTTTAAGCTCGATATATTATATTTTTCTGTTGTCGGCTCTTTAACTAACTTTCCTCTCGAGTAAATAGTCACCAAATGTTTTCAGTTGGATTCAGGTCTCGGCTGATTGCTTGTCAGTCTATAATACGTGATTATGTGTAAACCAAGCTCTTGTTAAGTGTTAGGTAATATTCGACGCATTTTCCTATTGGAACTTTCAGTTTTCTTTCTCTAAAATGCTCCCAATTGGAAGTAGATTACTTTTTTAGGTCATTTCTATAAATTCCGGAGCCCTATCATCATTAAGAAAAGACTGTCCAATTTTCCTTTGAAACAGAGCTAACTCACAAAGTTCTCGTATTCGATCGTCCAAATAGTATATCCGGCCATCAGAGGCATCATTTTTTTAATCACTGGAGAAAACATTTAACAATTAATCCGTCCAAGCATGTATTTTTCAGTCCAAAAAAATGCGCGCCTTTCCATGGTTCAATTTCGGGATAGGCACCTGACGCATTCTACAGTTTTTATGAAATGTTTTAGGACGTGTGAGACGGGAAATACAAAATTTTAAAATAGGAAACGCTAAAGTTCTAGCAATTTCTCAAACAGACTTCGTTAAGTTTGAAATTGTTCATAAAATCTTTCTAACTTGTAGCTAATATGTTTTTAAGGTTCACCTGAACGCGTTTTTGATATTGTATTATCACCTTTCGATGAAATTTCCTAAATCCCAGATCTGTTACGCTTAATTTATTCAGTAGTATCAGACACACTTACATTTTGAAATTTTAAACGCCAAATTTTAGCTGCATCAGCTGCAGAAAATTTAATGTTGCAGTGCAATTTCCAACTATTCATGAATTGAGAACAACTATTTTTTTTTTCTAATTTGAAGTGGTCACATGTACAGAACGCAGAGTATGCAATATTTTTATCAGTATTTAACGGTGGCAATAAAAAGAATATATTTTTTGCCCATATATTTCTGGGACAGCTCATTTTGAATTTTATCTTTTTATATACGTTACGGCCAAAACTTGGAGCTTGGCCAATTCTAGAACTAGATGGCCAATACCCAAAGTAATACAGCTTCCTGGTCAGAATCCGCAATACATGAAATGAACAACGTATTTCTGGTTTTGGCTGGCCATTTCCCAAACTGGCCGGGAAGCTATGGCCCACATCCGAACTGGGGATTTAAGACTACCCTTTAGATGCGGGGACGTCATGAAACTTGGCTTAGAAGTTGTTTCTTATTTAGAGAGAAAAGTTGTTCTGTTTGTCATCCATCTTAATGATGCATATATGTACCAATTTTATTGTTGCTAATATCATGTAATAACATTAAAATGCACAGTAAAAACGATTCCGATTTATTATACTGAAATGAAATATTTTTGTGTATCCCAGCAAATTAATCAAAAATAGTGCACAATTCCCTTTCAATACGGAAATTAATTGATAAACCAAGTAAGATAACAATTACCCGATTAACAGTTAGCCCAAGCCATTACTTGTGTTAGACCATGGGCAGTTAGACGACTAGACTATTTGAATTTATAGACAATTTCAACTATGTTAGAAAGGATTAAGCCGAGTGTCTATATATATTTCGGGAATGGCCAATCAGATCTGGCCGGTACGCAAATTATCGAATCGCATCTCGCCAGTTCACGAATTGGCCATTTATTTTTAAACGTTGCTGGCCAGTTCCGGAATCGGGCAATTTCGGGTTTTGGCCGTAACATATACGCACAATCTATGATTTAAATATGATTTTTAGTGGTGTAATAAATTTAAATTATGATTTCATAAGCTAATTACATTTTTTTCGCGATTATTGATTCTTTATTTGAACTGTTATTTTAAAATCATCACCTTGCCACATATTTTTGAAAGCAGAGCAATAATATTGTTGTACTAACATCTATAATTATTACTATTATTTTTTGAAATGTTAAAATGTATGAGATAAAAGAAAGTTACAAAACATTAACAACTAGTTTGTTATGATATTACAATTGATACAGTATATACCGTTACAGTTTTTTTTTTTTTGGAATGTTTCAATTTTTCCATAATTATTACTTTCGTCAAGTCGGAAAAATTTATGTAGAAAATTTCTCCTGCGTTTAAATAAAATAATTATTCATTTTTAATTATTTAAAAAAGCACACAACCATCAGAGTGAAAGAGTACTCCAGCCTGTAATCTGACCAGATTCATTGACTATACTTGTCAATTCTTTTTCCACCAAGCTGTCTGGAAGATACAAGCTTAGCACATCTCTCTCTTATTTGTTATCAAAACAGAAGCCGCAGCAGAAAATAAAATAATTTCGGGAAGTCACCAATTCTGGGGCAAAGATTAAACTAAAGGGAGTTCCACATCAATGATTTCCAAGCATCCTAATCCAGCATTATGTTTTCTCACCATTTGAATTCAAATGACATTTCAAATTGAAGTATTATTTAAATTAAAGAGGCGTGTTCAGCGAAGCAACCAGCTACGTAGCGGTAGGATCGGTCAGTTACCAAAGCATTGAGTGCTGCTAACGAATACATAACCGATGCGGTAAGCGGATGTAACCGGAGTGACAGGTAAGAGATACCGAACTTACAGAGAAAAAGGTCAGTTAGTGGAGTCGCGTGACCGGTTACATGAAAATTTATGACAATGACAATAAAAGAATAATTACATCAATGTAATATAGATGGAACTATTAGTAAACAATATCAATGGATTCCAGTGAATCTGTGAACAGGTTAGAAAACGGTCACTTACTTTGGTGTCATGTAACTGGTCACATAGATGGTTTTGTTTAGGTCTGCTGAACGCACTCATTGTCAAATTTTCTACAAAAATACTAAGAATTATATGGCATTGATTTATTCACTTCGATGATGAAATTCCTTTAACTTTATGTCAGCCAAAGAGCTTGTGGTTCGAGAAAATTATTCTATCGTGTGAGGCGGTTTCAGACTTGCAACACATAAGAGTGAAAAGTGCTTGGTTTGGAATTGTCTAGCTAGCTTTCTGGCAAATAGTTGTACTTATAGTCAATGCTTCTAGCTCGATTCTAGGCTAGCATATTGTTTCACACTGTTGGCAAAATTTCTTTTAATTGAATAATATTGAGTGATATTCTTTCAATTATTTTTTTGCGATACAGCAAACTAAAAATTGTTAACTCTTCTTTCTTTTACAATCATAAAGATATTTATTTTTCAACTAAGCCTAGAACCAACATGATAAAAAATGTTGTACTTGTTAATCGAATCCGAAACACCTGGAATAGTGTTGGAAATGTTCTACCATTTAATCTACGAGGATGGTGCCCAGCTTTGTAATGTCTTCATGAATACACAATCTTGTGACGCGGCGTAACACGAGACACATTCTTGGGGCGCTATTCCAGGGGTTCCGTGCTTGATTCCCGGATTGGATATTTTCTCCCTGTTGGTTCTAGGTTTAGTTAAAATGTGATAAATCACGTATTAATATATTCTATATATTCAAGCGGAATTTCACTGGTGTTTATTAGTTGAAAGATTAATTTAATTAATTCGTTTATTTGTCTTTTTAGATAACATATGATATTAATTATTTAATTTTCCTATCGAATTTGGAGTAATTTTAAAAGGAGTAATTTAGTTTAAAGACCGATAAACACTTAGAAAAAAATAGTATTTCAGAATCCGGTAATTCCTTTTTTTCCAATATTGAGGGTCTATATAGCATTATCGGATTCATGTGAAAATAGTTTTAATTTCTATGAACTATGTTCAATATTAAAGCAGCAGGAGCCACGATATTTACAGAAGCCGGGAGCTTGTCTGGTCTAGATGCCCTAGTGACAGTAATTATAACAAATATCTTTTTTAGGCAAAATCAAAGGTATTTAATGTTTAACAATAAAAGATTTTAAACAAACGTATTTTCTATTCACACCACATGCAAAACTAGCATCTTTATAATACAGTATTAAACCTCTCAAACTTTTACCAATATTCATGCATGTTAGACATAAATGCTACGTAAGATTTTTATTTCTAATTTTTCGTTGCATTTTTTTATTAGATGTATGATAACAAACAAAAAAAAAATATTAGATAAAAATAATAAAATAATTAATATACTATTAATTTTTTAGGTTATAATATTCATATCAAAATAAATAAATTAAATAACATTTAAAAAATCTGTTTACTAATTATAATTTTAGAATTTAAGTGTTTATCCAATAAAAAAAGTTTACACTTCGATGTAAATAATTAAAGAACAACTTTTAAAAGTAGGAAAAAAACTCGGAGCGATTTTCTGAAACAGTAGTAATAATTGTACGTAAAATTGCTGTTTTAAGTAATACATAAAACAACAAAGTAATCTGCAGAAGGCATCTAGCCCATCGCCATATTATTTAGGGGTAATTATTTAGCATGGGATGTACACTAAATGGTCATTATCCGTAAAGGATTTTTAGACAAAGGAGAACAACGTTTACTTAATGTTCAGCAAAGACTGCTAAAAGGTTTTATCAAAGAAAATAGCTTTAAAAGAGATGAAAAAGCAAATGATAATGCATGGTTTAAGATATTTTTAAAAGAGTATAATGGTCACTTCGAGAGACTTGTACCGATAACTGTAATTCGTCTATCTAGAACGTAAAAGAAGGAAACACATAAAAATCAAATAAAACTTTTTTTTTTTTAAATTTTAAAACTTTTTTAAACATTTTATTTTTATTATTAAAAATATAATTCTACTTTTTTAGTCCTGTATTTTAAATTATTTATGATACATTAATATATCCAAACACACATATGTATAATATATTTATATAACACAAACACACACACACACACACACACACACACACACACACACACACACACACACACATATATATATATATATATATTAATTTTATGTTATTCTAAGAGGCATATATTCAAATTGTTATTCCTGTACTTTGAACTTCATAAAAATTTGAAGAAAATTTCATTTTACTAAAGAATATATAAACCTATGACTAATTCTTTATGCGTTTTGTATTTAGACCATTTCATGCCCATTAACTTTTTCATTTTTTTTTATTTTTTTATATGTGCATCTATGTATATATATATAAAATTAAATTATTTATAAACATTTACAAAAATAAATTTCATAGAGAATTTACCTATTAGTATGTTTTATTACTTATTTTGAATCCTTCATAAACCACCACAAAGAATGGTTGCAAAAAGTGTTTTAGTGCTCAAAGTCTGCGCTTCTGAGACATATTCTAAAATTTCAATAAAACTTAAAAAGCGTTGAAATTTTTAAGTATATATAGATTGTTTCGTGTAAAAAATATTTAAAATATATTTTACTATAGTGGCGTTTAATGTGTTAAGAATACAAATATTTTAAAGTCGGTTTTGATCAAATAAAAGTTTTTGTTTATTTATTAAATTGGCTCTAGTCCCAAATAGAAAAAATATATTCATATAAAATAACGTGTTCACATACATGGTGTTACTGGGCCTAACATCTGAAAGATTTTGACAAGCTTGTGTTAATACGCAAACTGAGTTATAGATTTCACTTCAATTTAAGCCTATTTCAAATAATATAAGTCTATACATTTAATGGATTTTTAGTAGATTTATTAATAATTAGGGAAGAGTAACCATATTTGGACAGCCGTTTTAAATGTATAGCTGCCATTCTGTCATAAATTATAGAGAGAGTATTCATCACCCACTGAAATTCTACTCATCAAAATGGGGTATACTATGTTTTTAAAAAGCTTTCACTTTCCAAGTTTCAAACAATTTAAAAAATATATAACATGAGCTGTTTTAATCATTCTTTTGCCTACTAAACTTTAGAGAACACTTTAAAAATAAATTAAGTTGTTTTATTTTTGTACACATATATAAATACATGAGTTTATTGCTTATAGATTTTACGTGGATTTATTTTCTCTCGTTTTTTCCTTAGCCTTTAGACTATTTGTTTTAAAAAATGGCGCAGTTGCCTTTATTGGAACAATTGAATTGGACCAAGATACATGAAAATACATTTGAAAAATTGTAACACATGTCGCGTTAAGTCTACATAAAAATAAAAAATATTTTTTTACATGTTTATGCCATAAATTTTGTTTACAATTTCTTTTATTTTGCATGTATTGTATTTATATCTTTTTAATTATTTCCTTCAAAGGTTTGCAGTGTTGAATTCAAACATTTTCCCTCGGGAGTTAAAGACAAAGGAAACTGAAAGGAAATTAGTGAAGCCAACCATAATTAGACTGCATCTGCAAAAATCTCCAAAGTAAAAGAATCGTTGGAAATGTTATATCCCTTTCCAAAATCAGTTAAATCAAACTACAGAGAGAGCCCAAAACCATCTGTATTAACACAGTCGCACATTAAGTAAACTTTACAATTACAAAACAAAATATATGCTAATAAAAACGGCAATAAAAGAAGTGATTTGACATCAAGGTTTAAAAGATAGGCGAAATTCAGTTGGAAAGAAAATGACTGAAGGGAAGAATTATAGACATAAGTTAAAGAAAACTTCTATTTTAATAAATAAAATAAAAGTCGAAGGATTAAGGATTTTGAAATAAAAATCAAGAAAGTTATTATTGTTTTTGCCTTATTTGTAAGAAAAATAAAAATGGCATAAATCATGTAGTGTTAGTTTTGATATATATCGTTTCATGTTGTGTGCGCTGGAATAAAAATAAGCAAAAAAAAAAAAAAAAAAAATCCATGTGTAAGCTTTGCATCACTTTTTAGCTCACAGGCTATCATAGCCTGAGAGCTTATGTGCCCGTCCGTTCTGTATGTATGTTCGTATGTACGCAACGCGATAACTCATGATAAAAATATCCGATCCACTTGAAATTTTGTATGTAGGTATATCCTGACAAGACGCTTCCCTGATTAGTTTTTGGAGTTCATTCGATATGTATAAGAGGGGGAACGGGGGGCTCATGCCCCCCGTTAGTTGATATAGATGGGATTTTCATGCAGAATTAAGTTTTCAAAATTTAGATTAGGATCATTCTGATGAGGCGATTCCGTGACTGTTATTAGGTGTTCATTGAATAAGTATAAATAGGGTGAACAGGGGTTCTAATGCCCCCCCCCCGTTAGTTGATATAAATGGGATTTTCATGCAGAATTAAGTTTTCGTTCAAAATTTAGATTAGAATCATTCTGATGAGGCGATTCAGTGACTGTTATTAGTTGTTCATTGAATAAGTATAAATAGGGGGAACAGGGGTTCTAATGCCCCCCCCCCCCGTTAGTTGATATAAATGGGATTTTAATGCAGAATTAAGTTTTCGTTCAAAATTTAGATTAGGATCATTCTGATGAGGCGATTCCGTGACTGTTATTAGGTGTTCATTGAATAAGTATAAATAGGGGGAACAGGGGTTCTAATGCCCCCCCCCCCGTTAGTTGATATAAATGGGATTTTCATGCAGAATTAAGTTTTCGTTCAAAATTTAGATTAGGATCATTCTGATGAGGCGATTCCGTGACTGTTATTAGGTGTTCATTGAATAAGTATAAATAGGGGGAACAGGGGTTCTAATGCCCCCCCCCGTTAGTTGATATAAATGGGATTTTCATGCAGAATTAAGTTTTCGTTCAAAATTTAGATTAGGATCATTCTGATGAGGCGATTCCGTGACTGTTATTAGGTGTTCATTGAATAAGTATAAATAGGGGGAACAGGGGCTCTAATGCCCCCCCCGTTAGTTGATATAAATGGGATTTTCATGCAGAATTAATTTTCGTTCAAAATTTAGATTAGGATCATTCTGATGAGGCGATTCCGTGACTGTTATTAGGTGTTCATTGAATAAGTATAAATAAGGGGAACAGGGGTTCTAATGCCCCCCCCCTTAATTTATATAAATGGGTTTTTCAAGCAGAATTGTCAGATTTCGTTCAAATCTCTGAATAGTTTTGGAAGTTTAATGGTTAAGTATAAAAGAGGGGGATAACTCCTTTTAAATTATATAAATGCTAAATGGGTTTTTATTAAGAATTATCTCATTTGCTCTGAATTTTGGATATAGATTTTTTATATGATAAAGCATGTCTTTGATAGTATAGGAGTTTCAATGATTAAGTATAAAAAAAGAGGAAAGGGGAGAGCTGTTTCCCCTTCTTAATTTTTTTTCGAACGGAATTAACCCTTGAAAATATAAGGCTTTAATGTACAATTAGTATTTGTAGCCTGTGAGCTCAATGCCATCAGTTTAACTGGGCAGTATTCTTTTTTATTACATAAATAATTGTCAATCAGTACCATAATTTTCATTCTAATAATTGATTTATTAATTTTGATTTAAATTTTGAATACATGATGAATTAAAACAATTACACTTTTTTAAAGACTTTTGATTTCATTATATTTTATTGCTGTTGGATTGCTTTATTATTTAATTTATTGCAAACATTGATTTTTATAAAATTACTTACATTCTCTACTCATTAAACAATCTAATATTGTTTCGTCTGATTTGAGAACCTGGGGCTCTAGTTTACACGACCAGTTGCTGAATTTCGGCAAATATTGACAAATTGTTGAAATTAAAATAAAAATGTAGATTAAAATAAAATTAAATAGTTTTAAAGATTTATTTAGTTTGTAAATCAATATTGACCCCGAATAATGAATTTTGCTAATATTCGAAAAAACTAAATGAGGTTTACCTGAAAACATGTGAAGTGGTTTAAATTCCTCTACAGTCTCATAACACTGTGAAAGATTTTTTTCATATTTGTAATTCAGTTTTTCTATATTTTATTAAAATAATCACATTTCCTTCGCATGTATAAAAAATGCAGAAAACAACAACATTATGATTTTGCAGACTGTCAAACGGTTAAAATATTTACATAAAGTGATATTAAATTGTATTAAAAATTATGCAATGATCTTGCAATTGGTTAATCGATGCAAAAGTTATCATATTTTATAAATTTTTTATTTATGGAAATACTTTTTTTGAGAAAAACTAATTTTTTTTTTAATTTTAAATTTTTATAAGGAATTTTTTTGCATTCAAAATACCCTTTTTTAAGTACAAAATTAAGTAGCTCAACTGTTTGTAACACATGAGTGCAATGATATCTTTGTTGCCATGATATCTTTTTTTCATTACTATTCAACTTGCTTACATTAGATTATGAAAAAATACAAACCTATTAAATATTTGTCTGTGACAAATAATGCACTTAACACAAGAACGCCGGACGGTGTCATTTCGACACCGAAGCGTGTAAATTCCTATGTAAAATCTGTAAATTATAAAGTAAGTTTTTTATGTCTCTCGACTTTTATTAAATATGTGAGTAGAACTCGCATAGAAATGTTTTTGGAAATCGATTTATTCAAACTTGGAGTATGGGTAAATTTACCTAGAACGCCGGACTGGTGTCAAATGGACACCGCAATAATTTCATTTCCCCTAATTTTAATTTCGTTCTTCTGTGCGATAATTCCATACACTATCGTAGTTCGAGGGGATCTCAGAATGTTTTTTCAACACCTGGTCATCACGTGATTTGTTTCAGTTGCAACAACACCTGCCACTGCAGTTTTATTTCTCACAAAGATAGTACATATACGGTTGCTTCCGATTTATGACTAGTAAAATTTCGTGAGATTTTCTTTCGTTCTTTTTACATTTTATGAATAAATTTCAAATGTCTCGTAAAAAGGGGCTTACTGCGGATGAAATTACCGGGCTTCTGAGAGAATTGTCAGATAATGAATTAGAAAGTAGGGAATTATCTGAACTGTATGATGAATCTGATAGTGAAAATTTTATTCCTGTTATATCATCTAAGTCGGAAAGCGATGAGGATATTGAAATTAATTATTCTCGAAGTCAGATTGAATTTAAGGCTCGCGATGGCTCACGCTGGAAAGAATGTGGTTCTGGAAGTGCAACCGGTAGATTAGCAATACAAAATATTTTGCGAAAAGCTAGTGGTCCAACTAGTTATGCAAAAAGAAATGTGAATTATGACAGTGTTTTGATTGCTTGGTTGCTTTTTATAGACAGAAAGATTTTAGAGCATATAATTAAATGCAAAAACACAGAAGCTCGCTTAATATTAGAAAATGATGCTTGGTCTCTTTCAGAACAGGAACTTTTAGCTTACATTTTGATTTTGTATGTACCTGGAGTTTTAGGAGCTAGTAACCTCGAACTTCATTCATTATGGTCTACAGAATGGGGTATAAATTTTTGTAAAGAAACCATGTCCAGAAACAAATTTTGTGAAATATCAAGATATTTACGATTTGATATAAAATCAACTCGTCGTAATCGAATTAAAGATGATAAATTCGCAATGATTTCAGAAGTATGGAATCGTTTTATTGAAAATTGCGTAAGCTGTTACAAACCAGGCCAGAACATAACAATTCATGAACAATTGTTTCCAAATAAGACTAGCTGTCCGTTTCTCAGTTTATAGCATCAAAACCTGATAAAACTTTGGATAGCTGCAGATTTAGAAAGTAAGTATATTTTAAACGCATTTCCCTACTTAGGAAAAAATGAAGAACGAGATGAAAGTCAGAGACTTTCTGAGTATGTGGTTTTAAAATTAATAGAACCTTTTAAAAATATGGCAAGAAATGTCACAGTTGACATTTTTTTTACTTCTCTTGAGTTGGCAAAGAAACTAAAAGAAAGGTGGACGAGCTTAGTTGGCATGGTAAATAGGGTCAGACGAGAAATTCCAGATTGTGTAAAATCAGGAAAAGAAGAGTTGCACTCAACAAAAATATTGAAGAATGAAGAATCAGGCTCAACACTTACAGTTTATCAATCTAAAAAGAAAAGAAATGTGATAAGTCTTAGTTCTATGCATTCAAGCATCACAATTGCTAACAATTCAAAGTAAATACTTGAAACCGTCAGTTTTTATAATGAAACGAAATGTGGCGTAGATATTGTTGACCAAATGGCAAGACAATACTCAGTCAAAGCAGGTTCAAGAAGATGGCCAAATCACACATTCTACAATATTTTAGACTTTGCTGCAATAAACGCTTGGATTGTTTTCAAACGTGTAAAGAGAAAAAACATAACAGGGCGTGTATTTATACAAACACTAGCTGAATAAATGCGATCAAAATACACTGAAAAATCCACTAAAAGAAGCAGGAGAGATGAAGAAGAACTGAGGACTGAAAATTCTTCTAAGCGTAGGAAATGCGAAGTTAAAAAATGTCATGGAAATGTGACAAATAAAGTATGTTCTTCCTGTAATAGAATGACATGCGGCAAATGCACAAAAAATGTCACCTACAAATGTACTGACTGTTAGTAATGTAAGTAGTTATTTCACTTCTTTATATTTCCATATTATCTTGCAAAAATATTCTTAAGTTATAGACATAATAATTATTTGTGTGTGCTATAAGTATGCTCTTATCATCAAGCAAAATTGTTCTTATATTATAGATAAAATATAATTTGTGTGTGAAATATATTTCTCTATATCTCGAAAAATTAAGAGTATTTTATAAATATAATAATATTTGTATGTACTTTAAGCATTTTAATTTAATCTTGTATTTTTTAGATTTAACATTATTTGTGTGTTCTACAAGTATTTGTAAAAAAAAATATCAAACTGCACATTTTTTTCGAATTTTTTTGCATAATATCGACCAGTGTCAAAATGACACCTGCCGGCGTTTTAGGGGGTAGCAATACTTCAGGCGTTCTAGTGTTAAGGTATTTATTCAACGAAAATAATCCTTTTCTAATTACTTTTCTGTTATCATACATAAAGATTAATTTCGAAAGATGAAAAGTTCATTCCTTTTTTAAAATAATTAATCAAAACGGGATCGAAATAGATTGTCATACGGAGAAAGTAATTTTTATAAGCCTTCCTACTCACTATGAATATGTGAGTGGTAGGCAGTTTTTCAATTGTTTTGATAATTTCTTTTCTTGTTTCTTTTTATCTTAGTTTATTGAATTCATAGCCGTTATACAAAATACTTTTTCTCTTTACAAATAATGAGTGAGCAGTGATTAAAATTTACTGATTGTATTTTTTTTAAATTCATTTTAAGATAAACAAATGCTGGTTATTTTAAAACGAATCTTTTTTCTGTTTAAAATTGCATTATTATCTAATATTTAATGTGAAAATAAATTCAAAACACCTTCATTTTTACTTTTCATCTGCATGCTTATTTAATTAAACTCACGTAGTGGTAAATTGACTGCACTGATTGTTATGTATTTACAAGGTAAATCACTCAACTAGTCACAATAGCCTCTTTTTGCGGACAAGAAAACGCCGAATTAAGAGAAAACAACAAAATTTATATTGCAATTTTGCCCTTTTACAAGAATGCCAGAGGGGTAAAAGAAATTTATAAAGTGATATTAAGTTGTACTAAAAGTTATACTATGATCTCGCGATTGGTTATTCACTGTAAAAATTATCATATTTTATAAATTATCTGTTTATGGAAATACTTTTATTTATTTGTGTATGTGAAAAATTAAACATTTTAAAAATTTTAAAAGGAATTTTTTAGATTCAAAATACCATACTTTAAGTAAAAAATAAATAACGCAACCATTTGTAACAGAGTTGTTGAATGCTATGATATATTTTTTCCATTGCGATTCAACTTGCTTGCATTAATTGATGAGGGAAAAATACTAACCTATTAAATATTTGCCTGAGAGAAATAATGTACTCAAGGTATTAATTCAACGAAAATAATCCCTTTCTAATTATGTCTGTTATCATACATAAAGATTATTTTCGAAAATGACAGATTTCATTCATTTTTTAAAAACAATTAATCAAAAGGAAACCGAAATGGATTGTAAAATGGGGAAAGTATTTTTTTATAATCTTCCTACTCACCATGAATATGTGAGCGGTAGGCAGTTGTTCGATTGTTTTCATTATTTCTTTTCTTATTTCATTTTATTTTAGTTTATTGAATTCATAGCCGTTACACAAAGTATATTTGGTATTTACGAATAATGAGTGAGCAGTAATTAAAATTTACTGATTGTATTTTTTAGTCATTTATAGATAAACGTATCGTCATTTTTTTAACGAATCATTTTGCTATTTGAAATTGTATTCTTATCTAATATTTTTTGAAAAAATAAATTCAAAATATCTTTTTTTTTATTTTTCATTTGCATACTTAGTTAATCTAACTATGTTGTAGTGAATTGTCTGCACTGAATTGTATGTATTACAAGGTAAATTATTCAATTAGTCACCAAAGCGTCTTGTTGCGGGCCAGAAAACATTTAGTTACATCAAAGTATTAAGGAATATTGATAAATACTTCGAAGCTCCTTACAAAAAATAAGCTATTCTATAGAAAACAAAATACAGTTAAAAGGTATTTTATATGTTTGTATGTTTTTTTGAATGTTTGACTAAGAAAATAGAATTTTTACATTTTCTTTCTAGCTCAGTTTTTCTCTTATCTCTACCTATCCTGATATATCTACCCTATAATCTCAATGAAACGAATTTTAAAAAAGACAGATTATGTTTCACAAATGTTTCTTTTGAATATATGGAATGATTGGCGATAAAAGAAATAACATTTATTCATTTTAATCCACGGGAGTCAAAAGTATTACTGAAATTTGAAATTTGAATATATTTTTTTTTCTAATTTTGTTGACATTTATGTAAGTATAGTAATTAAATTCCTCTGTTTTTTCATAAAAAAAAATAATAAAAGTATTAAAGGCATAGAGACTATTTGATTTCTTGTTTTTCGTAATTTTTAAATTTAAATTTAAATGATTGTTTATTTCATTATGTAGTAAAGTGTGATTAACTATTGATTTTCGTGAAAGTTTTAAAAAATCACTTTTCGATCATAGGGAAACAAGTTGTTTAAAACAAAATGACTATCATCTAGATATTTGACATAATTTCAAGATGTGGAAATAAGAAAAACAAGGAAAGGGAAAAAACTCTGTTTTTGTGAATTGAAAAAGTGATCAAAGAAAATAGAATATTATTAAATATCATTTTTGTTATCATTTTAATTAGAAATTGAAAAGAGAAATAATTAAAAACTGAAAGATAATTTTAAAATAATGATTAAAACTAGTCGCCCTTGGCGACCAATTTGGTCTCCCTTAAATGTATACTACGCATTAAATCATTTTTCTTTTATTCATAATTTATTTTAATTGCTAAATATTTTACCAAATTAGAAGATTCTGCTAGAGAAATAAACATAGCTATCATATATACGCACCACATTGGCGCGATTGCAACAAATTAGCAATTATATGCAGCTCAGTTATATAGTCTGTCTCAAAAGTTTAAGCACAAGCATAAAATATCGATTTTTAATGAATTATAAAAAGTTAGAATTAATAACATTTTTTTATTTACATATTCCGCAATATTATTTAAATAAACTGTATCAAAAATAGAAAAAAATAAATTACATAATTTTAAAAAATACAATTTAAAAAAAAGTTATAAAAAAAACTGTCTCAAAAGTTTATGCACAATGTAAAAAACAACTATATTTATAATGTTTACAGAACTTTTAGTAACAATTTTTTTTCCATATTTTCGGATTAGTTCAAATAAATGTGCTTTCGTCGAAATTATTAGTTTTTGTGGGGTTTCTGGTGGAAAAGAATACCATGCTTTCTCAATAGCCTCTTGGAGTTCTTCAATAAAGTCATACTGCTTTCCATTGCCTAAACTTGGCGGGTTAAAGTATTCCAGACATTCTCAATCGGGTTTAAGTCTGGACTTAAAGCTGGCTAGTCAAGTACTTTATCATTTTTCTGAAAAATCCAAAGTTTTGTAGAATGGGATACGTGGATAGAGGCATTGTCTTGCAGAAAAGTTCATTCAAAACCCCCCAAAATATCACCGAATGGAAGCAAATGGTGGTTTAGGGTCTCTTGAAACTTTTTTCACTCTTCTCTTCCTTTTAGAAAAGCTAGAGAGGGCTGGCAAATGTCCCAAATGCTCCCTAAACCATAACGGATTTACCGCCTTGCTGCCTGCTGAAAAATGTCCATCGGTTCTTGCGTAAATCATGCCAATACGCCTTCCAAACATCAAGGCCATCTAAGTTCCACTTTTTCTCATCCCTGAATAAAACAGTAAGACATTTGTCCCCGTAGGTCATGTGTTTTTTAGCCCAGTTCATTCCTACCTGTTTGTGATGTAATTTAAGTGACGGTTTGCGAGCCAATTTTATTTTACATGATGCAATCACACGCTTTAATACGTCTATTTACAGTGTCTTTGGACATCTGTACTCTGAAATTATTTTTAATTTGCAGTATGGGGACATATTTTGTCTAAATACCAATCTCCGTATTTTCCGATCAGTCTGAACAGTAGTCATACGTGGTCGTCTGCATCTTGGTTTCCGCTTAAAATTATCATTTCTAGAAAGTACTTGATATATACATAGCTTTGATCAATTTAAAGCTTTTGCAATTTCAGAAACAGTTTTATTTTGAGATTTCAATTTAAAATCTTTCAAAATCTCACATTTTGTGAATTCTTTACCCTTTGCCATGTTTAAAACATTCAGAAATAATTTATCCACCTTTTATACTTGTATAAAAGTGCAATATGATGTCATACAACGTCATTACACAATACCAATTCCGTGTTTCTAAAAAAATTTGCATAAAGTGCTTAAACTTTTGAGACAGCGTTTCTTTAAGAAAAAAAGAAAAATAAATAAAAATAAATATGTTTTTTATTTTAACTACCCAAAATGGCTTATTTTATTTTATTTTGATTAAATGTTGAGTATTTATTGTAAATTAGCATAAAATATTTTCTTCTTCAGTTATTTTAAACGAGATTTGCAGAGTGCTTAAACTTTTGAGACAGACTATAGTAACTCAGCTATTGTTGTTTATTTATTAATACACTGATCATTTACTGACATTTTTAGTAATTTAAATTGTTTTTTCTATAATTATTAAATAATTTTTTATTGATTATTTCCTCTTTAAAATAATGAAAAAATAGTTAAAAAATATATACGCAACTGATATTTTAAAACGAAGTTTTCGCCAAATGACATCAGAAAAAAATACGCTAATGTGGTTCGTATATGACACCTGCACAGAGAAATTAAGAACTCGGTATTTTTAAGTTAACCCGTTCACAACGGCGCGCGCGCGCATTCAGAAGTGTGCATCTGAGGACGAAGCTTGAGAATTTGATTTCATCTTCAGAACCGAAGGATTTTGCGAAGCTAAGCCTAACTCAAGTAAAGTGTTCTTTAAAAATATATAAAAAATTCATTTTTCCATATAATCTTTTGAAATTAACGTACATGAAATAAGTTGTTATTATGTATTTTCATGCAAAAATTTTGGGACTTTTGTCTGGTATTTTAGCATAAAATGACCATTTAAATGTTTATAATACACATTTTCACCAATTTTTTAGATTAAAAAATAATTTAATAAGATTACAAAAGACTTATTTTATTTTATTTTAGCAAACTATGAAGCATTTTGCCTAAATAAAGTATAATTTTGCGAAAAAAAATAGCTGTGTTTCTAAATAGTTTTTAGTATAATCCTTAAACAAAATAAGTGTTTTAAAAAGCTTATTTGTTCATTAATAAACTAATTAAATCAAGCTTATAAACAACTAGTACCTGCTGCTTTTTAATATTAATTATGCAGACATACATTAAAATAGTTTGAAAACGTTTAATGTAATTAAAATATTTTTGATACTTTAAAAAAATATATATTTGAATACATAATCAATGATAAAATGTCATTCATATAAAACACATTGAATATTAATATTAAGTAAAATAGAATTGTACTTTAAAATATACATTGCTAAAAAGCGATTAAATGTAAAAAAAATCTTTTTGAAATCCAAATTATAAAACATATAACAATGTACAATGTAGTAGCAATGTGTAATGCAATAGTAATATACGGAATATCAAATATATTTTAAAATAATGAGAGTTTGAATGACGACTTCATATCCATTCATCGGAGAATATGTTGATGATAATAATTCTTTATTTATATCTTATGTACAAAAAATGTTTAAAAAAATCAAATTTACGAAATTAAACCTATTAAATAATAAAAAATATCAATTAAGGAAACTTATTGGTAATTTAAAATAAACTGATAAGAAATGACATTGCTGTTAAAAGTGTTTTTGGTAATAGAAATGTATGTAATGGAAAAATGTGATGAATTATAATAGGGAAAATTAAAAATTAATTCAAATATTCGCTTTAGTATATATTGTCAAATATATTTGTTTTTGTTTTTTCATTTTAAGGAATTTGTGAAACACGATAAATAGATATAGATGATGTAATTTAAAATGGATTAATTTGAAACGATATATAAAATTGCTCAAGCTAAAATTCAAAAATTAAAACTAAAGTAACAAACAATCAGTTTAATTTTTGCTTTGTCGAAACTATTCCGAATGTTTAATTTGGTAATGCGAGAATATTAGCAGCGTATCAGCTCTCACAACCAGTATGTACAATATTTTATTCTTCTTAAATCTGTTTCCAATAAAGGAAAAAAAAAGTTTTATTAGGAGGGTAAAAGGATTAATGAAACACAAAAACGTGATGAAAAAATATGCTTTGTTCCTTAGTAGAATTTGCTTAAAAATTAAATTCACGTGGATTAAAAAAAATGTTTTTATTACATTTCCTAGTTTGAAGGAAGAATCTTCTTCCTTAATATCCATTCAAATAGAATTAAGATAAATTTTTTGCATGCTAAACTGTGAAAAACAAAACGTTCCATTTGATTATTGCAAGTATACCCGTCGCTCGTGATATAAGTACAATCAGCGTCGGCATGAATGCCAGTCATGTGGGACGTAATTACAATCGGCGCTGGAATGTATACTGGTCACTCGTCTCGAAAGGGTTAATCTAGCACAGGCGATAAATAAGCAAATATTGTACGCGTGACTTTGTTTTGTAGTTCATTAATTTCATTAATTCCTATTACTTATTTCATTTAAAATGCATAACTTTAATTTGAAACAATTCGTCACTTTTATTTATTTTTTGAAGTAAAAAGATCAGACAAAAACGAAAATAATGATACTTGAAGCTCTATAAATAAAGCGTAAATAAACCTAATTTCCCACGTGCTAAATCCTGACAAAGAACTTTTACACAATAATTAAAATGGTGCGTTTCATTTGGGCTTTGCCATAAACAATTGATAAATAATCGCATTTTATGTGCCAGGTACGATATCGTGATTTACATATAGATATCATGTCTTAAATAAAGAAAATGTGAAAAACTACCTTAACATATTTAAATGTTAATATTTAAATATTACGAAAACTTTAAAACGACATAGTATTTATACGTCATTTAAAGGTGGCAATTACGACATTTGAAAAATGACAAAATATTAAATATCGTCATATTTACAGCTCCTAAAATATTTAAATTTTTACTCCAAAAAAATTGTTAATAGCGAATATAAGGTGATATTCAAAAAGTTTAAACAACAATATTGCCAAATACTTTTAAATTAAATAATATATGTTGACGCGAACTTAAAAAAGAAAAACTCTTTAAAACAAATAAATAATTAATTAACAATTACGTGAGAAATGCATTTAATAATGAAAAATACGTCACACATTACAACGGTGCAATTAAAACGATTTTTATTCCGAAGAATATAAATGTTTCATCACATGGTTTATTAAAATAGAGAAAAGAATTTATGACTAAACTATACATGATATTGAAGCTTCATTAAAATTGATGAAAACGTAAACTATAAGCAAAAATTTCAAAACACAATGCTTTTTCAGTATCGTGGTTCTGAAAGCTATTTTAAAAGCAGCCAGAATTTTTTAACCTCGAACCTAAAGAAAAATATTGTCCATAATGAAAGTTATAAATTTCAGTATGGCAACGGCATTTTCAACATAACCATATTTGCTAGCTGATTTTCAAGCGTGTCTTATAATAATTAATTGTCAGTACTTATGAATAATGAAAACAACCTTCAATTGTTCAAAACGTTTCTACACTTTGTTAATCCAAATTTTTGTGGGCTCAGTTGTGTCCCAACCTTTTTCATGAATTCTTACAAGTATGCCGAGTGGAAGCTCTTTTGGCGATAATTTTATATTTAAGAATTATATAGAGTGTCAACTTGTGCCGTTGGCCTTAATGGCCTTCTTAACGATGCTTCGTTGTTTGTCTGCTCCTGTTGTGCGCTTTTGAACTTTGGAATCTAACGGGATGGACGGTTATGTCTTTTGGCATAACAAACTACAATGAGCTTGTTCTGTGACATCTAGACGACTTTTGTTCATAGCCTTATAACGTATTTGAAGAACATGATACATTGTAGTTCGTATTAGTAGCTTCTCAGACAGCACTGATCTTTCCTGATTAAGAGACTGTTACTTATCGTAAATCCATCCACAATTTCCGTTGAAATATTCTCTTGAAATATCCATTTTTCTAGCTGTTTTACAGGCATCGAACATCAACATTACTTTCAAAATTGCGTTCCCCGAACGCCGCAAATACATTACATGTTCAGTTATGAGCTGTTGTTCTGCTTTCTTATATTTTCACAATTTCGTCCAGAAAACACGCTCTTCGTATGGTGCATTTTTTGTTTATTAGGGTTTCTTTTATCTGACGAAACCCTATTCGTCTCCTTCCTCTATCTGTCTGTCACAAAGTCTGTATACAAAAACTATACAAGGCAAGCGTTCAAATTTTGGGTACTTACAGCTGAATACCTCTTGTCACACAACAAATCATAAAAGTTTGAAAAAGACTATTATTTATTTAAAATATTTATTTTAATATCATCTGTTTATTTTTTGTTGTTGTTTTCTCTTCCAGTTTTTGCCAAAGTTTAAATAGATTTAAAAATTTTAAGTATATAACATGAGTTAATGGATTTAAAAAATCACGTGAAAAACATATATTTGTTTTTATTTTTGTAATTAATTCAAGAATTGTTTTAAATTTTTTCTCTATCTTGTTTGTTTTTTCTCGAGTTTTGGATCACTCGAGACGACAGCTCAGTAGCTAAAAGTCTAAAAATTCCCCCTCCAAACCTTAGCCAGAACTGTATTTTTTCCACGGCAAACCACGTAAAATAGAAAGATTTTTTTTTTCTTTTTTACTAGGATTTGATAATCACAGTACAATTTTTGTTTTATTATTGAATTCAGAAATTTGGTACTTCCGCATTAGATTATTATTTCATTTACTGATTCATAAAATCTACAAAAGAAGCGAGACCAACACTTTCCTATTTATGAAGAAATAAATTTTTTAACTTAAAGAAAAAAGTTTTTCGCACAGACAATTAACGAGAATTTATTAAAATTAGAAAAACTAAATGATCGCTTTTACACTTTGACATAGTTTATAACACATAATACAAATTTTATAAATTGAAGATAAGTTGAATATTTCTTGGGGGATTAATAGAATTTTTCTTTAGATAGGCGTACTTATTGCAATTTAAATGCTTTTTTTTTTTTTTTTTTTTTTTTTTTTTTTTTTTTTTGCTCAGCACTAATATTAATATTATTTCTTAACATTAAATAGTTGTAAAAATGAAAAACTCAGCGGGAGGTGAGTGTCGTCCGAGGAGGGGCTATTTTCTAAATTTTCTTATGTTTGGGAAAACTAAAGGATCAATCTCTTTAAACTTTGACATACAGTTTATGACACATAATAAGAATAAGGATACAGTTTATGACACATAATAAGTATAAGGATACAGTTTTTTGAAAGATATATTCAACGAAACTCTCTGTGTGATCTGTGATCACACTTACCCACTTGTTATTCCAAATACCGTGAATCTAACACACTTGACTCACCAATGACGACTTTCCGACTAGAAGCACGGTAAACATTTTATTTTCCATATTGAATTATTTTCAAGTTAAATGTTGGAATATGACTACGTGGATTCTCCATTTTACTTGGATTTTGTGAAAATGCTCTCGAATATTTCACTAATCACTTCACCGGTAACAGGTATGAAGAAACAGCTCTTTTGTCGGTGTCTTATCAGGGAAGATATTAACGTCACAACAGCATAAACATCGCTCACTCTTGCGCTCACGTATACGTATCATTCCTTCCCACATTCACTCCTTAATCTTCTGAAAAGGGATTTTGCAATATTTCCTGACCAGACAACCTGTTTCGGCTTTCCTTGCTGAAATCCATTTGTTTATTCATTAACTTGCATGTATAATTTATGGAAGGTATTATATGCGAGAAAAAATCATATTTTTACTTGTAAAGTATTAATTGCACTTTATAGACGATTAACATTTCAGATAAATATTTTGAATTCGTAATTACAAAGAATTCTACGCATATCAATAAAACTTATTCGTAATTAAATGTGCAGACCGCGAATGTTATACGTTGACACAGATCAGTCTTTACTGTTGAAATTATAATAAAGTCTCTAATTTATTTTTTAAGCCGCGATCGATACCAATCTTGGTACCATTCGCTAAAGTACCGTGTTAAATAATGAACAATCGTTTATTAATTGAGAAATTGTACTTTGATTAAAAGCGTTTCTTTCTCAGATGCATACTTCAGAAAAGTACTAGCATTTCTTTTCTAATAACGAAGAAATATTTCTAAAAATCTTCCTGTTTAGAAAGTTTAAAAATCAAACTCAATACAAAATTACATTAAAAAGCATATATTGCAATTTTTTTCAGGTAGATTTAACAAGACTTTAAGCGGAAAATTAACTTTTTTTTCAATTTTGAGTAGTCATTTGTTTTAATGTTTGAATGCATGTAGTTTAAGGTGCTCAAAAGATTCATGGGATTTTTTTTTTTTTTTTTTTTTTTTTTTTTTTTTTTTGTCTTTCAGTGGCTGCCTCTAAAACTTGCCAATTAGTTAAAAAAATAGATTGTCGAAGTTTTAGCTCATTTTAATAACATTAACCTGCGCACTTAATATATATATATATATATATATATATATATATATATATATATATAGATAGATAGATAGATAGATAGATAGATAGATAGATAGATAGATAGATTTACTTTCTAGCAAACTAAAAAAGGAAACCACTGATATTTTTACTATAAAAGTCTTTGCCGACTTGTTATGAATATTCCTTGGAAAATATTATTATTTGGACTCAAAAACATTGTAGTATTTTCAACAAGACAATATCTTCAATTTAAAATATAATAAAAAATATACGCGTATGACAGATATTTTTTATGCGTTTATATGTGTTCCCTTATTGCATCTCCTTTTGTATACATGCAACATTTTTGCACACCTTTCACTTGCATTTTGTAAAATAAGTAAAATTTAGATAAAACAGACATACAAAGAAAAAACACCAGTACTTTTGTTTTTAACTATATCCATACGAGATGAGGATAAATACGCCTCTTTGAAATTTAAGATATGATTTTTTTTTTCAGAGCAAATTAAAAAAATTGAATCTCGCATTGAATCTCGAAAAAGCATTTTTAAAACAGAACAAACAAACGACAGAATCCCCAATAATTCTAAAACGATTGCAATAAAAGTATCAAATAAACTGGACAGACATAAGATTTAAGCTAATCAATTTGAAACTTCCTGAGCAAGGACTTTCTTTGTGTCTAATGAAACGTATCCGAAAAAAGTTTTACTTCATTAGTCAGAAGTACACTGCAGAAAATTACTAACATTTCTTTCTTTAATAACGATTGAAATACTTTCCTGTTCAGAAAGTTTAAAAAGTAAACTCAACACAAAAAACATTTAAAGAATACATTGCAATTTGTTTAAGAAGTTTTACAAACAGTTTAAACAGAAAACTAAACTTTTATTTGAAAGTTGAATGGTTATTATTATAATTTTAATATTTGAATTCAAATACAATAAGCTGGTCACAAGAGATTCACAGGAATTTTTTTAAACTTTTCTGTTGAAGAAACCCTCGAAAACTTGCCAATTTGTTAAAGAATGAGATTGTCACAGTTTTATCCTTTTGAAAAACATAAATCAGTGCATTTAATTTCTCTTTGTTTGTTTGATCTTTCTAGCAAAGGTAAAAATAAGAAAAAAATATATAAAAAAGTAGTCTTTTCAACACGATAATATCTATAATTTAATATATAATAATAAAAAAATATGTACATATTAATAAATAATTTTATGCATTCATGCGTGTACAATATTTACATACCATTTTATATGCACGCAAAATATTTGCACAAGATCTTTCAACGGCAGTTTCTAAAATAAATAAATAAAAATAACTATTTTTTTGTTATTAACTCTATCCACGCAACATATCAATAATCATGCCTCTCAGAAATTTTATATACGATTTTTATTTAAAAGATAACAATAATAAATTAAAAAAAAATAAAAAGTAATGAATTAGTTAAAGTCATTGAAATTCCAGAAATCAAATTTTAAGCAGAACAAACAAACAACAGAATCCCCATTAATTCTAAAGCGATTTCAATAAAAAGTATTAAATAAACTGGAAATAAATAAGTTTTAAGATAATCAATTTGGAACTTCCTGAGCATGGACTTTCATTGTGTCTAAAGAAACTTTTTCGAAAAATCTTTTACTTCATTACTCAGAAGTACACTCAGAAAATTTCTAACATTACTTTTCTTTAATAACGAATGAAATACCTTCCTGTTCAGAAAGTTCAAAAATTAAACCCAACACAAAAATGCATTTAAAAATGCACTGCAATTTGTCAAGAAGTTTTACGAAGAATTTAAACGGAAAATTAACTTTTATATCCAATTTGAGTGGTTTACTTATTTTCATATTATAATAGATTTACATATGTATATATTATTTAAAGATTGCAAATTAAATGTTTGCTATAGTGAAATTTTAATATACAGTTTCTATATTTTAAAAATTATCTTTGAATTTTTAAAAATATATTCAATGTTATCTTTGCGTTCACCTATAATCCCCCCAAAACTTTAAAAATAAAGGAATTCTATTATAAATACCTGTTTTTCTAATAGGAATCTTTTTCATATTAAAAATTACAACTAAATTTTCTAAATGGAAAAATGCACTTTGATACAATATTTTAAGTCTTAGCATTTTTTTTTCTAATTTATATAGTTTATTCTAAATATTCATAATAATGTCGAAAAAATTATCATTGGAATATCCTTAAATATTAAAAGTTCGAATTGAATTATAACATGAAAAATTATGATGATCGACTCGTGAATAAATTCGCGTCTGGAAAATTTGAGAAACAATATTTCTGAAAACAAATTTTTGAAAAAAAAGTATCAGTTAAAAACGTTGAAACTCGAGAAAACAAAATCAAAGCAGAATAAACAAATGACAGTATCTGGAATAATTCAAAGCGATTGCAATAAAAGTACGACATAAACTGGATAGAAATAAGTTTTAAGCTAATCAATTTGGAACTTCCTTTTTTAGGAAATGAAAATTTTCCGAAGAAGTTTTACTTCATTAGTCAGAAGTACACTTCAGAAAAATACTAACATGTATTTTCTTTAATAACAAATGAAATACTTTTTTGTTAATATAGTTTGAACGTTAAACTCAACACAAAAATATACTTAAAATTACATTGCAATTTGTTCAAGAAGTTTTACAAAGAATTAAAATGGAAAATTAACTTCTATTTTAAATTTGAACGTTTGTTTTCCGCTTTTCAATGCATGATCAAGTGTATATATTTTTTGAAGATTGCAACTTAATTTCTTCCAGTATTTGCGTTAGTGAAATTTTGATTCACAGTTTCCATATTTAAAAATTTATCTATAATTTTTTTTAAAGTATACTCAATGTATTCTCTTCGTTCACTTATAATCCTAAAAAAAACTTAAAAGAGTAAAGGAATTCTACTATATGTTTTTTTAAATAGAAATCTTTATTGTTTTAAAAATTGCAACTATATTTTTTAAATGGAAAAACGCACTTTGATACAATATTTTAATACTTATGATTTTTTTTTATAATTTATATAGTTTATTCTAAATGTTATTAATATTGTCAAACAAAAAATTTCATTGGAATATCCATAAGTTTAAAAAGTTAATTTTCCTCTGAAAAATTTGAGATACGATTTTTCTGAAAACAAATTAAAAAAAATAACGTATCAGCTAAAGCATTGAAACGCGAGAAAAAAAGGTTCAAAACAGATACGAGGTTTTTTACAAAAAATAAAAAAAAATAATGAGTCAGGTAAAGGCATTGTGACTCCAGAAAAATAATTTAAAGCAGTAAAAACAAACGACAGAATCGAATATAATTCTAAAGCGATTGCAATAGAAGTATCAAATAAATGGAAAGAAATAAGTTTTAAGCGAATCAATTTGGAACTTCCTGAGAAAAGGACTTTCTTTGGGTCTAATGAAACTTTTCCGAATTTTTTTTACTTCATTAGTTGAAAGTGCACTTCAAAAAATTTCTAATATTACTTTTCTTTAATAACGAATGAAATACCTTCCTGTTCAGAAAGTTTAAAAATTAAACTTATATATATATATATATATATTCATATGTGTGTGTGTGTGTGTGTTATTAAGCAAGATTCCTTGGGTGACTATAACAGAGGAGATTTTAATGTTAAATAGCATTCTGTGCGTGTGGTTTGAAAGATTTCTTCGAAATATCACGTGAATTCCTGAGGCCTGATATTCCACCTTTATGCTGTTTATGTGTAATTGATGACTCAAGATAATGATGGTCATAATGACAAATTTTTGAAAATTAATGATTTCAAAGTAGTGAGTACGAGAAAGGTATTCAATGAGGAACTTAATAATGATTGGATTTTGATGAAGATTTTTCTTGAACGGAAAGTTATTTTATTAAATGTTTTGATTATTATTTCTATTCTTTTGATGAGTGATGAAAAATACTTACTTATTTATTTATTTATTATTTTATTGATGAGAGTAATTTGAAGTTAATTTATTAATTTACTAATTTATTTATTTATTTATTTATTATTGTATGTTATGGATCTGATATAGTAATTTTAAAAATTATGTAATTGATAGAAATTATTAGCTTTGAAATTTATTGCAAATGATTTTACGATTAGGATTTAATAAAGAAAATAGAAGTGCTTCATTTATTCTAATAAGTAAGAATGAGAAAATTATGGAAGATCCTTAATTCGTACCCTTTTACCCGAGTTCAGGAATGAACATTTTATCTTAGTTGACTTATTTTGATAAAACATGTGAAAAGGAGCCGAAAAATCTAGAATAGAAATTTAATTTAATACGCAATATTTGAAAGGGGAAGTGCGAAAAATTTATATCAATGACTGCTTAATTTGTACGGATTATGAACAAATTAAGAAAATTTTGATAGAAAGATTCATTGAACTAGACATCCCGAGTTTTTCTGATTTTTCAAATCTCAAATTAGATAATTTAGACAATTTAGAAACTTATTTTCGTAAAAAAGTGGAAATTGGTAGGAAATTACATCTTAGTGAAAATATACTTTTACAAGGTTTAACTGTTGGTTTAAAACCAGAATTCAAAAACAGTATTATTATAAATCCTCCTAGTAGTACCACTGAATGGTACCAGGTTGTCAAAAAATTCGTTTAAGTTTCCACCCCACTAGTTTCAAACCAAGTAATAAATCAACCATCAACTAGACAAAATTTTCAACATTTTCAACCAACTAAGCCCTGGATTCAGCCAGTTAGACCCAATAATATACCTAGGAATTGGATTCCACAAAGGCAATCTCAGTTTCAAAGGTCTAGAATTTGTCAAAATAATTATATTCAGAATTCATATCCTTCAAGACCTTGTAGGATATGCACAAATATGGGTTTGAGTAATGTTTTTCATTGGGAAAGAGAATGTATTTTTAGGAATGAATCGCCATCCTCTGATACTCTTCCAAGTAGCTCACCAAAATAATTCTCATAATATTTGACAATTAATTGTGTATGGATATACAAATAATTATAATTTACCATGTGTTGTAGATAGTGGCTCAACTACTACAATATTGCCCCTTAAATTTGTTAAAAATCTTAGTGCTAAAATTGAGACTATACCCTCAGTTACCATTGGTCAGGCAAAAGGATTTTTACATATAAATAAAAAATGTAGTGTTTTTCTAAAAGTGGGTAAATTAAAAAATATGTTAACTTTTTAGTATGCAATACAAATTTGGATTATGCTATTTTGGGGTTAACAGAAAGTTTTAAATTTAAATTAACCATAGAATGTAAAGATTGTATTATAAGGCAGGGAAGGAAAATTATAAATAACAGTATATCCATCAATAATGAGACATCCCTTCATTTCAATACAGTAAATATGAACCAAGTACAAAAAATAGGGATCAATCTAATGAGTTTGTAACATCAGAATATGAGAAAAATATAAAATTAAATATTGGTAATAATGTAGCAATAAATGATTATGATAATGAAAAACTTAATGCAAGTAATCATGATATAGAGTTACAATCTAATTGTGGAAATATTATGAAAAATGATGACTGTTTTGAATATAAGGATGAAATTATTGTACAACCTGATTATAGAAGTTTCATGACTCTTCAAATTTTTTTCGATAATTCTGATTCAGTTTTAACTGGAGAAATAAATTTAATTCAAGATGAAAATTTAAGGGAATTAGTTCAAATGTATAGTAAAAAATTTGCAAAACATAAATATGATGTGGGTTACATATATAGTAAACCACAACGCGTTTTACTAAAATCTGACCCACCTATATCTTTGAGGCCCTACCAAACATGTCCTCTAGAAGAAAAAAGAAATAAAAAAATCAAATTCAATCTTTGTTAGCAGCTGAACTTATAAATCAAAGTAATAGCCCCTTTTCTGCCCCTGTTACATTAACTACGAAAAGAGAAGAAGGTAAAAAGACTCGATTATGTGTACATTATAGAAAGTTAAAACGCAATACTTAAAAACGATGCAGAAGCCTTGCCCCGTATCCATGGAATTTTACATAAATTGAGTAGTGCTCAGTATTTTTCTACTTTGGATTTAGCCTCTGGTATTGGCACATACCAATATATCCATCCGATACCGAAAAATTAGCTTTTGCAACCAATTTTGGACTTTTTGAATGGCTGGTGCCCCCTTTTGCCATAAAAACTGGACCCCCCCCCATATTCAATAGAACCATTAGAAGGATCCTTAATAAATATAAAATCGAATTTGCGTGCCACTATTTTGATGATATAATTTCCTCTTCCTCTTTAGAAGAACATTTAAATCATTTAGCTCGAATTTTTTTAATCTGTAAACTAGAAAACATTGAACTTCAACTTTTTAAATGTAAAATAGGCCAAAATAAAATCAATTTCTTAGGCTATGAAATTACTAATGGATCTATAACACCAGCAAATGCCAATATTGAAACCATTAAAAAATTAAAACCTCCTTCCAATGTTAAAGAGTTACAACGATTTCTAGGTTCCATTAACGTTTACCATAAATTCATAAATAAATATGCTGAAATTAGATATCCTCTAAATAGATTACTTAAAAAAGACACAATATGGGAGTGGAACACAGAATGCCAGGAAACTTTCGAAAAAAAAAAATTCTTCAATTGTAAAACCCATCCTAAAAATTTATGATCCTAAATTATCCTTATATATGTTTGTAGATGCCTCGCTGATAGCAGTAGGTGCACTTTTAAAACAACCTGATAAAGATAATTTCTTTCATCCTATTGCTTATCATTCTAGAATTTTGAAGAGTTATGAACAAAATTATTCCATAACTGAATTAGAATGTTTAGCTATTATAGATACCCTTGACAAATTCTATCATTACTTTCATGGTGTCAAGTTTACAATTCATATAGAGTTTACAATTCATATAGACCACGCATCTCTAGTATGGTTAAAGAGTGTTAAAACTTAAGAGGTAGGCCTTTTTTGATGGTCACTCAAACTTAGTATGATTGATTATGAGATAAAATATAAAAGGGGTTCAACAAATGTCGAAGTAGGTATGTTGTCACGAAATCCTTTTTGTCATTTTAATCAACATATTAGTTTATTCCTAGATAGGAAAGAAATTATAGAGATGCAAGATAAAGATAATGTTTGTGAAAAAAAAATAAAAAAGAGAATGGAATTATTATAATTCAGAAAAAGGATTCAAAAAAGTTGTTGTACCAATGTCATTAAGAAAAAAATTATTCCATATTGCTCATGATAATTTTGGACATTTGGGGATTCAAAAAATGCTTAATTTAATATCTCCCAACTATTATTGGCCTAATATGACAATAGACAATACACAATTTGTTAAACATTGCGACACCTGTCAGAAAAATAAAAAAAACCAAAACAGAAAAGATTTGGCCTATTACAAGCTATGCCAGCCAAAAAGCAACCTTTTGAATGTCTTTTCTTGATACTGTGGGGGGATTTAACTATTACAAATCAACAAAAAAATTCTTACACATAATAGTAGATCATGCAACAAGGTTTGTTTGGGTTTTTCCCTCCAAAAATGTTACCATTGAAACATACACTAACTGTTTAAAACAAATTTTCAATATCAAAGCGCCTCAAAAAATACTTAGTGACATGCATAAATCTTTCAGGTGTCCAAGATTTAAGAAATTCCTTAGAAACATCATGTTCAACAGCATTTTACATCCGCACATCATCCTCAGACCAATAGGAAGGCAGAGCGCGTTAATCAGACTATAGTTACTAGTCTTCAATGTAAAGTTAATTCCACTTCTTCTAAAATACATTGGACTAGATTATTAAACCAAGTCATCAAAGAATACAACAATTCTTTGCCCCATTCCCATTTCGCCCAAATTCCCACTTTCCTATTTATTTTATGGTCAATTGCCTTATGAATCTTCTTTAAAACAGAACTATTATGCACCAGTAGACAAAGCCCTCAAAATTGCGACAGCGCGAACTCGTGAGTTTCACCTTAAATATAAAAGACTCTATGATCGAAATTTTGTCGATTCCCCATTAAAGATACAAGACTGTAATTTATGAAGAATCTAAATACCTTAACACTCGAAAATTAGAACCAACTTTCTCTGGACCATACAAAATTATAAATAAACTTTCTGATGTAACTTATGAAATAGATAAATTTAATAATGAGACAGGACAGAACTAAGTTATTGTGCATGATTGTAAATTAAGACCCTATTTTTCACGCGAAGATTTTAAATTGTTTCATGAGCAACCCAAAAAACAAACAAAGCCTCAGATATAATCACAAACATTAGATCAAACTAACATCAAGGCAGTAGATTAAAATTTTAATTCTTATTCTTTAAGTATTTTATGACCATAATTTTCAACATTAGCAGGTATGTTCTTGGTGGCCAACAAGAATATTACTTGTTTCGGGGGTTAAATTGGGCTCCTTATTCAACAGATATTTATGTATTAATTGTTATAAAATTTGATGATTTTACTCAAACCTGTAACTTAATGTGTGATTTTAAGTGACTGTGAAAACTACAGATATTAATTTTTTTCAAAAAAGCAAATTATCTTTATTCCCATATCTCAATTAAGAATGACACCTTTTATTCCTATTTGTTTATTTATTAAAGTTTATGAACCATTTATAGATAAAACATTACTCTATATTTCGCATTTGAAAACTTATAACCAAATTTGACAATTGTGTAAAAGAGTATCAAAGATGTAGTAGTGTAAGGAAATACTGGTTGAGAGTCCATTTTCTAAATTGTTAGATTTAATTTTATATGAAATTTGGATTTATTATTTTTTTATGTATACTTTCGGCTAGCAAAAATACTTTCTTATACTATTAAAAGATAAGAAAATTATTTAATTGCTATGTAATTATTTTTATCCTCAACCAATATTTTCCCTATCAATAAGAAACAAACTGTGATACTTTCTTTTGATTATACTCTTATTTTATTATTATTATCATTATGATCTCTATAATAATGTATAGTATTTATTACACTCTTAATGAGAAATATTAGATATGGAGAATTATTATTATTGTTGCTATAAATTTTGAGTCCTAATATACTACTTATTGTTATTGTTGTTATTATTATTATTTAAATTTTTCTATATTATTAATTATTGATGTTGAGAGTGATACTATATATTATAAAAAATTGATATATTATTAAAAGACGTTGGATCCAACATAACATTAAAACCAATGATTAAATCCATCATAAGATTAAAACCAAAGATTAAACCTAATTTGAGGATCTTTAATTAAAGACACTGTTATCAGTGAACTTTGGAAAAGACATTTTTATAAACTAGTGAAAGACTTTTTTCATTTGAAGGACCTTATCTATTACAAGGACTGCATCTAAGAAATTTAATTTTTGAAAATAAAAAATAAAATAAAAATAAAAATAAAATAAACTGTTTATTAAGTTATTGTAATTATTTAAACTTCCATGAGAAAGAGTTTTTATTGTTTTTATTATATTTTTTATCTCTTGTTTATTAATATTTAAAACTTATTTACTGTTATTGTATGCATTATCTCCTATGCACATACAAATAATAAATGATATTGTAATATTTCCTTCAGGGAAATGCTCCTACCTAAATTTATTTCTATTTAATTTGATCTTAACTTTTTTAATCGCTATTTTTCCTACATATATTGCGTTATTTTTCTTTTTCTTCCATCTCTTAGCTTCCTGGGTTTGACAGTTCTATTCCAAAATTTAACTTTTCTAAGTTATTAGATTTCTGTTGTCTGAACTTGTAGTTTTATTTAACTGTCAATTTCATACACAGTTTTGGGGAGAGGGGATATTATTACAAAATTTTATATTTTTCGCTACGATTAATCTTTATTCTATATTAATTTCCTTATAACAACATTGCGTACTTAGTTCAACTTATTAAATTAAAATCTTGTTTCTGGATCTAATCTATCAATCTTTATAGTAACGATATAAATTCTTCATTTGCCTTAAAAAACATTTATTCCAATGTACGTATATTTAAAAAGATGGCTCTAAATTAAAAATATTCTTAATTAAAATTTATTTGTTAATATTCCAAATGAAACTCATTTTTTCTATGTTTTTATAAACTTCTTTTTAAGAAAGTCTTAATAAATTTATTCCAAAATCCTACCTTTAAAAAGTATCATTATTTTTATTTATCTGTTTATTTTTTCCTCTCCTTAACATTTGATATTTGTGCATCTTAATAAATCTATTTCTTTTCTTTTTTCTCTTAAAAATAATCGCATGTAAAAATATCGTCTGCCTAATATATTCGAAATTTGGATTCGATTATACATTAGTTAAATAATATTTTGAAAAATAAAATTACCTTCTGAATGGAATAAAAATCTCGACGCTGGACATGAATTATGTTTACATGGAAAAATGATGGTTAGCAAGTAGAAAATTTTCTAGAACTTTGTTTTTAGATTTGAGCCTGGAGATGATGAGAGAGATTCTTTGCTTCTTCACGATGAGTACGTTAAGGACGTATTGCTGAAGTAATGACGGGATATATTTTTTAATGTTTGGGTTCAAGACGGCTTGCAAAATGAGCATTTCCCTCTCTTATAACTACAGTTTAATAAAGTAACTTGCAGCAGGAAATGTGTAATTTAATGAATCTTCTACATTTATTTATTTGATAGGGCATCAATGCAATTTTTTCCCTCGCTTGTCACGTCTGTGTGTTTTAAAAAGAGGAACCAGTGAAGATAATTTGAGAAAGAACTGCCAGAAAAAATGCATAAAAATAACAGAAGAGATTTTACAAATTAAATAAAAAGAAAAAAATATAAAAATTATACTTAAGTAATCTATTATCTTGAATAATATAATTTACTAAAGAATTGGATCTAGAATATTACTATAAGATGTAAATATACACAATATGCACATAATTAAAAAGCAGTACTCAAACCTCCAAAGTAATAAAACATGACCATAAGAATACCAACTCTTACAACATATACTAATATTCATAAATCCATAGTACTCATTAGTACAAATAAATCTATATCACTATATCTAATGCCATGCACAAGAAAATAATAACTATACTTATAAAACCACAAATTTATTCCAAATGACTTCTCAGCACAATCCTCATAGAGTTACTACAATGCTCAAAGGCTATAATAATCAAAATTCTAATGCATTATTATAATATTTAAATTAATAATAATAATAATTATTATTATTATTATAAAGAAATAAAAAAAATTAAGATATTGAATTTAACACTGAAGATGATTTATATTGATTATAACATTAAACATACCATATATGAAGATAGGGAATTTTGTGATTGAGTGACCTTTGTTAAAGGCACTCTAGTATTTCTGAGATCGTGACGTCAATAATTTAACATGTGTAAGCGTTAAAGCGACATCTATCCTTTCTTTTATTTTAATTTTCTAAATCGTGTGTGTCTCTTTCGGATTCTACAGTTAGGTCGCGGTTAGTAGTAATATGTAAATTTGAGATACTTCAGTTTGCAACATATAAAAGCTTTTAGTTTGAGGGTGTGTGGAGTGTCTCTGGCGACAGTAGCCAGCGAGGTGTGTCTCTGGCGGTGTTGGCCGACTGAGTGTGTCTCTAGCGGCGATTTCCCGCTGGTGTCTAGCAGAGTGGGTCTAGCTGCGTTGATTGATCCAGAGCAAGCGATATCGAGTGTTAGCGAGCCTCCAGTGAGTTGCTAAGGAGTTTTGGAATTTGACCCGAGAAGTTGGCCGGTTGTAAGAAATTTAACAGGAGTTACGTTGATCATATCCAAGTTAATAAAGAAATATATACAGCCACGGGCTGTCTAATAAGATTTTATCTAGCAGCTTAGCCGAAAGATAGCTGAGAAGTAATCAGAGGTGCCCCGATTGAGCTAGTTCTGGAGCTGTGGGTATGAGTTTAATCTTTTAGTAGCGTTCTCAGTTGTTAAAATTACAGACTTGCTCCACTTCCCTTGAGCCCTTATCGTTTTTAAATAAAGTGTTTTTATCTTATGTACTGAGTTATGTCTGCATTTAACTCCCAGTATGAGCACCCAACCGTTACAAATGCCGCCCAACGTGTGTTAACCGTTGCAATTTAATGTCAAAAATATTGAATACTAAATTTAACATTTAAAATAATTAATCACAAATTATATGCAAAAGAAACGATATTGCTACTGTTAATGGAAAATTCTATTAGGTGGTATCGGAGAACTACATAGTAGAAATATTTCTGACAGTACACAACGGTTATGCGAACAGCAGCAATTACATTTGCGCACGATATTTATAACATTGCTAATTTAGCGACTGATGTTATATATTAAAAATATATATAATACACTAATAAGAAAAAATTCATAATGAATATTCATAAGGAAATGATATCAGTTATAAATATCAAATTTTATACATTCATAATTACTTGCGCTAAGCAGCATAATTATTTGAATGTTAATATATGACCATTAATAGTAAACAGTATTAACCATTTGAAATTAACCATTGAATTTAATAACTTATATCCCATTGAATATGAAAGGAAAAAAGAATAATATGAATACAAATGGAATATAAATGGAATTTGTAGAACCAAAGCAGAATCATCAGGTCCCAAATACTTTGGAACTACAAATGGAGTGTGTGGTTCCATCTTCGTATTTGCCATGAGAAAGCAAAACAATACGAATTTGGGACTACCAACACGCATGAAACCAAAAGTAATTAAAGAAATACCAAGTAATTTATAGTGGATATGGAGAAAATAAAACAGTGACGAGCTATGAAGTAGAATGAATCTCAAATGCACGACCCTGATACCGCACACGGTATATTAAAACTTGAAGTATTTATATAACATATGACAGAAAAATGGAGATAATATAATAATAAAAAAAACAAAAACGATTTATCGTACACATCATAATATTAAATTAATTAATTAATTAAAAGCAGAATAATGCAATAACGGAAAAATTAAACCATGCACCATAGTTTACCCTATTATTATTTAAATCACTAACATTTATTTTGACTATGCTAGGCTGAGCTCAATATCTTAATTAATGAAGATTAAAGATTAAAAAATAGCTTTTTAAGAAATGCACCCTACACATTTATAGTGATATAGTACACTCATTTATTAAAAATGAAGAGCAATTTAATAATATAATTGATTAACATTACTAATTTAATAGATATAAATAAACAATAATCCATACATTGGTGTTATTTAAACTCCATAGAAATTTTGTACCAAATTAACAAATGAATTTCCCACTCTTAATTTTTTTAAATATTAAATTAATCTTTGCGTATTATCCAGACAACACCGCCCTCCTCCGTATTCTAAGCTCTACCCACCCAACCAACCTATTATATACATTTTTTATATATTTTTTACAAATTTAATTTTTTATTCTTATTTTTTTATGTTTTAATAATTTTTTGAACTTTTTTTACGCAAAGTGTTAATTAATTATTAGATCATGTGCTTACTAATTGTATATTAAAGAATATATGATTTTTTAGGAAAACCACTAATCATCTCATCATAAACAAGCTTTTTAATATTTGTATTAAGTAAATGAGATGAGCATAAAAATTTTATTCCATATAAATGATTAAGGATTATATTACGATATACAGAATTATGAAGACAGGATTTAAAATTAGTAAATGTATTAACTTTAAAATTAAATTCTTTCCGTTTTTAATACATATTAGTTATTAATTTGTTTTCTTTTAATATAATTTTAAGATGTAAGAAGTGAATGGTATTATTAAAAAGCAGGTTTTTTGTTATTTCTAGATTGGATGGGTAATGAACGGGTATTTGAGATATACCGGTATTATCAGCATTAATTACAATTATATCATCTATATATCGATATAAATGTATTTTATTATTAAAAAATTACGTTCATAATGATACAAGTATAAATCTGATAATATACTAGATGTGCTACCACCTTGAAGTATAACAATTTTTTGAATATTTATAATGTTATCTTGCATGATAAAATTATTATATATAATGAAGTTAGTTAAAGTATGAAAATAATCAGTATCAGTATTCGTTTGTAGATCCAAATCATGTTGATATTTTTTAAAAAGATCATTTATGATATTATGTAAAACTAATAAATCGATATTATTAAAAAGATCTTTGAAGTCATAAGTAGTAATATTTTTTATACATTTAAGATTTTTCATAATATTGACCATCTCATAACTATTCTTTATACAATGTGTATTATTACTGGTTTTAGTAATTTTATATATTTGATTAAGAATTGTTAATAGAAGTTTGTTAGCAGCATTATTATAAGTAGTGCAACCAATTCTAACTGTTCTAAATTTAACAGAATTCTTATGAAATTTGGGTATAAGGACTAGATAAGGATATTTAAAGTTAGTAGAATTAATGTCTAATAATTTATAAAAGCCTTTATTTTTACGATTGTTTAAAATTATGTTATCATTAGTTTTTTGGAATGTATTATTAGTAGATATACTAGATTTAAGCAGTTGATGAAAATAAGATTTACATATAATTTCATAATTACTTGGAGATTTATCAACATAAGTTATGACAAAGTTTTGTTGCAATTTAGTGATTTGCTTGAAAAGATGCTTTGTATTTACATAATCTAGATGTGAAATATTATATTTCAAACACTTAGTTAATTTATCAATGACTAAAATTTTCCGTTGATTGAAATATTCAACAGGTTTTTTTTATAATATATTCCTATTCTATAAATAAATACATCTATGTGATAAGTAAATTGTTTTTTATAGAATTAATGATTAATTTGGATGGAATTCGATACTTAATGCCATAACCCATTAATTTTCTTAATGTTAAATCATCTACAATATTAAGATTGCCAGTGATAATATGCACATTATCATTATTAATGTATTTTTGAGAGGGGTCATTGCATTTACATGGTAAAGTACTTGCATCAGAAGTAGATTTTGAGAATGAATTATAGTTAAAAAATCTTTCTACCTACAGTTATGGGATACTTAAAAGTTTTTGATAATTGAATATTATTTATAGGAAAATGACAGTTTTTATCATTTATTATAGAATTAATATTGATTTTATTAAATATATGATTCGAAAAAGTGATTACCATTTGAGCATTAGTTTGTAGAGTTTTATGTTTTTTTAGTAAATTTATGTTGTAAAGATTAACTCTAGTCATAATTAGATCATAAAATATATCTGAAAAATGTGTAGAGTAAGTCTTACTAAGAAATAGATTTAAATATTGTACTATATGTTTCTTTTTTATACCGAATATATATTTACGTATCAATAACCAATTGTAATTTTTCAAATAATTACTTTGCAGATTATTTATTTGTTTAATTATAGTTTTTTTTTTGGAAATTATGTTAGTAGATGAACATTTTCCTTTTTGTTACGTGTAGTTTTATGATTTATAAGATGATTTAAACTAGGATAAATGGGAGAGTAATCAGTAGTGTTATTTATAGAAGAAAATACTTTAACAGATCTTTTGAAAACCTTACTATTAAGTCCATATGGATAAATTGTATTAAAATATTTCATATATGAATATTCTAAATAAAGACGCACAGATTTATTTTTCCGAATTTGTATAATTTCAATAGTAGTATTTTTAAATTTATGTTTATAAAAATGCTGAATTTCAGCAGTAGACTGTATATTTTTTGCTTTCTTTTATCGGAATCTGACCTATGTTGATTTCCACTTATATGGAGTAGACCAGACGTTTCACCAATATATTTCAAATTGCATATGTTACACGTTCTACTATAAATTACATTAAACGCCTTACAAAAGTAGATATATGAGGATCAGAAACAATTTGTGACTGAGAAGCAGACGGACAAGTTTTACATCTGACATCAAAACATTTCTCAAAATATAATGGAGGAGCAGGAGCAAGTAAATGGGAACTCGATGACGGTCCAGGAACAACCCTATTAATGCTCCTGTACCGGGCACTACACTGCAAAGATGCATTGTGTATCTTGCCAGGAACGATATTTTTACTAAGAACTGCCATAATTAAAATGCATAAAAATAACAGAAGAGATTTTACAAATTAAATAAAAAGAAAAAATATATAAAAATTATATTTAAGTAATCTAGTATCTTGACTAATAGAAATTACTAAAGAATTAGATCTAGATTATTACTATAAAATGTATATATATACAATATGTTAACTTAATTAAAATGCAGAACTCAAACCTCCAAAAGTAATAAAACATGACCATAAGAATACCAACCCTCACAACATATACTAATATTCATAAATCCATAATACTCATTAGTACAAATAAATCAATATCACTGTATCTAATGCCATGCACAAGTAAATAATAACCATACTTATAAAACCACAAACGTATTCCAAATGACTTCTCAGTACAATCCTCATAGAGTTACTACAATGCTCAAAGGCTATAATAATCATAATTCTAATGCATTATTACAATATTTAAATTAATTATAATAATAATAGCAATAAAGAAATAAAAAAAAAATTCAAGATTTTGAATTTAACACTGAAGATGATTTATATTGATTATAACATTAAATATACCATATATCAAGATAGGGAATTTAACATAAAAAATATTGAATACTAAATTTAACATTTAAAACTTTAAATCATAAATTATATGCATAATGAAACGATATTGCTACTCTTAATAAAAAATCCTATTAAGTGGTATCGGAAAACTACATAGTAGAAATATTTCTGGTAGTACACAAAGGTTATGCGCACAGCAGCAATTACCTTTGCGCACGATATTTATAAAATTGCTAATTTATCGACTGATGTTATATGTTAAAAATTAATATGATGCACTAATAGAAAAAAAATCATAATGAATATTCAAAATGAAAAGATATCAATTACAAATATCATATATATATTTATATATATATATGATGCTGAATGAAACTTGTTTAGAATGAATCGTAAGAGACAAGAGATGAATAATTTCTTTTTAAAAAAGAATGTGTCTGGAAATGTAGAATCATACAGCAGGGATGATGAAATTTAAACATTTCAGATAAAATTCCGTCAGAGACAGATTCCGTTTTCATTGGGCGTTTATGTATTTTTAAAATTAGAAACCTTGTCCCTTCTTTTTCTTGTTTTCTTGTCCTATGTTTTGTGGCATTCAACCTGTGAACGCTTCTTGTCAAACAGTTTGACTTCATATCACTCTATTCATCTTGGTGAAATTCGTCTACATATTTCCCTAAAATTTTTCCATTATTCTTCTTTCACAGACGCATTGACACTTAAGTCGAGACTAGGTGTAGATTTATGGGAAATGTGCGTTCTTTAAGATCCGTTTTTTCTAAAACTGACACCGATTTTAATGAAATTTTAAATCCATTTTAACTAGATAATACTCAAAACTTAAGGCAGGCAATTTGTTTTCTGCGACGTAAACATACAATTTTAGATTTATGATAATTTTTCGAAATTTTTCCATTTTTCAGGAAAAATAAATCTAAAATTGCTATTTTAGCTCTCTGCTATATATGATCTTACATTTGTATTCTACTATAATAGAAGTATCGAAATCTCTCGAGTAGTTTAGAAGTTAATAAGGTTTTTAGCTAAAAAGCACAATTTTTCGGAGAGGTAAAAAACTTTAATATTGTGTGAAGTTATTGCTCATTTTTTTCAACCACATGAATTGAAGTACAAACACGGAGTGTGCAAGAAATAATGGGACAAACTTTAAAGGGAGGTAAGGGAATTTACAAGGATTCATATTTGTGTAGCAACCCATGGTCGGAAACGATTTTCTTCCGTAGTATTGAAGACAAATACACGAGAAAGACAGTACATGAATAAGGAGAGAAAACATCTTTATTATCCTTAGTTCAATAGAAAACTAAGAAAAAAGAACATTAAAGAGAGAACTTAGTATCCCGAAGCGTGATTCATGCAGGCGCATCTCTGTTGCGTGGAAGATCTAATGTTCTCCAGAAAATACCGCGAATGTCCCGAACTTCCCTAGCAGCTGCCACGTGCAAAGAGCTCCTGAGCACTTTCCAGAGTTGTCTCGACATGTTTGCAGCACTAAGAATAGTAAACATGTTTTTTCCCTGTTAGTGTCCTTTCTTTTTTTATGTTTTGTCGTCACTACCGTGCCAGGAAAGCGTTTCCAACCATGGGTTTCAATACAAATCTGAATCGTTGTGATGCCTTTTACCTCTGTTAAAATTTGTCACACCCTGAGACACCTGTATAAAAACTTGGATAAATTTTATGAACTTGTAATAAATTAGCATAAAGTGTTTGAGTAAGATTAATGTGAGAGGGCATATCGTTCTAGAAGTGTCTCTTTTTAACTTATAAGACTGCTGCTTTCATTAGTTTCATTCTTGCAGTGGATACTGTTGTAATTTTTCTCATATTTCTTTATTCAGTTAAGCAAGTTTTTTATTCAGTTAAGTTTATTATTAAGCATTTTATTTTCCATTATCTTTTTTACTATAGCTTTACAGGATTAATTTACCTTCTTTTTGTATATAACCATTAATCTTTTATTATGTTTATTGTATAATACAAAAAAAATCCCAAACCATTTAACTAAGGAAGTCGTAACCATCTGGTCGAACCTCCACACAGAATTATTTTCTAATATATTACGCATTGTTAAGTTAACATACTGTGCAATCTTTATACCTTTTATAAAAGCTCAGTATTACTGCATAACTTAAATCATATTTACTTAAATTTCTATTATGTATTTTATCCGTTAAAAGCTAAAAAAATATTTCTAAAAAATACAATTCTTAGGTTGGGAAAGTGTCACTTTTTTTTTTTCTATACCTATTCCGATTTTCAGTATGAAACAAAGATAACTATTTGCTCATTCCAGTAGCTTTGATTGTTACCTTTTAGAAGAAACTCTGCAATCATTTTAACTATAAAATTAAGAGGTGACTCAAGCCTTCCCTCTGGGCAACTATTCTCTGGTAATCCCTATTTGTATCTGAGCTTTATCAGGAAACTTAATCATGATAATAATAATAAAAAAAATTATATATATATATATATTAATTTAACCGTACTACATGTAATTAAAACTGCACTTTAGAAAGATTAATCTTATAAAATTAATGTAGAACTTAAACGATTCTAAAAATATAATAATGTAGTTTTTTTTACGAAAATTTTTATATTAGCTTCTCAACAACTATATCCAAGATTCGGTCTTATTACTTATCACTGTCCAATGTTTTTGCATTGTGCTTTTTTTAACGATAAAGATTTATTTCATGTTATCGATTAATGTTGATGTAATGATTTTAATTTATTAATGTGTTATGTTGTTTGGAATTACTTTACGAGAATTTATGCAACTTTGTTGGAAGTAACTTTAAGCATGATTAAAAAAAAAAAAAAAAAAAAAAAAAAAATTCTTTTAAAAATGAAATTTTAACCGTAATCTGGTTTTAAATTGTAAAAAGATTTATTGCCAAATAAATTTAAGAATAAATTGATTTAAAAATAAGAAAGTGATTTTCTTTATATACATTCTAAAAATAAATGGACAAAAATCCTCGTGTATACCTGGCAAACGTGAAATACAAATAAGTGATACAAATGATGCAACAATGTCCTTAAAATGGTTTAAATAAACTGAAAACGTATGTCACCACGATTCCGAATATATATGTCACCCTGTTTTGCCTGTGAGTTTTAGAAAAATATTTTCAATATTTTTCTTTTGTTAAATCTTTTATCTGAATCAGAAAATCTTTATATTGGAATCTGAAAATCCCTAAACATATATATATATATATATATATATATATATATATATATATATATATATATATATATATATATATATATATATATATATATAAATATTCAAATGCCATTGTTGCATTTTCAAGAATTATAAGAATCCTTTGAACCTTTAAATTTTTATGTATTCTAAAAACTCTGAATACCCTACATCCAAATCCTTCTTTCAAATCCAATTCCTACAAAGTCTTTCTATATTTTACATGAAGGGTTTAAGAAAAGTAAAAATAAAAGAACAAATATATACTAACAGGAACCGATTTGAAATATAAAGTCTTATTAATATGAAAACACGGTATCATTGAAATATTTTTTTTTCATTTAAGTATTTATAATATTTTATTAACATATTATTAAATGGTTTATAAAGGAAAATAAGTTCATTGATCAAAAATGCACGTTTTGTATTAAAACTGGAAAATTTATTTTCCTCTTCATTAAAATATTATATTTAACTAGAAGAACTACCCGGTTTTGCCAGTATCAATTATGGAGTGTCTACCGGTTAAAATAAATAAAAATGAAATCATAATTCAATCCCAATAACTTTGATTTTTACGTTCTCGCCCAAAAATCATTAAATGTGACCAGAAGATATATATATATATATATATATATATTCACCCCATAGTAAAACTCTGAGTTTTAATATTAGGATGTACGTTTTCTGTATGGGTGTAAAATAAAATATACGATTTACTACGAAACGAAATCCACCAAATGGTGTAGCATTTAATGCAATTTTAGTTTCTACCGCATTTATCTGCTTAATAAAGTAAAAATCACCATTGAGTAACGCCGAAAACAAACTTATGATGGAAACTATCTAACCGGTAGATTTTTTCTTTGCTTAAATTTTACCTAACTTTCTAATATCACACAATTTCTTTTTTTTACAATTCGAACAGAACAAAAAATATTTTAAAAGAATCGTATTCGAAAATTGTATCTCGATTTTCTCATTTTAATGGATTTTAGAATAACTCTTAAGCAAGCATATACTATTTAAATGTGCATGCTATCCAATACCGAAAGTTATACACGTTTTTTATTTATTTATTTATTTATTTATTAAACAACATACATATGACTTATGTATTCGACAAGAAAGTCGCCATCGTCAATATGCAGGGACGAGATCGCACACGGAAATTTTACAACACTGGAGAGATACAATTGGAAGCCCCACAAACAGAGTCCGTTCAACGGAGCCAGTGGGAATCGAACCCCAACAGCCTCCTACACTCGCAAGCAAATAGCGGCGTGGTGCCTTAACTAAGCGACCACGGATGCCCCAAGTTTTCTCATTATGCAATTATATATAAAAAAAGAAACATGTTTATGAATCCCTCTAGCATCATATTGTTACTGCCCACAATCTAACCTAACCATAAATTTAGTTATTACTGCAATTTGAGCTTCAAACATTGCTTTTTTTGTTGCTCAACTTCTAATAGAATGCAAAGAGTTCCCTCAACAGTACTTGTTTAAAAATCTTTCCTCAAATTACACTTTCCCATCATATATATTAACGACTAAACAGATCAATATATTTAAAAACTCTTTCATATAATGTCTTTTTTTTTTTCATGCTTTTTACGGATTTCTTTTATCACTTGTTTATGAAAACAAAAATTTTTGCCTAATAGAACTATAAAAATGCTCGGATTAAATAACACAAAATTTACAGTAATTTTTACTAGTGAAAATAATAAATAATGATAGGAATATGGATGCCCGGACGTGGTACGGTTAAATCGTGCTTTGCAAAACCGTGTTGTTCATATCACGCACGGTCAAAACAAGTAAGAATTTAGCAGAAAAATCTGTTTCGGTTAAATTAAAAATTTTACGCAACTGTCCGTGCGTCAACTCTTTATTTAAAACTTCTTCAATTTTAGGGAAGTAGGCGAGAATATGCTAGCGTAGCATATTAAAGTAGTAGGTTAAATATCCAAATTTTTGTACAGGATGCTGGTTCAAGCATCTTCGAAATAATTTCTGTAGTATTTTTATCGACAATTGTTTCCTTATTATTATTATTATTTTTTTTTTTTTTACGAAAAATATTACATGTTATTTATTTTATTATCATCATTAGTTGAATGCTATAATTAAAATTTAACATCCAACTTATATTTTGAAAAAAAAATAATCATTCTATATTTAGAATATTAAAGCAAAAATGATTTGCATGGAATTATCAATTAAAGAAATGGAGCTGATCTACATTTTTTTTTTCATATTTTCTAATCATTATCAAGAGTAAATAATTGTACATGTGTGTATCAGAAAGAAAAATTTGCCATTCTTTTCCTTCGAAAATTAATCAGAAAAATATTTATATAAGAACTATAAAGTGATTATTTAATGTACATTTAAAAACTGTACATTTAAAAACTTAACATTTAAAAACTGCATAAAAATGTGAAATAAAATTAAATTATTAAAAAGTACATAGAATAATACGTTATCTGCGACATGTTCAAAATTAAAATGAATAAAAATAAAATGAATAAAAAGTTTTATGATCGTCTTTTAACGGTTGTGTAGATTAATATATATATATATATATATATATATATATAATAAATAATTTTTTTATTAAAAAAGGGAAAGAAAGATAGAAAATTTGGCAGTGGTATGTCAGAATAAATGCTCTACGCATTAAGTAAATTTCTGTTTAAAAGGAAAGACACTTGGTTGTAAATTATAAACTTAAATTTCTTTAATTTCACTGAGTATCTTAGATTAACAGAATGATCTCTTTCTTTAAAGAAATAGGAATTACACTCTAAGAAATAAAAGTGTAAATTAGACAAATTTAGATATATATGTGTGTAAACTCTAAAAATTACACACCTGACATGAAAATTACCCACTTTTTGCAAAGTTTTACCTGTTTTTATGTGCATTTTAGCTTATAATATTAAGTATGTATTTTGTTATCACTTGAAAGACACAAGCAAATGTGTAAATGCTGAAAAATGCCTGAATTTACTCAAATTCGTATGTTATTGTAATTTACACATAATGCTATATACATAGGTAAGTGTGTAAATTTCTAAAATCATCCATTTGGCATAAAAAATACTCTTTTCCTATGAAAAAAATATCTATTTTAATGTGTGTTTAGTTTATGGCATTAAGTTTGTAGGTTGTTATCAGTTCATAAACTAAGAAAAATGTGTAAATATAGATAACACCTCAAATTACACTTATTAATGTATTACAAAAATTATAAATGCGTGAATTTTAAAGTAGACGTTACGAAATGGATGGGAGGTTTAAATATTGCTCAGAGCTACACTTTTTATTTCATTAACTCCATTCCATAAGTAACATGATTTCATTGCATTGCTGTAAAAGCATTTTTAAATAATAGATCAATATATTTATTTATTTTTATAAGATACACTGGCCACCTCTCTCACTTTCCCCGTTTCAGCAGCATATGAATATTTAAAAGAAGCTAAAAAAATTAATCTCGACAAATGTAGCAATATTTCGTTACATGTAACGTAAAATTTTATTCATTTAATTAGTTAATTTCGTTTTCCAAATTACCTTTTGAAATTTGTACATCAAATATAAGAATATTTGATTTTATAATTCTAGGTTTTGGTTAAATCGTAATTTCTTCATCCGTCTCGCTGACCGCTGTTTTTTCACAATTTTACTTGTCATTTTCAGTAATAGTGTTAGATTTCATTCTTAAATCGAAATTAGGAAGACTTCATAAAAAGGGATTATAATAGAGATATAATCCCACTTTATGCTTATTCATAAATTTAAATTATATTTTTTTGTACTGCTGGTAATTTTTCTGCTGCCCTTCCCCCCCTTCCACTTAATTTAAAGGACAGTAGTTTATCCTTCAGTAGAATCTACAAACTATTTTTAATTCATTTAATATGTAACATAAAATATAATTCATGTAATTAAGATAATTCTAAATTCGTATCCTGAGTTATTTTTACATTTAGCATATCGAATATAAGTATGCTTGATTTTACCCTAAATTATTAAATCTAAATTATAAAGTCTCATAGCTTGTAACCATTTACCCATTTCAAAGTTTAACCTGTAATATTAGTTTAACTTCAGTTCGCAGTACAATTTATGGTCATATTCATAAACTATGCAAATCTGGTATCAAAAACTAAAATCATAATCATCGCCGACTTGGCTTCATCAGGTTTAAGTTGAAAACTAATGGTGGGTACAGTAACTTGACTTTGATCACACCGGTATCGAAAATGAAACTTCTCAACCAAGCACGCATAGAAAGCAAATCACGTGTGGTGGCCAAAGAGGCAAGATGAATGCAATCACTCGCGTTGAGAAAAATATAGAAGTTATTCTCCTATAAAATATAAGGTACATAATCTCATAAGTTCGTATTACCTCCAATTCTTTTTATCTGATTTGTTTATATTTACGTATAAATGTATATTCTATATGTTGGATTGTTTTTTTTACATGAGTAATTTACTTGCCTTAAAATATGTCAACATTAGTTAACTCCTGAAACTTACTCCTTAAAATAACAACTGTTGTATCTAAAGTTATGTATTCTTGGAAAAGCTTCATTTTAAAAAGAATTTATGAATGTATTTTAACAATAGCAAAATAAACATTAACATCATTTTTTGAGGGGGGGGGTGGCTGTTAAATTTCGGGTCGGTTGTGTGAAAGATATTATAGTTTATTTATAAACTATTATACAAATGTATTTTATCTATAAATTATATATTCGATTTATAAGCTAAACAGTTCATCTGAGTGTAATTTTTTTATTGAAATTTCTTTGTAAGTTTTTTATTGTGAAATTTATAATGTTAACTAAGTATATCATCGATTAAACCTATAGCGTTTTTTTTTTATTTCTATGTTACATTTTCCAATTTTGAGAAATTTAAAATATTTTTTTATCTTAATTACATTTAATTTTCAGCTGTCTTTTAATTTGAAAATATTACATCAGATGCACAATGTTCCACTAAAATAATCATAGTAAAAACACATAATTTTTGCTTGTTAATTATAGATTTAATAAAAATACACAGAAGTAAATTGCAAAAGGGCAAAAATACGTTGATTTAAAATAACCTTAGACCAAAAATTCTGAAGAAAATTTTTATTAAAGTAATGGCTTTTTCTTCAAATAAACATTTTTCCATTGCAATTTCGCCTATTATTATAGAATTAATATGACCTAAAACGTATGATTGTATGTATGTAAAAAATTATAACAGTTCTGTCATAATGAATATTCAAAATGGAAATTATTATTCCCCCCCCCTACATAATTATTCCCCGACGGGTGAGTTTTATACACTTAAGACACAAATGTAATTGTCAAATAACTTCTACGAGCATCATTTTCGAAAATTTATAAGCGTCAATTGATATTTCGATATAATCACAGTATTTCTTATTTTTTTACTATAGTTGATAAATAAAAATACTAATTAGTTTGACATCTAAAGTTTTAATTAGAATATCTGAAATTTTCATTTATGAAAATAAGAGTCATTTCATTAATTTTAAAATATATTTGTATTTTTTTTTTATAGACACTAATTTCTAAATATAATCTTAAATGCAAAAGATGTTATTTTAATTATTCAACTGCCTTTTTGATAGTCTTGATAATTTTTTGAGGTAAATTTTTTGCAATGATGAATATTTATAAAAAGAAAAAAATTCAACTTATAATATTGGTGATTAGTGAATATATAAACAAATCAGCTATAATTTTTGCAGGTAATATGTGTGTGTGTGTGAGATGAAGATTACATACCTTTTTCTATTTTTTATAGTATTTTACATTTCACTTTTATAATTGCATGTAACACAGTATCTTGAGTATAATTTACTTTGTATTTTGAGTCTGAAAAATAAAAAAGTAAAAAAAATTTAGTCTGAACTCTGAAAATAAAAACTGCGAAGATTGCAAGTTTACCAACAATCATTACTCATCAACTAGTCTAAAATCTATCATTAATTATTTTTTCTTTATCTTAATTTTTAATTCCATGTACTAAAAAACATCTAACTGAAGGGAAAATAAAATTAAGTTGCAAGGAATAATATAGAAAATAAAACAGCAGTTTTTATGTGTATATTTAGAGGAGAGTGGGGAGGAGAGGGATACTTTTTACAAAAATAATAAAATCAGCTTTATTTGACACAACTACAAAAATTTTGATTTATGGAATACAAAATGAAATACTTTCTAATGTCCTTGAACAATATAGAAACATAATTTGAAGAATCAATTTTATAATGAAAGGAATTGTAAATTTCAAAATGTGTTCCATACTTTCCCATTAACAGAGAAGTAATATTTGTACTACGATGGTTGATGAGGAATATCGAAAACTAATGTCTTAAATGGCAGTATGCTTGGTTTTAGAACCGTAACTGCTGTAATAACATACTTTTAGAGGGAGGGGTGAAGTTCTAAAAACCTATTTAGAGGGAGTTTTCAAGAATGGGGGGGTGAGTGTGATAGGCTGATTTGGAGCTTATGAGGCTACACTTGTGACAGTGGATGAGACGTGGGTACATCACTAAGATCCCGAGTCCAAACAACAGTAATTTTATCTCATCCACTGTCACAAATCTTGCCCCATAAGCTAAAAATCAGGATTTCAACTACACCCCCCCCCAATTCACTCCTCCATCCAAAACTATATAAATAATGCAGCTACGGTTCTGAAACTAAGCATAAAATCAACAAAGACATTAAATTTCAATATTATGCATCACCCATTGCAGTACAGATATTCTATATACACTAGACATAATAGTTATTGAACCCCATTGAATATGCGTATTTTACATATTACGCAAAGAACTGTGTAAATTACAATAACACAATAATGCGTGTTTTTTGCATAATACGCATTTATCCGTGTGATCACTGAAGATTGCACAGATAAATGAGTAAGAATATTACGCAGATATATGTGTATTCTTGCGCAATTTACGCATTAATGTGGGTATTTCATGAGTGATCACTATAACTTTCACAGACTTAGTGTTATCATAAATTACACACTGAAATGTATATTTTGAAATTTTCACATTAGGCGTGTATTTTGAAATTTTCACATTAGGCGTGTATTTTGGCAATTTACACACAAATTTACACATATAAACAAATCGTTTTTGTATCATCGATTTACACATTTTTGTGCGTAAATTTACGCTTTTATTTTTTAGAGTGTACTTACGCAATATAGAATTTTTTTCAGGATGATAGTAATTAATTTAAATTAAAATAATTAAAAGTTATTTTTTTAATGAAACACTAGCTTATTTACCTTAAAATCTTGACAGGTGCTACCTATTTTTCTATTAATTTTCAAGCCTGAACATTTTTTTTTATGTGATTGCAACTGTGATGTAACACATAATCTATTATATATATTTCTATTAATTTTTCAAATGTTAGTCCTCCCCCCCTCTTTTAAAATTTAATTTTAAAAGAAAAGCATTTTTAATAGTTATTGCTATTGTGCGTTCGTCTCCAAGTGCATATAAAATAATAATAATAAATAAAAAAACAAATAATAAGTTCGTTTTAAAATATCATTCCGTTTCTAGATTTTTCGTTCTTGTTCTTCTCGTTCCAGAAAAAAAAGTAAAACATGAACCTGGGGCTGTCTACGATATTGCAATACGATCCGGCCAATCTCATAAATGGCAGCATTATTCACATACTTTCCCATCACAGAACTATTTTGCCATCACAGAACTATGGCGCCGTAAAGAAGGGTTTTTTCTGGAGAAGTTGTTCAAGTATATGCAAAATAATGAGACGAAAATATGATTTGTATATGCAGCGCATATTATTGCGAATTCCGGATGGTGCAGTAAAGAAGTGTTCGACGATAACGAAAATAATACATACAATCTTCTAATGTTTCAAATGGAATTTCAATTCTACAAAGTTGTTGTTCTACAAAGGTGTGTCGTGTTTTTTCTGTGAGTGAAAAAAAAATAATTAAGTCGTCTACTTCAATTCTACAAAGTTGTTGTTCTACAGAGTAGTTCTACAATGATGTGTTGGTGTGTCCTGCGAATAAAAAAAAATATAATTAAGCCGTCTATTTCAATTCTACAAAGTTATTGTTATACAGAATTGTTCTACAAATATGTGTCGTGTTTTTTTTTTTGTTCTGTGTGGGAGCATCTAATTTAAATTTGCTTAATGCTGAGCCCCCCCCCCCTCCCCTCAGAACTAACAAATTTAGGAACGCTGAACAAAAATGCAACGTAACTGCAACAACATATCATTTAAAGAAAAGAAAGAGCATCTTTTTTTTTTTTTTTTTTTTTTCGTTATTTTTTTTTCCATAAAAAAAGGGAAATGTATTTATTTTTTGTATAATGTTGTTTTCAGCTTAGAAGAAGTGTAAAGTACACATTCTTTTTTTTTCTTTATTTCCTTTTTGTTTTTCCTATTATATATTTGGTTTTATGCTATTATTATTTGTAATTGATTATGATATATTGGAACAAGCTTAAGTATTTATAAGTATATATATATATTTTTTGAAAATGACATTATCAAAAAAATAATTTTAACATTTCGGTACCCTGCTATGAAGGGGATCCAAGCACTTTGGATTTTTTCTTTGATGTAGTTAGTAATTATGCAAAAATACAAAAATGGACAGATGATCAGGAGGTATTGTTTATAAAAACAAAATTAGCAGGACCTGCTCTAAATTTTTTTCTTGAAAATGACAAAATGACAAAATCCAAATAGTGTGAAACTAATAAAACAGGAACTTTCACGATTTTTCTCTAAAGAATCTCAAACAGTTATAGATATCGAATTTGATAACATAAAACTCTTACCTAATGAAAGTATAAGTAATTTTTCCCATAGATTGAACACTTTGCCCAATAAGGCTTTTAAAACGAATGATCCTGAATTTCTTAACGAAATAAAATATAAGAAACTTTTGCAGTGTTTATCAACTGATATTCGAATCAAAATTAAGGAGGAAAAAATTGATGACTATGACAAAGCCGTAGAAAGAACAGAGTTTTTGCAAAATATTTTGTCAAATGAGAAATTAATTAATATTCATAATGAATATTCTAGTCATATTGATTTTTCTAAACAGATATCTGAATTATCAGCGAAAATAAATACTTTGTCATTTGTAAATAATACACAAAAAGATGACACTAAACATACACGAACACGTCATAGTTTTAAGAAAGGCGCTCGTGAGTTATACAAATCAAAAAACTCTCGAAATTTTGGTTTTAAGTTTCAAAATAAAAATAACAGAAAAGTAAATATTTCTCAAGTTTGTTCTAAGCGAGGTCATTTGGCCTCCAGTGTTTTGAATATAAGAATTTGTGTAAGAGAAAGGAATCGTATGATCAGAATTATTATAGAAAATACAGAAATATTAATTTTGATAATTCTGGTCTACCAGAACCAACCAATTTCAATCTTTTCAGCCAAATAACAAATTTCAGCCTTTAAACGACCAGTCAGACGCAGTACAGCTGATGAGCTGTTATCTCAAAACTGTCTTGGGTCATCAGCAAATAAATTTAAACTGTCTGAAGAATGACAAGTTAAATCCACTTATTCACAAACTTCTAAGGAAATTCAGATTTGCAACAATCAGTCAACACAGACTGATGAAAATTAGTCATTTATAATGTATATGATAAGTGTTCGTTTTTACCTATTATTTCCAGTAAGTTTGACAAATTTGAGGCATTTTTATTATTGGATACAGGAAGTTCAATTTCAATTTTATCACTTAATTTCTTTAATGAAATAAAAAAAGATATTTCTTACAAACATTTAGCTTCTTCAGTAACTATTTCAACTGTTAATTCTGCAGTTAAATTCTCTTCTTGCATTTCTGTGTCGGTATAACTTTTATATTGTTGAAATTGCAAATTTTTCAGAATTTGTTGGAATTTTAGGCTATGATTTTATTGTGAAAAATAATATTATTATTAATCCCAGTGATAATACTGCCTTAGTAAATGGTTCTGAAGTACCATTAAAAAATAAATGTAGAAAAAGTCAAATAAATGCAATATGTGTTGATGAATGTTCTAAAACTGAGTTAAATAATAATGACAGTAGTTCAAATGATGTTGTGCATAATGTTAACTGTAATGAATCGCATGATCAGATCTGTGCATATCTTGCACACAAAGTTAACTTAAATGCATATCAACACAATTTTGTAAAAATTAAAATTGACATTTCACAGATCAAGATGAGATGCTATTTTGTATTAATATTTCCTCTAATAATGTGTTATGGCATAATACTCTTATAAAATTATATTCTAAATTTTTTAAAATATCTCATATCACAAAATCATGCAAGTTTACATTAAAATTTTATCTGATCATGTTGTTCATTTGAATAAAAATATGGAAGTAGGTTATCTGTATACCAGATGAAATTGTTGATCAAAATGAACTGGGAAGTAATTTAAATCTTTCAATAAGTGAAAGTTATTGTAATTTTATTACTGCATCTGATCAAGTACTTGCTCAAAGAAAGAAAGATCTTTCAATAGATGATTTTAAAATGGAACATTTAGAAGCAAATGAAAAGAAGGAAATCTCTGATCTTCTCTTAAAATTTTACTCTGCTTTTTCCAAATCTCTTAAGACACTTGGTCATACTGATCGCATTGTACCTAATATCCAATTTATTAATGACTTCCCAATAAAAACTTTACCATTTAGCATTCCCCAAGCACTTCAGGCAGATGCTAAAGAACAAATAGATAACCTTGTTGAAGCAGGAATAATAGAAAGACATTGATCAGAATGGTCATGCCCTATCTTAATTGTAAAGAAAAAGTCTGACGGTTCAGGTAAACAAAAATATCGTTTAGCGTTGGATTTAAGAATGCTTATTTCAGTTATTCAGGGATCCACTTATCCTCTTCCCAAAATTCAAAATATTATTGCTAATTTATCCTCTTATAAATATTTCACTAGCTTAGATTTAAAACAAGCTTACCATCAAATTGACTTGCCACCAGAACTGCAAGATAAATTGACATTTGCATCTGAGTATGGCTCTTTTAAGTATAAACGTTTAGTTTTTGGCTTAAAAATTTCCGCCTCAGTGTTTCAAGCACTAATGGACATGATTTTAGATGAAATTAATTTGGAAGGTATATTTACATATCAAGATGATTTTATATTTGGTTCAAACACATTTCAAGAGACATTACAAAAACTTGAAAAAATTTTACTGGTTTTATCAAAGTATAATTTGACTCTTGCCCCCAACAAATGTACTTTTCATCAGACTTCTACAAACTATCTAGGTTTTCACATTGAAAATCATGCAATAAGTCCCATTCAAAGTAATATTTTGCGAATAACATCTTTTCCTGTACCAATAACTAAACGTAAATTAAAAGATTTTATTGGTTTAGCGACCTTTTATAGAAGTTTAATACCCACATTTTCTGAAATCATACATCCATTAATTCAGCTTACCAAGCGTAAAGAAAAATTTCGCTGGACTCCTGAACAAGACAAAATTTTTAATAATATTCAAAAAATGTTTTTTTCTGAACCAATTTTTCATTTACCAGATGGGGACAAACCATTTTTCTTAAATTCTGATGCGTCAAAAATTGCTATTTCAGTTGTCTTACTTCAAGAATTTGATAATAACTTACTACCAGTTGCATATTTTTCTAAAGCATTATCCCCTTTTGAAAAAAATACCCTGCCATTAAGCTTTAGTTAATGGCTATTTACAAAACAGTTGTTACTTTTAAGTATTACCTTTACAACAGAAATTTTACTATTTTGTCTGACAGTGCTCCATTAAAACACTATAAGAAAGTTACTAACCCTGCGGATATTATAACTAGATGGCTCACCGAGTTATCTGAATATTCATTCAACTTTCAACACATTCCAGGTTCGTCAAACGTACTTGCTGACTATCTTTCTAGAAATAATTTCAAAAATAATCAACAAACATTAGACACACACCCTGAGTTACTATATGATACTACCCATATTATCTCTATCATTGAGAATGATGAGCATGAAAAGACTATCTCTGAGTCACATTCAATTAATTATTTGACTGTTGGTAATTCAGAAAATTATAAAGATCCTTTGCTTGAAATATCAAACCAAACATTTGTTAATGAACAGTTAAAAGATACAGAATTATCTGTTATATATAATGAAATATTAAACAATGGTAGTTCAGATAAATATGACATGTACTTTATTCATCCTGATACTAAGGTGTTGATGTTTAAAAAAAAACATTCCACATGACTGAACATTTTCTTATCATATTGTGGTACCACACTCATTAAAAGCTAAGGTTTTAGCAATTTCACATCTTTCACATTTCGGTTTAAAGAAAACCTATGAATTTGTAAGTAAGAGATATTTTTGGAAAGGTATTTACACAGATACGTTAAATTATGTTGAGTCATGTATTAAATGTTTACAAGATCAACATCACAAAACACAGCCTGCACCTTTGCAAGCAACGCACACTCCAAAACAAGCAGGTCATACTGTAGCAATCGACATTGTAGGTCCTTTTAGAAATGGTTATTCGGTATTAACACTAACAGATCATTTTTCTAGACACATGGAATTATTTCCTTTAAAGGAGACTTCTGCTAATAAAGTTGTTTAATCACTGTTTAAATATTTCACTTGTTTTGGGAGACCATGCGTTATTTTGTCTGATCTAGGTTCCCAATTTATTTCCAGTGTTTACAACATTTTTAATGAAACATTAGGTATAAAAATATCTCATTCATCAGTCTCACACCCCCAACCGAATTCGATTGCTGAAAGAATCAATTCTTCAATTAAAACGTCGGTTAATACTTTATTACTTGAGGGACACTCTTTTGAGCATGCATTGCTGATTCACAAATGCTTATACAATGGCTCTACACACTCATCTACAAAATTCTCACCAAACCTTTTACATTTTGGGCGTGAATTATCATTAATATTTGATACATATGACACTCATGCAAATCAACCAATTCTTGATAATGTTGACACTTATAAATTATTAAAAGAACTGGATGCAATGTACCAAAAAGCTTATGAAAACATTGTGTCTGCTCATCATCAAAGAAACGTAAAATTTTCACAATATGCAAAAATGAAACATTCACCTGTTTCATTTATTATAAGGAAATATCAGTGTTCACATGCTGCTTCTTTTAGAGTGCGTATAGATAGACTTTTACTTGCTCCACCAAGAAATGCATACCTTAATTCCAACTTGAATAAAAATGCAAGTTCTAATATTAATGGCAACAATAATAATTATCAGCAGTACAATAGCAATAATTCTCCTCAAAACATTATTTCAGGCTATAATCTTAGGCCAAGAAAATAAATGTAATGCCACATGTTTTGTGTTAACTGGCCAGGACACGGAATTATGTTTAGTTGTGTACTATGTATTGGATCTTTTACTGGTCTACTGCTGGTTCAGTTCATTGTGTATAAGATTCTCTATGCAGTGTACAAATTTGGTTTTATATTTTATTTTCATACTACTATTTTGATATTTGTGTACTTTAATATTTTGACAATTTTATTTCATAATGTACTGAAGTAAGTCTGATCTACACTCTATTAGAATGGCTTTTTACATTTCCAAAAATTTTCTTAATATTGATCAGTGTTGATTTTTTTTTAATTTACATATTTACATACTTTGATTCTTGCATTTTAATATAGGTATTATATTTGTGTAAATTTAATTCAACTATAAACATTGTATCAAGTCAGTATTTAGAATTTAAAAAAAAATATTTTCAGCATTTATTTAAATGTGTGTTTTAAACAGTATATGTAAACTGTTATGATAAATTATTTAATAAATTGCACGTATTTTCAAGCAACATTTCAACAAAAAAGACAATTTCTACAAATAAAAATGTCATTTAAAAATTTGCTTTTACAGCAGAACTGTTTTATATAAGCGCTTACACTTGACTGATGAAAGGAAGAATATAAAAAAAAGGTTGTGTATACACATCAAAACTGCTGGATATTGAAAGCAATGACTAGCATATATGCATGCATATAAAGACCTAGGCATAAGTTAAAGTTTAATTTTTTTTGGTAACATTTTTTATATTGTATTGTGTTTATATATATCATATATAACGTGTATTTTTTTATAAACATATAGTTATTCTTATTTTATAAGTGTATATTTTGCTAATGCTTTGTACATAGATTCCCAACACTTTACTTTTTTATATATAAAAAAATATTTTTTTTTCCTTCGCCAAAAAAAATATTTTTTGGTGGTCCTTTGAGTGACAATATGTGATGTAACACATATTTTATTATATATATTTCTATTAATTTTTCAAATGTTAGTCCCCCCCTCTTTTAAAATTTAATTTTAAAAGAAAAACATTTTTAATAATTATTGCTATTGTGTGTTCGTCTCCAAGTGCATATAAAATAATAATAATAAATAAAAAAAAACAAATAATAAATTAGTTTTAAAATATCACTCCATTTCTAGATTTTTCTTTCTTGTTCTTCAGTTGATTAAATATCAAACGACTGTTTTAAATAACTGCTATTTTTATTTTCCAATCATTTCATTTTGTCTTGTATAAAGAACTTAATTTGTTACCGGTTGTGAAATTTCGTTTAGGGTTTCCGGGTGTTGCTCGTTCTCGCCACGAGCGATAATTCCTTTATTCTTGACAACACTCATTTTTTAAATTTCCCCTTTTTCTTTTTACCTGTACATTTTTTTGCTCGGATCGTGAATCTATTCTATGCCAAAAGACTTTTTTGGCGTTTGTGAAATGTGAAATTTTGGTCAGTTTTACGTTTTGTCTTGATGAAGAAAACACGCTCGTTCGCTGTTGTCAAATTGACAAATATTTTCATTACTATGTTCTATGCGTGCTGCACTAGTGCACATTTGAGTGAATATGCTACATTACTGATGCTTGATATGAACATATTTCAAGTGTTCTTCAAAAATAAAGACAATTTAGTCAAGCTGCTTGTGAACTCACTTTTCTTCATCAAAAAATGCCTTAAACACTTGGTTCCAGAAAAAAAGTAAAACATGAACCTGGGGCTGTCTACGATATTGCAATACGATCCGGCCAATCTCATAAAATGGTGGCTTTATTCTCACATTTTCTCTTTACAGCAACAACATTTTGAAATATATATCTGTTTGTCATTATTCAAATGTGATAAAGAAAAAACATGCGAGTAACGCTCGCATCATATTATAAGTGGAAACCTATGCCAACCATAAGTTTCGCTTTTGTTTTATGAACATCGCACATTCGATTATTTCAATATATAATATGAAATAAAATGTAATTTTAGCATTATTTTTTAATCATTTATCTCAATTTCTAGATTTTTTTAATTTATTTCAAAGTAATTTTCAAGTTTAATAGTTTTTTAGCCTCCATTATTCTACTTCTTACGGCCAAGAATTGATGTACCGTCTTTTAAAAACAGCACTCCGTTATTTATGTCAGGAATACAAGTATGGTTAAATATCAATAATCTCATAAAACCATAATAAACTACACAAACTACTTAAAGGTGTTTTTTATTTACAATGATTAATATAACCTAGTACTTTCGAGCATATCATGCTCATCAGCATGGTTAAAAACAACAAAAGAGTAAATGTCGAAGGTTGAGTTCTTTTATACGAAGTGGACTGATCCAAAACAAACGTGAAAAAGGGGGGAGCTATCGGAATGTTCAAAAATTCGATAGAAGAGGGGATGTTCATGTTATTTTGAGAAGACTGTACCAAATTTTTGGGATGACGTATGACAAAGCATCATTACAAGTGTTGTTAGCTCGACATAAAATTTCAATTGATTCCATGAGTTTACCAAAGTTAACAAAAAATTAAATTCACGGGATCAATTGAAATTTTATGTTTCATTTTCAACTTTCTAATTTTCCGTGTGATATTCAAGTGGTTGAAAAGTTAGTCAAATTAGTTACTGACGCACCAATAGCGATTGTGGGAATAGAAGCAATAAACGGAAATATACGAAGAAATATTGACAGATAATGCATTGTTTTGATATCAGATCTCAATAGCAGTTTGTGTAAATTGAAAGATTGTTTTACAGTACATCGTATATATCCTTTTTATTATATTACTATATATTCAGGGATTTCATATTTCATATATTCTAAAAATGAATGTCGACTGTATATCGAATTATCTTGCTTTCTATCACATTTACTGTTTAAAATGTTAAGGTATGATTCCTCTTGGATTGATCAAAAGTAATATTTTAATCTTAAAAAAGTGATGCATTAGTTTTGATTAACTCAAAAAAGGAACACTTTAATGATTTATTGAAAAAGAAATTTATTGAATATAAATAATTTAAATAATTTACACTACATAGTAACATCGTTTATTTATTTATTTTTTAGTATGAAATGCATAACTTATAAGAGGTGGTGGAGCCCGAAGGTGAATATTAAATGAAATGAAAATTTAACAACATACAATGCACCAAAAGGCAACTCTTTAGACATACTCGAAGAAAAAAAATGAGTTATTTTCACTCCTTCGTGATCAGATTAAATTACATTCAGTTTAAATTTACCTTTAGCTCAAGCATTTAAAGTACCGTAACAGTAGTTTATTACAGGAGAGTGATTATTTCTCTTAAAAATACTTTACTAGCTTTCAGTATATTATATTCTTATTTTTGCAATTATTTTATACTTGAAATTTTTATTAACAAATCTTGTCCCATAAATTTTATATTAGACATTGGATCAATCTATAAAACTTTTGTCTGAAATTAACTAATTTTAATGTCGCATATTCTTAATGCAAGTTGTTTCTGTTTACATTTTGCGATAAATCTCGAGAGTAAAATTATATTTTAATGTCAAAACTAATCTATAATAAATATTTCATGTCGTCCTTTTTGTGTCAGATGTTTAACAGCTTCCATTCGACATTCTCGTGTGCATAATTTAAAATCGCTTATCTATCATCATCGATCATTCAAAAATTTGAAAACAAGTGATTTGATAGATTATTTATAGATTAATATGACACTTCTTTTTACATTATTTATTAATACAGGAAAATTTATTAATTAAAATTTCTTTAATGTAGGGGAGACCGGGACTAGTAGTGATATTTTTTACATTTTTTTTAGATTAGCCGTAAGATTTGAACTGAAGTGAAACATTTAATGTATCATATCATTAGAGTAAGACCTGAGTAACATATTTATAAAACTACTATTAACATTAATAACGTTCTTAATAACACAAAATGAATTTTGCGTAACCTGGAACTTTGTCACTACTAACCCTCGGTACGGGGTAAATTGTGACATGCTTGGGGTACATTGTGACACATACAAGTACATTGTAGTATATACAATTTATGTAATAAAGGTGATTAAATGGGACATGTTAAATCAAGAATGAGAAATTTATTCATTTATAACGCCCTTAACACAATAAAACATTTTGATGTTTTAATAATATTGTAAATCAAATAAAAATAAAATAGTTAAATTGTTAACCCTTGTAGACGTTTAATCCTTTATAAAAATACTTTTAGAGACAATTAGTAACTAAAAAACTGCCTTAATCAGGAAAGAAATAAAAAGTAAGCCACACTAACCTTTGGCCAAATTGATCATTGACTCGGGAGCATACTACAACGCGTTGGCCTATATCTAATATTTTTAATCACTCATTGTCATCGCTTGTTTCAGCGTCTGATTTGCAGTTAATGCAAATATAATTATCTTCATTTTGTACATTTGATATGCGCCCTATCTTTTACATGCCACGCATTGCACCCAGTCTTCTCCGGGTCTAGAAAGTTTGTATTGCTCCAAGAAAACTAGACACGTCATATTCACAGATATATCCAATACTTCTGCTTTTTTTTGAATAACCTAAGTGTAATTTTTTATGCACTGCTTGGCCTTTCCATACAGTTTATTTTTTTGCGTTTTCTTCTTCATTTTGTTTTCTGCGTTCTTTTGCTTTTTGTTCTGATCGAATTCTCTCTTTTACAGGTGTGTTTCTTAGAATGCAAACATTTACAAATAAATCACTTGCCTGTTTGAGGTCCTGCTTTAGTAAGTGGTCTTATTTCGGTAAGATTTACCACTGAGACATTGCTATTATCCGTTATCATAGAATATCTAATTCAATGAGATTTCTTACTTCTAAAGACGGTGCTGCAATCTCACCATCATTGATTAAATTTATTGCTGGTTCATTAACAGTTACATATTTACTAATTTATTTCACTGTCATTCTAGTCTTTAACGCTCTCATCGCCGATAGATAGCTCTTTCAGTACGCCTCTTGTAATTTCGCACCATTTTTCATGAAATATAAAAACCTTAATTAAAAATTATGCTGGGGTAAGTAGTGACACTGTCACAACGTGCCTCTTAAGCTTCGTCACAACTAGCCCCGCGTTACGCCATTTTGAACTTTATTCATTAGTTTCCGAAATGTTGGCATGATTAACAAATGAAATACATTGGATAACAGCTCACAATTCAAGCATTTAAATAATGTTAGCGAAGTTTACATGCCTCAGTATCGTTAGTGGCAATGACGATTCAAATGTAGGTCTCAAAATTTACTTTTACGATAGAAAACAAGATAAATATTTTTATCTCGAAAACAAAGTGACGTTGCACTTCAAAAATATGCAGCACTTTGAAACAATCAACCTCTTCACTCACATGACACAAAAGTGCTGCAACTTATTGGCTCAGCCAGAAAGCTCGATGGCACAACTTGCCCCTGGCCCAACAAACCCCGGTCTCCCCTACTTTTTTGTTGATGTATGCAATACGTTAATAATTTTATTAATTTTAAATTTCAGTTAAACAGCTTTTTTACTGAACTATCGCTGTTTTCAATCGAAAATTATTCTGGAATATTTCTAATAAACAGTTACAACAGGAGAGAAAATAAGCAGTGGTTAAAATAGTGGAAAAATATAATAATTGTTGTCACAAGCCGTTGCACTTACACTTTTCATTCTATGTGTTTTTGTGCATAATTTAAAAGCGTTCACTTATCATCACCTGCAAGTAAAAAATTTAGAAATAGGACATTTTGCAGATTATTGAGACACAAATATTTTCAATGTATATTTATTTACAGGTATAAACATGCTTTATTTAAATTAGAAAGCATATGATTTGATACTTTTTTCAGACACTAATATGACGCCTTTTGATGTCATTTTTTCTTTCTATTGTAGAAAAAAATGAAATGAACAAATGACAATGAAATTTTTGAGCTCTGGGTAAATCTTTACTAAAATAAGAAATCTACTACACACAAAAATATGATAATTAATGTTATTAAAGAGCAATGCTTAATAAATACGCTCATGCAGACAAAAAATTAAATTTATTTTTTAATAATTTATTTTTAAAGTTATTTAATGTTATGTTGGTGAAAATTATTCTATTAAAAATGTTATAGTAACAAATATTAAAGCATAAGAATATCAACATTTTTGGATCGTTTTATGCATTAGATGTCCCCGATTTGCACACTGCATTTATATTTGGATATACAGTGGTGGACAAAAGTTTCTGGCCAGCAAATATTTTTCAATTTATTTGTAAGTATACCCATATGAAGAGGAATCTCAAAGTGATACTTATACATTTTATTGACGTAATAGTTAGGAACATACTTATAGAAGAACGTGTAAACATCAATAAATTTAATTGAAAAAAATAAGTATAAAGGAAAACGCATGTTCTCAAAAGTTTCCGCCCACCTTCACAAGTTCGTAAAAAAGTGGTATTGTAATAGAAAATTACAGTGATAGACAACATTTACAATAATTATTTTATCGTATTACTATTTTATTAGCTTTAGTAATAAGTACTGTGGCGCAGCAACGTAACATTCATACAATCAACGGTTAAGGATCGTCCATGGTACGTGTTTTTCACATTTCTCGCAGTTTTGGAGAAATTTCGGCTGAGTTTAAATATTTATAGTTCCACAGACTTTTGCCAACTTCTTTCCAAAAATTTTTTTATTGGATTCATGTTGGGCGTTTGGGCTGACCATTTCAAATATGAAATTGTTTGTGTTAAAACCTTTGCTTATCGAGTCTTGCATACATTATTTATGTCTTTATCATGTTAAGAAAAATAATTGCGACCAATTTTTGTTCTCTAATGAGGCAGAAAATGGTCTTGCTGGATATCTTTATACATTGTATCATTCATATGGCCGTGGATTTCAAATAACGGACCGACACTTTTTGAAGAAAATACTCCCCACGGCATAACATATCCTCCGCCATGCTTCATTGTAGGAATAACAAAGGTCGAATGATATCTTTTGTTGTTTGGTCATCGCACTTTGTGTCTGGCATCTCTTCCAAAACTGTTTTGAATTCCAATAATGGAAAAGCAGAACTTTAGTCCACTTTTCACTTGGCCATACTTTGTGTTCCTTGGAAAATGTTAGTAGTGTACGTCGGTATTTTTTTTTTATCTCTGAAATTTTTTGACACCGACTCTTCCATAAAGTTTTATATAGCGTCAGCATCATAACACGGTAGACAAATTTATTCCAGCAATATTTTCATTCCGTAAATCGCAGTATATTACAACGGAATTTTCATGCGGATTATAAATGGTTTTTCTCCTGATAATTCTGTCCACAGGAATAGTAATTTCTCGGGGTGTCCCGGACCTCTGAAAGTCCTGAAAGCCATGACCATCTTTAAATAATTTTTAAATATCGTTTAGAGTCGATTTTACCAATCGATAACTTAGCCGCAATACCTCAGGAAGATTGGCCTTTTAGCGACAAACGAATCACTCATTTATAAACAATAATTGTTGAACTTTTCAAATATGAACTCAAACTATGCTATGCATGTTGATTCATTCATGAACGCAACAAAAAAACACTTCACTTATAGAAAAAAAATAAAGAATGATAAGTGGCTGGAAACTTTTGAGAACATGCGCTTTTTTTTATACTTAATTTTGTCAATTAAATTTATTGATATTTACACGTTCTTCTATAAGTAAGTTCCTAACTAATACGTCAATAAAATGTATCAGTATCGCTTTGAGATTCCTCTTCATATGGATATACTTACAAATTAATTGAAAAATTTTTGCTCGCCGGAAACTTTTGACCGCCACTGTATATAGCGTATATAATAGATTATTTTACGTAATTCGTTTTATAATTTCTTAAATTTTTATTACGTCATTTTAATGTTGTACACTAATTTACTTTAAAAACATTACACGAAAGCAAACAACTACAGATATTTCCCAATTTAGTTAGCGATTCTTACACCGAAACAGAGAATTACTGAATTGCTTATAATGTTTTTCAGAAGTTAAGGTAATATTTGGCAGCTAGACCCCCTGCAAGCACATTAAAAAAAAATCAGATTTTTTATCATGAGGAAATCAGCTTTATTAGAATTTAGTGACGCTCCCCATGAATACATATATATGCATACTAGCTGACCCGCCCGGCGTTGTCCGGGTCCGTATTAACAATATTAAACGAACTTGAAATTTGTATGATTTTATCATTAACTGTAAGCATGCAGAAATGCATTGTTTGAAATACGTCGCAGCTGACTTTGTGAAAAACCGGTTTGAAAAACAACAACTAATATTAAGCTCTAAAAATACTTAAAATGAGCGATGAGAAACACGGGAGGGAACATGTATCCAACGATTGCGTTAGTTTCGTGTTAAAGTGTTGATATTTACCCGTAAAAATCACTGTTAAGTCACGTAACTAATTACTTTTTTCGCATAGAAATCCCAAGTGAGATATTTTGAATTTCAAACTAATTCACTCTTAAATCCGACTATACCGTGAATGAAATCGATACGCGATGATAAAAGATTGGTATATAGTATTATAATTTCAGAGCCATTTAACAAAAGTGTATATTTTTAATCAAAGCATGCGTAATGTTGACTCTTGGACAAATTCCTAACCGTAAACTTTTGTACCGTAACCATAATCTGTCTGTAACCTAACTGCGACTTAACAGTATCCTACCGTAACTTAAATATAACATAAATGTAACCTAGCCTTTATTTTATTGTAACCTATTCTTATTTCAACAATCACATAAATGCAATTTAACTTTAACCTAACTTTAAATTAACCGTGATCTAACTGTAACCTAACGTGAAACTAAATAAAATCAAAGACTTACTGTAATGTAATTGCAACCTAATCGCAACCCAAATGTTACCTAACAATTCATGGAACTCATGTCCATGGAAATTATTTTGTTTTGTTCGGATTTGGTTATGATTCATTAGAATATTTTCGTCGGGTTCAGATTTGGTTCGATTCAGGTTTCAGGTATTTTTTGAAATTCGATTTAAATGTTCGGGTCGAATTCATGTCCATGGAAATTATTTTGCCTTGCTCGGATTCAGTTATGTTTCTGTGAAATAATTTTGGCGGGAACAGATTTGGTTCAATTCATATTTCGGCGTTATTTTTCAAATGGAATTTTTGGGTTCAGATCTTCCTGCGTGTCCACGGAAATTATTCTGTCTAATTCGAAAAATGACATGCTTCACTGGAATATTTTTGTGAAGTTCAGACTTGGTATAATTCAGATTTCGGCTTTTTCTTCAAATTTAATTTTTGGATTCGGGTTTTCTTGCGTGTTCACGGACATTATTCTGCCTTGTTCAAATAAATACATGCTTCATTGGAATATTTTTATCAAGTTCATTTCAGATTTCGAGATTTTTTCAAAGAAATTTTTTAGGTTCAGATTCGGTTCATGTGCATGGAAATTTTGTCTTATTCGGATCCTGTTACGGTTCTTTGGAATATTTTTGTCGTGTTCAAATTTGGTTCGATTCAAATTTCAGGTATTTTTCAATAGAATTTTTAGGTTCGAATCTCGTTCATGTCCACGGAAATTATTTTATCATGCTCGAGCCCGGTTATGATTCTTTCTAATATTTTTATCGGATTCAGATGAGGTTTGAGTCAAATTTCAGGTTTTTTCAAATAGGATTTTTTAGGTTCGAGTCGGGTGTATGTCCATGGAAAATATTTCGTCTTGCTCAAATCGGGTTATAGTTCTTTGAAATACTTTTATCGGGTTCAGATTTTGTTCAATTCTGATTTCGTTTTTTTTTTTTTTTTTTTTTTTTTTTTTTTCAATTGGAACTTTAGGGTTTGGGTCGTCTTGCGTGTTCGAGAAAATTATTCTGTCTTGTTCGAATAAGAAGATGCTTCATTGGAATATTTTTGTCAAGTTCAGATTTGGTTCAGTTCAGCTTTCGCGATGTTTTGAAAGAAATTTTTCGGGTTCGGGTTGGGTTCATGTCCATGGAAATATTTTGTCTTGTTCGAATCCAGTTGCGGTTCTTTGAAATAGTTTTGTCAGATTCAGATTTAGTTTTATTCAAATTTCAGGTATTTTTTCGAATGGAAGTTTTAGGTTCGTATCGAGCTCATGTCCACGGAAATTATTTAGTCTTCCTCTAATCCAGTTATGATTCTTTCGAATATTTTGGTCGGATTTAGATGTGGTTTGGGTCAAATTTCAGAATTTTTCAAATGGAATTTTTTAGGTTTGAGTCGGGTTTATGACCACGGAAAGTATTTTGTCTTGCTTGGATCGGGTTATAGTTCTCTGGAATATTTTTATAGGTTTCAGGTTTTGTTCGGGTCACATTTCGAGTTTTTTTAAAGACAATATTTAGGTTCGGGTCAGGTTTCATGCCCACTAAAATTATTTTGCCTTGTTTGGATCGGGTTATGCTTCATTTGATCATTTTTATGGGATTGAGATTTGGTTCGGGTCAGTTAGCAAATCCATAGTTTTTTTTTCAAACAGAATTTTTAGGTTCGGTCGGGTTTATACTCACGGAAATTTTGGAGTGTGGTCTGTTTTTTCTGGTTGGGATCCGGTTGTGTGCTAATTAGTCTTAACATTAAGGTTATAATCAGTTTTGCTACTATTTTTTATGGCTTATTCTGATAAATAATTTACTTTGCTATTTGATAGTTTATTATGGTGTATGAATCCTTTGCGGATTCGAACAATTGTACGCCAAACAGCTATATTTTATTTTTGTTTTAAAACCAAATTAAAGCCATAATTTAATTTTAAATTGAATAGAACACATTTAAATTTTATCAATGATAAAAAAAGAAACTAGGGATGCACCGGATATCCGGCTCCTGCCGGATATACTGCTTATTCGGCACTCGAACCGGATATTCGTTCCGGCCGAATATTTTAATATCCGGTTGCCGGATAGTAAAACATTTTTTTAAATTCTGTTTTTTATATTTAAAAACAAATGTAAAACTAATTTGCTCCTTGCATACCTTATCTTATTAAAAAGCAATGTTAACAAAAATAAATACTTGTATATTTTCACAATTATGAAATTATAATGTTTATATGTAAATGAAGATATATTTAAAGTATGACAATATTTTGTCATAACCTATAACAGCAATTGTAAAAACAAAACTAGAATATGTACTTCAACTTCACATTTTTTATTTCTCTTAAAAATTGTTCTTAAATTTCAGTAATGAAGTAATTTTACACCTCTCAAAAGTTTTATTGTAATTTTCACCAGTCAAAATTTAACTGCAGTGTTCAATAATTCTGTCATAACTGTAATTGTAAAACCAAAACTAGAATATCAACTACAATTTCAACTTTGTTTTACTTTTTTTTTTTTTTTGTAATGAAGTAGTAGACTTTTATAGTTCTTCTCAAGTGTTTTGTTAATAACTTTATTATTAATTTGAATTATTAATATCAACAAAAGAGAAAGGTATAAATATCTAATCTAAAAGTTTTATGAAGTTGCTGTTAATACGTCAAAAATCCGAGTCTGAAATGTGTACAATGGGGCCATCTTATGAGTGCTAAAGTATTGAGGGTTAAAAACTATGTAGAAAAATAAAGTTTCCAACAAACTAAAAAGTTTATTTATGAATATTCATACTCCAGATTCAAAGTGTGTTTCTTTAGAAAATCAAGAGCAAAATGGTGCTGATAATAAAGAAACCATTCAATTTTTGCTGGAACATCAATTGCACAAGTTAAGCAGTCAACAATAGAAAAAAATGTGGTAAAAACAAAATAAAAAAATCATTAAATATACAAATTGCATTTTTAAATAAAACATATTTTAGTAAAAATTTCCAAAACAATTGAACTACGCCTTGTTATATAAGTCACCCGCTCATGTTAAAATTGCAAGTCTGATATTTTAAATAAAGATCATTCTGAAACTTGCTCTACAATGCAAAAAGAGCTTAATAGGAAAACTGTAATGCTCACTCAGAGTCAAGAGGAGTAACATACATAACTATCCCATTTTTGTTAATTATGTGTCAACAGGGTAAAAATATTTTTTTCTGTTAGTTAATCGATACAATGCATCTATAAAAACATCAAGACACTACCTAAATCTGGTGATAGAGACTAAAGAAAGGGTAGAAAAAAATATGCATGTAAAGTTAGAAGTTTTATAAGTAATATTGAAAAGGCAAAATATTATTACATTTCATTATTTAATTATTACTATGTTTTTAAGTAACTTTGACTTAATAAGTGAATTGAAATCTATTAATACTTGCATAATATAAAATTACAATAATTTTTTTTCTTTAAACAAGCATAAAATTGAAATATTAAAATTAAAAATGAGAAATTATTCGGCCGGATACCGGATATTCGGTAAAATTTTGTGCCGGATATCCGTTATTCGGTATCCGGCAAAAATCCACATCCGGTGCATCTCTAAAAGAAACTCCTAGAAAAGTGTTGTGTGATTTTTTTTACTGCAACACAGCTAATGACTCATACATTCTAATCTTCGAAATACCAAAGATCTGCGTACAACTACACAATAAAAAGAATTTGAGTGGAAGTATAATGTCTTGGGCTGACGTCAAAAATGTAAGTCTAAAATCAGCTACATTAAGTCCAAATAAGTATCAACAAAACGATGTGCTTTGACACGCCGATCAATTCAAACTGGTTTAAACCCGTATTTCTTTGTTTTTTACCTTTTAAACTGTTATTGAATAGATGACTAAAATTTCGTTTTAAAAATAACGTTTTGTGTCATTATTGACTGTAATACACGATCGGAATGCATAAAAGATACAAATATATCAATCATAGGCAAGAATTGTGTGATTTTTATCATATGACTTTGAAATATCAATATAAAAGCATCATTTAAGATTTTACTTGAAAAGTTAATATTCTTTTGTTTATTTCTTAAAATCGTCTGCACTCTATGAAATCTAGATTTTAGACTAATATTTGTTATTTAAGTTTTCGTGCATGATTTTAAAAGAATGTTTTCATAAATATATTTTACATATTGACATAGAATTATTAATATGTTGTTAAATCATAAAGATTTTTCATCTACGTTATAAAGTATTAAAATGTTCTGGGAAAAAGAAAACTTTTATTAATACAATTTTTAGTTCAAATCAAATGTTTTCAATATTTTATTTAATTTTATTTTGACATTTAATTATTTCGAATTTATCAATTTCAATTATTTTAAATGCAAACAATTTTTTAATATAAATAATATAATAGAAAAAAGACCATTTTAAAAAATTACTATTTCTTTGTAAAATATACTTCAGCTTTAATTCATTTCTTTCAATTCGTCTTATTAATACAAAATCCCTTTCACATGCATTTGTTTGGGACATTAAAATTTGAGCGATAAATGATTTAATATTGCAACCCTTTTTTCGGTTTACTTCACCACCACCTATCTTTTTCCTCCATGGTTTACAACCGCTGTGATAAACAATCATCATTTAAACTGACAGTTTGCCAGACAATGAATTTCAAAGCTCTGTTCCAGCTTTTTTAATTATTTATGCGAAAATTTTATGCAACCAACCAACCATACCTAAATGAAGGGAAAAAAAGAACAAAAAAGGCGATTTTTATGAGAGTAATCTTTGGAATTTAATTAATTACTCAGTTAATAAATAGAATTTCGAAATTCTGAAGCTCAGGTGCATCAGGAGAGATTTGGGGCTACTCTCAAAAAAATTTTGAGCCTCGTACATGCTGTAGATTTTGCTAGCTACCGCAGATGCACACACGCGCAGACAGACAGAGCGATTTGTTATTTTATTAATATAGATAGAAAGATATACAATCATATAGATAGATAGTAGAAAACATATTTCAATCTTAAGACTTGAGGCACACACTTTAATTTCATATTACGTTGAGTAAATGCTTTCAGCCAAGAGAGATAGTTCCGCGCCAACCACTACCATTAGTGTGGTTTTCAGCTATTCTAAAAACCAATATTTGCATTAGGAAGCTAAACATAGGAACTACATGACTGCGTAATTTGTTTGTTCAAAATTTATCACCATTTGCTTCAAAAAAGTGTTTAATATGAAGCTATGACGTCAGCAGATCAGAACGATTACGTACTATAAGTTCCGTAGCAAATTCAGTGTGAGTGAATGCTACAGAAAAATATAGGAAAGTTTATGCATTGATATTCTTTCTTATGATATAGTCAAAGTTTGGTTTCAGACGTTTAAACCTGAAAATTTCGACATTGAAGATGGACCACGTTCTCATAGATATAAATTTTCCATTTTTTCATTTCTGAGTGAAAAAAGTCCGCGAAGAAGAGCCGAAGAACCACGTTCTGGTTTTCTCTATTAAAGTTTATTGTAAATTAGTTTATTGTGTGTATTAGTGAAGTTTATTGTATTATTGTTAAATCAACATGCACACATTCGTGTACTTTTTTCATTTCAGTATATTTTTAGTATTTGAAAGGTATTTTTATGCTTATGTATTGTATGACGTTGACTCGGTTATACACTCTTCTTTCCCAGTACACAGGCGCCAGAATATTAAATCTGAGCTTTGAAGCAAAGATAGTGACTGCCGAAGTCGGATTTTTTTCAGCGTGGTATGATCCCATAAACTTTTGTACGAATATTTTTTCAGGCTTATTTTGCTTTTTTTCTGAAATTAAAATTGTCAAAGATTCTTTAATACTGTTCTCTAAATTTATGGGAACGTACTTAGATTTAAAACTAGTCATATGTGGCAATCCCAAAACTTTTTAAAATTTGATGCATCTTAATACTTCTAGAAAAATGCAACATAGAAGCTCCACCGGATAGGTTGTTTAAACCAAAATCCAATCAGAAACTACTAATATTAACTTTTTACTAAAACTTAAATCTGATGAAAATCCATGCATAAGTTTTTGATAGAGCTTTGAAAAATCTTTAAAAAATCTGCATAACGGTCATGCATATTAGGTGATGTACATAATAAACTAATCAGTTTTTTTTAAATAGATGCAAATTGAATCTGAAGTTTTATGAAAATCCATGCATTAGTTCTTCAGATACGTGAAATCATGAAAAATACACCATCTGTAGTGCAATTTACATCAAAACCTAAACAACACTAACTTGTATCAGACACTAATTGCATCTGAAGTTTTAAAAAGTTCCATGCATTGGTACTTCAGATAGAACTATTACGGTAATCAGGACTATTGCACCATTGCTGCTTCACCTGTTGAGCGATTTGCACTAAAACATAATCAGCACCATATTATATTGATTACTAATTAAATATAAAGCTTTATGGCCATCCATGCACTATACTTCTTGAGATATCGCTATTGTGGTAATTGTAAATAATGCAGCATAGAAGTGCCACCTGTTGAGCGATGCACTACAGAAATTACTCGGATATAGTTCATATCAATATTTAACAGAAACTAAAGTTTTATGAAATTACGTGTATTATTTATTGAGGTAGAGCGACCATAATCTTTTTGTCAAATACAAACAGACAGACTAACACATTCACAAACAAGCATTTTGTAAAAAAATGTTTTTCACGTTTTTATGACCCTTAAAACGTGTAAACACGTTGAACTCCGGATTTCAAAAATTTTCACGAATTCAATTCTTTCTTCTAGATAGAATAAAGTAAAAATTCACTTTTGGTGACTGTTGTTTCCCTGTCAGCGATCAGGCCTAGAATTCGGGAGGAGGTGTACAGCGAAAGACTGTGCATTAGCATGCAGCGAATTTATCATAATCTCTTACATAAACTTAAGAATGTCATGCCGCTACTAAAATAATGTTTAAATAAACAAAAGTAGGAGAACTTCCTTTTTTGGGAGTGAGGGGGGGAGGACTGGACTGTATATTATCTTACAGTCCCTATCTTATATCCCTACACTTTTGTCCATCAATTCCGAGACAATTTGCATTGTATAATGCAAGAAAGCTAATTCCAATTATCAAAAAATCGTTCTACTACATTTATTAACAAAGCAGTTTATGAGTCCTATATTATTTGCATCAACTCCTCACATTACAGTTTCAATTGCTGACACAGAGAAAAAAAAACAAGAAACAAAACTAATTTCTTTCAAATTATAAACCTTTCCATATTATGTGTTGAATTACTTCCATGTCTTAATTATTTGTTTCCACTAGAAATGAATAATCACTTTCTGTAACAAGCAATTCATTTTGCATTTTTCTTTTCCATAATTATTTAAGAAATCAATTCGTTATGCAAATTATTTTCCTATCAATTAATTTTTCCTTGGAGATATGTCAGATTTAAGCACGTGGCAATAGTTTTTATAAAACAAAATTTTTACATAATTAGATCCGCGTTCAGTTACAAAATTTAAGGTTTAAAAATACCAAAAATATAGATTGGGTTTACGTAAGGTATAAAGGATAGACACAACTTAGAAATAAATAGGGCATTAAATCATAATTTGAAAAATGTTGACTATTTAGATTCTTAAAAAAAAACTTGAACATTTCCTTTATTATTATTCTTAAAAGTTTAAATATAAAAAGAATGCTGACAAAATGAGACATTAACCGTCTTGTCGAAATAAAAAACAACCATTGACAACTTTCAAAAGCTATGTCTGCAAAATGAATTTTATCTTCAATCTTTAATGTTTGCATATGCGCAGTTTTTACATTATTACTTTCAGATTACCAGATAATATCATAGATGTATTAATTTTTCGATGGTACACGACATTAAAATTATGGAAACCCTTCTATTAATAGAATAATAATAATAATAATAATGACTAAACAAGATTTGGATTTATTCTGCATATTGCCAGTTTGTTGCGTATATTTTTGTTAATTCATTGCATGTTTAATTCGTTTAAGTGATCAAAATTCTTTAATTAACATTACGTTTTGAGAAAAAATAAATATGAAAAAAAATTCAACCTTCTCGCAGCCGCGAATTGAAATAACCATTCACAAAGCTGCAGGTTTTCATGCAAAAAATTCTTCTTCTTCTTCTTCTTCTTATTATTATTATTATTATTATTATTAATACTTATAATATTGTAAATATGAATGTGTGTCCAAAAGTTGGAATGAAGTTGAGATCAAAACGGATGAATTTATGTCTTTCTACTTTTGCATGTAGATAGATTATCGTTCTGAAATGAATATAGGCTGATTTTTATTCATTTTATTTAAATATTTTTCTTATTAATTTAAGCTTACTTTATTTTTCATAAAGAATCTATTGGAAAATTCCCCGTAATATTTAATCAGATTTAATCATCTTCTTTTTTTCGTTGTCAAAATAAATAAATAAATAAATTAAAGGAATAATAATTTCTGTTCAGTAATTAATCTTCAATTAAAAGATTTTCACGTGATAAAACAAATAGAAATAAATTAATTAATAATTTAAAAAATAGCATTCTGACGTCATATTGGAAGCAAAATATAAGTTTTCAAGCATTCATTTCTAATAACACAAGGTGTATGAATTTTGGGTTAGTGCTAAAAGGCTGGGATGTCATATATGGAAAATAAAGTGGATATCCTTGAGTATTAAAATAAAATAAGATTGACTTATGATATCAAATGTTTTTTATGTTTATCGTCCGGGAACGGTTACTATAAATATATAATTTTTGATTTTAAAATTAAATAAGTTATAAAAAAGATTTTAAAAAATGAATAAAAAATGTCAATAATTTAGACCGCATGTTATCCATGTTGCAAATGACGTAATAACTAATGAAAAATAGTTTTTATCATTCTTAAAATGTAAAAAAATAGATTAACTAATCGAAAAAAATATTTTTAATAAGTGTTAATTCTTAAAGCTGTTCAGTTCAGAAAATATGAATAAAAATAACTTTAAAAATGCACATTTGGTCTTAAAATTTTTAGCTTTAATATGATTGCGTGAAAATAATATCATTTCCCTCAGTGAATATTGCAATTAACCATCGGGAGCTCAAAGTTTAATGTAAAAAAAAACTTGTAAATGATATTGATTTGCAACCAGATTTTTTTTCACATTTCTTTCAGCTTTCAAAGAGTAAAAACATGTTGTCACTTTTAAAAATACTTTTAATAATAAATTTATATAAACTTTTGTAGCATGCAAAGCATTTTTACAAAAATATTACCTAAAACACAATTTTGTAGTAGAGTTTTCTTAACATTGTTTATTTGTTTTACCGGAATTGCCAAATCTCCGGCTTTTCGCCCACCAATATTATCTTACAGAAAGGGGATTTATTTTAAGTATAACATAATTTTCTGAATTAAAATAAAAAAGCATACTAACAATTATGTGTAAAATAATTTTCTGAATTAAAATACAAAAGCCGGATCCTTGGCAGCTCTGGTTTTACGAAGATAAACTCGTCGCTTTTCATGATTGTACTAGACCCTACTTTTTGAAACTTTCTGACATGATTGAAAAATGTTTGCGACTGCGCCCTGTCAGTAGCCGGATGCCAAGTGCATGAGGTCTGCCGTCTGTCTTACCGTGTAACTCGAGTAAATATAGTCGGATTCCCAAGAAATTATTAGATATTACTGAAACTTGTCATAGCATCTTCGTCATTGAAAATGAAGCATATAGCAACCGTAGATCAATCAGAGGATCATTCAAGAGAACACATTCCATTATGGTGTAAAATAAAAAGAATATTTGCGGTGTTTTATAGGTGTTGCATAATTTCAAATGTAATGAAATTTATATATATTGTCAAGGTACACAATAACATGGTTACTATCAAATATGTTAAGTGTAATACTTATATTATGCGTATAGGGAACTCAAAAGTATTTCCTTATGTTATAGTCTATGAAGAAAAATCATTTACTGCTTATTTTAATGATGCTACTCTGTTATAAAATTAATTAAATTGATATCAAATTCTGAGGTGCACTAAAACGGGATATCTGTAGAAAATGGAGTGTAAAGCATTTAACATTCATTTACAGGATCACAAAAAAGTGATCGGTAATATAATAGTTCACGGGTAAAAACATTGCCAACGTATTTTGATTGCGTTGCACTATTTCAAACATGAGGAAATCCATTATTAAGACTTAATGTAGCATGTCTGAAGTTGAGTACGATTTGCATCACATTTATTCTTCATTTACAGGGACACATAAAAGATTTCGGATTTAATATTGTATCCGAAGTATTGTCTATTAGAAATAATTGCTGAAGAGCGTTTTCAATTATGGTATGCATTTTAATGTTAACTAATTTTTTGCATAATATTTCGTGTGTGCAGATTATATAGACTAAATACGGGACTACACAAAGGAATTCGTAAGCACTACTAAGAATGAGCGTGTATTTATTAAGGTGTTTTTAATTTGAGTTATGCATTTTCAAATTCAGCTATATTTATTATAAGAGATGTTTGAAGATTTTAAATAAAATCCAATACTGGACTATACAAAAAACTTTATTGGTGGTCACCTATGCAATACCAATTCCCAAAAATGGGAATTCAATAATATTAATCGGGTTTTTGCTTTAAAAATTTAAGCTAAATATTTGGCACGTATAAAATTCTGCACGCAATATACAGGGCTGTACCAAAGAATCCAAGCATGTTCATGGCTATTATTAGAAATAGCTAGTGATGAATTTTAATCTTTTTGTTATATTTTTTCTAACTAAATTTTAGCATTGTATTTAGAATATTTACAAACATATATATCATATACATAGCTGCACAAAAGAATGGGCCAGCGAAGTTATATATTTTGGAAACCCCACTAAAAAAACTCTTAAGATTATCTGAAGAAATTTCCAATTTCTTCACTTTCATCAGATATTTTACACTCATCTGGAGAAATTTTGTAGATTTAGCTTTACCTTAAAAATATCTGCAAAATGGACCAAATACCCACAGATTTTTCTACAGACTTTTGAGGCAATAACCTACAGATTTTTTACAGATTATATTTAGTAGGGAGTGTTGGATATTTTTTTATTATCAAGGTTTACCGCACGATTTTTCTTTTTTAATATAAAATTTTGAAATGCACTACAACATTATTTCTCAAAAGCATGGAGTGTACAGTATAAGTGGCTGCAGCTTCAGTTTTGCGATTATTCATATTATAGGGCACAACATTTTACTTTTATTTGACTGAGTTTCTTCAAGTTCCCTGTAAATAAGAACTTTCGTAATGTATGTTTTAAATTATTGCTAATGAAACATTTTATTTAGTTAATGCAGTTATTTTTTTTATCTTACTTGAACGACGTCATGAGTAAGAGCTAGTAGATATGTAAAATATATAAAATATAAAACATAACAAATTGATTATTATAATTTACCGATAAAATCCAGGTTTAAAAAAATTAAGTGATGATTAATACCCACAGAGCTTAGATGCCCATAAGAAATTAAAAATATATGCATAATTTTGGAAAAAAATCTTATTTTTTTCTTTTTTGCATTTAAAATAAATTAAGGAGAAAACAATATTACAAATTTTCCCTTTTGCTCGATGGATTGATGTATTTTAAATGTGTGTTAAAACTTTTCAGAAGCAAGCAAATGTGTTTTTGTAATGTCAAAACAAAACCGCAATTCTCGAAAAAATGTAATCCAAAATAAAGTAAAGCATTTGTTCGACTTTTTTTCGTCAAAGTTTAAAAATAAACTTAAATTAAATATTTCTATAACAAATAAAGATTAAAGTTAAATAATTTAAAAGTGGAAATTTATAAATAATGAAATCAATTAATAATAAAATTTAAAATTGGAATGTAATTTATCCCATCGCCTCACAAAGGGTGAAGTCTACATTTTCTATTTAAATAGCTTCAACATAAAAAAAGACAATAATACATTAAAGAAAAAATTCTGCATTTTTAGGGTTTTGTTTATCTGACGAAACGTTATTCGTCCCTGTCCTCTGTCTGTCACAGAGTATGTACAGAAAAACTATAGAAGCCAGAGAGTTCAAATTTTGTTGACAGCTGAGCTTCTCTTTTCACACAACAAATCATAAAATTTTGAGAAAGTTAATTTTTTAATTAATATATTATTTTTAATATCGCCAGTTCATTTTTGTTGTTCATTTTCTCTTTTGATTGTTGCCAAAAGTTTAAATAGATATGGAAATTATTTATTTATTATCGTTCATTTTTAAAAGAGATGGAGTACTTTTGTTGCCACTATTGCAAAATTAGTATTAAAAGCTAAAAAAAAGTAATATCTCAAAATTGAATTGAGATATAGTTTTTAAACAAATTGTATTTAAAAGTACATTTTTTCCCTATATGCTGGTGTTAAAATTGAAAATTTTTGAAATTTATAAATTTAAAATATTGCAGTAGCTTAAATTTCAAAATTGAAATTTCATTTCTTTCAATTGTAGCACGCATGTTTAAATAAAATCATTATGCCTGTAACATAAACTAATGGATTAAATAAATCACGCAAAAAAAACGGGCTTATTTGTTTTTTATTTCATAATATTACACCATATTTATTATATATTTTGACACGCGAAGTGAAATATTTTTGTTATTTATGAAATTCTTATCCATTGATATCACTTGCCGACTCTAGTGACCAGTTTGGTCTCCCTTAAATTTATGCTAAGCTTTGCAATATTTTGCTTTTATTCATAACTTTATTTACTTGCACAACATCACTAAATCTGTATATTTAGATAGACAAATAAACAAATCTATGCAATCAAGGCAGCATTTACTGGAAGAATTCAATATTCCATTCTAATTACCACGATGGGCGAAAAAATCCAAAATAGTGCCGAAAAATAGTTTGTTTATTTAATTGTTAAATGTTTTGAAGGAGAGATTAAACGAAACACTAAGAGCGCGAAGAGCAATCACACTCTCCCACTTGTATCTTTCTTTCTTTCCTTTTCTTTTTTTTTCCTTTGTTGTTGTTATTGTAAATTTATATTCCATACAATTATATTCCTACACTTTCTCAATCATCACTTTTCATGGCCATGAAAATGTTATATAACGTAACGAACTTCATTATAAAGAATTAGAAAAATATATTACCAAAAAGAAAAAAATGCAGATAAGTTAGAATTATCCATCCAAATTAATGATGAATAAATATCATAATATTTCAGAAAAGTTCTAAATATTTATGGCATGCATTAATCTTCTATAAAGAACTGCCAGTTTCCCTCCTGAACAATTCCTCACATTCAACAGGTGAAAAGATAAGATGAAGAAATAAAATACGGAATTTTTCACACCATTTGAAATACAGTTTTTATGAATGTCGCGAGATAGATCTTCGTGATACTTAAATCTTCGTGTTTAGGAAACATTGTTCCGCATTTTATAACTTATTCATGACACGCAGTATAAGGTATGTCTCGAAATAGTTTTTAAAATCGAAAAATAAATTTTGACGGAATTACGTGCTTTTTTACACTGAAGATTCCAAAAAACATATTTTTAGAAAAAAAAATGCCGGTTATCTGTCTGTGTAACTTTAAACGCACTATCTTTGGAACTAATTGAGATAGAAACTTGAAATTTTGTACGTACTTAGCATGTAAGAATGAGACCAAGCCTGTTTAATATCAGTAACCTCGATTATCGGAACTATTTTTTCGGACTCCCGAAAAATTCATTCTCATGAAAGTTAGATAAAAATGTTCGATTTTTTTTGGGGGGGGGGGGAGGAGCGGAAGTAAAAGGTAATAAAATAAAGCAAGCGTTGCAAAAAGAACAAAGACGATTGTATTATTAGTTTCCGAGATATTTGTAATCCTGTTTTCCACATTCTTCGATTTTACATTACCTGTATTTGATTCAAATTTCAATTCAAACATGTTTTAATTGAAAATAATAAGGAATAATTTAATTGGAAAGTATAATGATGTTTTTTTAAAAAATCAATTAAATAGTAATTGAGTAGTTTGGCGTTTTCTAAACATGCGTTTTTATGGACACATTTTAGTCGGAAATGGTTCATCAGCAATTCATTGCGGCGTTTATGAAAGGTACGAGATAGATGCGGCTACACTGATCTTCGTGCTTAGGGAACATCCTTCTGCGTTTTATTACTCCCCTCATGGCATGCATGGTCACTGTGAGTCACTGTGGTCACATCAAATCTGTGACCAAAATGCCACCACTCAGGGACGTCATATTGTGACTCAGATATGACTTTCTTAAAAATCTTTAGAAAATTACAAAAAATTCTTTAAACATGTTATTTACTTAAAGAAAAAAACACTTTTGCCACAACGTCGCTTTTGTCACAATTGACGCATTTTTGACAAATTTGTCACACCGTGGCTTCACAAATTGGTCTCAATGTGACATCACAAACGAGCACGAAAATGGCCATAACGACTGCACATTTTAGACACTGTGGCTTCACATCGACGTCACGTGACGTCATATCCACAATCGATAGTCACAAAGTCACAGTGTGACTTCTCAATGACGTCGCAGGCTTTACTGGTTATTCATGATACGTAGTGTAAGGTATGTCTTGCAATCGTTTTAAAATTCGAAAAATAAATTTTAACAGAATTACATGTTTTTTTTTTTTTTTTTTTTTTTTTTTTTTTTTTACATTGGAGATTCCAAGAAAACATATTTTTTGAAAAAAAATTGCCGTCCATCCACCTGTATCTATCTCCCAAAGAAAATTGAGGTAGAACCATGACATTTGGTGTGTACTTAGTATGTAATAATGGGAAGAAGCATGTTAACTATTAGTCACCTTGATTATCCGGAATTATTTTTTTCGTATTCTCCAAACATGTATTCTGATAAAAGGTACATAATTTTCTTCGATTTTGTTTATTATATTTTAGAGAAAGACTGTAATATACAAAAAAAAAAAAAACATAAATTTTGTATTAAGAATGAAACCGATCAAGTAATTAGTTGCTGAGATATTTGTAACAGGTCTCCCAAATGGTCTGCCAACTGAACATCAGAATTTTCTTACAGAAATTATCTTTTTAGATTTTTCTTGCAAAATGCGTAGAAAGTAACCTTGGATGCTAATTCTTGCTCAAATTCTGTAGAAACCTATAATGAAACTTTCTGTTAAAAAATACTGATGTTCTGTTCGTGGACCATTTGGGAGCCCTGTTCTAAGGGTGTTTATGTCACTCTTCGATTTTTCATGACCCTGTATTTCATTCAATATATATTTCTATTAGAACTGAGACTCTTCTTCCGATGCAGTAAACTATTGTTTAACCAATTTATCCTTTTTGGAGTTATAAGGATTTTTCCTTTACTACGTGGTCCGTCGATATACTTATCGCCAAAATGTAAGATTAAAATCCAATAATGTATTATCGTAAATGGCGCATTTATTTGACATTAAACATATTACATGTGTTTGTATGCACCAAGTGATTTCAAATATCATGTTTATTTGTATATTTATTATTTTTTTACTAATTTACCTTTTTTTTGTTATTTAAAAGAAAAAAACATGCCAATTTGTATAATTTCTTGGTAGTTTTTCGATTGATATAATTTTCGATTGATATATATACATACACACACATATATATATATATATATTAATGGCTAATATTTTGAAACAAGATATTCATAACCTTCGAACTATTACGACAAATTATATCGATCACCAAACTAACCAGAAATTATACAAACTGGCGTATATTTTTCTTTTAAATAACAAAAATTAAAAAAAAGTAAAAAAAGTAAAAGTAAATTAGTAAAAGATTAATAAATATACAACTAAAACGTCAAATTAGAAATCACTGGGTGACATACAAACAAATATTATGTGTTTAATGTCAAGTAAGTGCGACATTTAAAATATAACTATCGCAAAATGTAAGATTAAATGCCAATAATGGATTATCCTAAATGACGCATTTACTTGACATTAGGAGGGAATAAGAAAAATTGTGACATTACACATTTTGATTAAAACAAAAACATTAAAAATAAGCAGATGAAATTATGAAATTTATACTCATAAAAATAAGATTTACAACCAAAGTATCAAATTCGATTTTAATTTCCAAAATTTTCATTTTTTTTCCAAATTAATATTTTATTATTATTGTTTGCTAATTATTTACTGTAAACATTAATCTTATATCATACAAAATAAGTACACGAATCATTTTAATTGTTATGCTCACAAATATCATTAAAACACATACTTAAAGTTTAAAAATAAAATTTGAAATGTCCTCTATAACTTAGTAATTTGTCGCTGAACTGTAAGTATATATTTACGCAATTCAGCGTGACATTTGACAAGAGGGGGGGGGGGGGGTTCAGGTGGTATCATGTAGTTTGAAGCTTTATGGTATTGTAGGGGAGGAGATTAAAAAAATACTGGAAAAATGTGTGACATCAATTGTGAACGCCCCCCCTTTTTCTTTTTGAATAGATAAATAAAATTAGTTTCGAATTAGAAAATCCGGTTTTATAAAATTGTTATTTTAAAAATTCGCTGACAGTTAGCCTTTTATAATGCCACTATAGGTAATATTTTTGCATTAGATTCGAAGATAAAATAAGAAATTAAAATTGCTTGGAAAAATATTAAGAATCATAAAAGACCATAATGTTTTGTCAAAATTTGACGCTTATGATTTATTTTTTGATGTTCTTTTAGATTGTTTAAGTAACAGGTTTTAATTTTCCGCTTTAATTTTTTTCGCGTGTAATAATTTAATTATTTTAAAGTATTTTTCTCTTTGAGATTTGCGTAAATCAATATGTTATTGAAATTTTAATATTTTCATAAATCTTAACTGCATTTCTCTCAAAGCGACAATATATTTTTCTTTCTACGAATGCAAGAGAGAAAAGTTCAAATGATGTCATTTTGCATTATTAATTTCACTTTCAATTTAAACCTAAAAAAAAATCCAAGGAACGAACTTCTTTCCTATTTGCGTTCAGTTGTGAGATTGTTATTTTATCTATTATTCCTAACATCTGATCTATAATATTCCTATTACCTGAATAGTTTCAAAGAAATTTCAAAAACCCTTTTCTTTTCTAAATGCAAAATATTAAACAATGTAATATTATTAAAATAATTCTTTGTTTAATTTTTAATGGCATTTCTCTAATGGCTACAAGAAACTTTTATTTGTAAATAATGTTCGGGATCCAAAAATATGTTTACTTCACACAGCGAAATGTTTTTTATCAAAAATTAGGTTTTGAATTGGGTTATCTCCATTCTCTAATAGCGAAATATCTACCTGAATCCCCTCTTTTATTTTATTTTATTTATTTTATTATTTATTTATTTATCGTAATTTAGATATTTGAATGAAAACGATCTTAATTCTTAGTGAAAAACAATCATAATATTTAATAAAAAATACAGAAATACCGACTTTTGAAAATTGCGTGTAGCAGGATACTCTTTCTTAGACAAAAGGCGATAATTGTTGTAAAATAAAAATCATATTTGTATGGAATATTATTTTAAATTAAGAATATTAATAAGTTTATTTTGAAGTATTTACTTTAATAAAATGGCTTATTTTAATTCAGATCCTTTATTACCTTGTTTTTTTTCTAAAAATATTCACTGATTTCAGTAATGGAATTTAATTTTAAATCAAGTTTATATGTGAAAATAATGCATTAGAAAAATGTTTCTTTGCATTACAAAAGCGGAATATAGTTTGCTTTAATGAAAGTGTATGCATTTGTAATTTTTTAACGTATTTTTTATAGTTTGTTTATCTCACTGAAGCAGAATAAAATAATGTTGAAACAGAAAATTTCAAAAATCAATATTTTACAAAGAGTTCTTTTTACGTGACTATCTCTATCGCTCTTTCTATATATATTTACTTAAAGGTCTGATTTTTTAGGAGTGCAAGAATGAAACGAGAAAAAAATCTTAAAATTCACTGGAAACGAGATAAAGCTACAGAAAATTGGAAAATGAAATTGGAAAAGATAATAAGACTTCTGAAAGAGTTGAAACATATGGCTTAGTCACCAGAAAAGATTTTATTTAAGAGATCCGATAACATGCCATCTGTCTTTTGTCATACGAAATTCGAATTTTCTACCTTATTCATCACTATACGGAAATTCTGATGAAACTCCTAAACTTTCGAACTAATTTAATTTCTTGAGATAAAAGAGTTTTCTTATTACAGAATATTTTTGTAGCTTACATTTTTAAAGAATTATTCTAAAATGTATTTGTTAAAAATTAAATGTCATATGCATTAAAAAAATACGTCCAATCGTCCAATTAATAAATAATTCAGCAATCAAATGCTATTTTGTTCCGTTGCATTAAAACATGTCCTAAAAAGGATTATGTAATATGCTGCAGAACTTTATATATACATGTTTTCAAAAATATAGCAATAGTGTTTAGGTAAATGTAATAATTTGTAATAGGAAAATCCTTATTACCCTAAAAATAATTAACGTATTACACGGGACATAACCTTTAAAAGGGGCCTCGTTCATAAATGAATGAAAAATCGACTGCTATTTTGTTTCCCTGTGCCAAAGTCTATCCCAAAATGATTAGGTAATATGCCCCAGTTCTTTATAGATACAAGGTAGAAACCCGTCGAATTTTGACGAACGAAAATATTTACGAAGGAACTGTTTCATTAACTTATAATATACCTACAAAAATAGTTACAATAAAAAATGCATCCAATAATGGTTTGTCTGACTCATACACATATTATTTTAACTTAAAGTTAACAAAATACTATTTCTGTGAAACTCAGTTGTACGAATTAGTAAAATTAAACTTTAATCGTAATTTGAGTAGTAAAATATAATATAGATTTGTTATTATGACCAAGTTATCAATTAAAGTTCTGATGCTTGGCATTCCAAAATGAAAAACTACAAAATTTATTCCATTTTGATTTAATCATGGAATTTTTCTCCCGTGAAATCTAAGTCCGACATGTGAAAATGCAAAGAGTTTAATGGAAAAATGGCGTCATAAAAATACAGTAATCTCCTTTTTTCGGCTTTTCTCCCTTTTCTTAGAAATGGAGTTCTTCAGTTGCCACAATTAGAAAAACTGTATTAAAAAGTACCAAAAAATTAATATCTCAAAAATAAATTAAGATACAGTTTTCAAACAAATTGCATTTAAAAGCACATTTTTTTCTCTATACGATAATGTAAAAATTGGGATGTTCAGAATTAAAAAAATTCCAGTAGCAAAAATTGCAAAACCGAAATTTCATTTGAAATTTCAAGTTGCCATTCGCAAAATGACGTATGCGTTACGCACAGATACGTTTGGCCTTTATAATATAGATATTTTTTTCTGTATACCACGATGTAAAAATATATAATATGCTATGTTAAAAAGTATAAAATTTGCAATAGCTAAAAATGCAAAGCTGAAATGGCATGGGAAAGTGTTGCCATTCGCAAAATGACGTATGCATTATGCACAGATACGTTTGGCCTTTATAATATAGGTATTTGTTAAAAAAATGCTTCAACGGTCACTGTTTCGGATTATTTTAGTTTGTTTCAAAATAGGGATGGGGACACACAAATCAACAAATTTTCTAAAAAGGGTTTATTGCCTTATTATTTTTTTCTGCATAAAATGACTTTTGAATCATATTTCGATCTTTAATGGAACATAAAATATTAAGTTTTATGTTGGTTTATTATCAAAATATAGCATTCAAGCAATAATTGTCATAAAAATCACTGCTTGTAAAAATCCTTTTTTTTCTTGATGAGAATTTTAATCATTTATCGTATTTAAAATGTTATAACTCAAGAATCATTAAAGACAAAAAGTTCCAACTTGGAAACAGACTTTTTCATTTGTTTTACTTTAATTTTGATTCACAAATTAATAAATATTCTCACAAAAAATAATCTAATATACCAAGGTTGAAATGATATTACGCCGTAGATTGCACAATAACGCCTGTCTATGTACAGATTCGGAATGTGCTAATTCGTATGCCATCACTCTCAAAGATTTATCAGCATGTTTCACAATAAAATTAGTGTATTCTTACAATCTCTGTGGAATTAAAGAATAACAGACACAAATACCGAATATGTAATAAGAACATGTTTTTACTCTTTATTTAATAATTTTAATTGCAATATACCGAAAGTAAAAATTCATTTAAATAGTAATAACTCATTTAAAGGAACATTTCTTTTTAAATGTTTAATATTGATTAAAGTTGCTTCGAATATCTTTTCATGTGTAAAAATTTTACCTTCAAATTAACTAATATGTAAACTGTTAAGAATGTTAACAACTGTCTCATAAATTTTATATTTTAATTTATTTCGGACATATGTTACAGCTTCCACAGTAAGTAAAATTTAGATTTAAATGTCAAGGAATTTTTATTCGTGTTTTTAGATAGTGATAGAAAAACTAGATTTATTTTTCCAATAAGTATTATCGAATTCTTTTGCGAACAACTATGTCTTGAAATATATTTGACATAAGTAAAAAAAATAACTTTTAGCTATAAAAATTCTAAAACTAAAGCTATACCTATTTTAAATAAAGCATAATTGATTTTCGATGATTCATTTTCCTCTTGCATTTTAGACATTTTCTCATAGTCCTTTTGACATCCCAATGAAAGGATGCACTGATAAGAACATCAGGAATAATTTTATCTTTTTTTCAGTGAAATAATTTCCAATATTTCATTATTTTCTTCTTGGAAATGGCTCCTTTCTTTTCGTTTTTACTAAAAAGGTTGTTTTGTAAGTGTCATAGTAATGCAATTGCATTTTAAAATTAAAGTATTTTGTAGATCACTTTAAGAAATTATTTTAAGAAATCTTTTTAAAACCATGTTATAACAAAGTATACACATTTTTGTAAATTAAAAGATTTTGTATTTTCTAGCTGTGTTGCAGCTTAATTATTTAAAAGTTGAATTTTTACTCTTTTAATAGATACTTAGTTTTTTTTCGATTTTCAAATTCCAAGTGGAATTTATTTTAATCCATAAGTAAAATGCGTTAAGAACTTTAATATGAAGAAATATATTTTAAAATGCAGTTATATTTTCAGATTTTTCAATTGCACACATCAGATTTAACATACCAGTATGTATATTTTACATTTTTTTTTTAAATACACCTTGTAAATACCATTATTATTTATCTAGTAAACACATTATTGATGGTATATCTTAAGAGTGATACTATACATAATAAGATAGTTGATAATATGTTTAAAAGCTTGAGAAATATATTCACAATTTTTAACTGAAAAATAAAAATAATGTAAATGTTTGATTCAAAATGTTATTGTTACGAATTTTGTAAATAGTTAGTGTTTGACTGTAAAATAATGTAAATAATCTTATAAAGCTCCATTACTTTACTAATATTAGTTTTTGTTACATTGTCTCTGTTCTCAAGCAAACTTGTCCATTATTTTTTCATCTTTTCCGATGCCAGTCCGATTCGGTTCCTCACTAGACGATGAATCTCCTCAATCCGTGCCTGGAGTTCATCCATGTACTCCTCGGGCGATAAAGGAGTATCAGGAGGACGGCCAAACAAAAGATCCGTGGGTAGACGAAGATCACGACCAAAGAGCATTTGAGAAGGGGAATAACCAGTGGCCTCATGAGTGGCACTCCTGTAGGCAAGCAGGAAAAGAGGCAATTTCTTGTCCCAGTCCTGTTGATCTTTAGACACCAGGAGGGAGAGGCTATTTAGGATGGTACGATTGAACCGCTCCACCATGCCGTCCGATTGCGGATTTAGAGGTGTAGTTCGAGTTTTGTCCATGCCGAGTAGTCCACACATTTCCTTAAACACAGCCGAATCAAAGTTTCTTCCTTGATCAGAATGGATTTGAAGAGGAACTCCGTATCTGGAAACCCAGTGTTGAACCAGTATCTCTGCTACGGTTACCGCCTCTTGATTAGGAATGGCGTAGGCTTCAGGCCACTTAGTGAAGTAATCCCTGACAACGAGGATGTACTTGTTGCCATCAGATGTTCTAGGAAGAGGACTCAGGATGTCTAGAGCAATTCGTTCGAAAGGAGCTCCTACATTATAACGTTGCAATCGTCCACGGGTGCGCCTCTTTGGACCTTTACGTGCTACACAGGTGTCACAAGTTCGACACCACTTCTCCACGTCGCTGCGAACATTATTCCAGTAAAAACGCTCTCGAACCTTTTGCAGGGTCTTCATTACACCAAAATGACCTCCTGTGGGACTAACATGCAGTTCTCGAAGGACCATAGAAATTCTCGACTTAGGGAGTAGTAGTTGCCATCTACATGTCTTTCCATCGTCAGACTCCCATTTTCGGTACAAGATACCGTTCTTCAAATGTAGGGAATCCCAGAGAGCCCAATAACGTTTAGTCGTAGGATGGTAATGGGCCATGTCTTGCCAGCTGGGCTTCCTGTTGGACTCCTCTTTCAGCTCTAGAATTGGCTTAATTTCAGGATCAGCAAGTTGATCTTTACGCAGGCTCTCGTCACTCCACGGATCTTGCGATGATATAGACTTAAGGGGGTCATTTTGGTGTAATGAAGACCTTGCAAAAGGTTCGAGAGCGTTTTTACTGGAATAATGTTCGCAGCGACGTGGAGAAGTGGTGTCGAACTTGTGACACCTGTGTAGCACGTAAAGGTCCAAAGAGGCGCACCCGTGGACGATTGCAACGTTATAATGTAGGAGCTCCTTTCGAACGAATTGCTCTAGACATCCTGGGTCCTCTTCCTAGAACATCTGATGGCAACAAGTACATCCTCTTTGTCATGGATTACTTCACCAAGTGGCCTGAAGCCTACGCCATTCCTAATCAAGAGGCGGTAACCGTAGCAGAGATACTGGTTCAACACTGGGTTTCCAGATACGGAGTTCCTCTTCAAATCCATTCTGATCAAGGAAGAAACTTTGATTCGGCTGTGTTTAAGGAAATGTGTCGCCTACTCGGCATGGACAAAACTCGAACTACACCTCTACATCCGCAATCGGACGGCATGGTGGAGCGGTCCAATCGTACCATCCTAAATAGCCTCTCCCTCCTGGTGTCTAAAGATCAACAGGACTGGGACAAGAAATTGCCTCTTTTCCTGCTTGCCTACAGGAGTGCCACTCAAAAGGTCACTAGTTATTCCCCTTCTCAAATGCTCTTTGGTCGTGATCTTCGTCTACCTGCGGATATTTTGCTTGGCTGTCCTCCTGATGCTCCTTTATCGCCCGAGGAGTACATGGATGAACTCCAGGCACGGATTGAGGAGATTCATCGTCTAGTAAGGAACCGAATCGGACTGGCATCGGAAAAGATGAAGACACGGTACGACACAAAGGCAACTGGACATGAGTTCAAGGAAGGTGACAAAGTTTGGTTGTGGAATCCCATACGTCGCAAGGGACTGTCGCCAAAATTACAAAGAAACTGGGACGGTCCTTACACAGTCGTCAACAGGCTGAATGACGTCGTCGTACGCCTACGAAAATCGCCACACACCAAGCCCAAGGTCATACATTATAATCGGCTAGCACCTTATTTTGGCCAAAGTGATTAGAAATTCAAAATTTGAATTTCAGACCATGGTCATGAAAGTCACCTTTTGTAAATATGTAAATAGTAATTAGTTCTTATTTATGTAAATTTTATTATTATTGTTATTATTTATTTATTTATTTATTTATTTGTTTATTTATTTTAAGTGTTTTCCTCTAACTCGGGGATTGCACTGCCCGGGACGTGCAGTCTTTGAGGAGGGGGTAGTGTTACGAATTTTGTAAATAGTTAGTGTTTGTACTGTAAAATAATGTAAATAATCTTATTAAGCTCCATTCCTTTACTAATATTAGTTTTTGTTGCATTGTCTCTGTTATCAAGCAAACTTGTCCATTATTTTCAGTGTATGTCTACGGCAGATTGGCGAAATAATAAAGATATCGCTAAGTTGGCGTCACTTTTGGCGACTAATTTTGGTCGCCAAATTTGGCGATATATCGCAAAGTTGGCGACAAATTTGGCGATTGTTGGCGATGGTAAACCTTCCCTCTCAATGGTAACCCCCCTTTAGATATACTGATACATTGTTCCGTGGATTTTTAAAGCTTCAATCTCTTGATTTATTTTCCTAATTTCTTTCAAGACATCGCTCTCAGTGTCTGAGCTTTTGTTCACCGTTGCCCCTCGGACTGAATGACGATCTCTTCGGCTGGCTTGTGTAGCTGCTTCTAACTTTAAGGCGTATAGTAATGCAGCCTTTAAATCCTGCACATCTGTCCTGCACATCCGCTCTCTGCACTTCTGGATCTTTTATTCCGTCTACAAAATATTGCAGTGAGAGCATTACCCGTACATTTGTTGGACAGTCAATGAATGCTAAATTTGCAAGCCGTTCAATTTCCGAGGCAAACTCTTGAAGGGTTTCACTCGATTTTTGATGGCGGCTCTTCATTTGTATTCTCGTATAATCCTTGAGGAATTTTGCTCCGAATCTCATTTCAAGTGCACAACTTAGAGTGTCAAAATTGAGTTGCGTCATATCGGGCAATGTTTGCAGCACGTCGGCGGCTTCTCCTCTCAAAGACGCTGCCAGTTGACAAGCTTTCACCTCGTCACTCCATTTGTTCGCTTCGGCTACAATGGTGAATTGGATCTTGTAAACTTGCCAGGAACTCTTTCCGTCGTATGTCGACAGCTTGATATGCACGGGAGAAGCAGGCGGATTCCTAAATTCTTCATAATTACCACTGCAGGATGAAAGCTTCTTCTCCATATCTTGTATTCTTTCCTCTATTTTACTCTCCATCTTCTTTTCAACATTGCTAACTTCATTCTGAATCTTCTCTTCTACTTCCGCCATTTTCCTTTCCATTTTTTCTTCAACATTACTAACTTCATTCTGAATTTTCTCTTCTACCGAATCTATCCTTCTCTCTACCGACGAGAACTTTTCTTCCAAAGTTTTCTTCATTTCTTCTTGGCTTTTATTAACTTCCTCCTTTAATTCTTCCATTCTCTCTTGGCTTCTTCTCATTTCTTCAGTCAACTCTTCTTGGCCTTTATTCATTTTTTCCACCAACTCTTCTTGGCCTTTATTAATTTTATCCGCCAACTCTTCTTGGCCTTTATTCATTTTATCCGCCAACTCTTCTTGGCCTTTATCAATTTTATCGATTTTATTCGTCAATTCTGTCTTTATACCATTAATAGTATCTAATAGTTCTTTTAATTGCCCGTCCATGCCTCTTGTTTTCACCATAAAATCCCGACTCCTGACACCAAATGTTGCGTATATATGGTTCTTTTGATCTTATGGTTAGAGACTTCAAAACTCTTGTCTCTTAGAAAAGTAGAAAATAATTTATTTACATATATTCATAACAACAGAGTCTTCGAAACTCACAAATATTACTTGATATTCAAAAATAACTGCTCAAATCTATCGTACAAGTATAGCTTTAGATCCCAGAGAGTCTTTATACAACTTCTCAACACTTAATAACATTGAAAACAACATAAATGAAACTCAAGCAAACTTGCTAACAAACGACTTGTTCCCTCAATGACTGACTGGTAAATAATAACAACAACAGCTCGTACTGCTCCCCTTATATAGGCTCGTAGCATGTGCTGGAAATTTCTAGACCCTACTCGAAAAATCCACGGAACAACAAACAATGTATCAGTATATCTAAAGGGGGGTTACCATTGAGTGGAAAGGGTTACCATCGCCAACAATCGCCAAGTTTGTCGCCAACTTGCCGATATATCGCCAAATTTGGCGACCAAAATTAGTAGCCAAAAGTGACGCCAACTTGGTGATATCTTTATTATTTCGCCAATCTGCCGTAGACATACACTGAAAATAATGGACAAGTTTGCTTGATAACAGAGACAATGTAACAAAAACTAATATTAGTAAAGGAATGGAGCTTAATAAGATTATTTACATTATTTTACAGTACAAACACTAACTATTTACAAAATTCGTAACATTATATTTTACGTACACATTTTTGTAGTTACACTAGCATAAAACGCCTTGTTAGATTTCGATAAGTATTAAATGATTATAGCTATATAAATATAATTATTTTTTCAACATTTATTGATACATTTTTACCTTAATTTACATATATAGATATATATTCTATTCATATAATGATATTAAAAAAATACCTTTTTCAAAACAACAACAAGAAGAAATTGCTTTTACATGTTAATCACAAATAAAAGTGTTTCTTAAAGGGGTCCAGGGCTCAAAATGCGATTTTCTTTTTAATTGTCGAGATTTTGTTATGAATTTCTTCCCTTTAATATATTTTAATATAATAAGAATACTGAAGGTAAAAAAAAAAAATGAAAATTTTATTTTTTTTTAATTTAAATTTAAAAAAAAATAAACATATATAATTTTTGATATAACTCTGGAGTTACTTGCTCGTTTTTCCAAATTTTTACACTTTTATGTACAGAAAATGCGTCATTTTAAATTATTGAATTCAAGATTTTTAAAAATATTAATTCAGAATTTCATTAAAAAAATTAAATAAGAAAATGAAGTTTTTGTATGAAATAGTTTTGCATTAATTATCATATTTTCACAATTATCACTCAAAATTAAAAATAATGAAGACAATTTGTGCAAACTAAATAAAATTTGTGTAATAATTGATGATCCTGAATTCAGGTGTCAAGACTGCTTAAGATGCTTAAGACTGGTAAAGATTAATAATATTCCTCCATAAAACACAGTTACCGACATATTCTAAATCAGTAAATGAGAGCAGCGTTAAAAAAGAAGAAGAATGAGTTTAATTGAAGCTTATTAAAGGTACAGTGGACTCTAAAAACTATTTTTTTTTTTAATTTTCAGTGATTTTTTTTAAATTTCTGGAAATAGTCATAGTATATATATCTCTTATTTCACATTTTTATTTTAAATATATTCAATAGTTTTTGAGATACACACTTTTCTTTTTTTAAATTAACGAAAAATGACAATCTTTCAAAATGCTCCATGCGAAATTCTTTATGCCTAATTTTTCTGATTTTTTATTTAAAATGCTATGTATGTGTTAACAAACGTTACTAAAATTTTTTAGCATATTACTTGCAGAACATAAAAAAAATTATTTTAACTCAATTCTTTTGTATATTTCGTTAAAAAATCATTAAAAATTCCATATAACCGAAATTATAAAAATTTAAATGCGTCTATTTTTTTAGTAGAATTTATTAACACATTAATGGAGAGCATTTTAAACAAAAAATCAGAAAAATTGGGTATAAAGAATATCGCATAGAACATTTTGAAATCATAAAAGCGATAAAAATATTCATTCTTTAAAAAACAGGTTTCAGTAACTACAATGGTTATAATTGCTTAATATTTTCCTACCGACACAGTTTCAGCTATATATAAAGGGTATAAAATCATTTCTAGCTTATATGTAAGTGCTTTCTGTTTTTATGGTAAATTCACATAAAATATGTGGCTCCGACAGTAATTCATGCAAAGGACTTGAAGTATCTGAACTTTAAAAAAAAATCTTCTCGAAAATAATTTTTTGTATTTCCTATAGATTTTTATTTAATTTTTCTAGAAATATTCATGGTATAAATACCTTTTATTGTTTTAATTTTGATTAAATACATTAAATAGTTATTGAGATTTTTTTTTATTGTACGCTAAAATGATCTTCCGATCAAAAAGCATTTCCTCTAAATAAATTATAAACAAACGCTAAAAGAAACAGTTAAAAGTTACAGTCAAAGTATTGTTTTGCGAAATCACAAAATTAATAAGTATTCAGTGCAGAATAATAACATTTTGTAAGATAAAACAAAAAATCAATCTAAATTTTACGGATGCCAATAGGCAAAAGTAAACAAAGGGGCGTGGCAGAATCAGCTGATTGGACAAAAATACTTGTAACTCCAGTAAAAAAAAAGCCGAAATTGAAATATTTTTTTTGTTTTCAATAGCAAGGAGTTCATATAATGTTATTATGCTAAAAATGAAAATTTTACAATTTGATGATTTTTTGTGACTTGGAAAGTCCACTGTACCTTTAATATATTTTCAGGATATTAATACATATACCAAGTGCACTTAAAATACTGCTTTTATAGAAAGCAAATTTGTTAAACTCCCTAATAATAATACTGTAAAATGTCTGTGCTTCTTCTAATCATAAATGACATCATTCTGATTTGTATTATTTGAGCTGTAAATCGTATCTCTTTCTGTCAGTTACGGCCGAATGGCAACAGTCATTTAAAGTGGCAGTTCACACATTGCTACCTTCTCTTATACACACACACACATATATATATATATTTCTAATTTATTATGATTAGAAACTGTTATGATGTATTTAGTACTAGAGAGAACAATGGATATTAACATATATATAAATATTAGAATGGAATGAAAATAACGAAAGACATTTTTTTTTCGGATTTTATTTTTTGGATAGGTTTAAAAAGTTGTCTTTTGTCACACTGAATATAAGGTTAAAATTTCATTTCGTTTTATATTTACATTTAGTTCCCTACCAGCTCTTAAGGATTGTGGTCCTTATATGTCAAAGTCAAGCTTTCACCATGGAGTGTAAATGGGAAAAAAATCGGATTTTTTACATTGCATAGGTTTAAAATATTGCTTTTTGGCACACTGAATATAAGGTTAAAATTTCATTTAATTTGGAATTCATCTGTAGTTCTCTAACAGCTCTTAAATACTATGCACTTTATATATGAAAACAGAGATTTCACAATGTAGTGTAAATTATTCAATCCTTTTTTTTTTTTAACTAAATTTCTGATTTTAGTAAAATAACCCACAAAAAATGACTTCCCAAACTATTACTTGTGAACGATCTAAGTATCATTGTGTTTTAACTCTTTGAATAGCGAATAAAACCCTAAAATGTGTGGATCGTATTCTCGCAGAGAAGAGAAAGCACAGTAATTAGACAAGCAGTTCACTTTTATTTTTGGAATACACATGAAAAATAAATTTCTAAATATAAAGGAAATGCAGTTTTCAGAATATATAGTAATGTAATGAAAAGAATATATACGATGTATTGTAAAACGATCTTTCATCTCACTCTAATTTAATTGTTCTTTGTTATCAAAATTATGTATTACCTTTCATGATTTGATTTTTGCACATACAGAGGTGTGAAAATTATTAGAATAATTGTGATTTTTTCAGTTTCTCTTGTTTAATATTGTATGTACTTGCGATGTTTTATAAAGGGCAATTTGATTTGTTAATCTAATCTATTTTTCACTCTTTTAGAATAGTTTTGGAGTTATAATTTCGTTACATGTTGTCATTTCTTAAAAAGAAAATTTTTAAACCAAATTAATCAAATTATTTACATTTCATAAGGAAGTTGTTTGATTAAAAAATGAATTTAAAATAAAATTTTAAAATCATCTGCTTGCTGGACTAGCATATTTTCTCTTTTCATCAGTTGGCTTCAATATTATTTTATTCTTAAAACAAATCTTTTTGCTGTTTTGCTTAAATTATACTGATTAGTAGCTTTTTATCGATTGTCAAAGTATTAATGTGTTTTTATGGGTACAGTAATGACATTTCGATTAGAGAACTAGCTGTGGTAAAGTATCTCATCCAAGAAAATAAATATATACAGCATGAAAACATTAAAAATGCAAAATTTTCGCAATCATGTGTGTGTAGAATAAAAAGATCTTTTGGACTCCAAATGTGAATATCAAAATTTTAGAGTAGGAAAACGGGGAAGAAAAGGTAAATGTACTGCAAAAACAGAAAGGAAATTAATTCAAATTCCTAAAACGAACAGAAGAGCAGCTAATCATGGACTAAAAATGTCTTTGAAAGCGTATGAAGTATTTGTATGAGATTTTTCTATCCGTATTAAGCTTATATCTGCTGATTAAGTGCTCATCGTTTTCAAGAAAGGCTAAAATCAAATCTGCTATGTCAAAGAAGGGACTTGTTTGAGCAAAATTTGTGCAAGAACAATACTTTAATGGCTGGAGCAAAATGAGAAATATTAATTTTCCCTTAATTAATCAGTTGAACTTATGTTATTCATTTCTTTTCTTGAAATCATGTTTTTTGCATGCTGACTAAACATGTAGAATTGTTAGCACATTTAATTAAAAATTTCTTTATAAAAATATTTCTATACAAATTACATACCTTAAGAAATTTTTTATCTTTTAGATATGTTTTTCTCATGAATCAATGTCTACGATATAAAAAAAAGTCAATATATCAGGGGAAGTACCAATGAAGAATTTTTCCACAAATGTTTGATCATCCTACTAAAGGAATGATTTGTAAAATGATGTCTTTGCAAAGTATTGGACGTTTATACATTGCAAAAGGTATAATGGACCAGTATCAGTATAAAAAAGTGCTTGAACAAAGACTAATTCCACAATTAGAAGCCTGGTTTCCAAATGAGGACTTCATATTCCTACATAATGGAACTCCCTCCCATAAAATTTCATCTGTGACTAAATATTTGGATGAAAATAAATATAAAGCCCCTTTCATAGCTTAGAAACAATCCATACATGAATCTAATAAAGAATCTTTCGGCCATTGTAAAGAAAAAGTTAAAGAAATGCATCATCACAAACAAGAATGATCTGGTAGAAAAACTCGTTGGAACTTGGCATCATGAGAACGAAATACAAATTAATTGCCAAATATCCTTACAAAGTTAACCAAAACGCATTGAATCTTTAATAAAAAACAAGGCAATGCACGCAAAATATTAAAAGTATCATTGTTTTTAAAAATAACGTATTATTTCTGTAATATAAGAAGATTTTATTGTAAATTTCACAATTATTCTAATAATTTTCACACATCTGTATATATCCGTTCCGCTAACGATCTATATCCAACCGCTAACAGAGCTTCAGTAACTAACTTTACGCATCTTTCGAATACTTGAATCTAAAAGGGAAAATTTTTAATTGAAAAGATGGGATTTCCGATCATTTTCTTAGAATTTCCAGTTTCTCTTTTGGTACTCTATTAAGAATGTAAGATTATTTCACATTCTTACCAGTCAGTAATATTTATATAGTTTGTAACACTGAATTTCTCTATTGGAATATGAAACTGTCTTACTGTAGTACATACTATATCCTTCATCTTCAATATTTTTCGGAATCCAAATTCTCAAACATGATTTTCTTTTATCAGTTATCGTTATTGTAAATTTTTATCTCAATGAGAGAAATATACGTTTTGATGAATAACAGGATCGACAGTTTTCTTTAAATATTCCCTGAAATAACGAAGCAACTTAATTGTTAAAAAAAAAAAAAAAAAAAAAAAAAAAAAAAAAAAAAACATTTTGAGCTCTATTTTTGCAAGAAGAATCTTTCTTGAAGTGAAACGGCATAGACGAAGGTACTTCCATTACAAATTCAGCCATAATCTTCAGATTTTGTGATGAATTCTGACTTGCAGTTGGCACACCAAGTAGTCAATTGGTAGTTTTCAATTACGTAGAATGATTACAATTTACCAAATTTGAGGAGCATTAACCAGATGAAAATCTTTGACATATGTGATAAAAATAATTTTGGTCTGCACTTAACTCTCCAAAGTTCATTTCTAGGTGATAGGAACATATATTTATTTATTTCCATAACTGTGTATTGTTCACATTGATCCAACGACTTTTCAGTTAGAACAGGAAAAGCTCGCTAGGTTTTATTTTGTTTATGCAATTCAAAGACTTAGTGGCAATTCGTTTGTAGAGAGCTGACATATTAACCACTACAATGGACGACTAAATCTTAGTTTCAAAAATATATTAGCATGATTTTTTATCTTACTGTTTACAGTTGCTCCGTCACAACCTATTGTCATAAATTTATCAAGGCTTAAATGCTTTTCAGTGCAATATTTCAATACTTCCTGAAAATGTCTTCCCTGTCCAAGAGATGGTGTGATGTGTTCCAAATACAATTAATTTCACTCTTAAAATCAGAGATTATTTTTTGCCTTATAGTTCTTTCCTGTAATCTATCTCCAATTTTCCATCACTTCCTTTGATTTTAGGGAACTTAATAAGCTTCTGATATTCAGAAAAATTGTTGTCTATCATTTTATAAGTACATCTTTGGGGAACTACAATACCTTCGATGTTTTCTCTTAGATTTTTTTTTCTGATTTTGGCGAAATTTTACAATTACTGCTGTGCTTTATTTATTGTTTTATATTATAATATTTTATAGCATTCTGCTATTGTTGGCAAAACAGCTTTATTTAGTCTTGAAGAATCACGAATTTTAGTAAAGGTAAACATCGATTTGTTTACACGCGGACTCATTTTGACTGAACACATACAATTTTTAAAACTAAAAAAAAAAAAAAAAAAAAAACAGTTTCAAACATTTAAAAATAAATTTCAAAGACTTAAAGTTTGAAAACGATGAAAGGAATTATACTAAACATTTTAAATATAAAAATATCAAACGAGATTACCAAAAATTCCTGTTAATGTACAATTTATGGTAAGAATCTATCGTGTAAATCGATGAAAATATAAATGCTCTGGTAGGGAACTGAAGAAGTTTTTCAAAATTCATCAAATTTCTCACGTGTACTAGCAATAGTAAAATGCAACTTTTGGCTGCTATTCAAAATCAAAATTCCAACTTTCACTCCACCCTAATATACACTATCTACCAATAAGTATTTGAAAACTTTCAATTTTTGACATTTTGTCAAATATTTAAAAATATACTTGTCGGATTCTTTTGAAACTTCAGGATTATGATGATTATGTCTGACATCATATTTATCAACATTCATTTGATAAGTAGGACAATAAGGGACGACAAAAATTTAAAGAATAACAGAAATATTTGGAATCACCCTGTACATGAAAATGCACGAAATGATTTATCGCTGCAGAATACAAATATGTGAATACTGCACAACATGTACACTGATTTTTGTAAGAATAGCATGTATATTCATGGAGAAAGAATGATTAAAAATAAATTCTGGTATGTTTTTTTTTTATATTATGCAGGTTTTTTTGACCAAATTTAACGCAAATTTCAGAAATATTGGTAAAATCTATTAGAAAAAATATAGCGCAATTGGAATATAAATATATTAAATATTTTATGAAATATGAGTAGTTTTATGAAATAATTTTTATCTGCGTATGCGCGAACGATAAAAATGATTCTTTTACATCATTTAATAGTCAATTCTGTGGAGTGGCTTATAAAAAAATCCAATCAAATATCATGAAAATTCAAAAAGATATCATTATAATAAGTAATCTGTATTTACATTGCTCTCTAAACACGGCTGAATGACAAGGGATTCGCCACAAATTGACATTTTTTATTAACTGATTTTTAGGAAAAATCAGTGTTTAATGTATACAATATCTAATACAATATTTCTGTTAATAAGTATCTTGACATCTGTGATAGAAAAGAATAAAAGCTCTTTTACTTTTCTATCACAGGTGTTAAGATGCTTATTAGGAGCAATATTGTATTAGATATTGTATTCATTAATAGCACTAAATTTTCCCTAAAAGTCAGTTAATAAAAAATGTCAACTTGTGAAGAATCCCTTATCATTCAGCCGTTTTTAGAGAGCAATGTAAATACAACTTACTTATTATAATGATATCTTTTTGAATTTTCATAATATTTGATTGGATTTTTTTATAAGTCACTCCATAGAATTGACTATTAAATGATGTAAAAGAATCGTTTTTATCGTTCACGCATGCGCAGATAAAAATTATTTCATAAAGCTACTCATATTTTAAAAAATATTTAATATATTTATATTCCAAATGCGCTACATTTTTTCGAATAGATTTTGTTAATATTTCTGAAATTTGCGTTAAATTTGGTCAAAAACCCTGTATGATATAAACAAAAAACATACCGCAATTTTTCAATTAAAAAAAAATCACTCTTTCTCCATGAATATACATGCTATTCTTACAAAAATCAGTGTACATTTTGTGCAGTATCCACATATTTGTATTCTGCAGCGATACATCATTTCGTGCATTTTCATGTACAGGGTGATCCCAAATATTTCTGTTATTCTTTAATTTTTTGTCGGTCCCCTAATTGCCCTGCTTATCCAATGAATGTTGATAAATATGAGGTCAGACATAATCTTCATAATCCTTAAGTTTCAGAAGAATCCGACAAGTATATTTTTAAATATTTGACAAAATGTCAAAAATTGAAAGTTTTCAAATACTTATTGGTAGATAGTGTATATAGATACTTCACATAAACATAGTAACTGAAGTCATGAAAATGCTAAATAAATATCATAACACCATAAATTAAAATTTTTTACATAAAACCATTTTTTGCTACATCTGTCACTCTTTTTTCTATTTAAATAAATTACTTTTATTGATAATGCGTTCAATTCATGCAATTTTATTTCAATAACTAAGATTTTTTGAAACTTTAGAACACGCGTTTACAATTCACATAAATATCAGTTTTATAGAATGGATATCCACCTTCTTGGCAAGCCTGTAGTGTAAATAAGTTAACTAAGAGAAAAGCAATATCGATGACAAAGGATATACTGTTTGAAAGACACAATATACAGGGTAAATCGTCACCAAGGGTTTATCGTGATTTGTGGGAAGCCAATCAAAATGATTTATTTCAACCCGTTATGCAATTTTGTGATTTCGTTGTTTCTTCTTTGTTCAAAGTGATTCAAACTGTGGAAAGTTTCTTTTTTCAATTAAGTTGAAAGATAGGTTTAGTAAACAAAAAATAACAATAACTAGGATATAAAATGAATTACTTTAAAGGCCGTTGTGCATTTTTATTCAGAAGTTAAATCGAACTTTTTGAGATATTGTCTTTTTGTTTAAAAGGAATGAATGCATTTCATTAAAATAGAATATACTTTTATTTCATATTCAATTGTTTATAGATTAACCACAAATAAATGCTTTTTTTTATTCCATATTTTTTTTTTATTACAGGTAACGATGTGTATGTAGATATACTATTATTTTAACACAATCAATTGCGGGAAGTTTTGTTTTCTCTTTAAGTTGAAAGATGCGTAGAGTAATCAAAATGTAAACATAACTTTAATATATAATGAATTACTTTAGAGACCCTCGTATATTTTTATTCAAATATTAAATCGAACTTTTTCATTCTTTTTTACTTTCAAATTTAGGTCAATAAAATACACGTGACTCAGATTAAAATTCCCCTTGAAAAATTTCCTCTAACAATGAGAATTTTATGAGAATACTTTTGTGCAGTCCTGTACATGACTTCAATACATATATTATTACTTTTTTATCTTACTAAGTTTATAAAAAATGTATTATGGTATTAGTACAGGAGTAACAATAAATATCAGCACATATGTAGATACTTGACACAAACATAATAACTTCAATAAAGAAAACGCTAAATAAATTTTATAATATAAACTGAAAATTTTTACACCATGCCTTTTTTTAATTCAATCTTTTCTCTGTTTTCTTTTATTTTTTAGGCTTGGCTTTTTTTTCATTTAAATACATATTTTTTGTTGAACTTGTATAAAATTCTTACAATACTTCAATAACTATACGGACAAAATATCTATCATACATTCACAGTTCACTTAATTATTAGTTTTATGGAAAGGATTTTCATTCACTTACATAGTCTGGAATGTAAATAAGTAAGCTAACGCAAAAACAATTAAACAAAAACATAATTTTCTGAACAAATTAAAAAAACAAAATTTATTTCCTACACGATTTAAGCCCAAGAAGGGACATATATTAAGATTTAGGTTTAGATTTAGATTTAGTTATAATTAGGGCTTAGTTTAGGATTTAGATTTAGTTATTTCTGCATTTAATATTAATTTTTTGAAAAAAAAATAAGTTAAACCCAGAGAAAATTATAAAAATAAAAATGAAATTCAAACAATACGATACTTAAATACCCTATGTCTTAGATTCCGCTCCAATGATATCGAAATAAATTTAAGCCTTTTCTTGAACATTTGCTTTTTAGATTGTCTATTCATTTTCTTTACACTTGTCATGATTAGGATGTACAAAAGCTGCAATACAAATATTTGCAAGTTGAGTTTGGCAAAAAGTCTTAGATTTATTTCGATATCATTTGAGCGGGATCTAAGATACAGGGTATTTAAGTATCGTATTGTTTGAATTTCATTTTAATTTTTTTTAATTTTCACTGGGTTTAACTTATTTTTTTCAAAAAAATAATATTAACAGTAGAAATAACTGAATCTAAATCCTAAACTAAGTCCTAACTATAACTAAATCTAAATCTAAACCTAAATCTTAATATCTGTCCCTTCTTGGGCTTAAATCGTGTAGGAAATAATTTTTTTTTTTTTAATTTTCAGCAAATTGTGTTTTTGTTTAATATTTCAAGTTTTTTAATAACTACTGCATTCAGATGAACTCATTTAAAAATTAAGTTAGGGTACCATCATCAGGAATTATTTTATGTGGTATAGTATCACCACAATTACCGATGTAATTTACCCTGGACCGTACCAAATTGTATGCCTCATTTCCAAATCGTTATTTTTTTTTTACTTATGGAACTGGGATCTTTACATGCTTCCTGTCTTGCTACCAAATATTTAAAAATCTCCGTTTTATTTCTAATATGACGTCATAAATGTGCGCCTTTTAATTAAAAAAATCAGTTTCATTTTTTACGATGTAAAACGTCAGATGTCACTTTTCTCCTTGGTGAATTCTTTTCTTCTGAATTATGAGATCATATTCGACAAAAAAATCTATTCTGTATACAGGGATGTAGTGGAGTGTATAGGGGGGTATCCACCGTATGCCTTCTGGATAGTTTTAAAGAACATCGTATGGATCGTATAGTTTTTCTCAGGGAAACTAATACTATCTATACTCTAAGGTATACCCTCAGCCTTGCGAGTATACACTCTGATCAGAGGGTCCGCTCTGAGCAGCTGTATTTTTTAACACTATATCACTGTCTGTATACAACTGATATTTATACTTAACAATCAGTATTGATACATTGCGTAGAAGTACAGATCTAGACATTCGCCTCTAGACAATATAACTCCAATAATACCCCAAGACATAGTATCAATGCAATGTTTTATTATTTTTTTTTTACTTTATGTATGACATTTTATTTATTTATTTTCTCAATTTCTTCAGTTAGAAAATTTTTGATAAATTAATTAATGTTTGAACTGAAATTCTACCCGAAATAGGAAGTTAACTTCGACAGAATTTTAACAGCGAAAAACAATTTTATTTCACTGTCCTTTTTTTAATGATATAAATTGTTTTGTTCTATAGTTATTAATAAACTTTTTTTTTATTTATCACTATTTATTTTAATAATACAAGATGATGTAAAATTATGCGACTGGTATTTGAAAATGAAATTTTCGCCAAATTGGCATAAAAAGAGCGGCAACGTGGTAAGTATTAGACATCTGTGCCAAAAGGTTCAGCGTTATTAATGTTTCAAATGTGTTTACATTCTATTATTTCATACAGATAATGAATTAAAAGAGTTTTATAAAAATATTAACTTGAAATATAAAAAGACAGCTCTTTTCGACAGAAACTCTTTGTGATATTTAAAAAATTAGGTCGTGTAGTGTGTTATCATTTTAACTATCATCGGAATAATAAAAAAAATAATTCAAAATTAATTTTATTCAATGATTAATTGTTCGTAATCTTGCAAGTTTACGCGCGATTTTTAAAAATCGCCAAATCGGAAATTAAAACATTATGGTACTACTAGGTTATCCCGTCGACCAAAAAATTATCGCTAAACTATAAGATTAAATGCCAAAAATGTATGATCGTGAATGTCACATTCAATGACATTAAATACAATACCGGTGTTTAAAATGTCATTAAGTGATTTTTATTTCGACTTTGCATTTGTATTTGTATTAATATTCTACTAATTATTTGTTTTTTTCGTTATTTAAAATAAAAATTATGTCAATATGTATAATTTGGTTATTAGTTTGGCGATTTGTATAATTAGGCGAAATTGGTCGACGGGGTAACAGAATAGTACCAAAATTATTTGTAACATTATTATTTATATTTGTTTACATTCGATTTGAATGTTTAAGTTGATAGAATTGGCTAATTTATTGCAGTGCCGAAAAGTCTTATGCCATGTAGTCGTTGATTATGCGGTTTATCCTCAATAAATGCCACGACTTGAGTTTGAAGGCCTAGTTCTGCAGTTTTACAAGCTTAATTACATACCAAGGATGATGATTTTTTTCTGTTAATCTTTAATATTATTATTTTTGAAAACTTTTATTTATCTTAATTTATTTTGATTTTCTTCGAACATATAAGGCGGAGAAACTTTTAAAATGTGGCATAGGTACAAAATCCCGACTCAGATACCATATACGCACTGGATTTGGCGCGATTTTTTTCTGAAGCCAATGTGTCAGAAACCTCGTTTTCAAATATTAGTTACATATATATTTTCTATTATTTTGAAGAAGCAATAAATAGAAAAAAGTTTAAATTACCTATTTTTTTAAATTTCTTCAACTAAAAATCTTCTTGATCCATTAATCAATGTTTCAAAATGTTTTTTTATTATTAAAATTATGCTTCCTATTAATTACTTTCTGTAAATGATTTTTCTCTTGGTACCAAATGTTTGAAAATCTCAATTTCATTTCCAATTTGGCGTGTAAACTATGTCGTTTTTAATTCTTACAAAAGAAAAAAATCATTTTCTTTTTTACTTCTAAATCACGTAAAAATATTTAAATGCTGTAGGAAATATGTCCATTGATCTCTCGCTTTTTTTTTTTACTCAATTAGGTGCTTTGAACAAAAATTTGTGGCAGCGCGTACAAAGTGCTGAAAAATGTCTAGTAAATAACTCGTTCAATGTTAAATTTTGTATTAAAATAACATTAAGGAGTCGCACTGGAAATAAATAAAGCATATCACTACTGTGTTATGCTTTAATATCGATGACAATGGAAATACTATTTGAGAGACACAGTGTACAAGATAAATCGTCATCAATAGTTTATCGTTAGTTACAGGAAACCAATCAAGGTGATTTATTTCAACCCGTTATATAGTTTTGTGATTTCTTTGTTTTTTTCTTTGTTGTAAGTGCCTCAAACTGTGGAAAGTTTTATTTTCTACGTAAGTGTAAAGATACGTAGAGTAAACAAAAAAATAAAAATAACAATGATATATAATGAATTACTTTAGAGACCCTGATTTATTTTTATTCAAATATTAAATCGAACTGTTTCACAGATTGTATTAAAATATTGAATTGAAATATATTTCATTAAAACATAATATACTGATACTTTTGATTGAATTATTTCCAGATTAAACAAAAATAAATATTTTTTCTACTTTACATGCCATGAAAAAAATTTTTCTTCTGTACCAACTATATCATAATTAACTTCTACAAACTTTAAAAAGGCACAAAATTCTCAAGCCGACACTACATATATTATAATTTTATTATTTATTTAACATGTTTAGAAGCTGTTATCATGTATTTAGTAAAGAAAGAAACAATCCATATCAACTCAATGCAAATGCTTGACACAGACATCGTAATTCAAGTAAAGAAAATGCTAAATAGGTATCATAATATAAGCTTAAAATTTTCACTTCACTTCACACGAATTCACGTCAAATTTTTACACACCATTTTTTACTACAACCTCCCCCGCTCTGCTTTATTTTAGTTTTTACTTTTGGCATTTTTCCATTTGATCAAATGTTTTTTGCTGATAATGCTTACAATTAATATGTACTACTCCAATATCTAAGATGTTTTATAAAATATTAGAACAAAATACCTATGGCATGTTCACAATTCACTTAAATATTAGTTTTATAGAAAACATATTCATTTACTTGACAAGTGTGGAATGTAAATAAATAAAATGACACAATATTTTTTTTTTATCTTACTATTTTTAGAAACTGTTTTTATGTATTTAGTACAGAAGAAACTAATGCATAACAACACATAGATAGATACTTGATATAAACATAGTAACTCAAGTAAAGAAAATGCTAAATAAGTACAATAATATAAGCTTAAAATTTCTACGCCACACCATTTTTTGCTCAAACATTCACTCTCCTTTCTTTTATTTATTAGGTTTGACATTTTTTCCATATAAATAAATATTTTTGTTGATAATGCACACAATTTATGCAATTGTACTTCAATAACTAAGATAATTATAAAACATTAGAACAATATACATATGACAAGTTCACAATTGACTTAAGCATCAGTTTAATACAAAGGATAATTATTTTCTTGAAAAGCCTGAAGTGTAAAAATGTAAAGAAATGCCAAACCAATATCGATGACAAAGGACATACTGCTTGAAAGACACGATGTATAAGATAAATCGTCATCAATAATTTATCGTCAGATGCGGGAAAACAAGCAAGGTGATTTATTTCTACCCGTTATACAATTTTGTGACTTCTTTGTTTCTTCTTTTTTGAAAGTGGCTCAAACTGTGAAAAGTTTTGTTTTCTCTCATAAGTGGACAGATATGTAGAGTACACAAAAAAATAACTATGATACATAATGAATTTCTTTAGAGACTCTGATGTATTTTATCCAAATGTTAAATCGAACTTTTTCCAGATTGTATTAAAAGGAATGAAATATATTGCATTAAAACATAATGTGCTGATACTTTTGATTTGTTTCCTTAGTAAGCACAAACAAATTCGTTTTTCTCCTTTACATTCCTTGAAAAAAACTTTTTTTTTCTGTACGAACTATAACATGATCAATTTCTAAAAACTTATATAAAGGCACAAAATTCGCAAGCCGGCAATACATATATTATTATTCTTCCTCTTATTATTATTTTAATTTACCATGCTTAGAAACTGTTATGATGTATTTAGTACAGGAGAAAAAAATCCATATCACACATATGCAGATTCTTGTGACAAACATTGTAACTCAAGTAAAGAAGATGCTAAAGAAGTGTCATAATATAAGCTTAAAATTTTTACTTCATTTCACACAAATTCACATGAAACATTCACATACCATTTTTTGCTGCATTCCCTCCCACCTCTCTGCTTTATTTTAGTTTTTAGGTTTGGCCTTTGTTTCATTAAAACTAAAGATTTTTGCTGATAATGCTTACAATTTATACAATTCTACTTCAGTAACTAAGAAGTTTTATAAAACATTAGAACAAAATACCTATGACACGTTCAAAATGCATCTAAATATCAGTTTTATAGAAAGCATATTCATCTTCTGGACAAGCCTAGAATGTAAATAATAAACTAACACAATATGTTTTTTTTTTTCAATTGAATTTTTTTCAAGCACTTGAACTTCAATAACTAATATACTTATAAAACATTAGAACAAAATATCTAAGACACATTCACACTTGACTTAAATATTAGTTTTATAGAAAGGGTACTCAACTTCTTGACAAGCTAGGAATGTAAATAAGTAAACTAACACAAAAGCAATATCGATGACAAAGAAGATACTGTTTAAAGGGCACAATGTACAAAACAAATCGTCATCAATGATTTATTGTGAGATATGGGAAGCCAAGCAAGAATCTTTATTTCAATTAGTTACATCATTTTGTAATTTATTGAAAGTGAATCAAACTGTGAAAGTTTTATTTTATTTTTAAGTTAAAAGATACGACGAAACAATAAATAAAAATAACTATGATAGATACTGAATTATTTTAGAGACTTTCGTATATTTTTGTTCAGATGTTAAATCGAAATTTTTCACTATGTAAACATTGTAATAAAAGAGATAAATTTCTTTTCTCAACATTTTGTCCTCAACGTATTTCAGCTTGTAAGCTTGTAATCAAATCTCCTTTTTTTTTTCAAATGCACATGGTTTTTCGGATCTTGGACTAACTAGGGAGCTGCAAGAAGTGTAAGTCACAGATTTTGACGAAAGTGGTATCGTTGGAAATATCTCATCGAGAGCACTAAAAAAACAGCTGTTTTTGAGATATCCGACAATTTATGTCACGTAACTAGTGATGCTTAATGGGGAACCGCAAAAGAATTTAGTTTCGATTTAACGAAAGTGGTATCGTTAGAAAGATATCATCATGAGGGAGAAAAAACTCAATAGAATTGCCTGTTGGAAATGAGCCGTTTTCGAGATACCCGATAATTTATGTCACGTAGCTAGTGCATACTGTTCTAGTGCACACTTAATGGGAGACCGTAAAAAACAGTTTTCCCGATTTTGTTGAAAATGGTGTCGTTGCAAAGATATCAGTGTGAGAAGGAAAAAAACTCAATGGAACTAACAATCTGAAATGAGCCGTTTTCGAGGTATCCGACAATTTATGTCCCTTATTGCTGTTTCCCAGCAGTGTTCGTTAGCAATGTGACACAAACTGTCGGATATCTCGAAAACGTCCCATTTCACAGGGTAATTCCATTGAGTTTTTTAATCCTCACGATGATATCTTTTCAATGATACCAATTTCGTTAAAATTAGGACTTAAATTTTTTGCAATCACCCATTAAGTATCACTAGTTACGTGACATAAATTGTCGTATATCTCGAAAACGGCTGATTTGCGACGGGTAGTTCCATTAAGTTTTTTACTACTCTCGTTGAGATCTTTCCAACGATACCACTTTCGTCAAAATCGGTGACTTACACTTCTTGCAGTTCCCTAGTAAATGTAAGAGTACAAGTATTTTAGACCTATTTGTAACAAAACAGATATCATCTTGACAGTTTTCTTTGCATGAAAAATTTCCTCTTGTAAATAGAAGGATTTTCGAAAAAAAAAAAAACATAACATTTTTGCTGTTTATAATACATTAAAACATTATACCTCTGATACCTTCACAATTCACCTATACATCAGTTTAATAGAAATGATATTCACCTTCTTGACAAGCCTCGAGTGTAAATAAGTTAAATAACACAAAAGCAATATCGATGACAAAGGAGATGATGTTTGAAAGACGCAATGTACAAGATAAATCGTCACCAATAATTTATCGTAAGTTATGGGAAGCCAAGCAGCGTGATTTATTTCAACCTGTTATACAATTTTGTGACTTTTTTTTTTTTTTTCATTTTTGTAGAAAGTGGCTCAAATTGTGGAAAGTTTTGTTTTCTCTGTAAGTGGATAGATAGGTAGAGTAAAAAAAAAAGTAAAAATAAATATAATGTATAATGAATTACTTTAGAGACCTTGGTATATTTTTATTCAAATATTAAATTAAACTTTTTCACAGATTGTTTTCAAAGGAATGAAATATATCGCATTAAAAAATAATATGCTGATACTTTTGATTGCATTTTTTCCAGATTAAAGCACAAATAAATGTTTTTTTTCTACTCTATTTTCTTGAAGAAAAATACTTTTCTTCTGTACCAACTATAGTATAATTAACTTCAAAAAACTTAAATAAATTCACAAAATTCGAGAGCCGACAATGCATATATATATATTAGTTTACAATGTTTAAAACTGTTATGATGTATTTTATACAGGAAAAAAAAACAACTCATATCAACACATGTGCAGATACTTGACACAAACATCGTAAAGAAAATGGTAAATTAATATCATAAGGTACCCTGGGGTAATAACGCCAAGTGCTTATATTTAGCATAATTATGAACTAATCAGGTAAATGACACCATTGTGCTCTGCGCAGAAGGATTTTGAGTCATATAAATCGCAAAAAACAGCTTCAAGTTAATTTGTTTCATTTTTAGGTCTTATTGTTTTTACAAGCAACTAAAATTAACGCTTGATCTAAAATTTGCGAGATAAGGTTTTTGATCTGAAGACTATATTTTTTATCCAGAAATACTTTGTTTATTACATAAATTTGTAGTGTATTTCATGTACTTTCCAATTGTTGTAGAAGATTTTGGATATCTTCTCGAGATAATTTGTAGTTTACGATTTACTGCGCAATAAGTATCCCGGGGTAATAACGCCTATCCTTGGCATTAATACCCCGGTTGATTCCCTACAGTGACCTAGCTACATCCTAAATACTGATTCAAATAAACACAGTTAAAACTATGCAATGTTTCTAATAATTCTATTTAAGCGGTCCTTTTTAAGCAAAAAAAAGCTCACGGTCTGATATTCTTTTGCCTCATCCTCCCCCCCCCCCACACCGCACCTTTATTTTTCTTACACTTTCACAAAAAAATGAACATTTTCAATAGCTTAGAATGCAATTTGTCAATTTCTAAGTTTGTAGGGTTTGTATTTTTAGAATTGGGCAATCTACATGCAATTATTCCATCTTATTTCATAGTTTTGTTTGCATGGCGTTATTACCCATATAGGTGGGTAATAACGCCAAATAGCATTGGTCAAGAAAAAACGCCATTACATTTTATGAATACATATCTGTTAAATTATTTTATTTTATATAGATAGTCAATGAGTTGCTGTATCAGATCCTATATCTGTTTGAAAAATACAATCTAAAACTAAGCCGTGAAAATTGGTAGAACCTTAACGTGGCGTTATTACCCCAGGGTACCTTAATATGAGCTTAAAATTCTCACTTTATTTCACACAAATTCACATCGAATTTTCACACACCCTCCCCTCCCCCATCTACTTTCTATTAGTTTTCCGGTTTGGCTTTTTTTTTATTCTCATTTAAACAAATGAATTTTGATGATAATTTATACAATTCATACAATTCATATACCTTAGTACTTCATTACTAAGGTGTTTTATAAAACATTCGAACAAGATATCTATGACACTTTCATAATTCACCTAAATATTATTTTTTAGAAGGCATATTCATCTTCTTGACAAGCCTAGGATGTAAATGAGCAAAAAATCACAATATGTTTTTTTTAACTATATTTAGAAACGGTTAATATGTATTTAGTACAGAAGAAAACATTTCATAATAATACATAGATAGATACATGACACAAGCATAGTAACTCAATTAAAGAAAATGCTAAATAAGTACCATAATATAAGCTTAAAATTTCCACACCATACCATTTTTTTTGGCTCTATCTTTCTCTCTCTTTTCTTTTATTTGTCAGGCTTGACATTTTTTCCATTTCAATAAATATTTTTTGTTAATAATGCACACAATCCATGCAATTGAACTTCAATAACTAAAATAATTATGAAACATTAAATCAAAATACTTATGAAACTTTCACAATTCACCTAAATATTAGTTTTATTGAAAGGATATTCATCTTCTTGACATGCCTGGAGTGTAAATAATTAAACAAACATAAAAGCAATATCGATGACAAAGCAGATACTGTTTGAAAGACACAATGTACAATATAAATCGTCACAAACAACTTATTGTGAGGTATGGGGAGCCAAGCAACGTGATTTATTTCAACCCGTTACACAATTTTGTGAAAGTGAAAGTCTTTGTTGAAAGTGAATCAAACTGTGAAAATTTTATTTTCTTTTTAAGTTTAAAGATACAAGTAAAAAATTTGTAAAAATAACTATGATAGATACTAAATTACTTTTGAGACCCTCATTTTTTTTTTTTCAGATGTTAAATCAAACGTATTCACAGATTATATTAAAATGAATGAAATGATTTTCATTAAATCAGAATATACTGATGCTTCTTATTGAATTCTTTTCAGACTAAAAAAAAAAGCTTTTTTTCTGCTCATAACATCTTTCGAAATTGTGTGAAGATTTTTCTCAGCTCTTTGTTGAACACATATAGTATCTTAGTAAATTAAACATTTGTTATTAAAGTGTTTTCACAAAACTATATTTTCTATGTAAACATCTATATTATAAAGGCCAAACGTATCTGTGCGTAACGCATACGTCATTTTGCGAATGGCATCCTTTCACATGCAGTTCAGTTTTGCAATTTTTGGTGCTCTAAATTTTATACTTCTAAACATCGCACGCTTTTAATTTTTACACCATCTTATAGAAGAAAATATGTACTTTTAAATGCAATTTGTTTGAAAGCTGTATCTCAATTTGTTCTTGATATATTAATTTTTTTTTATAATTTTTAGTATGATTTTTGTAATTGTGGCAACAGAAATACGCCATTTTCTCATAAAAATGATAAAAATTGAAATGTGTTTATGTAAATTTTGAGAAGATGAAAATTATGACGGGTTCAGATTTCACGTGAAATTCTAAGTTGCTGTCAATTTGAAATAAATTTTGTTTTTTTTCTTTTTCATACGCATTTATATCAAACATAAGATCCTTAATTCATAACTTCATCTTCATAACTGATCTTTATTAGATGTTTCTGCAATATTATATTTTTACATATGCGATTAAAGTTTAATTTTAATAATTTGGACAACTGAGTTTTATAGAAATAGCATTTTTTTTTCTTAATTTTAGCTTAAAATAATATTTGTTTGAGAGTTAGACTGATCATTGTAAAATGCATTTTTTACTATAGCTAATTTTCTAGGTTTATTATATATCAATAAAACAATTCATTTTTAAGCATTTACTTTCGTCGAAATTCGACGGGTTCCACCTTGTTGTGATAAAAGAGATAATTCTTATTTCTCCTAAGGTACTCGTGATGGCACTTCTGAACATTTTTTCTTCACCGTATTTCAGTTTGTAGTGGAATCTCTTATATCCTCCTTTTTTGTGCGTAGAACTACCATAAAATACTCTGAAAGGTCAGAATGTTAGATATTTTCCTCCTGCACTATCAGCGATATCAAAGCCTAAAAAGTCTAATTTTCAAAATTTTTGACAAATGATTTTTTTTTTCAGCAAAGGCAAATCATTTCCCAGATCTGGGAGTTGATGTAAGAGTACAAATATTTTCGGCCTATTTGTAACAAAAAAAGTCATGTTGACAGTTTTTCTTTGCATGAAAAATTTTCTCGTGTAAACAGAAAGATTTTGGAAAAAAAAAAAAAAAAAAAACATAGAATGTTTGCTGTTTTTAATACATTAAAACAAAATACCTATGACACTTTCAAAATTTACCTAAGCATCAGTTTAATAGAAATGATATTCATTTTTTGACAAGCCTCGAGTGTAAATAAGTAAACTAACACAAAAGCTATATCAATTACAAAGAAGATACTATTTGAAAGACACAATGTACAAGATAAACCGTCATCAATAATTTATCGTGAGATATGGGGAACCAAGCAATGTGATTTATTTCAATCCGTTATACAATTTTGTGATTTCTTTGCTTCTTCTTTGTTTAAAGTGATTCAAACTGTGGAAAGTTGTATTTTCTCTTTAAATTGATTTTATTCAGATGTTACATCGAACTTTTTCTGAGATTTTCTTTGTATTTAAAGTAATGAAATACGTTTCATTAAAACAGAATGTACTGATACTTCTTATTCAATTATTTCCGGATTAACCACAAATATTTTTTTTAATTCCACATTTTTTTACTAAAAATAATGATTAATGATGAGTATGTAGATATACTAATATTTTAACACAATCAAACTGATTGGTAAATTCCTTTTACGATTTAAATTTACTGAGCGATAATGAATTCAAGCGAAGAATTACCCAGGCCGAAAGTCGAACTCGACCGTTGCCTTACAAGGCCAATTCTTTACTTTTTAAAATAAATAGCTGACAACCGGAGGTCATTTCTCGCTGTGATAAGCATATTGGTTATAATAGCTGGTCTGTCATTTATGCAGCTCGACAGAATAAGCCGCAGGTAAAGGAACACGATATAAAAATGGATACGTAAATATACTATTATTTTATCACAATTAGAATGATTGGTAAATTCATCATACGAATTGGATTTTTTCGCTGTGTTAGAAAACATTAAAAAAAATTCTAAGTTTAAAGAAACAAAATGGCTGAAACTTCTAAATCCTATATTTAAAAAAAAATAATAATAATAAAAAAAAAAAAAATGCATCGTTTTTAAATTACGGACCTGGCATACGTAAGTCAACCGTCTATCTATATGATAAAACATTATTTTTCTTCTGCACTAAATATTGTATAATAAAATAGTATGAATATATACTTTAGTAACTGTTCTGAAATCCGATCCAAATACTTATTGAATTTTGCGTGTTCAGAAATTTGTAAAAATATGAAAAGACTGCCGGAAGCCACCAATATCCATCATATTATTATAATCATTATTATTTTAATTTACCATGTTTAGAATCTGTCTGGCTATATTTAGAACAGGAGGAAACGATAAATATCAACACATATGTAGATACGTGCCACAAATATAGTAACTCAAGTTAAGAAATTTCAAATAAGTATCATAATAAAAGCTTAAAATTTTCACATTACGCCTTTTTTTTTTTTTTTTTTTTTTTTTTTTTTTTTTGCTGCAACCTTCTCTCTGCTTTCTTTTATTTTTTAGTCTTGGCTTTATATTTTTCATTAAATTAAATGATTTTTTTTATAATGTATAAACTTCATACAATTGTACTTAAACAAATTAAATGATTATAAAATATAAAAACAAAATACCTATGACACGTTCACAATTCACTCTGAAAAAAAAAATCAGTTAAATTGTCTTAAAAACTGCAGTAAAATTAGATGTATTTATTATTATTATTATTACATACTAGCAGGGGTGACCGAGCTCAGCTCGGTCAAAATTAACTTTGTGTTCAACTCGATACAGTATTATTACTGTAAAACATGTTATTAATAATAGTAATATTTATAAAAACAATCAACTATGTTTGTATGCACATGTTCATAAATTTTACTTTATTTTAAAATTTACAATGAAAGGACATCAATCCAAATCACTTTTATAGCTCGACTCTGATTAGTTTAACTATGCATTTCGAAGACTATTAAGAATGTATAAGAAATTTCTTCACATTCTGAAAGACAATATTTTTTGCCAGATATAACCAAATTTGGACACATTCTTTCATTTGGCGCCAAATATGTGTTTTGGTTTCGTAACCTTAATAGTCGATTTTTCGGCCAAATTTCGTCAGTATTTTGTCAAATATCGCCAACTTATTGGCTTTTGCCATAGTCTCGTGATCCTGACCCTTTTTTACCCAAATGATCCACTAATCACATATGATCAAACATGTGACTTAGCTCAATGGTCTTCAGGTAATCAAAAACAGTAGAGTATAAAATGAATCAAAATCGTTTAAGCCATTTCTTAAGTAAATTTAGCATGACAGCATTCAGCGATGAAGCGATATGACCCACTAATATAATTTTGTTTAATATGCAACTTAGCTCAATAGTCTTCTCGTGACAAAAGACGTTCCATTGCAAAATTTAGGTAAAATTGACTGAGTCGTTGTTATATATAATTAGAATGACCCGAACTCATTAAGACCTAAAACGACCCACTAACTGAATTGTTACGTGCATGTGTCCTATCTCAATGGTTTTCTTTTGTCCGAAAACGATATAATAGAAAATATACTGAAAATGGTGAGAACAATTTTCTAGATAAAATTAGCATGACCCACAAATGACCCTTATATCGAAATCTCTCGAAAATGTGACTTAGTTCATTAATTTTTGCGTGCCGAAAAACGTTAAATACAAAATTTAGATAAAATCGATTGAGCCAATTTTTAGGTATAAATAGTTTGACCTTGACCCATTATGAACCAAAATGACTCATTAATTGAGTTTTCTGAAACATCTGACCTAACCCAATGATTTTCTTTTGTCCGAAAACGATAGAATATAAAATTCAGTCAAATTTGCGCGAGACATTGTCTAGATAAAATTAGAATAACCCAAAAGTGACCCATTGATCGAAATTTCTCGAACATGTGACATAGCCCAATGATTTTCTCGTGCCAAAAATATGCTGTATACAAAATTTCGTTAAAATCGATTCACCCATTCTTTAGATATAGCTTGACCATGACCCATCATGACCCACAAATGACCCTTATAATCGAAATCTCTCGAACATGTGACTTAGCCTATTAGTTTTCTCGTGTATAAATATTGTTACACCCAAAATTTCGTTAAACTCGATCCTGCCGTTCTTTAAATATAAATAACTTGACCCAGACCCTTTATGACCCTTTATGACCCATTAATCGAAATTTCTCGATCATGTGACCTAGCCCAATGATTTTCTCGTGCCAAAAAATGTTGTATACAAAATTTCGTTAAAACTGATCCACGTGTTCTTTAGATATAGCTTGACATGACCCGTTATGACCCATCATGACTCATAATATAATGACCCATAACCTCTTATAATCGAAATCTTTCAAACATGTGAGATAGCCCATTAATTTTCTCGTGTCAAAAAACTTACATACAAAATTTCATTAAATTTGATACTGTCGTAGTTTTCATATAAATAGCTTGACCTAGACCTTTTATGACCCAAAATGACCCAGTAATCGAAATTTCTCGAACTGAGACCTAGCCCAATAGTTTTCTTCTGCCAAAAAAATGTTGTATACAAAATTTCGTTAAAATCGATCCACCTGTTCTTTAGCTATAGCTTGACTATGACCCATTATGACCCATCATGACCCACAAATGACACTTATAATCGAAATCTCTCGATCGTGTGAGCCCATTAGCTTTCTCGTGTCAAAAAACTATTACAGGCAAAATTTCGATGAAATTGATTCTGCGGTTCTTTAAATATAAATAGCTTGACCAAGACTCTTAATGACCCAATATGACCCATTAAAATTTTTTCTCGAGCATGTAACCTAGCCCAATGTTTTCTCGTGCCCGAAAACCATAGAATGCAATTTTTAGTCAAAATTGCGTGAGAAAATCTCTAGATAAAAATAGCATGACCCACAATGACCCCAAAAATGACCCACTAACCGAATTTTCTCGAACATGTTACCTAACCCAATGGTCTTCTGGTAATCCAAAACGATAAAATGTAAAATTTGGTCAAAATCGTTAGAGCCGTTTTTTAGATAAAAATGGCTTGACCCATAATGACCCAAAAATGACCCAATAATCGAAATTTTTCGAACATGTGACCCAGCCCAATAGTTTTCTCGTGCCAAAAAACGATTGGTTACAAAATTTCCTTAAAATCGATCCAGCCGTTCTCTAGATATAAATAGCTTGATCTTGACCCATTATGACCCAAAATGACCCAATAATCGAATTTTCTCGAACATGTGACCTAGCCCAATGGTCTTCTCGTGCCCGAAAATGGTAAAATCCAAATTTTTGCGAAAATCGTTAGAGCCGTTTTTGAGATAAAATTTACCCCCCCCCCCCTCACACACACACACACAATTTTTGCTCGCATTATAGTATAAGATAACTTTACTACAAGTTTTTATGGCAAAAATTGCTGAAAACACTGCAGCCGGATGTTTTTTTCGTAAATTTAAAGGAGGATTTTTTTTAACTATTTGGAAAACAGTTGTTGTCCACAAAAGAGAACTGAGATATCTGGGGTATATCTGAATTTTTTTATTGGTTGAATTGCGCAATTTGTTGAATTTTTATTTGTTGAATTTATTTCTGTTGCCACGATGACAAAAAAGTAAAAAAAAAAAAAGTAAAAAAAAAAAAAAAAAAAAAAAAAAAAAAAAAAAATGAAAACAAACTGCGATAAACATTTTAAACAAATTTCAGTTTAAAGTGCATTTTTTTCTCTACGCAACGGTGTAAAAAATTTTAAATTTGCGATGCATAAGATTTTTAAAAATTCCAGTTCCGATAATTGTAAAAATTAAATTTCATTTAAAATTTGTTTGTGATGTATCCAGAAATATTAATGTTTAATCCATGTCATACGCAATATGAAGCGTTCAAAAGTCAGTATAATTAATTCCATCAAAAAAAATTTACATTTTAAACAGATGTATTTTGTTGTATCATTGGTCTAGAAATATTATGTTTAATACATGGCGTACGTAAGATAGGATTGCTTATGATCATCATAAAAATGATGTTCATTATTATTATTAAATTAAATGAAGCATTTATTTATATGTCTTTGAAATTTTAGTCTTTGAAAATATCATTCTCCAATTGTAATTTGTTAAATTACAATTTTGTCATTAAAAAAAAAAATCTTTATTGAATTAGCTAATAAAGAATTTTTATAAACATATAAAGATCAGTTGCTTTGTATTTTCTATTCTCAATTAGTTTAATTAAATTAAATTTAACATAAAAGTAAGGACAATAAATTAAATTAAAATTAGCTTAAATAAAACATAATAATTCTTTATACAATTTTTAAATAAATTTTAATAATTATATATATATATATATATATATATATATATATATACAGTGCAGCCAAATATCAGTTTTATAAAAAGAATACTCATTTTCTTGACATGTCTTGAGTGTAAATAAATAAACTTACCCAAAAGTAATATTGATGACAAAGGAGATATTGCTTGAAAGATACGATGTACAAGATAAATCGTCATCAATAATTTATCGTGAGATATGGGGAGCCAGGCCGCATGATTTATTTCAGTTCGTTATACAATCTTGTGATTTCTTTTTTTTTCCCTTTTTGTTGAAAATGACTCAAACTATGGAAAGTTTTATTTTCTCTTTAAGTTCACTGAAAAAAAAAAAAGTTTTTCCCGTACATTTAACGGACTCTTTTTTATAACGTTGAAAAATACATAGATTAGACAAAAAGTAAAAATAAATATGATATATAATTAATTTATTTAGAGATCGTTATATATTTTTATTCAGATGTGAAATCGAATTTTTTTGCAGATTTTCTGTCGAAAAAGGAATGAAATAATTAATTATAAGATGATATACTAAAGTAAATTCTACGCAAATGGATTTTATTAATTCAATAAAAGGATGTTTATAACTTTTATTAATTCGATTTTTTTAAACTATGTATTTTGTTTTAAAGCAAATAAAAGATGTCTATATATATATATATATATATATTTTAAGTAAAGATAAAAAGAATCCAAACTTAAAGAAAAAAAGTTGAACGATATTTGTGATATCAAAATTTAAATTCTATATTATAGTAAAAAATGCATAATTTTTAATTAACCAAGCATACCCAAGAGTTACCATACGTAAGTCAACTGTTATGTGTACGTTGAAAAAATAATTTTTCTCCTGAACTAATTATAGCATAATCAACTTGTATGAAATATTTACTTTAGTAATAGTTCTGAAATACAGATCTAAAAACTTATTGAATATTACTTGTTCAGAAATTTCTGAAAATATGAAATGATAGTCGTCAAGCCAACAATACGTACATTATTATTTTATTTTATTTTTTAATTAACCATGTTTTGAAACTGTTATGTTGTATTTAGTACAAGAGGAAAACAATTCTTATCAACACATATATAGATACTTAATACTAAATTAAAGACTGAAGTAAAGAAAATGATAAATATGTAACAAAATATAGGCTTAAAATTTTCCCAACACGCAATTTTTTGTTGACATCTTGTCACTGATTTCTCTTAGTTTTTAGGCTTGGCTTTTTCCCATTTAAATAAATGATTATTATTAATAATGCATTCAATTCATACAATCAATAATTAAGATAAAAAAAATATTGGAACAAAATACTTGCGACATTTTTATAATTCATCTAAATATCACTTTTATAAAAAGAATTCTTGCCAAGCCTGGAGTGTAAATAAGTAAATTGACACAAAAGCAATATCGATGACAAAAGAGATACTGTCTGAAAGACACAATGTACAAGATAAATCGTCATCTATAATTTATCGTGAGATATGGGAAGCCGAGTAACATGATTTATTTCAACCCGTTATACAATTTTGTGATTTCTTTGTTTCTTCTTTGTTAAAAGTGACTCAAACTTACGAAAGTTTTATTTCCTCTTTAAATTTAAAGATACGTAGAGTAAACCAAAGTAAAAATAAGTATGATATATAATGAAACTAGCAGTTACCCGTGACTTCGTTCACATAACATTTAAAGAAGAAATAATTGATCAATCAAGCAAAAAATTTCGATGATGAAAAGCATGTGTAATTAACTTTTTATCGCGAATTTATGGTAAAAAAACTTCTGATAATCCCTGTTTGCTAATTTGTTTGCTGGTCAAAATTTTCCTTTCAGCGATTAATACTAATAGATAGAAACATTCTTGAATTCTTTTGTTCAGCCCTGTAGTTTTCCAAGTGCATTTAATACACGAAAGTATCTTTCTAAAATTTATTTCAAACAAAAATATTTCTTATTACTACCTAAATTACATTTTCAGAAATTATCATCCGAAGACAACCTTGTATCCAGTTCTTTGCGGGACCCTGTTTATCATTTTATATATATGTTACAGGCCAAACCCGATTTTAGGCCAAACTAGATTGGCCTAGGCCAAACTAGTCTATCCTAACGCCCATCGGATAAACTAGTTCTTCCTAGGCTAAACTGGTCCTTCCTAACGCCCATCGGATAAACTAGTTTTTACCAGGCCAAACCGGTTTATCCTAACGGCCTTCGGATAAACTAGTTTTTTCTAGGCCAAACTAGTCTATCCTAAGGCCCATAGTACAAACTAGTTCTTCCTAGGCCAAACTAGTTTGGCCTAACTCTTATAGGACAAACTAGTTTAGCCTGTTGTTTATTGGTCTGAACTAGTTTATCCTAGGCCGATCTAATTTATCCTAGGCCAATTCAATTTGGCGTGATTTTTTTTTAACTCAATGACAGCCTCAGCGCCAACATTCTAGTTTGTCCTAGGCTGATCTAGTTTATCTTAGGCCAATGTAATTTTGCGTGTTTTTAGCTCATGGGCGTCAAAGCCAATGGGATCACAAGTTCTGTATGTATGTATGTACGCATGTATGTATGTACGCAACGCGATAACTCTTGATAGAAATAATGTAACTTGACATGTTTTTATCTCATCAGCTACCAAAGACTGAAAGCTAATGTGCCCGGTGAATTCTGTATTATGTATGTGCGTAAGTACGTAACGCAATAATTCTTGGTAGAAATACTCGATTTGCATCAAACTTTCAATATAGGTTTATTCTTATGAGAAGCTCTTCTGATTAGTTTTGAAAGGTCATTGGAAAATAATAAGGGGGGGTGAGACGAGAGGCTGATTCACCCCTTACCTTAATTCAAATAAATGGGTTTCCATGGATTATTAGCATATTTTATTCAAATTTTAGATATAGGAGTATTCTGTTGAGGCGCCTCCATTAGTTGTGGGTGTCAATTGTTTAAGTATAAGGGAGGGGAGAATAGGGGTAACGCCCCATAATTTATGTAAATACTTTTTTCACGCAGAATTTATTGATTTGCTTCAAATTTTAGAAATAGATTCATTCTGGTAAGGTGTTTCCCTAATTAGTTTTGGGGATTAATTGAATAAGAACAAAGGGAAGAACAGGGAAATCCCACCTAATTTTGTTAAATGGGTTTTTCATGCAGAATTAACCGATTTGCTGCAAATCTTCGATTTGTTCATTCCGATAAAGCGTTTCGCTGATTAATTTTCGTGGTTCTTTGGTTAAGGATAAAGAGGAAACTTACAATTTATTTCCTTCCTTAAATGTATAAATTTGTTATAATACAGAATTATCCAATTTGCTTAAAATTTTGATCAATTCAATAAAATTCATTTGATCAGGTGCTTCTTTAATTAATTTGAGTCTTTTCTTATGGTTATGTAAAATGGGTTAGTGGACTATTTATAGCCTTCCTTAAATTAGATAAATGGGTTTTTATGCAGTTTTATCCGATTTGCCGTAAATTTTGAATGTAGTTTATAATTTTTTCTTTAAAAGGCGAATCCCTGGATTGTTTTAAGGGTTTAATGGTTAAGTATAAAGAGAGGAATGTGAGATTACCCTCTCTAAATCAAATGAATGGCTTTTTTGAGCAGAACTATCTGATTTGCTTCAAATTTTGGAAATTGTTTAATTTTATAAAGCGTATCTGTGATTAGTTTTGGGGGTTCAAAGTTTAACTATAAGTGGGGGAAATGGGAAAAAGTAATCCAACTTACTTTATTTCTCGCGAGTATTATACTTTTAAAAAATAAGGCTGTAATACACAATGACTGTAAACAGCCTGTGAATACAAAGCCATCAATACCTGGGCAATATTCTTTTTAATATTGATCCCGACTACTTCTCCATTGCTAACCTTAGGCAAAGTGGTTTTGTCATCACCCCTATATAATGTATTTTATTCGAAGGGTTTTAGAATACTGTCAGAAGTTTGCACGGGCCAAAATTTTGAGTTCCGGGCCCCGCCTTTCCCGAAGGAAAGTTGTTTCTCCCTGACCCGGTGTAAAAATTAAAAGTTCAACCCGAGCCCTGCCTGTACAAAAATATATGAAAAAAAACTCAGTCCCGCTCAATCTGGCCCTACTCAATTTCTGCAAAAAAATCAGATTTTACTTAACATACAATTAGGATTCCTTTAAAAAATACTGCATACATATATATTGGATAAATTTTCAATGTATTTTTAAATTACGAGGTGTTCACTGAATGGAAAATACACAATATCTTATTGATTATTTAGATTCTTAGACCTTTCAATATTGAAACAGGGATTCATTAAATAATTAATGTAATTTAGAACAAAAGAAAAAAAAGGAGAGTTATAAACATCATAACTAATCTGTTCAGTAAAAAGCAAATTTGTGAATATGTTTCTCTGTCATTCCTTAAGATTTTTCTTAAATCCAAAAGAGCTACATCCTAACACATTTAAGAACTAATTTATTTTCGGAAATGCATAAGATTAACAGGAATTCTCACTCAGAAAATATGTAATCGAATGGCGTTAACCATTTTTTCATAAAAGCGATGTACCTTTGAGAAAATACTATTGAAGCTACGTTTTGAATCGAATTTTCGGTTACGACTTCACGGAAAAGAAAAACTTGATGCCGTGACAAGAATAGCTTATATGTCGACAAGTAATTAATTTCTAAAAAATGGATAACACTGTTCGATTCCAAATTATCTTCAGCTTGGGCTTGAAAATACAATATTTGGCTTGAATATGCAATAATAATAATAATAATAAATGCAAGCCTGATCTCAGTTCGATCGAGTCTGCAGAAAAAAAAAAAAAAAAAAAAAAAAAAAAAAAAAAAAAAACATGTAAAATGCATTATGTCTTTACGGTGGACATGTGAAATTCCTGTATTGATGTTATAAGCAATTACTCTTGACACACATTTATACTTATTCTAGTGAAAGACATGTTTTTTACGGGCCAAACCCGATTTTGAGCCACGTTAGATTAGCCTAGGCCAAACTATTTTATCCTAACGCCAACTATATATACTAGTTTTTCTTACACCAAACTTGTTTATCTAAATGCCCATAGGAAAAACTAGTTTTTACTAGGTAAGAGGGTAATCCTTCATTTTCCCTTCATATTTTAGCATTAAACCCTCCAAAACTATTCAGGGAATTGCCTTATCAAAAAGAACCTATAACCAAAAACCAACCGTGAATTCTGCGTTAAAAACCCTTTATCTAAATTTTGGGGGGAGGTTACCTACATTGCCCTTTCTTTTACACTTAAACAATAAACATCCACAACTAATCCCGGAGGCGCCTTGTCAGAATAATATTATATCTAAAATTTCAAATGAAAACTGATAATTCTGTATGATGAATGCATTTTTCTAAATTAACGGTGGGGGATCAGCCTCCTGTTCGCCCACTTTATTCTTATCTAGTGAATGTCCAAAACTAATCAGAAAAGTATCTTATCAGAAGGAACCTACATCCAAAATTTGAAGCTAATCGGATGTTTCTATCAAGCGTTATAGCGTTATGTGCATTCGTACGTACACACGTACATGCATGCGTACGCACATACATACAGAACCTGTGAGTCCTTTATTTCCCTGGCTTTGACACCCGTGAGCTAAAAACACACAAAATTACATTGGCCTAGGATAAACTAGATCAGCCTAGGAGAAACTAGAATGTTGGCGCTGAGGCGGCCATTGAATTCAATAAAATCACGCCAAATTGAATTGGCCTAGGATAAACTAGATTGGCCTAGGTTAAACTAGTGCAGACCAATAAACAGCAGGCTAAAGTAGTTTGTCCTATAAAAAATAGGCCAAACTAGTTTGGCCTAGGAAAATCTAGTTTGTCCTATGCGCATTAGGATAGACTAGTTTGGCCTAGAAAAAACTAGTCTATCCGATGGGCGTTAGGATAAACCGGTTTAGCCTAGGAAAAACTAGTTTATCCGATGGGCGTTAGGATAGACCGGTTTGGCCTAGGAAAAACTAGTTTATCCGATGGGCGTTAGGATAGACTAGTTTGGCCTAGGCCAATCTAGTTTGGCCTAAAATCGGGTTTGGCCTGTAACATATATACTACAAACATTTCTTAGTTTACTAAATGCAGTTCAAAATAAAAATGCATATTTTATTTAAAAACCACCATTAAGTAAATTGCGTTCATATTCAGTAATGTTTCCGAGATCTTTTGTGCAACCTTGTATATCTAAATTTAACTATTTATAATATTACCATTTATACTCTCCATTTCATATGCATACATTTAGCGAAACTTAAAAGCACATATCATAATTCAAAATGCATTTCATCCATGCAACAGTCATCATCATCATATACAGTACTTCGGATAGAATATATAATATTTGAAATCTTTTGTGTGTCCCTGTAAATGCTATGCACTTCGTATTATGCATGAAATAACTTACATTAAGCCTCAGCAACATATATCAATTTGATTATACATGAAATCGTTTACCATAATTAAAATATGTCGGAAACTGTTCCTCCCTTTATTCCTATGCAATGGAATTCTTCTGTCTGACCCTGTAAATGAATAGTAAGTGTCCTTTTCACTACATACTTTACAAAATGCATATTTTAGTGCATTTTGTAAATGCATGTAAATTTGAATATGTTTCACAGGGTGTAACATCGTTAAATTTAATTAAAACGATTTACCCCATAATGCCGTAATGTAAGGAAATTTTTTGACCGTCCCTGTAAATAAACTAATCATGGTAGAAACTTCATTTTCAATAGGTATTCGTGCTAGGTAAACGTTAAGAACGTCCAAAAATTTCATGGAAATCGGAGTAGATTTACGAAAGTTAGAAAGCGACCAGACAGACAAACCGAAAGCATAATAACTTTTCAACTTTGTTCGAAAGTGTTAAAAAATCGAGCGAAAAAAATATATTAATCAGTAGTTTTATTTTCCGCCTTTTCCCCACAAAAAATTTCTTCCATTGAAAATTATGAGTTTTGAATAAAAAAATTCATTTGTATGTAACTTATAACTTATTAACTAATATAAGTAAAACTATTTCTGATTCATTTTAAATATGACGTCATTATTTATCTCGCTCCATTAGCTACTGATATTCATACCCCTTATATTTTTAACGATTGCTATAAAGTACCTGTTTTATTTCAACTATGACGTCACATTTTCATAAGTGAACCATTTTATTAAAAAGATAATTCTTTTTACTTTTAATTTATGTCGCCATATTTTACACAAAAATTCCCATTAACTAAACAAATATCCTTGTTAAATATATTATAAAAAATACGACTTTTATTTTTATTTCAAACGTGACGTCATATTTATTTTCTTTTAAATTATTTTATTATAGTTTTTCGCGTGGAAGTTTTTTATTAAAAATTCATTGCCGCTGAAAAATTATTATTCCAATTTTTTATTTTCTTGGCAACAGGAAAGGGAAATGGTTAAATTTTATCTGAAAAATGCCCATTGATTTTGTAAGAAAAATAATTAAATTTTGAATTATTAAGGAAAATATTTGAATAAAATAAATAAAAATTAGCCTATGTTCATTCCACTACTATAATCTATCCATATGCAAAGATTCAAAGACATTAGTCCATCCGTTTTGAAGCCAAGTTCATTCCAATTTTTCGGACACACTTTCACATTTATAGTATGCTAGCTGTTACCCGTGACGTCGTTCACGTAGCTTTAAAAAAAAGATAAACGCTTTAGTTAAACAAAACGTTTCATTAATAATAATTTAAAATATATATAACACATATCTTATAGGAGGCTATACAGTAGTTTTTTTATGGGGAACTTAAAGAGCTCGGTCAAATAAAATGGAAATGTGTTAGATAATATGAGCAATCGCGAAAATGAAATTGCAACCACTTATACTGTAGAACAACTGTAATGCACCCCAATTGTACACAAATCATGTTGTAGTGTATTTCAGATTCCATATCAAAGAAAGAAAAATCATATGTTAAACCTAGGTAATAAAAAAAATCCAACATTTCCATAATACATAACTTCGCCGGCCCATTCTTTTCTTCAGCTGTGTATATGATCTATGTGTTTGTAAATATTCTAAATACAATGTTAAAATTTTGCTTAGTTAGAAAAAGTGTAACGAAGATTAAAATTCACCTTTAGCAATTTCTAATAATAGACAGAAACTTACTTGGATTCTTTTTTACAGTCCTGTATACTACGTGCAAATATTTATACGACCGCATATTTAGCTTAAATTATTCAAGCAAAAAATCCGATTAAAATTATTGAATTCATATTTCCGGGAATCGCTATTGCACGGTTGACCATATATCCAGTTTATGGTATAGTCCGATACATGATTTATTGAAATTTTTATACAAACATCTCTTATTATACTAAATGTTGCTGAACTACAGGATGCATTAGTTTTCTTTAAAATACATATGATAATTGTAAAAGCTCTTCAGCATTCTTTTCTAATAGACCATACTTTGGATACAATATCTGAGATCTGGACACAGATCCAAAATCTTTTATGCGTCTGTGTAAATGAACAACAAATGTCATGCAAATCATACTTAACTGCAAGCATATTGTAGTAAATTTCAGTATTTATCATTGTATTGATTAATCTCAGTATATTAATTTCATCATGTTTGAAATAGTGCAACGCAATTAAAATACGCTGAGAATATTTTTCCCCGTGGACTCTAATATTACCGAACATTTATCTGTGATCTTGTAAATGAATGTTAAATCTTTTCACCCCATTTTCTATAGAAATCCTGTTTTAGTGCATTTCAGAAACTGATATCAATTTCAATATTATTAAAATAACCTTAATAAAACAACATTATTAAAATGCGCTGCAAATGGTTTTTCTTCACAGACCATTATATATTGAAATACTTTTGAGCTCCCTGTACGCACACTATAAGTACTACACTTGACATATTCAATGGTAACCATGCTCTTGTGAACCTTAAAAATGAATGTAAATTTCATTACATTTAAAATTATGTAACATTATCAAAATACACCAGAAATGATTTTTCCTCCTTAAACCATAATGTGAAGTCTCCTTATGAGTGCTCCTGTGATTCAGCTATAATTGCTACCTGGCGCATTTTCAATGCCGCACATGCTATGGCAAAACTCAATAACGTAAGTTATTTTCGTATGAATCCTACTACATTTACTCAAGTTGAAACACGGACAAACAGACGGCAGACCCCAGGCACTCGGCATCCGGTATACAGACAGGCTGAAGTCGTAAACACTTTTAGACCATGTTAGAAAGTGTCAAAATGGAGGTAGTTTCCGTAAAACGAAAAAAAAAAACAGTGTTAGGAAAAATCTACTTCAAAACTGTGTTTTAGGTGGCATTTTTGTATAATTTGTACATATATGTTTTGGATACCATAAAAATTTATAGAAATTTATTGTAAAAAAATATTCTTAAAAGTGACAACATATTTTTACTTTTTAAGAGCTAAAAAAAAAGTGGAATTAATTTACAAATTTACAAACCTGTTTCCAGTGCATTATGCGAAATTGAGATATTGACTGAGGGAATGTATTTTCTCACAATTACATTAAATCTTTAGATTTTAAGCCCGATAGTACATTTTTAAAGTGATTTTAAGCTATTGCATAGCTTTTATCACGGACTTTGAGCGCGGTGACCGAATCCAAAAATTCCGTAACGCGGAAAATCCTAACACATCGGTAACGAAAAAACCTAACACTCGGCTAACATCGTTACAGCTCGACAGACTTCGGTATGGTATCCTTCGGTAGACTTCGGCAGACATTGACGCGGTATTTTTCAGATATTTAGAGGATATCAAATCTCAAACTTAAGTTTCTTATTTGTTACCATAAATCTATAGTTTCAATGATAAAAATTCCTGATAGAATGTGTATAGAAAAAAATCGTCTTAAGATAAAACAAGGTAGGATAAAGTAGCTTTTGGTGATTGGAGACCAGCCCAATGGTGAGGATCGAAAAATTTAAAATGCTTATAACTGGCGATCTAATTTTCGTAGCGCGGCCAAATTTTGTTTGGTAATTTATTATGAGACAGTGTTAATTTTTGGTGACAAGAGACCCCCCCCCCACGGTGAGTGTCGAAAAATTTAAAATGCTTATAACTCGCGATCTAATTTTCGTAGCGCAGCCAAATTTTGTTTGGTAATTTATTATGAGACAGTGTTAATTTATGGTAACAGGAGACCCTCCACGGTGAGGGTCGAAAAATTAAAAAAGCTTATAACTCGCGATCTAATTTTCGTATCGCGGCCAAATTTTGTTTGGTAATTTATTATGAGAGAGTGTTAATTTTTGGTGACAGGAGACCCCCCCCCCCACGGTGAGGATCGAAAAATTTAAAATGCTTATAACTCGCGATCAATTTTCGTAGCGCAGCCAAATTTTGTTTGGTAATTTATTAAGAGACACTGTTACTTTTGGTGACAGGTGACTCCCCCCCTACGGTGAAGGTCGCAAAATTTAAAATGCTTATAACTCGCGATCTAATTTTCGTAGCGCGGCCAAATTTCGTGTGGTAATTTTTAATGAGACAATGTTAATTTTTGGTGACATTAGACCCCCACGGTGAGGATCGGAAAATTTATAATGCTTTTAACTCGCGATCTAATTTTCGTAGCGCGGCCATATTTTGTTCGGTAATTTATTATGAGAAAGTGTTAATTTTTGGTGACAGTAGACAACCTACGGTGAGGGTCGAAAAATTTAAAATGTTTATAACTCGCGATCAATTTTTGTAGCGCAGCCAAACTTTGTTTGGTAATTTATTATGAGACAGTGTTAATTTTTGATGACAGGAGATCCCCCATGGTGATGGTTGAAAAATTTAAAATGCTTATAACTCGCGATCTTATTTTTGTAGTGCGGCCAAATTTTGTTTGGTAATTTATTATGAGACAGTGTTACTTTTGGTGACAGGAGACCCCCCCACAGTGAGGGTCGAAAAATTTAAAATGCTTATAACTCGCGATCTAATTTTCGTAGCGCGGCCAAATTTTGTTTGGTAATTTATTATGAGACAGTGTTACTTTTGGTGACAGGAGACCCCCCCACGGTGAGGGTCGAAAAATTTAAAATGCTTATAACTCGCGATCTAATTTTCGTATCAAATTTTGTTTGGTAATTTATTATGAGAGGGTATTAATTTTTGGTGACAGGAGACCCCCCACGGTGAGGGTCGAAAAAGTTAAAATGCTTATAACTCGTGATCTAACTTTCGTAGCGCGGCCATATTTTGTTTGGTAATTTATTATGAGACAGTGTTACTTTTGGTGACAGGAGACCCCTCACGGTGTGGGTCGAAAAGTTTAAAATGCTTATAACTCGCGATCTAATTTTCGTATCAAATTTTGTTTGGTGATTTATTATGAGAGAGTGTTAATTTTTGGTGACAGGAGACCCCCCACGGTGAGGGTCGAAAAATTTAAAATGCTTATAACTCGCGATCAATTTTCGCAGCGCAGCCAAATTTTGTTTAATGATTTATTATGAAACAGTGTTAAATTTTGGTGACAGGAGACCCCTCCCCACGGTGAGGGTCGAAAAAGATAAAATGCTTATAACTCGTGATCTAATATTCGTAGCGCGGCCAAATTTAGTTTGGTAATTTATTATGAGAAAGTGTTACTTTTGGTGACAGGAGACCCCCCACGGTGAGGGTCGAAAAATTTAAAATGCTTATAAATCGCGATCAATTTTCGCAGCGCAGCCAAATTTTGTTTAATGATTTATTATGAAACAGTGTTAAATTTTGGTGACAGGAGACCCCCCACGGTGAGGGTCGAAAAAGTTAAAATGCTTATAACTCGTGATCTAACTTTCGTAGCGCGGCCATATTTTGTTCGGTAGTTTATTATGAGAGAGTGTTAATTTTTGGTGACAGGAGACCCCCCACGGTGAGGGTCGAAAAATTTAAAATGTTTATAACTCGCGATCAATTTTCGTAGCACTGCCAAATTTTGTTTGGTAATTTATTATGAGACAGTGTTAATTTTTGGTGATAGGAGATCCCCCATGGTGAGGGTCGAAAAATTTAAAATGCTTATAACTCGTGATCTAATTTTCGTAGCGCGGCCAAATTTTGTTTGATAATTTATTATGAGACAGTGTTCCTTTTGGTGACAGGAGACCCCCCCCCCCTCACGGTGAAGGTCGCAAAATTTAAAATGCTTATAACTCGCGATCTAATTTTCGTAGCGCGGCCAAATTTCGTTTGGTAATTTTTAATGAGACAATGTTAATTTTTGGTGACATTAAACCCCCACGGTGAGGATCGGAAAATTTATAATGCTTTTAACTCGCGATCTAATTTTCGTAGTGCGGCCAAATTTTGTTTGGTAATTTATTAAGGTATTGCATAGCTTTTATCGCGAGCTTTGAGCGCGGCGAAAGAATTTAGAAATTCCGTAACGAGAAAAAAACCTAACACTCCGGCTAATGTCGCTTCAGTTTGGCAGTCTTCGGCACGGTATCCTTCGGTAGACTTCGGCAGACATTAAAGCGGTATTTTTCAGATATTTTGAGAATATCAAGTCTCAAACTTATGTTTTTTATTTCAGCTACCATAAACGTATAGTTTCAATGATAAAAATTCCTGATTAACCTACATGTATTGTAAGATAATAAAAATATTTTAAACGATATTAATTTCTCATTTATTCAATAAAAGAAAAAAAAAAGTTTTGTTATCGGTCATCATGCTCAAAACGTATAACTTGAATTAATATCAAAGGCAAAAAAAAACTGCATAAATAAAAAGTAAATAAATAATTATGATTGCATAAGTTGATAAAAAATGCTATGCAATAGCTTTACCGCGGCAGTCCCCGAGTGCCACACGTCTTTTTATTTATATTTGAAGAATTGAACAATTTTAAGAATTAACACACAAAAATATATTTTTTTAATTATTAGTTGAGTTTTTCTTACTTTCTAAGAATGGTAAAAAGTATTTTTCATTGATCATTACGTTATTTACGATATGTATAAATTATTAACATTTTCTAATCATTTAATACTTAATCTTTAAAAAACTTATTTCATTTTAAAATTAAATATTTATACTAACCACGCTCAGACGATAAACTTATTTTCTTTAAATAATAACTTTTGATATCATAATTCAATCTCATTTCATTACAACATCAGAGCATATTTATTTTATTTTTAATATGTGACGTCACAGTCGTCTCTTTTTAGCACTTACTCTAAATTACATTGTGTTATAAAATGAAAAACTTGAAAACTTATACTTTGTTTCAGATACGACGTTACATTGATAAGTTTAAAATTCTTAATGGAAAGTAGTCCTGTGACTTCACAATTGGTAAAAAATTGAATTGTATAGCCTCGAACCGAAAGAAAGAAAAAGGTTCATTTTGATTACGGATTAATATCTGGAAAAACTACTAAAATATTTATTTTCTTGTAAAGTGTGAAGTTATATTCTTGTGAAGTCTTCTAAGTGTAAAAGAAATTTTACATAATCGTCTGCCTGATACAAGAAGAAAAACAGTATTCCTCTGACGTCACAATTGGTAAAATCGCGGTTTTTAACCTCGAACCGAAAAACAGAATAGGGTCCATTTATTATTTCTTTTTCTTTTATCACGTGAAAATCTTTCAGTTGAAAATTAATTACAGAAGATAAATAATTATTCCGTTTTTTTTTATTTTTTGGCAACGAAAAAAGAAAGATGATTAAATATTATGGAAAAATTTTCAATTTATTCTGTATGAAAAATAGTGAAATTTTGAATTATTAAGAAAAATATTTGAATAAAATAAATAAAAATTAGCCTATGTTCATTTCAAGCCAATAATCTATCTATATACAAAAATTCAAAGACATTAATCCATCCGTTTTGAGGCCAAGTTCATTCCAATTTTCGGACACACTTTCACATTTATAATATATATAAGGATATAAGGATTCTGTAGAGACCATTGTATATTTTTATTTAAATGTTAAATCGAACTTTTTCACAGATGGTCTTTGTATTAAAAGGAACGAAACATATTTATTTAAACATTATACTATGATACTTCTTATTGAATTATTTTTAGAATAAACACAAAGAAATGTTTTTTTCCACTTTACGTCATTAAATTTCATAGATAATTCTCTCAAATATGCTTACATATTACAATCATCAATTTAATTAATGAAAAGTTATTAAAAATCACTTAACAATTCGCAATATAGCACATTCAGAGTATTCATAAGTACAAATAATTTTACACTATAGTTTATGAATGAGTAAGTCATTAATTAGCTTCGAATTTAATTAGTGGACGATTCGTCAATGAAATGTTTTAAAACCGAAATATAAAATCTACAAAATTTCTGCATGTAGATATCGCCCATTTTTAATGAATGTATTGTAATGTATTATGTTTTTAATATATTTTCAATGCCATATAATTGCTAAATAGAATAAGTAATTCAAGGGATACCCATAAAATTTTATATTGTATGTAGCCTACCATGCGCTCTTTTATTTTGTATTTTGAGTTTCAGAACAACCTGCAGGAAAATTTATAAAATACGCCATATTTATTATTTATTATTTTTATTCCTTTTTCTGTTATAAATTCATAACTGTTATTATATTAAATGTGTATAAAGAGAGATTAATAGGAATTAGACACATTTTGAAAACAACAAAGAAAAAAATTATGCGCCAAACATAGATTATGCAACTCTTTTCACAATATCCTGTATAATGCAACATTCTAATTTAACCTTATCGATTTACGCATAAAATATATCAAAACCGAATTTCAACTATAATATAATAAGAAAATTACCCAAAAATATTTTTTTTTTATTCAACACTGTAAATTATATATAGATTTGTATTTAGCAACTACATGCATTTCAAAAATTATTTCAATGAAATACAATGAGCAAAATGTATCTACACAGTAGGTAAATTTGTTGTAGCACATGTATAAATAAATAAAAAAAAATTAAAATTAAAAATACCAACACTTTTACAAAACAAATAAACATATTTAACGTCTGACTGAATAATTATATTTAAAATATGAAAACATAAAAAAGTAGCATTAGTACTGCTAAACAATATTTGCACAATATCAGTAAAAATTGAACTAGAGGAATTATTTATAAGTTAAAAACCGTGCTAATGTTTAGTAAGCATTCTCTTTGCTTTAATTACATCTCGTAATCGTCAGGACATCGATTTTGTTAATTTGCGTTAAGCTTCACTGCTGATTTTTTAGCCATTCTTTCCTAAAAGCTTGCTTAAGTTCCGATTTGTTAGATTTATTTTTCCTTATTTTCATATGCAAAATATGCCATAAATTTTCAATTAGTTTGAGGTCTAGTGATTGTGGTGGCGTTTTCAATTGATTTTCTTATATTATAAAGCAACCATAACCTCGTAATATATGCAATGTGCTTCGGATCGTTATCCTTTTGGAAATAATATGAATTAAGAATTCCTAATTCCAGAGCATTATTAGATAAATGATCTCGCAATATATTAACACTAGAACTACCGAAGTTTCATATATACCTAGAGTTACCGCATCCGTCAAATTGACGGATTTTTGATCACGGCTTTCATTGTAACTTTTGACTTAGTTAATGTGAATAAAAATATATAATTTAACAAAAGCATCATTTAATATGATTATTCATTAATTATTAATAAAAATTCAATTAAAAAACAGTTTCTATCTGCATTTATAGTACATTTGCAATGTATGAAATAATTATGAGGCACATATCTTACATGTTATCTTAGATTAACACTAGCAACGAACATATTAAACTTAGTTAATGTAAATAAAAGAATATAATTTAACAAAATCAATATTTAATATAATAATTCATTAATGTTAAATATAAAGAAACTAGACAAAAACAGTTTATATTTCTATTTACAGTATAGCACATTTGATATGCACGAAATAATTATAAGGCAGATATTTTACAAGTGTCTCTTATTTAGATGAACACTTTCCACAAAGATATTTGACTTATTTAATCTAAATAATATATATATATATATATAATTTAACAAAAATAACATTTAAAATATTAATTCATTAATTATTTAAAAAAAACAGCCAGTTTCTATTTGCATTTATAGTATAGTACAATTTTATGAATAAAATAATTATGAGGCCCATATTTTACAAGTACATGTTATCTTATATGAACACTTACCACAAACATATCTGTTGCATACATTGCAAGTATAAATCGCTTTGCTTTTGTTGCATAATCGAATTTGGCAAGATTTTCGATCATAAGAAATATTTTGTGAATTTCCTAGAGCACAATCCATTGATTTCCGATCTTGTTTTTGGGAGGAGGCTTCTTTTCTGCCGCACCTATAATCACTGGAAATAATTCGGATAATTGAAATAAAAATTGTTTTCTAGTTATATTTTTATCACAAAACTCTTTATATAAAATCCACGCATTGATTGCTGCCAAGTACAAAATATTATAAAATACCTGCAAGGGCCACCCACGTGACACTGCTTTTACGCTATATTTGCGGGCCATTTGGTCAACTACGTCTACTCCAAACTAACTCTCATTGTAAAATGACATAGTTGCAGGAATTTCTTTTCGATTAGATGCAATTTTTAAAGATTTATGTTTTGAGCTAAGATGTAGTACTTTTTTACGAAGCTTACTTTTGTAAACTGTTAAAGCAATACCATTTGATTTGTAGAGTTTTGTGGAGAAAACAGCCATGTTATCTTTTCTAACTTTAGCTATTTTCGGCAATTCTCTTTTATTTGCTAATATAGTTCCAACAAGACTTGTTTTTTTTTTTTTTTTTTTTTTTTTTTTTTTTTTTTTTTTTTTTTTGCAAGTAACTTTTTTGCGAGCTGCATACTTGTAAAAAAATTATCCGTTGTTATATTCCTCCCACAACTTACGTAGTTTTTTACAAGATTCAAAACTACAAATTCATTCAAAGGTACTATTGATGGTCTACGTTCGTCTTTGTCTAAATAGGGAAAGCCATTTATAAGATATTTACTCCGCACGTCTACAGCTAACCAAAATTTAATTCCAAATTCGTCTGGTTTTTTGGCCATATATTGCAGAAATCTGCCCCTTGCCTTTGTGGGAAACAACTGTTCGTCTACGCTTATATTCTGATCTGGTTTGTAACAAGCTTGGCTGTTATCAATAAAGGACTTCCAAATTTCGGAAGCTAATGCAAATTTGTCAGTTCGTAATCGAACACCCCTTTCACATTTTTTGTCAAAACGAATGAATCTCATAATTTCTAAAAATATATTTCTACTCAAAGTTTCCCGAAAGAAAGAAGGTCCCCATTTTTCTGAGCACAAATAGGATAATTTCAAATTTCTCGCTTCATAGGCTGCTCGAGCATACAAAATAGCTACAAACGCATACAATTCTTCAATAGTAATTTTCCAATCGTCCTTCTGTAAAACATTTCTGGCCTCAAGCTCAGTGCAAAATTTTATGTGCTTCATCATTCGATTATCAATTATATGTCTAAATGCACTGCTAACATTACCAAGCATAATGTTTTGTTTCGCATAACCAGTTGGGCCTGAAGAATCCTTGAATATATTGTGTGATGGAATTCTACCAATTCAACCATTCCCTATTTCTTCCCATTCAGTACCGTCGAGAGCAATTTCTTTTTCCTGCCTTTTTTCAGTTTCCATTTGGCTGTCCGATTCAGTATCTGAACTTATTCGCAAGCGCTTTCTGAGTTTGTGGCTCTTTTGGGGAATTTCATCTTCAATCCCTGAATCTTCACTTTCATATTCTTCTTCTTCACTTTCTTCAATAACTCGTACTTCAATTTCATTTCCAGAATTTTCAGAGTCATTATTATTACTTGAACTAGTGTCCGAACAGTATTCATTTATACTAGTGAGTTCTTTGTATTCCCCGAATAATTTTTTTCTTCCTCGAAATCGTTTCATTTTTGACTAGAATTTACAAAAAATAAATGTTATTTTTTTCGTAAAAATATATTCATACTTTTTTCCGAGGTTGGATTTTACAGAGATTACACTATTCACAGACTGCACTTTCACTAAGAACGTTATCACATTAGAAGTACAATTGATAATGATCGCGTCCTAATTACATTTACCAGTTACTAATAAGTTTGATATGAAGCCTGGAGCGGACTGCGCATGGGCGAAAAGGACTAGTTCATGTGAAAGATGGGAAAGTCCGCACCATTTCGGGATGAATTTGTTAATTGCCAAAGCCGTCAATTTGACGGGTCTTGGTATAAATACGTATAGGTCATACTGATTACGGAAATTAAAATGGTTGAGATGAAATTGAATAAGTATATTTAAATATTCTTATGTTTCATTAAAAGTCGTAACATAAAATTTTGGAACTCGCCATAAATTATATAAAATTTTTAAGCATTATATTTGAAAACCGTCAAAATGACGGTCTTGGTCGTTCTAGTGTTAATATATTGTTTAGCATTCATATTGCCTTCAATAAAGGTCATTTCGATAACTCCGTTAAAAGATATGCATGCCCAAATCAATACATGACCACGCCATGTTTTACAGTTGGTTTCAAGATTTAATTTGAATAAAAGTATCTAGATTTTACCAAGCAGTTTTCTTACCATCTGAGCCAAAAATACTTATCTTGCTTTCATCGGAAAAAATAAGAGTTTTCCAAAACTCTAGTGGTTTGCTGACATAAGCTTTTGTAAATTCAAGTCTTTTCACCCTATTTGTTTCATAATTAAATGGTTTTTTTTTTTTTTTTTTTTTTTTTTTTGAGGGATCTTCCTCGAATATTTGCATTGTGAAGAATATTGCCACTTGATAGTCGTGTAACTATGGTTCCGGGCGTTGAAGCGACATCAACAGCCAATTCTCGAGCACTTAGAAAAGGGTTTTTTGAAGATTTTTTCATGATAACTCTCCTTTGCCTGGTATTTAACCTTCTTGGACGGCTTATTTAATGTCGAACCAGTTAATTTTTTCTTCTTAATTACAATAACATACCCTATAAAAGTTTAGATTTATATTTCTACGTATTCCTCGGTAATTTAAGCCAGAATTGTTAAGAAATATAATCTTCTCATGGGTAGCAACAAACAGTTCACACGTTTTCGGCGCCATTAGAACAATAAATCTCCAGAATCCCAGCTCCTGTGACTTTCAAGTACGGGGCTAATGTACTGCGGGACTGATATGCTAAACATTTTCATACTGTTCACGTTTAATGCCTTTTTTAACAGTCACTGCTTTGTGTGCAAATACTTTTTAGGTATGAGAAAATATTACTTTTTTTAATGTGTAATATTACTGTTTCAGGAAAATGGATAATTATTCTTATTTTTTTCTTATTTAAATAAATGAATAATTAAGAGAATATTTTAAAATTTGCTTTTTATGGTTACTTATGCAAAAACTCGTCAGCGTGCAAATAGTTTTTTTTTTTATTTTTGGCTTACTCGTATATATAAGGTACTCTGCGGTAATAACGCCACGTTAAGGTTCTACCAATTTTCAGTTTTAGTTGGTAATTTTCAAACAAATATATGATTTATACAGCAACTCGTTGACTATCTGTATAAAAAAAAATAATTTAACAGATATGTGTTCATAAAATGTAATGGCGTGATTTTTTGACCAATGCTATTTGGCGTTATTACCAGCCTATATGGGTAATAACGCCATGCAAACAAAACTATGAAATAAGATGGAATAATTGGATGTACATTGCCCAATTCTCAAAATTCAAACTCTACAAACTTAGTAATTGACAAATTGCATTCTAAGCGATTGAAAATGTTCAATTTTTTGTGAAAGTATAAGAAAAATAAAGGTTTGGTGTGTGTGTGTGAGGGGGGGGAGGATGAGGCAAAAGAATATCAGACCGTGAGCTTCTTTTTGCTTAAAAAGGACCGATTAAATAGAATTAATAAATAGTATTCATATCACAAAACGTATCTCGCAAATTTTAGATCAAGCGTTCATTTTATTTGCTTGTAAAAACAATAAGACCTAAAAATGAAAAAATTAACTTGAAGCTGTTTTTCGCGATTTATATGACTCAAAACCCTTCTTCACAGAGCACATGGGTGTCATTTACCAGATTATTTCATAATTATGCAAAATATTAGCACTTGGCGTTATTACCCCGCCTGGCGTTATTACACCAGACCACCTTACCTCAATTGAAAATTCCCCTCAAGTAATATCCTTTAATGTGGAGAATTTTACATTAATACTTTTGTGTAACCCTGTATATAAAGTATAGATATTATTTTAAAAAAATAATATATATAGTAGTTAGTCATAACACGTGAGCATTTTTCATTTCCTTTATCTGAACTGTTAACTGAGTTTTACAATTCAACTTATGTTACTTTTTACCTGTAATCGTATCTTGTGTATCTTGTAAATTCGATGATGTTTTCGCTCATGCGTGCATTCGTCATGCGCTCTTGTAATCTTTCGCAAATAATAATGCTAATGTGCTAAGTTTTTAGAAGATTGGAGTTTATTTTTTGAGTCACTTATCTTAAATTCTAATTTGTTTTACTGTTGAAGGATCACCACCTACACTGGTGGTTTTCCAATAAAAATTAAATATTTCCAAATTTATTTAATTTTCCAAAAATTAAATATTTTTGAACAAGGAAATATTTGTCTAAATAAGTCAGGAAATAGCAATTGACCAAATATAAAAATGACATCCAATATCATGTGTACATATAGAGAGAGAAATAGAGTAAGTGTACAAAAATGTTTGTCATTATTTAATAATGTTAATACAATTTAATGACTGCACTAACCTAAATTTTTCTTTTGAATTTGAATTCGAACAATCGCAAAATTTTTCTTGCTGTGTGACATAAATATGCAAGATCTTAGATAGGCATTTTACTGCTATTTATCTGAAAAATTACCATCTAAATAGAAATATACAGTGCATTTTGCGGCTGTCGGACTCATTGTTTTTCTAATAACAGGTACTGTCGAAAAGTGTCAAGTATTTTGCTAGAATCGATATGGACGGAATCTGTTGAAAAGTGTATGCATTGCCTTCTACGTATCATCAATGAAAACACTACTGCGATCTGAAAGTCAGCTCCAGGTACAGAAGGGCATAGTTCATAGGGTATCATGACTGCTTAAAAATTGCATACTTACAAGGTGCTGATTAAGCATGAAGCCACAGAGCTGTGATACTTCTATCAGCATGTTTGGGATATTAGATATCAGTGCTGATTTTCTGCTGAAGATAGGGTTTACCGACGAAATCACATTTCACTACAGTCGTTATGTCAATCAACATAACGTGCAAATTTTGGTTTTAGAAAGACAGAAGCCGCAAAAAAAGCACATACATGATTTATTTATTTATTTATGCCTAAGTGGGACAAGATCACCAGATCGCTAGGATCCGGTGTAGACCCTATTTGTCCCACCCGGAATGTTCCCCAGCATGTGGGGATTCATTACAATAACTTCAAAAAAAAAAAAAATACATAATATACAGGCTGTATACAACATCAACACAGTGGTATGCGCGCCGGAGACCTGCTCCATCGCGACAAGTGGCGCTACGACTGCCAAAAGCTCAACAAAGGCTCTAACGCGACAGCGGGCAGTCTTAGGAGAGAACGGTTAAGTGGTAAGATTGGCCAGGTCCATAAGGAAGTGATAAATTTGTGCCAATTGACGGAGTAGTTTTGGGCGGGTTAAGATATTTGTGAGCCAGGTATCTGGGCGGGAATAAGGGTTCTTAAGGTGCCAGGCCTCTGTGAGTGTGCAGAAGAAATAGTAGTGGTCTGGAGACCCTATGGCCCCACACTCACAGAGGTCCGTATCTGAGCGTTTAAAATAATTTAGGTATGTTCTGAATGGACCATGGCCGGAGAGGAATGCTGATGTGGGAGGGGAGAAAGCTAAGAGATTGTATGAGACTTTTGGGATAAGGGAATAGGTGTGCCTGCCTTTGCTTGAGGCATCCCAGTAGAGTTGCCAGTCAGAAAGAATGTTTCTTTTGAGGAAGTGGCGAACATGAGACGGGGGAACAGGAAGGGGGATATCTATGTTTGGACGTGAGGTGGCCTCCTTGGCCAGTGCGTCAGCTAGCTCATTGCCAGCTATGCCGATGTGAGCGGTGACATGGCCGAGAGAGACCCTATGGACGAGAGTTTTTAAGATAACTTTTATCTTAAGCACTAAAGGGTGTTTAGTTCTATGGGCGAATATTTCTTGTAGGCTTGAAAGGCTGTCACTATAAAGGTGAAAAAAAGTAGTATGAGGATAGATGATTGTAGAAGGTGAACGTGGGGTACGGATTATGCTATGAAACCGTTATTGGGTCTTTCAATGAGCATTAAAATAAGTCAATTTATTACGCATTTAAATATCTGATTAAAATTATTTAATATAAATGTTGCGGGATACGCAATTACATGTATTTGTTCTACACAGAATGACACAGTTTTCATGGAAGGGCTACTATTAGTTGTTTTCTAACTATACATAATAGTCCTTACGATCCAATTCATTGGCGGTCGCGTTTCGAAAACATTTCTTAATTTTTATATCAAGAATTGTTAAATAGCGGGTATATTCTACACCTGTTTGCGAAAGCCTAGACATTCAGTATTGTAAAACATTTATGTAACGTTACTCTATAAAACTGGTGGCTGCCTTGCTGCCTCCGATTTGTTGGAATACTTTAACCGATATAATCGGTGTAACATTGCAATGTTACACCAGTAATGCATGTTTTTATTACACCATTATGTAAGTGAAAAGTTACTCAATGAAGTGTAAATCGTAGCTGTCACCAATTTTATGGAGTAACGTTACCACAAATGTTTTACAGTGAGAGTATGATTCCCCAGATACTACTAAGTGTGTTGCAATATATAACATACAAATTGATAACTTTATGGTAGTTTTTCGGGGATAATATCTAACATCTAAAATAAAACTTGAGAGTTATAATAAAAGACTTAGAAAAATCACCATAAGTTAAAAATCAAAGTAGTATGTGTTTCGAGCTAAAAGCTTTACAGCTTGTCATCAGCCGAAGAAGATATTTTTTGTAAAGGCACAAAATCAAGAAAAAACAAACAAACAAAAAAAAAACTTGATGAACTTTTTGATTTAGGTATCGAATTAAATGGTTGTAAATAAAATAGTCAATAAAAGTTTGTAATTAAAGCAATTTAATCCAGAATAATCACTTTGGACACAATGTATAGAAGACATTGAAGTTATTAAGCGGGAACTTTAAAGAAAACAAATTTTGATAATAAACGGTTAAAAAATATTACATCTAATGTAATCTTTAGTTTCACAGTTTATTTTATAAGTTATTTTCTGTGTATTAGATGCTGAATGGATTTATTATTAGATTGAATAACAAGATTATAGGTCTTGTTTTCATTATCTACCAACGTTGTAATACTGTTTTAAATGAGTTACAGATACATTACTTTATTTTGTTTCAAAAGAATTATTAGTTACACAAAACAAAATGTTTTAAAAGAATGATTTCTTTTGCCTTTGTATGTTTTGGCCTTTCTTGGCGCAGAGGGAGTTGGAGGAGAAATTTTTAATTACAAAATATTTCTATACTTATATTGCAAGAGCATCATATTTGTACATTTTATACCTCTACAAAATACTAAGAAAACAATTTAAAATAAAAGATCAGAGTGGGGTTATAAATATTACGCAAATTCCCTGTAAATTCAATTTTCATTAATCCTTCAAAATCCTTCAAAAATTTATCAAATGATTATGTAAATCCTTTAATTTAGTTTAAATAATTTAGGTAAAGTACTGCAGAATGTAAAATTTTCATGAAATCATAATGCGGTAGATAAAGGGTTAAGTGATCTACATTTTCCCATTATTCATTAATATCAGTAAAGCTCTGCATATATTTTAAATATTTCTTTCTTTAAATATTACTTAAATCGTTAATATAACTTTCTTTTATATTTATCCTTAAAATAAGTCCAATATAATTCTTTCTTTCATGCCTTTGTTTTGTACTTCATAAAATATTTCTTAAAAGATTTTCAGAAGTATTAAACACTTTGAATAGTATGAGAATTACAGAAATAATTAAAGTTGTTTTTTGTTAAATCTTCTTATATAAAAAACAACAAAAAGTCAGGAAGTTTAAATCGTCTTTTGAAAAGAAGATGTAATTAGTTGCTTCAGACAAAACTGACAAAAAAATTCCATTTTTTTTGTATCATAACGAGTTATTTAATCCTTGCTTTTGTATCATAGGAAGGCTCTCTAATTTTTAAAACAAAGGATTTATTAAAAGAGAAAAAAAACAAAAAAACTTAGATATTATTTTTTGAAAAAAAAAAGTTTGGATGTAGTTTTTTTTTTATTATATAATATTATTGGTTTTATTTCTTTTTGCAAAAATGATATTTCTGTGCATATATACATATTGTGTACATATATATCATACAATATTTAATGTGTTTTACAAGCCTAAGTAATTGCATCCCTTTTTCTACCATTATCATTGCGATTTATGTTTTGCTGAAGTATTAATTATATTAGCATTTCGCAATCTAGAATCATCCATGTAGCAAAATTGTATAAATTTCTTGGATTTCTGTTGCCAGTTTCCTCTTTCTTATATCAAATATTCTCTAAGTAAAAATCTTAATTTACTCTCATAGAATTATTCATATTTCGGCAAGTATAATCTTTTAATTCAGAGATATTTCGTTGCAAAACACTTATGCACACACACACACACGCACACACACACACGCACACACACACACACACACAAACACACACACACATATATATATATATATATATATATATATATATATACATATGCGTTTATTTCATTTATCATCTTCTAATATAATTACGATCAAACTTCGATTTCAAACAATTAAAAAGGCCATTTTAAAAACCACGTTTAAACAAGAAACAATATTATATAAATAAATAAATTCCGCATGTACCTAAATAAACTGCAGTTCTCATTAAAATTGCCAACTGAACCCTTTTTCTCGAACCATCTATAAAAATATTTAATATGTAATCAGTCATAAATATTTAAATAAAAAATTCTAAAATAAATTTCATATGCAATGCTTAAATGACTTTAATATTTACTTACAATAATATAAAAGGTAAACAACAGACTGGAAAAATTCAATATTATATTCAGCTTTATTTAAGATATTATATTTTGCGTTGAATATCTATTTAATGATTATTACTTATAACTAAAGAAACCATTTAACCCCTTAACGCGCAGAGTTCCCGGGTCGGCAACACCTAAAGTTCCCCCTGTTTAGAGACACAAAAACTCCATGAATATTTCAAAAACTACTGTAATGGCTACGTTAAACGTTTCTTATGAGTTCTAGATGGCAGCATCACAGAGATCAAACTCTACTGTTTTTTAATAATAGGTAAAATGTTTTGCTGTAATATGCGCTTCACAGCAATGCTCTTCTCACTGCGCTTATCAATGCTTTACTTATGGGAGGTTACCACTTCTGCAACAGCTATATAATTAAAATGGTTAGTGCAATCTTTACAAAACAATATTTGTGTACTCCTCTAGGCCTAAATAGATTGCCTTTTTTTCTTTAAATTCCAACTTTAAAGAGTAGTGCGCCGGAAAGGGTTAAAATGCGTAAAATTCCTAATAACTTTTGTTAAATCAAGTAAGCTAACTTTAAAATGCAAAACATTTCGACAACGAAATTCACATTGCTTAATCCTGACGTTTAATATTTATTGTTAAATTTATATAATTTTTACGTCGTGAATCTTCAAATCACAACTAAGATTTTTTTATAAAAGAGCTACGATCTTCACCGGTAACTTCATGGTACTGGAACAAAAAGACAATATACTTTTTTAGAGATGATAGCAAATAATTAAGATTATATATTTTAATGAAGTGCATTATTCAAATAATATCTGCATAATTGTTTTCTGTCACTTAGATGACACTATACATCTTATTTAATCAGCTCGTTACCTTGTTTCCTTATCCTCTTCAGACCTGAGCATAAAATAACTCTACAAATGTACATTTATGGTTTTTGCATAATCGAAATGATAACAAAGATGACAGAAAGAGTCATTTTTATGAAACCAGTACTTTGGGGGACTGGTTATTTAGGATTACAAATATGAATATAAAAGTACTAATCCCATTAAAACATCAGTTTAACTATCACCAATATAAATTTACGCAATAACAAAATTAAGATCTTTAAACAAGTAAATGATCAGCAAATCCTAATTTCTTTCTTTTTTTTTCTTTTTTTTTTTAAATATTTAAATTAAATAATCATGAATATTTATTACTTCCTTGGCCACAATGTCTTGAAGGTATTTTCGAAACTCGGATGAAAGTAATATTTATTTTATGAGGTAATATTCATCAGTGATGACATTTATTGGCTTTGTTTTAAAGCAAAAAACATTCAGCTATATAGAAGAGTAAAAATGCAAAAAATTCGAGCAGTTAATTTTTTATGAGGAAAAGAATGGAGGTACACATTTGTGTACCTCAGGTCTGAAGAGGTTATGTGTATATTATGTACGGACGTCAAAATATATAACATACATATAAATGACTCATTTTTATGCAAATTTTGAGAAAGTTGAAAAACCATTTTAGTTGACATTTCTAAGTCTTAGAATTCGTAATTTTAAAACAAACATCGTGTTTTATTGTACTGCGCACAGTGAAACATTGTAATTAAACTAAAAAACCACTTTCCGCTTTCAATATCACTCTAATTTTGCGTACAATTTTTATTCATAACTTATGGACGAAATCACAAAGCATTCTCCTTCTCCTTTCCACTTGTACATTGTGTCAGATATTGTCTAAACTTTATTGAATTATAATAAACTTAATAGGACATAAACAAAAAAAAAATTCAAATTCAATTTTCAAATTTTATATGTTGCGAAATTTTATACTTACTATTATCTGCACTGTTAAAAATATTGACTTAGTTTGAATCAAATTTTTATGCTTAATAACTGCCACTGTAAGATGATAAAATTTTGAACCAATATTTGGAGCTCCTCCTCATAAACATTAGACAAACTGATCGATTTTATTGCGGTTTGCGTGAAAATCATTTGTTTGGTAATTATTATATTCGAAATGACGTACAGCTTTGGTGTCCTCATATTTTGATAGAGGGCGCTTCCGACACATATCTGACATTTCAATGGCATTACTCCTGGGTGTTATACTACCAGACCAACATACTTCCAGAAAGTGTTAGGGAAACAAAGATGACTCGGAATCACATAGGAATGTAACGTTGGAAATGCCTTTTTTGAGAGTTAAGGTTAAAGGAAGCAGAAAAGATAGCAACAGTAACAGCTGAGAAAGAGCAACACGTTAATGTGACAGAAAACAGTTTATTTAAAGGTTTTAGCACAAAAGGTGTTCGAAATTACGACCAGAAGTAGTCCGGCAAGTTTAGCAGCGATCACTTTGAAGTGATCATTCGCGAACCTACTCCAAAGGTAGCAGAATTAAGTACTTGAAAGATGAGCAGCCCGATGGGGCTCCTCCACATTTTATCAATGACGTTTGCCGACACTTCAAAGTAACATCTGAGCAACGGTGGATAGGTCGTGAGGGCGTGCCGGATCGCCGAACCTATCATGTATCGACTTCTACTACTGGGGTCAAATGAAAAGTTGGGTGTATGAGACTCCCGTACCATGAGTTAAAGACCGCGCATCTGGTATTTCTGTAGCTTGCCAAAAAGCTATCAGAGACACCAGGAATCTTTCAAAGAGTGTGGAATTCCATGCGACGCCGCTAACAAGCATGCCGAACTACTTCTGGTCGTAATTTCGAACACCTAATGTCGTAAAACATTTAAATAAACTGCTTTCTGTCACATTAACATATTGCTCTTTCACTGCTGTTTCTGATGCCTTTTTTTCTCTGCTTACTTTAACCTTAACTCACAAAAGAGACATTTTCAACGTTACATTTCTATGTAATTCCGAATCATCTTTGCATCCCTAACACTTCCTGGAAGTATGTTGGTCTAGTAGTAAAACACCCCGGAGTAATGCCATTGAAATGCCGGAGATGTGTCGTAAGCGCCCTGTATCAAAAAATGAGGACAACAAAGTTGTACGTCGTTTTGAATAAAATAGTTACAAAGGGAATGATCTACACGCAAACCGCAATAAAATCAATTTGTTTGTCCAATGTTTATGAGCGTTTAAAATATACCCCTTTGTTCACAATTAATTTTTCGCTAGTTACCCGATCCGAATGTTTCCGATTTTGAACTTAAAATTTAAGTTAAATTCTAAACTTTAAACTAATTTCAACCTCATGCAGAAAATAACGGTAAAAAGTAGTTGTTTGTTACTCTAAAGTCTAAAGCGCCCTCTACCGATAATTTTTGAAAGTAACCTTTATTTTTTTCCTAAAGAAATCTTAATATAAAGAATGATTTTAGTGAAAACCGCAAACGAATCGACCCTTTTTTTCCGTTTTCTTTCATCGTTTAAAGTTTTGGACCCTAAACTTTAATGGCCCCTAGCTCCTACAGAAGTCGTTTGCGACCCATGGTTTTCTATTAAATAATGTTCGTCTTCATGTGTACTATCATCCCTCAAAGTGTGTCAGTCTGGTAACAAAACACCCTGCATATTGATCATATCAAAATGCAGCTGATCAGCCTAAACATGCATTGGGGGAAACCCCATGCAAGACACGATTTCAGTGTTCATCATTAGGTTTATCATTTTTTTCTTCTGCATCCAAACGTACATGATAGAAATTTGTAGCTTTTGCTACATATGCTCACCAGATTTTATAGATAGTCTCTATTATGACCAAATGAAAATGTTCCTCAATACGGTCAAATAATGATTTTTTATAAAAACGGTAAAGAGACTGTGCAACAAAAGTTACACATTTTTAGTAGATTGTAAAAGCTTTGAAGACATGGCAGTGCAAAAACATAATAGTAAATCTTTCAGTAAAACACTGAAATTAGGTTTTAAGGTGTTTTCCATCAATACGTGGAACCACCAGTAGTGGCTGAGAGGTTGTGCTCCCGAAGGTGGTTGGCGGTAGGTATTGGGTTCCAACACTATCGCCCCCGTCAGCCTAACTGTTCGGAGTTTTTCCTGGTTTTCATCGAACCATGTTTAAATTTACGTAAATACGGGATAGGTTCCCTTAGAATGACACCTCGGAGGGCACATACCTAGGCCTGTATTCCTCGTGCAGATAATAGGTGGTATCGCCATACATAACATCAACACTTCAATAAATACGGGAGACCTAGTGCATTTTAGTATTGGCATAAAATTGTAATTAATTCTTGAATTTAGCTGTCATCTGAATTGATTCACACAGTGTAAAAAAATCCGTTTAATTTATGGCAAAAACTGCCGACAGCAATGTTGCATGCCGTTTTTGCAGTAAAAAATTCACTAACATTACATGTAATGAAAAATGCATCTAATTTTACTGCAAAATTTACGGCAAAACCGCTGGCAATATTGCTGCCAGAAGTTTTTGCTATAATTTGAACGGATTTTTTTTTTTTTTTTTTTTTTTTTTTTTAAGGCCAATTGACCAATCAACCCCGAAAACAGCCGTTATTTGGTGGATGACCCTATGGCAAACTAAAAATCCACCTTTCAACGTAAAAGCATGGCAACTGAATTAAAGAAAACGTTAAACTTTATTATAATAATATCATGTAATATTCTGTAATTAGATAATTTTTTAAACTATACAAATTACTATGCTTTTAGAGGTTGTAGAATCTGAATGAGGTTTTGTTAGCGTAGATCGAGGCACCTAATATCATGTAAATACGTTGATGATATTAAAATTTCTTTGCAAAATCAATCAGCTAAACGTGTTAAAAATCATTCACACTAAGCACATGTTATACGTTACGTATTTTTCACAAGGTTGCGGCTCAATAAGTTAAATATATATGAAAATCCAAGATGCATTTTCATGAATACCACATCTTTTTTTCTCATGTTTAAAACGATAATAAATTCTGAACTTTCAAAAGGGAAAAATGTTAAACATAAGTCTCTATATAAAAATTACACGTCACATTACACAGTTCCTATATTAACTTATCCTTATACCTGTCAATTGAATGCGTTTGAGAGCAAAATTGGATTTAAAAATGAGTCATAAAACAACCAATTTGTTATTTGAATGCATCCTCAATTCTTTAATCATTATCGCTTTGGGAAATTTTGTGAAAAGTACCCATTTTGACAGCATTTTTTGAAATATATTCTACTTTTATCAAAAAACTGGCCCAACCGTCACATTGTATATTTCCTAAATAAGAGGACTTGTAAATTGCATGCGTTTGAGAACAAAATTGGATTTGAAAATGACTCAGAAAAAACGCAATTTGTTATACTTCTTCAATTTTCAATCATTGGGAAACTCTGTTCAAAATACCCTTTCTGGCAACCTTTTTTGAAATATATTCGGTCTTTATCAAAAAACTGGCCAATATGTTACATGATATAGTTCCTAAATAAGAGGATCTGTCATTTGGATTCGTTTAAAATCAAAAATGAATTTTAATATGAGTCAGAATATAAGTAGTTTGGATTTGAGTTTTTTTCTGCGCCTCCTATTTTTGTTTAATTTATTTTTACTGTAAGAATTGGTCCTATGAAAAACTTGTTAGTATAAAAGTTGTAGATATTATTGAAAAGATGTAAAATAAATTTAATTAGATTTGATTGCTTATGAATTGAGTAAGTTATGGATTTTTTTTTCTTTTTCCACCCCCCACCCTCTTTTACTTTTCGTTTTTAATGTTTTTCATCGGTAAATGTTGGTCCGATCAAAAACTTTTTAATACAATAGTTTTAGATAATTTCAAGAACATTTATAAAAAAATTAGTTGGATTTGATATCATGAGAATTAACGAAGTTAGGGATTTTTTTTCTCCAACAAAAACCTGTTTTATTCGCCCCTTGAACCCATTTTTAACTTTATTAAAAATCAGTCCATTTTTTAGATGTAATATAAACTTTAAACGGATTCGATATATGTTTTAATTAAGAAGTTATCGCGTTTTTTCGGTTTTCATAAAAACCCTCCCCATTTTCACCCCCTTGGTCCGATTTAGCCCATTAACAGACTCGAGCGACATTTTATGCTTCTTGATTTTATGTATAAGTTATGAGAAGATCTGAGCATAATTATGGAAGTTATCGTGTCTAGAAGAAAATGAAATAAATATATATATATGTGTATAGATAGATAGATAGATAAACTTTTTTACACATGGTAGTTTTTGGTTCTAAGAGTCATGATCGGTCTAGATCTGCAAAAATGTTTGAGAAATTACATCATGGGAGAGAATGCAATAGGTAGTATTTCATACTAAATCTCCCTAATAGAGACCACTATACATGTATAATAATCTTTAGAAGATTCTTGAAACGATGTATAATAATATAATAGCAGTTCAACTGAAAACAAAATCAAAATTAAAATATAAATATTTCACTCGAAATGACATTAATGCATAATTTTGAAGAACAGAAATTTAGCAAAACATTGATTCAGCTAAAAAGAAAAGAAAAAAAACACAACTTTACGATTAATAAAGTTGTAACTACATTATACACACAATTAATCTAATGAAATACTATAATAATATTTTTTTTACATAAGATTAAAATCAGAATTAAACGAACAGTTACAAACGGACATTTCTATTATAAATTTTTAACAATTTCGAAATACTCTTACGGAAGTCATTTCTAACTGCAGAAAATTACTTAGTGGCGATTTTTAATGTATTCTCCATCAATTAATTTATGTTTACTACACTGTAAAAAAAAAGGGTAGGTCTACTAAAAAAACTTTAGTGATCCTTGCAATTACTAAAAAATTTTTAGTAATCTTAATCGGTTACTAGAAAATCTGTAAGAAATACTAGAAAAAAGTTAGCAATGAATAACAGTTAATTGTTTTATATTTTTAATAGCTATTACTGAAACTCACTTGGTGTGGTCTTGATAGCATAGTGGTTATAGTAACGGACTCCAGACAGAAAGGTCCCGGGTTCGATGATGGACACAGCCAATTACGCACCAAATGTATGTAGTGTAAGTACTCGTTAATAAAGGGATTATGAAAATCCTATCGGAGGTGGTAGCAATGTTTCGTGCTGCCATCTATCGCGGTTTTGCCGAAAATCTATCCCTTTAGAGGTCTAGATGCAACTCGAAGGAAGCTCTTGCCCTTTCGGGCGCACGTAAAGGTTATTAAAATCATTTTGGAGCTATTACTAAATATAGCTTGGTGGTTCATACTAAAAATTTTTAAGTTAGTTATACAAAAAATTCTTTTGTTCAGTTTACAAAAGAAATGCTTGTTTCACTTACAAAAAAAAGTTTGTAATGGTTACTAAAAAATTCTGTGGAATACAAATTTGCTAAAAAATTTTTAGTAACCTCTTGAATTTTTTTTTTTTACAGTGTATAGCAGAAAAAAAAGAAAAATTAAAAAATAGATTATAGCCAAACGAATTACGTTTTAAAAAGGGAAGTGAATGCAGTTTCTACAGATTAATAATAGTTTGTTGGTTAATTTTAAATTATATTAAGAAAATTTAAAGTTTAATGCAATATTATTTATTCAAAAAATAAAAAAGTTTTATACTAAAGCCATTAATGTATAATTTACAGAAATACAGATTTGCAAAAGATTAATTCAGATAAAACCATTCCACGAATAATAATGTAGTGATTTTTATAACACACAGACGTAATCAGACACAATACTATAGTAATATAATTCCACGTAAAATAAAAATCTGAATTAAACGAACAGTTACAAGCAGACATTTTTCTTGTGATTGATTACGATGCTAGAAATTCACTTATGAAAGCCATTTTTCACTACAGATAATGATTTCGTGGCAATTTTTTAATGTATACTCCATCAATTAACTTTAGAATTACTTAAGTAGAAAAAAATATCATGCAAGCGAATGGAATACAGTTTTTACAGATCAATAATAGTTAGTACATTAATACAAAATTTTATTAATATTGTTAAACGATTAGTTCATTATGTTGTATTTAAAAAATAATTGTTTATGCTGAAATTATAAGAACAAAATATAACTTAATCTAACACAATACTATAAAAATCTAACTCGACTTAAGGTAAATATCAGAATTAAACAAATAGTTACAAGCAGACATTTTTCTTATGATTGATTACGATTTTACAAATTCTCTTACGAAAGGGATTTCTCACTTCAGAAAATAATTTAGTTTTTTTTTTTTTTTTTTTTTTTTTTTTTTTTTTTTTTTTTTAATCTGTCATTTATTAATATTAGATTAACTTCAGCAGGAAAAAAATTCATCCAATCAAATTACTTTTTAGTAAGGGAATTGAATATAGTTTGTACAGATCGATAACAGTTTATTCATAAATTTTAAATTTTATTACAAAGATTAAGAGATTAATTCAATATTTTGTATGGAAAAAATAAAAAATCAAGTTTTAATTTGAAATTTTATGAATAATATTTATAAATGAAATATGATTGCTGATGAGATTATCCAAACATTATTTCGAGAAATTTTTAACTAACAAGAATCTTTAATTATAATTTCAATTTCAACAATTTAATCTTTAATTATAAGTTTTCCAGTTCCGAATTTAATCTTTAAAAAAAAAATGTTAGTGGTGAAGATTTATTGAGTTATCGTTATGAAAATACTGCAATACAATACTATAATAATATAATTCTACGTAAATTAAAAATCAGAATTAAATGAACAGTTGCAAACATAGACTTCTCTTATGATTGATTACGATACTAGAAATTCCCCTACGAAAGCCATTTCTCACTATAGATAATGATTTAGTAGCAATTTTTTAATGTATCTTCCATCAGTTAACTTTAGATTAACTTTAGCAGAAAAAAAAAAGATTTCGTCAAAACGAATTCCTTTTTAGTAACGAAAGTTTGTTCATAACAGTAATAGTTTGTTCGTTAATTTTAAATTATATTAAGCAGATAAAAAGTTTAATTCAATATTTTGTATTAAAAAAATGCTGAAATTACAAGAGCAAAATATAAATTCATTTAATACAATACTATAATAATATAAGTCTAAGTAAAATAAAAAATCAAATAAACGAACAATTACAAGAGAACATTTCGCTTATGATTGATTATGAAGTTAGAAATACGTATACGAAAGACATTTCTCTCTACAGATAATGATTTAGTGGCAATTTTTTAATATATCTTCCATCACCTAAATTTAGGTTAACTTAAGTAGAAAAAAAAGATTTCATCCAAGCGAATTATTTTTTAGTACGTGAATTGAAAGCAGTTTGTACAGATCAATAATAGTCTAATCATTAATTTTAAATTTTATTAAAAAGGTTAAATGATTAGTTCATTTTGCTGTATTCTTCCATCAATTAACTTTAGATTAGCAGAAAAAAAGATTTCATCCAAGCGAATTCTTTTTTAGTAACGGAAGTGAATACAGTTTGTACAGATCAATAATAATCTGTTCGTTAATTTAAAATCATATTAACAAGATTAGAAGTTTAATTCAATATTTTGTATTAATATATATATATATATATATATATATGCTCAAATAACAAGAGCAAATATAACTTCATTTAATACAATACTATAATAATATAATTCTAGGTAAGTTAAATTTGGAATTAAACGAACAATTACAAGTGGGTGTTCCTCTTATTATTGATTACGATGCTAAAATTATCTTACGAATGCCATTTTTCACTGCAGAAAATGATTTAGTGGCGATTTTTTAAAATATATTCCATCAATTATCTTTAGATTAACTTAGCAGAAAAAAAAAAGATTTCATCCATGGGAATTACTTTTGAATAAAGGAATTGAAAGAAATTTCTACAGATAAACTTTAGTGTTTTCGTTAATCTTAAATTTTATTAAATATATTTAAAAATATTTCATTATTTTGTATTCAAGAAATGAATATTTTTTATTTTGAAGGTATACGAACAAAACATAATTTATAAATAAAATATCATTGAGGATGAGATAATTCAAACATTATTTCGAGAAATTTTTAATTACGAAGGATTGCTAATTATAATTTTTCAAAGCTATTAGTTTTCGAGTTTAAACTTTAGACACAAAAATTAACATTGAAGAAGATTGATTGAGTTATAATTCTGGAATGATATTTGTAAAAAATTTAACTAAATGGACTTTGTTAAGAAAACCATTGAACATTTTCGTAAGAACGAATAACTCTTACATAAAGAAATGTTACATATTATTCCCGACTGATACTATTACCATGTAATTACTTTTTGTGACTTCTATTTTTAAAATTAAGCTTGACGGATAACTTTCTTATCAAATATATATAAAAAAGGAATTAATTAGTTAAACCATCAAAATATATTCAAATACTTCAAAATTCTAGAAAAAAACCTTATTAATTTATTTTGCATAAAAATATTATTATAAAGTAAACGCACTGCTAGCGGACCACTTAAAGACATTTAAAGTACTATAATTTTTTTAAATATATTATATTTTGACATGTAATATTCCGTTTCTGTCTATAAACATTAAATTAATCAGAATGGTCAAAGCTGTGATGGTCAATGATGAATAAAAATATTTATTAAATATAAATGCGCAAAACTATTAAAAAACCAGTTATTTCAGTGTCTCTTAACATTACACATATATGCATTATAACTGGTTATTTGTTTTGACATCCAATTTGGGAAACTACATTAAAAATTTACATTCGGGGATCACTCTACATCTAATTAAAATAACTCTTGTAATCTGATGAAGAAATTTATCACACACCTCGGCATTAGCTTCTACGCGTGGAAGGATACATTTAAGTTATACAAAATTCAGTTGAAGAGATAATTTTAGAATCAGACGACACTTTAATGATACTCTCCAATGTCCTTTTCACATTTGAAGAACATTGTGGATAGACGAGTCCTATATATTCTATGTTACATCCTTTACCTGCGATAAAGGACGCTAAATTTAAGTTTAGAATTTCATTACATCTTCCAAAAGTTATTGAAGAACTTCTTATATTTGAGGTTTTTTAATCCTCCATGTTTACAGAAAATCATATAAATAATCTATACTAATAAAATCCGTGCGCCTCTGTCTGTCTGTTTGTCTGTCTGCTTGAAGCCGATTACAGTTCGCAACGCGGGCGAGTTGGAAGTCGCGAGAGGTGTCTTTCGATTGGAAAAATTCCGGGGAAGTCATTTCGGGCATTTTCGAGACCGTGGGACCAAAATTAAAAAAGTTATGAAATAAAAACCCCTTGGGAATCGGAACGAAAAATGTCACAATTCCCAAACGGAGCTCCAAAGCAGAACACTGCGCCACCTTGCGGTGAAGAACATGAATTTTTCCCCTTTGGCTAAAAGAAGAAACAGCCGAAAACCTCTTTTTCACCGGCGCTAATTGCGTTTTTTTCCGCATCAATTTTTTTGACTTGCCGTAGAATATTTACCGTAGTTTTCGCTAAAATATTGAACTTAGAAATAAAACAGGACTATCGAAACTTTTTTTGTGCGCGTCTTTTCTTAAACCATCATGCAGACAGTTTTTAAAGTAGAAAAAAAAACTGATTACATATTCAGAATCTGCGTAAAAATCTGCTTCTGATGAAATAAAAAATACGAAAAAATGTCTTATGGGCGCGTAGTGCCCACTGTGCAAAACCAATTATTTTTAACGGGACTATGGGCGCGAAGCGACCATAGCTCCGATCCACAACCTTTTTTTTTTCAAGTGCACGTGGCCCACAGTGCGAAATCACATATTTTTAACGGGACCATGGCTCTTTAATTTACTTTTTTTTGGTGCTTGAGGATTCGAACACCAAGACTTGCTTATTAAATGAATTTTTTTGCTTATTATATACTGCTTAATACCGAGGTTCGTTTGGAAAAAGTGGCCCAGCTAGCGGGCGTAGCTCGCTAGTCTATACTAATAAAATCCGTGCGCCTGTGTCTGTCTGTCTGTCTGCTTGAAGCCGATTACAGTTCGCAACGCGGGCGAGTTGGAAGTCGCGAGAGGTGTCTTTCGATTGGAAATATTCCGGGGAAGTCATTTCGGGCATTTTCGAGACCGTGGGACCAAAATTAAAAAAGTTATGAATTAAAAACCCCTTGGGAATCGGAACGAAAAATGTCTCAAATCCCAAAAGGTGCTCAAACGGAGCTCCGAGGCAGAACACTGCGCTACCTTGCGGTGAAGAACCTGAACTTTTCCCCTTTGGCTAAAAGAAGAAACAGCCGAAAACCGCTTTTTCTACCGGCGCTAATTGCGTTTTTTTGCGCGTTTTTTCTTAAATCATCATGCAGACAGTTTTTAAAGTAGAAAAAACTGATTACATATTCAGAATCTGCGTAAAAATCTGCTTCTGATGAACTAAAAAATACGGAAAATTGTCTTAAGGGCGCGTAGTGCCCATCGTGCAAAACCAAATATTTTTAACGGGACTGTGGGCGCGAAGCGACCATAGTTCCGATCCACAATCTTTTTTTTCAAGTGCACGTGGCCCACAGTGCGAAATCACATACTTTTAACGGGACCATGGCTCTTTAATTTACTTTTTTTGTGCTTGAGGATTCGAACACCAAGACTTGCTTATTTAATGATTTTTTTTGCTTATTATATGCTGCTTAATACCGAGGTTCGTTTGGAAAAAGTGGCCCAGCTAGCGGGCGTAGCTCGCTAGTTGTAAATAAAATTTGAAAAATGTTTTATAATTAGGCGTGAAATGTTCTATTTCTGACAAGAATAAATAATATATTCATTAATAATATAAAGTTAAGAGGAAGAATTAATGCAATGAACAAAAATTTTTTACTAAATATAAATGCACAGAGACATATGTAAAATAATAATAATAACAATGTTATTTCAGAGTCCCTTAACAAATACATATTTGCATTAAAACTGGTTTTAAATGTTAACTTGTGACAATTAACTAAATATTTACTTTAGGGAACTACTGTACCTCTAATTAAAATAACTCTGGTAATCTTATGAATAAATTTATCACAGCACTCCACATTTGTTAGGGGAAGGATTAATTTAAGTTAGACACAATTCAATTAAAGAGATTATTTTAGGATTAAAAGGCACTTTAATGATTCTCCCCGATGTCCTTTTCACATTAGCAGAACACTGTGGACAGATGAGTTCTATATATTCTATGCTGCATCCTTTACCCACGATAAAGTATTCTAAATTTAAGTTTAGCATTGCATTACGTCTTCCAAGAGTTATTAAAGACCTTCTTATGTTTGTGGTTTTTTAATCATTCAACATTTAGATATATAAAATTACTATACTATAGTACATAGGACAAGTATTAACAATATCAATCATTAGTGAAACATTTCTATACACATATAAATTTATTAAAATAATGTCGCAAAAACTACTTCTTTAAAGATTATAAAAATGGATAAACAAAACTAGCTATAATATATTATTATAAGTACATGTTGGCAGAACTATTCGTACGCAACAATTTGTAAACACGTCGACAAAAAAAAAAAAAAAATATGCTCTATAAAAATTCTGTGGGGTTGGTCTGGGCACGAACAAAGATTTTAACTTCTTTTCATGATGCGACGGTCTAGGGCTAACATTTAGCATTCATATCTGGCCGGACAAATCTGGGGAGTATTCTAAAGAGAGTATTCTAATGAATAATAATAATAATAATAATAATAATAATAATAATAATAATAATAATGTTCTTCTCTTAAAAAAACACACATTTGCATTAAAATTGGTTATTCGTTTTTACTTTTAACTTGTGATAATGCACTAAAAATTTACATTAGGAAAGTACTGACCTCTAATTAAAATAACTCTTGTAATCTGATAAAGAAATTTATCACAGAACTCGACATTAGCGTATTCGCGTGGAAGGATATATTTAAGTTAGACACAATTCAATTGGAGAGAATATTTTCGGATTAGAAGACACTTTAAGGATACTCTCCAATGTCCTTTTCACATTTGGGGAACATGGATAGACGAGAACAATATATTCCATGTTGCATTCTTTACCAGCGATAAAGGATTCTAAATTGAAGTTTAGTATTCCATTTAATTATCGAAAAGTTATTGAAGACCTTCTTATATTTGTGGTTTGTTAATCATTCAACATTTAGATACATGAAATTGCCACATTAGAATACATAGAATATTTATTAACAATATATATCATTAGTGAAACATTTATATACAAAACAAATTTATTAAAAAAAAAAAAAAAAAAAAAAAAAAAAAAAAAAAAAAAAAAAAAAGATTATTAAAATGGACACACAAAAAATATAAGTATATTTTTTCAAAACTACTCGTACGCAACAATCTTAAGCATATCTACATAAAAATTTATGCTTTATAGAAATTCAGTCGGGTCACTGTGGGCTCAAATATTGATTTTAACTTATTTTCAGAATGCGACAGTCTCGGGCGAACATTTAGCATTCATATCTGGCCAAACCAATCTGGGGAGAGTTCTAATGACTAAGCGAATAATATTCTAATTATATTATTTATTAAAATTTTATTTTAATTTATCATTATTATTTATTTTATTATTGCTTTAAAAATTGTTATTATTATTTATTGTTTAAGGAAAAGATATTGCAAAAAATTGCGTGCACTCTTAAAAATTTTAAACTTTTGCTGCATCATTACTCCACTAGTTTTATAGAGTACCTCTATTTTGTCCAATGAGAATGTTCAATAATAATGTGAAGTGATCGCTTTCTATAAAAAATAGTGGTGTGATGGTACAGCAAAAATTTCGAATTTTTAACAGTTTAAAAGTATCTACTTATAATAAAATGCGTCCGAAGAAATGTGCAGAACGGTTCCAGATTGTGCCACTCCTATCTGGATTCAACCGCTGCTAGACGCCACGTTAGGCTTAATTGAAAACAGATGCTAAAATGAAGCTTTTAAAATTTCTTCCATTTGAAATAATGTTTTTTCAGCATATTTTCATATAAAATATGTATATCAAACCCAATTATAATACATAAAGATAACAGTGGAATGGAAAAGTTTTTTACTATCTGAGGACGATTGTATTTTATTTATCAGCCTAGCACCGTCTCTCAAAACTTTAATGCTGCCATCTATGTGCTATTTTAGAAGACTTTTTGGGAATATACTGTAAAAGATAAATTTAGTTTTAGATGAATTTAAATTTAGTTTTATTATTTTTTTAAAAAATACTAGCATTTATCCGGTTAATTTTTTGAAATTTTGTTTTCTATTTAAATAAATAAGCTCTTTTTTTTCTTCAAGTTTTTATGGATATATAAGATATCATCATGACTGCATTAGTATAACTGAAAATTATTTTTTCACATGGTCTTAAATTTAAACCTTATCTGCTTTGATGCTATGCATGCAAATAAATCAAAATTGCTCTTAAATTAAAATTGATGATTTTTATTTAGTTTATGATAGTATATATTCTTTACATTTAAATGGCATTTGATAAAAAATACAAATTTCGTTTACAATGTAAGCAAATTTCGAATGGATATAATCTAAGCTTTAAAAACTGGTAGATTTAATTTAAAATTTTACAAAAGAAACAATAATAATAATTTTGGTTTTCATAACTTACGGATTGAATTTTTAAAGTTCCAAGCTGAAGTTTTTAAAAATAGATTTTGATTTAAATCAATGCCTCCTACTATAGAAAATAGCAGCATTTTCTATAAGAAACTAAGATTTTTTTAAAGTTGTTTTGTGTATATTAATTGCTTATAGATGGCACCAAATCTAAATTTAATAAAAATAAAACTCAAAGCTTCATAATCGGTGCCTAAAAGCATCGAACTAAGAATCTATCATATACCCACGACTAAAATCGCTGCCGAATCATAATAAAGAATCATAATAAAGAATGTATTTTAAAATTTTAAAAACTTCAATATTTAATTTAAATGTTTTGTGAAATCTTCAGAAATTGAGTTTTATTTTGCCAATTATCATTATTATTGTAATAAATACTGTTCTTTGTTTTGAAATTAAAATTTGTTCAAAAACTAAATATCAAGTAAAAATAATAATAATAATAATAATTTGCATTTGTAGAAATTTATTGCTATTTTTAAAATGTGCTTTTTTACAATACAAACTCTTCAAAAATAAAATCTGCATTCTGTTTGTTTGTATGAAGTATTAAAAAGATGAAATGCAAGTGAAAATTCCGTCATTTTTGACGGGGTTATATACTAGTAATACATAAAAAGTATAATTTTAAAAACATCTTTTTTATTAAAATTACAATATGTACAATCAATAATGTATTAAAATTATTTATTTAAATGTAAATGTGTCAGAAAATATTTAATTTGAAGTGAACATTATATACAATGGGAAGCATTACATTAAAATTATCACTTATATAAAATATAATTAACTTTTACACAAAATCATATAAAAATTCGTTAAAAAATATTATAATTAGGCATGATATATTGTATTTCTGACTATAAATATAAAATTAAGCAGGAGAATTAATGTAAAGAACAATACATATTTTCTAAATATAAATGTACAGAGACATACATAAAATGTTAATAATAATAATAATAATAATAATAATAATAATAATAATAATAAACACATATATTCATTAAAACTTACTAGTTTTAACTTTTACTTTGTGACGATTTACTAAAAAATTACTTTAAGGAAGTACTGTATCTCTAATTAAAATAACTGTTGTAATCTGATGAACAAATTTATCACGGCACTCGACATTAGCTTCTACGTGTGGAAGGATACATTTAAGTTATACACAATTCACTTGAAGGGATCATTTCAGGATAAGAAGACACTTTAATGATACTCTCCGATGTTCTTTTCACATTTGGAGAACATTATGCATAGGCGAGTCCTATATATTCTACATTGCATCCTTTACCCGTGATAAAGGTTTCTAAATTGAAGTTTAGCATTGTGGGATGTTATTCGGTACTTAAAATATAGAACAGAGATGTTACAGTCACATTTTATTGTAGACGACACAACACATAACACATTATATACAAATCGCAAGACGAGCGCAACTCAATCAATTGAATATTCATAAAAATTACTTAGCACAAAGAACATCTCTAAGAGAGATGTAAAGCGAACACACATCCCAATCTTACATCTTAACTGCAAACTCAATTACTTCACTTCATTTCATGTCTTTTTAGAAAGGAAGGCAAAATATCTCCGGATATTTTGCCGAAGGTGGCAATAGCGCCACCTATAGATACTATAATTTAGGGAAGGCAGTCACCCTGTTACAGCATTTCATTACGTCTTATTGAAGACCTTCGTATATTTGTGGTTTGGTAATCCTCCATGTTTACAGTAAATCATATAAATAATTGTAAATAAAATTAGAAAAATGTATTATAATTAGGCATGAATTATTCTATTTCTGACAAGAATAATTAATATATTAATTAATAATAGAAAGTTAAGAGGAAGAATTAATGTAATGAACAAAAATTATTTACTAAATATAAATGCACAGAGACATATATAAAATAATAATAATAACAATCTTATTTCAGAGTCCCCTAACACGCACTTATTTGCTTCAAAATTGGTTATTTGTTTTAACTTGTGACAATTCACTAAAATTTTACGTTAGGGATGCACTGTATCTCTAAGTAAAATAACTCTTTTAATCTCAGGAATAAATTTATCACAGCACTCGACACTGGCTTGGGGAAGGGTTAATTTAAGTTAGATTCAATTCAATTAAAGTGATTATTTTAGGATTAGAAGGCACTTTAATGAAACTCTCCGATGTCCTATTCACATAAAGAGAGCACTGTGGATAGGGGAATCCTATATATTCCATGTTGCATCCTTTATGCGCGATTTTGATTTCTAAATTTAATTTTAGCATTTCTTACGTTTTTCAAAAAATTATGAAGGCCTTCTTATAGTTGTGGTTTGTTAATCATTAAATTGTTAGGTACATCAAAATACTATACCAAAATACATAGAACATTTATTAACAATATTCATCATTAGTGAAATATCTATAAAGAAATATAAATTTATTTTAAAAAATGTCGCAAGTCAAGTCTTCAAAAAAAAAAAAAAAAAAAAAAAAAAAGATTATAAAATGGATGAACAAAACTAACTAAAATAAGTATTTTATATTACTATGTTAATAAGTATATTAGGTATAAGTAGGGGGAACTGGGGTACATTGATACATGGGGCACATTGATACACCCCCTCTACCGCTCACAGGGTCATTACAGGAAGTTTCAAAACAGCGCCAAAAGGTGATGCTAGTGTATTCAACTACATACAGAAAATCTTGGAATGATTCAGCAGTTTGATGAAATGGGACGGGTGATTTATTGTTTTTGTTGTTCAAAAGTAAATTTGAGTTGTACAATTGAAATGCTATTATACAACTGTTCCAGTATTTTCAACCAAAATAAATACTCTCCCTGGTAAGTACAGCTACTCTTTATCATTTCCTCATTATTTATTGTTAGATATATTGTGAAGTGTTGGATTTGAGACTCATTTTATTCAAAATTGCTGTATGGGGCACATTGATACAGTTTATGACGGGGCACATTGATACAGCCTAAATCCTTTAATAGTTCATATTTTCATTATCTTTTATTATTTTTTTTTTACCATACACTCCTTAATCCAACCTTTTTTCACGAAAAATTTCTAATATTAGTTTTTATTGAAGTGAAATAGCTCTAATTTCTTTATATTAGAACATTTTATAGTATTTCTGAAAACAGAAGACGTAGGAACTTACCCAGCATCTAGTGCTAGTAGAACTAATAAAAGAAAAGGACGGCATTCTGGCAAATCTCGAGTTTATATCGATTCTCCAGAGAAAAAAGTATTTTCGACATGAGAAATGTTAAGTAAGAGAAACAAACTGCAGAACAGAAAATGATACTTATATTATAAACAGAATTTTTAATATAATTATCCTTTATTTTCTGTTTATGAACCTATTTATAAACAGAAAAACTGGTAATTTTTTCATCTTTCATAAGAAAGAAGATAATGCTGGGGTTGAAGTGCTAGATATGACAAAGTTACCACAGCCAACAATCAGACAAGAAACAGCCAGAACAACAGGTCATAATATATTTAATTTTGATTTCACCCACAATTTATTTTTAATATTGCTTAAAAATAAATTGTGGGTGATTTGAATTTTTATAAATAAATATAAAATGGTTTTCTAACTCATTTTTTATGAAAAATATGCATTGGTATTATTTTGTCGTCATTTTTCTTAAACGTATCAATCTGCCCCGGGGATGGGGCACATTGATACAAATGACTTTTTTTGATTTTTTTAAAATTACATGCAAAAATACTATATAAAACAATGATTGTACATTTTTATAACATACTACACAAGTTTTGCTGTCACCTCATGGAAAAAAAACTTGAATTTTCTCCTTTCTTGACACCAAAAAAAATCTTAGAAAAAAACTGTATCAATGTACCCCAGTTCCCCCTATATTATGTTCGTACGCAACAATTTGTAAACAAATTTACATAAAAAATTATGCTCTATAGAAATTCAATCGGGTCGGTCAAGGCTCGAACGAAGATTTCAACTTCTTTTCAGAATGCGACGGTATTGGGTTAACATTTAGCATTCATATCTGGCTGAACCAATATAGCGAGAATTCTAATGACTAACAAAATAATTTTCTAATTACATTATGTGTTATAAATTTATTTTATTTTATCATCATTACTTATTATATTATTCTTAAAAATTTTTTATTATTATAGTCTGCTTTAAAGAAAAGATATTACAAAAATTTGCGTACACTCTTAAACATTTGCTGCATCATCACTCCAACACTTTTATAGTACATCTCTATTTTGTCCAATGAAAATGCTCCATAAAAAAGTGAAGTAATCGCATTCTATAAAAGCGGTGGTCTGATGGTGCAGCAATTTTTTAAAATTTTTGACAGTGTAAAAATACATAAGAAATGCATACTTTTTTAAAAAACTTCTTTTTGTATTAAAATTTCAATGTGTACAATGTATTATGTACTAAAATTTTTCATTTAAGTATAAATGTTTTAGAATATATCTAATTTGAAGTGAACATTATATAAAAGAGAAAGCATTACATTAAAATTATCACTAATAAAAAATATAACTCACTTTTACACGATATCATATAAATAATGGTAAAGCAATTTTTAAAATATATTATAATTACAAGGATGCAAGCGCTACGCCCCAAATGGCGGATTTTAACCACTAAATTTAAAAATATTTTTACCCATATTAAATCTTATAAAACCTTTCATGATGTAAGTCAATAAATACTCTAAAATTTTAGTGGTGCCATTCGATCATTTCTGGCACAGCGTTTGCATACCTCTAATTGCATACCTCTAATATAAAGTTAAGAGGAAAATTCAATGTAATGAACAAAACATATTTACAAAATTAAATGCACAGGGAAATGTATATAATATAATAATAATAATTATAATAATAATCAGTACAACTACAATGTCTTTTCAGAGTCTCTTAACAAACAGACATTTGCATTAAAACTGATTGTCCGTTTTAACATTTAACTTGTGACAATTCTTCAGAAATTTACTTTAGGGAAGTACTATACCTTTAATTAAAATAACTCTTGTAATTTGATGAAGAAATTTATCACAGCACTCGACATTAGCTTCCACGTGTGGAAGGATAGATTTAGTTAAAGAGATTATTTTAAAATTAGAAGACACTTTAACGATATTCTCCGATGTCCTTTACACATTTGGAGAACATTGTGGATAGATGAGTCCTATATATTCCATGTTGCTACCTTTTACCGCGATAATTTTTTCTAAATTTAAGTTTAGCATTTCATTCGTCTTCAAAAAGTTATTGAACATCTTCTTACATTTGTGGTGCATTTATCAATGAATATTTAGATACTTAAATATTAATTTTAACACATTCGCTGCCGATCACACGCCAGCGCGTGATGTGGGGTGATTTCCAATAGCCAGTCACGCGCTGGCAGGGGAAAATCTTACACTAATTCTTTGTTATAAAAAAGTAAATTGGCTTCTGGTCAAAACCCACTTCTACAGTGCGGCATTAACTATCATCACATCTTCACGTAAGCGTCAGCGAACGTGTTAATGACCTAATTAAAGATGCTTTACTCATATTAAGTATAATGAATTATGTAATATGTATTGTAATTTAATAAAGAATAAAACAAGATTTTTCTGTCCGACTGAATTAATCGTTTTAATACCAAATATAAATTGTTCAATGTTAGGTATGAGCGCAATAGCGCTCTTTAAGGATAGATGAGTCCTACATTTTCTATGTTACATCCCTTTACCGCTCTAGATATCTAAATTTAATTTCAATACCTCATTACATATTCCAAAAGTTATTGAGGCCTTTCTTACATTTGTGGTTTGTTAATCTAGATGCGTGAAGCTTAAAGATTTATGATATAGAGAAAGATGCTTCACATATATCCAGTATTATAAATTATATAATATTTACTGTAATTTATTATCCAATAAAACAAGTTTCGATTAGCCACCACGGCATAACCGTTTCAATGCCAAATATGAATCATTCGATGTTAGATATGAGCGAATGGCGCTCTTTGGCGCTTTACTAGTTCATTCAAATTGCTTGATTGCAAATACCTTTTTTTTATTTTTAAAAAATAATTGGTTGCATTTTAGTGTTTTTAAATATGTCATTTAAATAAAGGGAATATTTCTACATCAAAAAATGTTGGCAATCAGGAAATCAGAAATTTAACCATTGCATATACATCTCAAAGCCTCCCTTTATGAGATTTCTTTTAATTATTGTCACTAGATAATTTTGAAGCAATTCATAAAGAAAAGTTTTCGTGTTATTATAATATGATATAATATGTTATTATAATCTTTTCGTTCTAAAATTTAAAATTTATCTATATTTTAACACTATTCACATTTCAAGCAAGTTTTTTTTCTATTTTAAAGTATAATTACTTTCACTTTTAATAATAATCATAGCTATTCAAATAGATTTAATTAAATATAAATATTATTTCATTGTCTGAAATTTAACGAATGTAGTAATTTTGTGCACTATTCAACTCATATTCATATGATAATAGATTATAAAGTGTTTTGAAGACGTTTGAAAAATATCATATTACAACAGTTTACCAAAAAGTACTTCTTTATAGGGGGGGGGGGGGATGTGTGTATCACATGTGATGCTTTCAGGAAAACAAATTCTATTTTAAATTTAAAGATTGAAATACGTGTAGAAAAATAAAAGAATTGCCAACGGCGCTATGATATATTAGTCAACTTTTATTATTCTCGTTATTATAAAATTTCAAAACCTAAATGCAGTCATAATAAGAAAGGATTATTCTTATACTATCATTTGTATCTGTAGAAATTGACTATGTAATTGTTAAGACAAAATAATACTCGATCAAATTACATGTGCTATTACTAGTACACCAGATCCAGCAGGTTTAAAAAAATTATTGATTTATTTATTTATTTTTCGGTTGTAAACAATCAACAATGACAATGTATTTATTTAATTTTTCACATGGAATTTAAATTTCACAACAATATTTCTATTAATTATATTTAATTCTTAATAGATTAATTTAAAGTCATTCTGGGCGCTTTATTTTGAATGTCCCCGCATTGGGAGCATTTACGGTTTATTGGTAACAATTGGAATAGTTTTGTGTAGATGTGAGTTGTAATGAAGAATGAAATTCGGACTCTGAAATCAAAGAATACTTTAATTTATTATTAAGAGAAATTACGAAAGCGATTTTTTTCCGAAAATACTGTTGTTAATTACAAGAATTAGTAACTCTATTTAGCGAATCCTTATATATATTATAAATGTGAAAGTGTGTCCGAAAATTGGAATGAACTTGGCTTCAAAACGGATGGATTAATGTCTTTGAATTTTTGTATATAGATAGATTATTGGTCTGAAATGAACATAGGCTAATTTTTATTTATTTTATTCAAATATTTTTCTTAATAATTCAACATTTCACTATTTTTCATACAGAATAAATTGAAAATTTTTCCATAATATTTAATCATCTTTCTTTTTTCGTTGCCAAAAAATAAAAAAAAACGGAATAATTATTTCCCTTCTGTAATAAATTTTCAACTGAAAGATTTTCACGTGATAAAAGAAAAAGAAATAATAAATGGACCCTATTCTGTTTTTCGGTTCGAGGTTAAAAACCGCGATTTTACCAATTGTGACGTCAGAGGAATACTGTTTTTCTTCTTATATCACGCAGACGATTATATAAAATTTCTTTTACACTTAGAAGACTTCACAAGAATATAACTTCACACTTTAAAAGAATATGAATATTTTAGTAGTTTTTCCAGATATTAATCCGTAATAAAAATGAACCTTTTTCTTTCTTTCGGTTCGAGGCTATAAAATTCAACTTTTTACCAATTGTGACGTCACAGGAATACTTTCCATTAATTTTAAAAACATAAATGTAACGTCATATCTGAAACAAAGTTTTTAAATTTTCAAAAATTCTGGTTTTTTTAATCGTTTTACGGAAACTACCCCTTTTTTGACACTTTCTAACATGGTCTAAAAGTGTTTACGACTTCAGTCTGTCTGTACACCGGATGCCGAGTGCCTGGGGTCTGCCGTCTGTTTGTCCGTGTTTCAACTTGAGTAAATATAGTGGGATTCATACGAAAATAACATACGTTATTGAGATTTGCTATAGCATGTGCGGCATTGAAAATGAACCAGGTAGCAATTATAGCTGAATCACAGGAGCACTCAAAAGGAGACTTTACATTATGATATACGGCGAAAAAATCATTTGTGGTGTATTTTGATAATGTTACATAATTTTAAATGTAATGAAATTTACATGCATTTTTAAGGTTCACAAGAGCATGGTTACTATCGAATATGTTAAGTATAGTACTTATAGTGTGCGTACAGTGAGCTCAAAAGTATTTCAATATATCATACTCTGTGAAGAAAAACCATTTGCAGCATATTTTAATAATGTTATTTTATTAAGGTTATTTTAATAATATTGAAATTGATATCAGCTTCTGAAGTGCACTTAAACAGGATTTCTGTAGAAAATGGGGTGAAAAGGTTTAACATTCTTTTTCAAAATAACAGAAAAATGTTCGGTAATATAATAGTCTACGGGGAAAAATATTCCCAACGTTTTTTAATTGCGTTGCACTATTTCAAACATAATGAAATTAATATACTGAGATAATCAATACAATGATAAATACTGCAATTTACTAATATGCTTGCAGTAAAGTATGATTAGCATCACATTTGTTGTTCATTTACAGAGACACATAAAAGATTTTGGACCTGTGTCCAGATCTCAGATATTGTTTCCAAAGTATGGTCTATTAGAAAAGATTGCTGAAGAGCTTTTTCAATTATAGTATGTATTTTAAGGAAAACTAATGCATCCTGAAGTTCAGCTACATTTGGTATAATAAGAGATGTTTGTAGAATTTAAATAAATCATGTATCGGACTATACAATAAACTGGATATATGGTCACCTGTGCAATAGCGAGTCCCGGAAATATGAATTCAATAATTTGAATCGGGTTGTTTGCTTGAATAATTTAAGCTAAATATGCGGTCGTATAAATATTTGCACGTAATATACAGGACTGCACAAAAGAATTCAAGTACGTTTCTCTCTATTATTAGAAATTGCTAAAGGTGAATTTTAATCTTCGTTATACTTTTTCTAACTAAGCAAAATTTTAACATTGTATTTAGAATATTTACAAGCACATAGATCACATACACAGATGCAGAAACGAATGGGCCGGCGAAGTTATGTATTATGAAAATGTTGTATATTTTTTTTATTACCTAGGTTTAACACATGATTTTTCTTTCTTTGATATGGAATTCTGAAATGCACTACAACATGATTTCTGTACCATTGGGGTGCGTTACAGGTGTTCTACAGTATAAATGGTTGCAATTTCATTTTCGCGATCGTTAATATTATCTAACACATTTTCCATTTATTTGACTGAGTTCTTTAAGTCTCCTATAAAAAAAAAGAAAACTACTGCATAGCCTGGTATAAGATATGTGTTGTATATATTTTAAAATATTGTTAATGAAACGTTTTGTTTAATTAAAGTGTTTATTATTTTTTTTTTATGCTACGTGAACGACGTCACGGGTAACAGCTAGTATTTATATTATATTTTATTAGAAGCAATTCAAGAACGGCATTTGAATGTCTATACTGTTTGGAAAATTGCAGGATGTCAGTTAACGAGTTTAGATTTTCTAATATTTACAAATAATACCCCAAAAACTTAACATTTAAGTGAATATTTCTCGTGCATCTTTGAAATGATTAAAATTTTGAGAAAGCACGAATTTCTATTAATACGGATTATTTAAAAAAAGAGAGAGAATTTTTTGATTGCGCATTCAGTAAATTAGTAGTAAACTCTTACAAAATAAATTTTAATTCCTTGTAAAAAAAGTAACATAATTAAATGATGAAATATGTAGCAATTCTTGACAGCCCAAGAGGCAGGTGGAGTATAGTACAAGAAACTTATCCTGTAAAAGTTATTTAATGCACACATATAGTTTTTTATTTATTTATTTTTTATTCAAAGTGATTATTTAAAATAATGAATACAGTATTTCTATGGCTACTATAAACAGTTTTAATTAAAAAAATACATTAAAGACAATTTACTCTTAAATTTGTTTCGAGTACGTTCAAGGTAAAACAGTTATTTTAAATTAAGATAACATACTTGACATTTAAACATTAAATTCTAATTTGGATAACATACTGTCTTCATATCACATATTTTTAATGATATTTTTCACAGCTACGTAATGTAGTAATTTTTGGGCAACAATTTTCGTTTTTTTTTTCTTTTCTTTTTCTTTTTTCTCAGTAAAGTAAATACTGAATGTCATTTCAAGTTTACATTATTTGCATTAAAAATGGTACTAATCAGATTAACATTTCTAAATATCTGCTTAAAAGTACGTATGGAGTTACTTGACTTTCATTTATTTAGTAATAAATAAAGAAATGTTCAATCATGTATTATGATCAATATATTCATTTAACTCTCTATTTATTTATTAATTTATATTTAAAAAACATTTAAGTAACTATAATTAGCAGTAATTAAATGTAACATAAAATAAAATGAACATAAAGATTTGCAATAATAATAATAATAATAATAATAATAATGACAATAAATTAATAAATATGAATTTTTTTTTTTTTTTTTTTTTTGGTGGAAATATTTGAAAATAACAAATGTTTTTTCTTTTAAAGGTCAAACTTAGAAATCAAGAATTATTTATTAAAGAATTTTCACGTAAAATACTCAAGAACAATGTAGATTGAAATAATATATTATTTATTTATTTATTTCACTTTATGGAGATTCAGCGAATGATTTTTTTGTATCAAAGCACAATCCTTTTATTAAATAATATAATTATTTGCTCCGTTAACATATAGAACTAAATAACGGTTTGTTGTTATTGTAATATTTGTTCCACTTTATTGAATTTGAATGTAAGATACCTTTTACAAGTGTAATACGCTATAGTTCAACGATCTGAATTCGTAATTAAACAGTCGTATTTAAATGTAAATTATTAATTCTAAATATTTAAAGGTTGGTTATTTAAGTTTTCCATTTTCGAAGGTATCTAATTTTTAATTTCTAAACAGTTAATGATAGTATGCTTCTAATATAGATTGATATATATAGTTCCAATTACGCATTTCTTTATGAGGCATATAACTATTTTTAAAGTCGTTTTGATTAAATAGAATTCTTTAGAAGTAAAATTAAATTTATATACGGTCCTCCAATGTTTTAAACGGAATTTAGTAAACATTTCTTACTACATAAACAAATAGAATAATAAAGGTCCATTCGTTTTTAACAGAGTTGAAAAACATATAAAGAGTCGTTGGAATAAAACATGTCGTTTTCTTATAAATTGTTATAACTTTTTGCCCTTCATTACGCAATTATTTTACCATTAAATAGTTCATTATCATGAATTACGTTAACACATTGGAGAAGTAGGTAGAAAAATAATAATAACTAACAATTTTATTTATTCGAAAAGCAAATATAAAACAAATAAATTTCATGTTCTATTTATTTAATTGTACCCGGAAAATATCCAAACATAAAATGTAAAAAAAAAAAAAAAAAAAAAAAAAAAAAAAAAATCAGTTGTTGAAAGAATGGCTGCTGATGCAAACATAAACCTGTTTTTTTTTTTTTTTTATTTTGCGAGTAAAGTTTAAAGTTTTTGTATTTTTAGACTTTCTTATTTCTTTTGAGATAGAAAGAGAGTAATTTTGTTTACTGGTAATAGTCTCAATATTTGAGAAAAAATCTCATTTTCTATAAAGCTATGGAATATAAATATAACTAAAATAAAAAACTTTAAAAAATTATCCGCAAATTAGTGTAGATATAACATGAAAATTTGCTTTACAGATTAAGAATTTAAAAAAAACTAAAATTCTTAACTGAAATGACAAATTAACTAGACATTTATCCCTGTCAGCTATCAAGAATATTGTTAAATCATTTTATAATCTAACATTTATTCAGGAAATATTTTTATTGGAAGAAAAATAATCCGTAATGCTGTTCAATTTTTACTGTGTATAAAAGCCGCTGCTTCAAAACTTCAAATTAGTTTAACTGCAAAATAACTTTTAACTTTACCTATAACTATTAACAGTGCCTATGTATCTAAGTAGTATATAGTACCTACTATGGGACACTTTTTATATTCCACTAAACGCAAATATTTAAGGATTTTTGTAAGATTTGCATCAAAAAGTTTGTCTGTCTAAATATCGAATATTGTACCTATAATTGTAAGATTTTCATCGAAAAGTTTGACTGTCTAAATATCGAAGAAATGATGAATATAAAATAATACCATAATTTGTATATTCCCATCTATCCTGTCGTTTTGAATTGACCTTCGTCAGTGATTGTGAGCATTGAATAGAGAAAGAAAACGGAAACTTGAAAGATACTTGCAAACAATAATAGCATTCGGAGATTTTAAATTTATCATAAGTATTTTAATACTCTTAAAGAATGTTTGAAAAAGGAAGGCTATTTAAGAAATGGTTAGAGTAATTGAAAAATTTATAAACACTGTTATTTTTCGTCTTTATTCAAAAGTTGTCTCAATTCATTAATAAATCGTATTAAAATATTTTTTAATTCGAAAACTTAAACAAAAATTATTTATTTTTCTTCTCGGAACGGATCCATGTAATCACTTTTAAAAAATATCAATATGCTAGTGTTGTTCCGTCATGACACTTTTATCTCTGTTTATTTTCTATTTTTATTCGAACGTCCAGCGTTACGTCATCAGTGCAACGTCATTGCCTCTGGAACGGACGCTGGGGATGGACGTACGGTATGATTTCAAAAAAATTTTGGAACTCATTTCCGCTCTGTATATCGCGCGTCTCTTATCAATCGGTCTCTTTTCAGAGCTCAAAGCGAGTTCTATAAACGCGTCCTTGAATATTTCGTTTGTGTTGGTTTTATCGCATTTTCTCTGACAGAAGCATTAAAAAAATAGCAGGCAATTAAGAAATAAACAGCCTTCCTCTAGTATAATTTTGGTAGGAAAAAGGGAAGCAGAGAGCTGCATTGTATAATAAATTATCAGCATTATAACCAATCCTAAAATCTTTAGTTGCATTAAAAGCTATAAAATAATGTACGTTATTAGCTCCAGGAATATAAATATCAAACCATTCTTTTGTTTCTTGTATTATAATCCAATTGTCATCACATTTACTTTCTATCCAAAAATAAACACCTAGTTGAGAAAATTTAGACGCTTGATCCATTTTGTATATTTTTGTGGTCAAAGTTAATTTTATTGTATCATTGAAACTATTAAATATAGTATAATTTTTAGAGTTATCGATGCTATGATTTGTAATAACAGGGTCAAATTGGAAATAATGAAAGGTAGGTGAAAGGCAGTTATACAGCAAAGTATTTATCACAAAGTGTTGTAACATTTATTTAGAAATAAATTTTCGATAGATGATATTAAATAAAAATCAATTCCAAGCTAATATTTAGCGATTATTTGAATAAAGTTTAGACAGATTAAATAAATAAAGTATCATCTAAGATAATATTCATATCAATTGCATTATATTGCTATCTGAAATAAAAGTTAAATGATTTTTATCATATTTTTTTTAAATTTTTTAATAGAAAACCAATTTTCTCTTTTTTATTTACAATTATAAATACTATTCTGTTAGTCGATATTTTCATAGTTCGATGAAATAAAATAAAAAATAGTTTGTGTGGAAATGAACACGTCTAGGACATAAAAGAAATTTGTACTTAAAAACAGATATATTCAGTAAATACTATTCTGTTAGTTTCAGAGTTCGATAAATAGTCCATCCGATTATTGTAAGATTTTAAACAAATTGCAGGATTAAGCTTTTTCTAATTTATAATCATAATAGCCGTCATTATTTTTTCCTTTAAAATGAAAGATATAACCACCTTTATTTAGTTTTGTTATTGCTGTTTCAGAAATTTTTCCATGACTCTTTTTAAGAAAATAATCTTTATCTACATCATTAACTTCTAATCTCGCAATAGTCATATTTCGAAATTTTGTTTGAATTTTCTTTAACGAAATCAGTTTGTATTACCCTGTCTCTAAATCTTTTAACTTATGAGTTACAGAAAACGATCTGAGACTGTTGAATTCTTCCATTTATTTAGAAAGAAATTTTGAAAGACAATTCTTATAGTACAGACATCTGTACATAGAACAACCCGGTCCTAGGATTTTTACGCATCTCGGTACTTCTAATATTTTTATAGGAATTCCCCATTCTTCAAAGGTACTTTTCGGAAAAACGCCTCCTTTAAAAGCAAATGTGCCGCCGTATATCTGATGCAATTGTATAAGTTAATCTTTTACATTGTCACTACTAATCCATAAGCCTGTATTATCTGAATATCTTTTAAATCTTAAACCATGGACATCGTTAGTACATCTACGAACTATTCCATTGTCTTGATCACTTAATTGATAGTTAGGTGTAAATACAGAAATAGTTTCGCCTATTCCTTCTTTTAAATGAACCCAGCTTATTTCTCTCGCTATAGACTTTTTATAAATTAAAATTAATCGGCTTAAAATCCGAAAGGTACAGTATAAAAGTTATCTAAAATTCTTCTTTTATCTTATCCAAACATATATCTTTTATTCATTTTATTCACTTTAATATTTTTATCTTTTTGTATCTGAAATTGATTTATTTCTACATCTATATGGTCAGTTTCCCCTGTTATTATTTTCATTCTCTCGTCAAAATTCAGCTTAGTTTCGCTCTCATAACTCATTTTAAATCCTTTTACTTTTCCTTTTACAGAACCGTCTTTCAGAATATAACCATAATCTTTACTTGCTCCAGATATCCACGATTTCATATATTTATCTTGTCCTAATTCATCTGTCCATTCGCCTAACATACAACCCGTTTTTACTCCATTAGCAAAAAATGGCATAGGATTTTTTATGGAAACACATGGTTTTATATGGAAAATCATAAAAAAGTGATGTCATTATATGTAAACATATTGTATTCATATGGCAAACATTCATCGCTCTATGGTATTGCAGAGCAATGGCTATGGTAAAGTTATAGGATAATGATATATACCATACATTTTATGGTATCCAGAGAAATGTGTATGGTAAAGTTATAGAATAATGATATACACCATACATGATATGGTATTCCATAACCAGGTGTATGGTAAAACTATAGGGAAATGAAATTTACCATACATTCAATGGTGTTCTATAGCGTGATGTATAGTAAAATAATACATAATTGTTTGCACCATAAATTGTATAGTATTTCAAAGCATGGTGTATTGTAAAATCTTAATGCCTTTTGAAAGTTTATAGTATATTAGATTTTGTGTAACTATAATGTAAAATTATTCGGTTGTGGTCATCTCAAAACATTCTACTATCTTTATGTATGTCTTATGCAATTTTAAAAGATAGAATCATAGCAATGCCACTGGTTAGATAGTTTAAACCAAAATCTATTTAGGAACAACTTATGCTAACTTATAACTAGTGTAATGAAAATCCCTTGATCTCAAATCAATATAACATAAAATAATATATTATTTTATTCTTATATAATTCATATATATGAGTGTGTAAATGCGTTAAAAATAAAAAAAAAAAAATCTTGAGAAAAATAAATTATTCAATAAAAATATATAATTGACATATTTCCTATAAAATTCTAACGGCGATTATAGGAGTCAGGGACACACATAAAAAATACTGCATTAAAAATTTATCTGAATTTTTTATGCTTATAATGACATTTAAAAAAAAAATCATATTTAGAAAAGGAAATATAAAAAGGAAATATTATGTGTGTTTTTTTTTTTCGTTCTCAGCATCTAGTTTTTAAGCATTGATTGTCACGAATAAGACTTCTTGTATGCGTTTTTCTTTATGATGGGTTTTCACAATTTCTCACATTTAAATTGTTATAACTGAAGAACCGTTAAACATAAATGCTTTAAAATTAGAAAATGCCTTTTTTAATTGCTTTACATTAATTTTGATTCAGCAAATTTGAAAAAAATATTTATTTTTGAAAGTATTATTTTTTTTTCAAACTTTTACTTTAAATAAATTTTTTTATTAATATCTTTAAAAAGGCTGAATCAAAATTAAAATGTAGATGTTTCTGTTTATTTAATTGCTAAAAAACTAAAATTCTACAATTATTGCATTGAGTTACAATAATTTTTAATTTCCCTGCATTTTTTTAATAAATTTTAAATTAAAAAAAAATATAGAGAGAAGTTTTATCATGTGATTTTGTTTTAAAATGGTATGTTTAATATCACAAAAAATTGCGAAATTTTAATTCAATAAAAGATTTTTTAATGTGTCCCGGACCCCCCTCAAAATAAACAAATTGTCAAAAATAGCCTATAATTATTTAAAGAAACGAAGTGTCTATTTTTACGGCAGCCGTAAGAATATTAATTTTACGGCAGTCTATTGCACATGCGCAGTCGAGGACTGCCGTAAACGATTGCCGGAGATTCTTGATGAGAATGAATCGGGGAAAATGAGCGACTCATACTCATATGTGACAATGAGCGGCAACGTGGTGGCTTATTATCGCTGAATACGTAATTTTGATGACTGTTTTGATTAAACAAAACAAAAAAAATTTGAGAAGGAATAATTCACCAACTTTAATTCCACTTTTTCAGATTTTAAGAAGAACTACAGCTTTACAAAGAGACTAAATTTATTATATTTTACATCTCTGATTCGCGCACTTTGCAGTCACGTGTGGCATTTACAAAATAAGAAAATAATATAAAAAATGCATGGATTATCGTAAGTATATTTTATTTAATAAATAGTTTGTGAACACATGCATATTGTTATTCATATTTCTATAGACCGACAACTTCGTCTTCCACGCGAAAAAAAAAATAATAATAAGTATACCTTATTCTAATTCACCTTTAGTAGTAAAAAAATTATAATAAGCAGATAAAAAATAATAAGCTATATAATAATAATACAGTATTGTAGACATAAAATAAAGGCTTATTCTAAAGTCATGAATGCCGTGCCTAAATAAGGTGCTATAGCTTTATTTGAGAAATAGGGAGTATACAATGCTTCTTTAGAAAAAAAAAATACATTAAGTATATGCTGTATACCCACATTACACTCCTTATTAAAAATGAATAAGATAAAATTAGTGTTGGTTAACCTTAAACATTATTTGAGGGAGGAATGTTTATTGAAATATGCAAAATAATCTATATATGCACATGTTCACAAACTGTTTATAAAATAAAATGTATTAGCTGTAACTCATGCATTTCATTATATTTTTTTCTCATTTTGAGAATACACTTAAATTTTATATTTAATTGCCTTCAAATATTTTCCTTTTAGTTTAAGATATTGCTCACAACTGGATTCCAATGTGTGAATCAGAAACAAAATGATTGATTAGTCTCTTTGAATGTTTGTTCTTTTATTTATTTCAAAGTCAATATGTAGAAAATAAAAATTGTATAGCTCATCACCATATTATCAATAGAGATGACATCAGACTTTCAACTTTGACCAATTTTACAAATGGAGGTTTGGTCTAGTAAAAACATAAACAAAATCTAGACCACATACCACATTGCACCTGTTCCAAAATCTTGTTACTCCATAGATTGTCTTTTTTTCAAACTCTAGGACATTGTTAATAAAACAAAAAATAATGTTAATGTTCATAAAACTAAAAACAATGCCCAGTTAAACTGGTCGCATTGAGCTCTCAGGCTACGCATACTAATTGTTTATTAAAACCTTATATTTTCAAGGAATAACACCATTCGAAAAATAAACGGAACAGATGTAGCATTCGCCCGGAATCCGCCATCTTGTTTTTTTTTCTTGGCGCGAAAAACCCGTTTTCGCCAAGTAGAAATTGTCGCCAAATGGTCATTTATAAGCACTTTAGGCTTAAAGAACTTTGAAAAATTTGCGATTAAACATTTAAAGAAAAGCGGAAAAGAAAAATTATATTTTAACAGAAATCAGCACTTAAACGTTTTCCTAAGAAGGGGAAGGGGGGGGGGTTGAATAAACAAACGGTAAATACATAAATTTCAAAGTAGTACAGTAAACCAAATATTCACTGTTAAATGCATTCAGAAAAGAAAAAATAAAGATAAAGAAATGCGATTAAACATTTAAAGAAAATCGGAAAAGAAAAATTATATTTTAACAAAAATAAGCACTTCAAACGGTTTTCTAAAAAAAGGGGAGGGGAATAAACGGTAAATACATAAATTTCAAAGCTGTACAGTAAACCAAATATTCATTATTAAATGCATTCAGAAAAGAAAAAATAAAGATAAAAAATTGCGATTAAACATTTAAAGAAAATCGGAAAAGAAAAATTACATTTTAACAAAAATTAGCACTTCAAACGTTTTTCTAAAAAAGGGGGAGGGGAATAAACAAACGGTAAATACATAAATTTCAAAGCAGTACAGTAAACCAAATATTCATTATTAAATGCATACAAAAGAAAAAAAAATTATTGCAAAATGAAAAAAAAAAATCGGGTCTTAATTACAATAACTCATAATAACAATATTAATTTGAAAAAAGGGGGATGGGAGATTCGTAATGAATGACTAAAGAAAATCAAATATTCATTGTTCGTAACACATAAGCATTCATTAAAAACACATTTAGAAAAAGAAAATTAAATTATTTGGCAATCAAAATAAATTTCACACCAACACAATAGAAAGCATCTAATAATAATCGATTTTCTATTTGATAATCCTTCCACTGAATTTCCTTTATAATTTCCAAAAATTTTTTAAAAACATGAATTTTTTTGTCTGCACACGCTCTATCAAAAAGGAACAGATTGAAACAATGATTGAAAAAGAAAACAAGTTGAAACAATACAACCTGGCGACCACGTGTAGTAGATAAAATCAGCAGCGAGATCATAGCGTCCGATCCAGCATAGCTTCAAGAAAGAAGTGACGACGTCAGCAAAATCTGGCGATGGCGTCAAAAAAACTAGGGTTGCCAGAAACTAAAATAGGAACTCCAACGGGAGAAAAACATCGCCCCTGGAAAATCTCCAAAAAAAGCGCCAAAAAAAATGGCGGAGATTTCCGGGCGAATGCTACATCTAAGCCAAATAAAAAACCCATTTGACTAATTTAAAGAAGGGGGGGGGTTATTGTCCGAACCCCTCCCTCCTTTGTACTTAACAAAAGAACCGCACAATTAATTAGGGAAGCATCTAATAACTATGAACCTGCATCCAAGAATTGAAACAAATTGGTTAATTAAACATGAAAAACCATTTACCTGAATTAAGAAAGGTAGTCCTCCCGATCCTCCATGCATACTTATCCAATGCATTCCCAAAACAAATAAGAGAAGTGTTTTATCAGAATGAACCTATACACAAAATTTAAAGCAAATTGGTAAATTCTGGATGAAAAACTCATTAACCTAAATTTAGGAAGGGGAGATGTTATTTTCTTCTTTTCAAATGAATACCCATTATTAATCAAAGAGGCGCCTCGTCAAAATGTTCCAGTATCCAAAATTTGTAAGAAATTGATAGTTCTGCATAAAAAACCCATTTATCTAAATTAAGGCCAGAGGGAGGTAGCCTTTCTCCTTTTTATTACACTTGTCTTGTGAACTTTCAAAACTAATCATTGGAAATTCAAAACAAATATCAATCAGGCTAGAAAAAAAGTCGAAATTTCGTTTTTTAGACATTGTGTAGGGAATGAGTGCCATGATATGGTGACATCACTTGCAAACGAAATACATAAAAATGTCTACATTGTTCTTTTTTTTTTAAATCTAATTCTACAAATGTAAAGTCGCAGAAATCTGTATTCTTGCTAAAAGGCACGACTGAGTTTTAACCCCCTTCTTGGCACGTTTTCAAAATATCGCCACATTGGCGCGCTTTTGTGTTTTGTCTTCCGGAGTTTCACTCCAGAAGACACCATGCAAAAGAGCGCAATTTAAAGTGGCGATACTGAAAATAAATCAAAAATACATGTTTTAAAACATGGAAATTTAAAAGAATTTGAAATATCACACATAAAAAAACAAATAATCCACTTACCGACAAATTAGATTTTTAACGGAGTTTGAGAGGTCGCGACAATAAAAATAGAGCAAAAATACATATAATAACGCATAATCTTAAAATATTGCAAAAATTAGAATGTAAAAAGCATGCATATTGCGAAAAATTAAAACAAATACCTCATTTACATACAAAATTATTTCATAAAATTTAAGATTCCAAAATTGGATGACTATAAACAAAAATTTAATTTACAGAGCTTTTAGAAGAAAAAAAATCCTTTCTCGGGGGGCCTGCTCTGCCACCTGAACCCCCCCGTCACATTTTTCTTTAAAACATTTATAATATTTAAACATTCAAAACAGTTCTGTTCAAGAAAAAAGAAATTGTACACATACCTTTTTTAAAAACAAAACCTGTCTTTTTTTTAAATAAAGAAAGAAATCAATAATAGATTTTCTAAAGAAATATATTAAGTTTTGAATGAAAGTAAGGAAAGCAAGCCGTGGCGTAGTTATCGCGCGCAGAAAAAACGCAGCCAAGAAGTGGGTTAAAACTCAGTTTACCCTTGCTAAAATTTTATCTTCACACTGTACTACAAAAAAAAAAAAATAAATAAATAACTTTTAAAAAAAAGCAAGAGAGAAATTTACAAAACTAGTTTTCGTGAGACTATAGAAATCTGTTGCTCTACAAATGAATCTAGTAAAATTGTACTAATCTTACTAAAATTTTATCTGTTACTTGGGTCGCAGTTAGATAAAAAGCTCTAGGTTTCCCAGTTTCCTATAAAAAAATTTTAAGAATAACTTTACAGATTTTTTTATTTATAGTGCAAATCTGTATATATTACATGAATTTTTGCTGTTATTGTTACATAAAAAGCAGTAGCTGCAATCTGCAATGAGGATTGCTAAGTAGTGCTTAAATAATGTTACTACCGCTTTTGTATAAAAAAGTGCAAAGAGTGAAATAAAAATGCAGAAATACTTCTATTCAGTAAGATTCCAGTTTTAATTTTTTCTATGAATACATTTCTTGATTCATAGATATATCATGTGATTACATAAAGCAATAAAAAATATTCCGTGTATAATGCACACATAGTGTTTTTGCCCTATAATTTGGGAAAAAAAAATTGCACGTTATACACGAGTAAATAAAGTAAGGGTGGGGAATTAGCCATTTGTTCCCCCTCTTTATTCTTATCCAATGAGCACTCAATACTAATCATGAAGGTGCCTCAACAGAATGATCCTATATTTAAAATTAAAACGAAATCTTAATGAAAAACCCATTTATCTAAATTAAGGGTGGGAGGTTAGCCCCCCCATCCCCCTCTTAGACTTATCCAATGAACTCCTCAAACGTAGAGACTCAAAACTACTCAAGAGAAAGGGTCACATTCTCACTGTCTTCTGCAACAATATTTAATTTTGTTCAGTATTGTTACTTTCAATTTAGATTATGTTTGTAATTTGAATTGTTTGTACTTTAATATATACACTATATCTCTGGTGTTGTGTGTCTTTTCGATCACCTTGTACTAGACAATTAACAGTATTTAAGATGACAAATTTAGATTAACAGTGTAAGGATAATTCTGTTTTTAATTTTCTGAAAGGGTAAAGTATTAGTTTACAAAAATTTTAAATAACCTGTCTCAATATTTAGACTTTTTTTTTTTGCAAATATTCTCTGAAAAAAAATCTCATAAATAGTTTACAAAAAATAAAATAATAATAAAAACAATTTTATCAAAAGATTGCAGAAAAAATGCAAATTTCATTAAAGGCTGTAAAACAGAAATTTTGTCAAAGGCTTACAAAAAAAAAAAAGTCAAAGGATTGCAGGAAAAAAGTGAATTTTGTCGAAAACACTGATCGGTATACCTAAATTGTGAGTTGAATTGCTACTTTTTGCTTCTTATTAATATTCTGCCTGGATTTTTTAAATTTAAAGTATTACTATCTATACATTATTTTCTTCGGTTTATAATCACTAATAGGTGTGCAAAAGCGAAACTTTAAGAAAAACTTACCATCCTGTATGATGCAACATGCAGTTGAAAATTGTTATTAAAAAATGCAAGTGACAGCGTAAATTATTAATTACTCAATGCATTTTCATATTTTTCTGAAAATTTTAAAAATAGTATTTATAACAAAGGAAAGTTGAGTATAGTATAAACTTAGTTCACATGTTTACACTGTGATAACTTGAAAAGTTACGAAATATATCTAACTAGTGTAAAATATATATATATCCTTCAATTTTGCAAAATCTTAAACATTTACTCACTTTGTCAGAAATTCCACTTGCCTGTACAAGTAAAATGATGTATTTCCCGACCCCTGATCACATATAGCTGAGTATACCCCTGATCACTATCATAGTCATAACACTATGAATATACACTACATAATATGCTTATAAGTTTATTAAAAACAGGGGGTATTCACAACATCTAATTTTAAAAATCCAGAAGTTATGCAGTGTATATCATCACAAACTCTTTACTACATCCATATTTATAATCATTAAGAACCTACACTAATCACAGGAAGTAAACCTCAAGCTAATATAAATCCTACAAGAGCATTTACAGATTTTTCACTTGCATTTCATTATTTTTATTTTATTATTTTTTTTTCTGCATAAGACACTTGAAGTTGACACCTTTTATATTGCATCGGTAATTTTTCAATGTTATTTCCAATTTTTTTTTTTTTTAATATGTGGATATTTTTACTTTTGGAACAAGTTGTAACCAGTTCAAAAAATGGAACTATCTCAACATAAAATAACTTTAACCAAAATTGCAAAAAAACATATAACCTTAATATAACCTAACCTAAACATAGACCTTAGGTGTTCAGGCCAAAAAATCTTTTTAAATATTATCTGCAAGCGAGAAATCTGTAAACAACACTCCCATAGGATCGTTTATTCAAATTTCTCTGTGCGAGTTGTGTATGTAGGTTCTTAAGTAAAAGGCTGTCTAACAAGGAAGGTCTCCATTGGGGGCATACTCAGAATTTTTTGAAAAAAATACGAATTAAACTACTCATGTAGGTAATAAAGGATCAGTGAAAATTAGCGGCGGAATTACATTATTAGATATGCAAAAAAAATAAAATAGTTTCGAATAATTGGCGTGGATTTGGCGGGCAGTGCATTTCCTCGCCAAAAGCAGACGATTTTAAGGAATCTGAAAATTGATTTTAATTGACTTCAATGTTAAAAATCTGCAGCATTTACTGCAACGTCACTCCACTACTTTTATAGAATATCTCTCTTCTGACCAATGGGAATGCTCCATAGAACGGTGAATTGACCGTGTCATACACTGTTAAAAATCTGCTGCATTTTTTTGCAACTCACTCCACCGCTTGTATATAATATCTCTATTCCAACCAATGAGAAAGCTCCATTTCACGGCCAAGTAACCGTTTTCTATACAAGCAAGGGAGTGCGTTGCAACAAAATGCAGCAGATTTTTAACAGTGTATTTTTCAATTTGAACAATTTTAATCAATTTAAATTGTGTTTTAAATAAAATATATTAATTTCATTTTGTTATAAGTACATATAAACGTATATGACAAAATTACACTTAAAGTAAAGTAAAAATGCAAAACTAAAATTACTTAAACTAAACTTATTTAAATAAATTGAACATAGAAAATTTTTTCTTTAAAAAGTATTTGAAGCGTAAAAGCATATTTTTCAAAATTTCGTTTTTTCGCCAACCGGAGATAAATCGCCAAATAAACGAAATTTTTATCATTTTTTTACGAACATTATAAGGAGATTCCGCCGAAATTTTTTTTATAAACATAAATAACTATATGAGAAGAACATTCTGTAATTTTTTCAGATTTTTCTGGGTATGGCCGTATGGAGACCTTCCTTGTAAGTGAATTAGCAATGCTGATGTTTCGGCACCAATTAAATACTTTCATCTTCAATGACAGCTTAGCCACCGAATTGCTAGAGAACTCAGTTGAGAAAAAAATGCAATAAATAAATTTCAAATGAAAATCAAATTTTCATTATTTGAGAGGCACAAATGCCAACCTAGCGAAAAGGTTTCCTATGTTCTACTGACTTTGAAACCTTTTCACTATATCAGCATTTGCGCCTCTTAAGCAATAAAAATTTGATTTTCACTTGAAATATTGTATGCAAGGTATTATTCAATTTAATCTGGGATAATCTTGTCCAAATGAACCTGGGAAAAAAAAAGAAGCAAATCTGATAGTTCTATCAAGAGTTATAACATTACGTGCTTACATATGTACATACAAAACCAGTGGACACGTTATGTCATTAGTAATAAATGTACTGTGATAGAATCCCTGTCTATAAGTATAAAAGGACTAGTCCTCCTTTATATATACTTAACTAATGAACCTCCAAATTTAATCATCCTTAACATAATAAACTGCTAGTGGGGAGGACTGGTCCTGCGTTATAGGTACAAAACTAATGAATTTCAAATCTAATCAAGCTCCTTTTCAGAATAAACTGGTATGTAAAATATAAAGCAAAGCGAATATTTCTGCATTATAAAAACCATTTATTTAAATTAAGGGCAGGATTGGACTTTTGTTACCCCCCCCTTTTATACTTAACCAATGAACTCCAAAAAGTAATCAGGGAAGTACCTTATTAGAATGAACCTGGAAAAAATGAAACAAATTTGATATTTCTATCAAGAGTTATCACATTGCACACTTACATACAGAACCAATGGACACATTATGTCATTAGTAACAAATGTACTCTGATAGAACCCTTGTCTTAATACCGAATAACAACCTTATAAACTCTCGATATGATGATGGGAGGCCAATCTGATTATCATTAAATAAGTGTACACTTCTCATAAACTTATTTTATCATTACACACTTACAGTACTGAGAACATCTATTCCATGACATGCATAGACATGCATCAATTATGCAAAGTAGTTTACAAAATCATTCATCTGCTTGAAACAAAAATAATCAACAAGTACATTTTAAAACATTCATGTGCTTGCAATCATTTTTCATTGATTATATAGCACCATATACAGTCGAACTTTTCTTAACGAATTCCTTATTTAATGAAATTTTCTGCTGAACCTTGACTTTGGACACCATTCAAGTGTAAATTAATCTCTATATTGTGAAAAATATATTCACTATAACAAAGTTTATTATCATTTTGTGCCTGTACAACTTTCAAACGGAGAGCTTCTGTTGCAATACGGAATGTAATATGAATTTATAACGGCAGATTGTATGAAAGTGAAGTTATTTCTTTATTTAATCATTTCTATTCTTTCTGCTAAACAAAACAATTTTTTTCACACTTAGATAAAGACTTACTACTGCTATACCATCACAAAGACATTTTGGCATTAAGAGTGGGAGATTGGGGGGAGGGGGAAGTCTTCTACACAATGAGAAGGTGAATCAAGTTTCATGAAAATGTTCAGATGAATCCTTAGAATATGCAAAAGTTTTAATAAAGTGATTTTTTCTTTTTTTACGAGAAATTATACATAGTAATATTGCAGATTTTTTGTAAAGTTACAAATTTGCAATAGTACTGAGGAAAAAAAACAAAAACAAAAAAGGTACACTACACTTTAGTTTTTGCTAAACTCTCTCGATTATGTTTTTTTTTTTTTTTTTTTTTTTTTTTTTTTTATTAAAATTTTCTCATTTGGTTACATTGCATTAAAAAATAATAATAAATAAAACCTGCCTGAAAAAGATTCATTTTTTCAATATTTTCATTTTATTCATATTTTATTAAACAAACTTCATGAACTTAAAATTATTTCTATTTAACAATATCCCCCACTCCTAAACTTCACAAATTTCTGTATACTAAAAGTAAATTATGAAAACAATTACTGACTTTTTCACAAAATACCAGAGTAAAACCTATAAAACAAAATCAAAAAGAAAAAAGAAACCCATTTTTTTAGTTAATTTTCATTTAACTTCTATAATTGCATGATATTTATAAGGCAAAAATATGATTTTTCTTTTTAAAACAGGTTTTAATCATAAACAGTTTCCATTTTCATTGGTTTTATTTCCTCCTGGTAAAAAGTTTCTGAATTCAACACTGATTTTTGTTACTTAAGTAGAGAAAGAAGGTTGGATTAAGCAGGCAGGAAAATTATTTTGATTGTAATGTTTTTTATAATCTACAATAAAGTCATATTTCAATCCATATGTTTTTTTGCTTATTTTAGTCAGTTTTATAAAAACCCAATGAATTAAACAGGAATAGTTAAAGTTTCATCTAAATATGTGTAAAACAGCCCAGCAGACCAATTGAGCAAAGATAAATTAGGGGACCCCTTTTGAATCATTATTCAAATAGAACTGATGGCCATTCATATGTGCATATATAATATATAAACATATTTTGGCACTCTGGACATAAATGAAAATTCATAGTTCCGTCAGTTCTAAATTAAATACTTTAATCAATAAAAGTACACTTTTTTTTCTTAGTATGAAACAAAACTTTTTTAAATAACTTTAGCAATTTGTTATATTACTTTAAAATGAATTTAATAATTTCAACATATGGAAGTGTTGGAATTGGAAAAAGAAAGTAAATGTTATATAATTTAATGTATGGAATTGGGGGGCTCCTTAAAGTCCGCATCCCAGGGTTTAAATCTTGATTTGCCCATGTGATAATCAGGGCCTGGTATGAAAAACATTTTTCAACAATAAACATATAAACAAAAGCTCTAAAAGTCTTTTAAATGATTAGATGCATAAATAAGTTCTGTTCCTGCAATCACATTTAATATGTGAACCCGTTCAATATGCAACTTTTGCCCAATCCCTTGAAGCATGTCTTAAGTGGATTTGACTCTACATACTTACCAACCTTCTATTATCAAATAAATGCAGATTCTGCTGATATTGCTTGATGCAAATAGATATACAAAACAGCGCCATATGAAAGGAGGGGGGGGGCAAATGACACCCCAGGCGTGTAAATTTAGGGGACGCCAAATTTAAACATCATTTCTCGCTTGTCACAAGAAAAAGTTGGGGGTAGCGAGTGCCAAAATTCTAACTTTGCCCTGGGCGCAATTTTCTCTTTGCATCGTTTTTTGGCACGAGAAAACTATTGGGCTGGGTCACATGTTAAAAAAATTTCGATTAGTGGGTCATTATGGGTGAAGACATTTTTATCTAAAAAATGGCTCTTACGATTTTGACCAAATTTTATATTTTATCATTTTGGATTACAAGAAGACCATTGGGTTAGGTAACATGTTCGAGAAATTTTGGTTAGTGGGTCATGCTATTTTTATCTAGAGATTTTCTCACAGAATTTTCACTAAAAATTGCATTCTATGGTTTTTGGGCATGAGAAAAACATTGGGCTATGTTACATGTTCGAGAAAAAATTTTAATGGGTCATAAAGGGTCTGGGTCAAGCTATTTAAACAAAGACATGATTGATTTTAGGGCTGTTCTGAGTAGTACTTTGGCCGAGTACTGAGCCTTTTACTACTCGGCATTCTTATATATTAAATAAAATATTTTTTGAATAATTGCAAATATTATATATTCAAATAACTTTTACAGATCAGTTATTAAAATTCCTTTGTCTTCAATAATGTTATAAATAAATCCAAAACATTTAAAGCACCAAAATATTTTATTTCTTCTTGCAAACTAGTTTCAGTAGCCATAGCATACCATCATCAGTGCAATATATGATGTTGATTGTATACTATGGCGACCAAAACTAACTTGCAAGAAGAAATTAACTATTTTAGTGCTTTAAACTTTGATTTATTCATTGATAATGTATTGTTCCAAATAATTTCTCATTGTAATGATAATAAATGCTTATAAATGAAATCCTTACAACTACTCGGTAATGTACTCGGTACTCGGCCCAAAATTTTGCCGAATACCGAGTACTTGGCAAATTGGTCGAGTATGCTGAATACCAAGTACTCGGTACGGCTCTAATTGATTTTAACGAAATTCTGTATATAACAGTTTTTTGACTTGAGAAAATTAATGGGTTAAGTCACAAGTTTGAGAGATTTCGATTATAGGGGTAATTTGTGGGTCATGATGAATCATGTCAAGCTATTACTAAAGAACAACTGGATATCAATCCAGTTTATCAATTAATTTTAATGAAATTTTGTATACGACATTTTTTTTGGTACAAGAAAATCATTGGGCTAGGTCACATGTTCGAGAAATTTCAATTAATGGGTCATAAAAGGTCCGGGTCAAGCTGTTTATATTTAAAGAACAGCACGATCGATTTAACGAAATTTTATATGAAAAATTTTTAGACACGAGAAAACTAATGGACCAAGTCACATGTTTGAGAGATTTCAATTTTAAGTGTCATTTGTGGGTCATGGTCAAGCTATATCTAAAGAACGAGTGGATCGGTTTTAACGAAATTTTGTGTATAACATGTTTTGGGCATAAGAAAATCATTGGGCTAGGTCACGTGTTTGAGAAATTTCGATTAGTGGGTCACTTTTAGGTCATTCTAATTTTATCTAGACAATGTCTTGTGCAATTTTGACTAAATTTAGTATTCTATCGTTTTCAGCCACAAGAAAATCATTGGGTTAGGTCAGATGTTTGCGAAAATTCGATTAATGGGTCATTTTGGGTCATGGTCAAACTAATTATATCTAAAAAATAGCTCAATCAATTTTACCTAAATTTTGTATCTAACATTTTTCAGCACACAAAAAAATGAGCTAGGCCACATGTTCGAGATATTTTGATTATAAGGGTCATTTGTGGGTCATGCTAATTTTATGTAAAAAACGGCTCGCACCATTTTGACTATATTTTGTATTGTGATGTTTTCAGGCAAGAGAAAAGCATTTGACCAGGACACATGCTCGCGAAAATTCGATTAATGGGTCATTTTGGGTCATAATGGGTTAAAGTTATTCTAATTATATATAACAACGATTCAATCAATCTTACCTAAATTTTGTAATGAAACGTCTTTTAAGAAGATTATTGGGCTGAGTCGCATGTTAAACAAAATTTTATTAATGGGCCATTTCGTTTCATTGCTGAATGCTGTCAAGCTAATTTTATCTAAGAAATGGCTTAAACGATTTTGATTCAATTTTATATTCTACTGTTTTTGATTACCTGAAGACCATTGAGCTAAGTCACATGTTTGATCAAATTTGATTAGTGGGTCATTTTGGATAATACGGGTCAGGGTCATGAGAAAAATGGCAGCAACCAATAAGTTCACGATATTTGACAAAATATTGGCAACATTTGGCCAAAAAATTGACTATTATGATTACAAAAGCCACAACACATATTTGGTGCGAAATGAAAGAATGTCTTCAAATTTGGCTATACCTGGCAAAAAATGTTGTCTTTCAGAATGTGATGAATTTTTTAATACATTCTTAATAGGATTCGAGATGCATGGTTAAACTAACCAGAGTCAAGCGAAAAAAGTAATTTGGATCGATGTCCTTTTGTTGTAAATTTTAAAATAAAGTAAAATTTATGAACATGTGCATACAAACATAGTTCTCTTATTGATTGTTTTTGTAATAACATGTTTTACAGTAATAATACAGAGTGAATGATGCAGTGAAAATACTATATCGAGTTGAATATAACTTTAATTTTGACCGAGCTTAGCTCGGTCACCCCTGCTAGTTTTGATTTATGATTGCTATTTTATTTGTATGTTTTAGATCAAAACAATTCTGAATCCTTTTAAATATATCAAAGAATTGTTTTAATACTTATTAGCTTAAAAAATTAGAAGCAAAATAAGTAAAAATCAAAACTTTGAAATGTGTTAGTAGACACTGGTAGAAATAGTATTAAAAAGCATGAACTTTATGAAATAAATAAACTGAGTCAACTTCTTAATCTTTTATAGCCTTTAGAATGGGCATTATTTCAATTATGTTTGCAATGTACAATTTTGTTTTACCGGAACATGCATCTCTTCATCCATTACTTATAAAATTTGCGATTTGTATTTGATTTCCGTGGCTCTGTGTTGCACATGCATCTCTCTTTCTTTGAAGCAAGAAATTCTCTTTTCGAATGTTTAAAAAGCAAACTCTTTCCACATCACTATTGACTTCGATTTTAACTAATAAATTATCGTCTTGCTATTGGAACGACTTGTAATTTTGGATTATCATTCAGAGTTCTTATATTATGATACCAAGAATTTTTTATTATAATGTTATTCTAAAATGCACTCACAGCTTTTCATCAAACAAGTTTTTACCTATGCCTCCCATTTATTAAAAAATTCCTACAGAACCCCGGTTACTCGAAAATTACTATGGAACCCTGGTTAACCGAAAATACTGCGGTTCCATGCTTTTCAGGTAATTGGGGTTTTACTGTAGTTAAATTTATAAAGTTCTTTGTATGATCTATCTCTGCACTATAATAATTTCAGAGTAATTAAGAAATTTTGATTTAAATTGTTTTAAAATTATTCCTTATAGAAATTTTGAACTTTGAAAAACAAATATTTTCATCATCCATAGTTTTATAATCAAAGACTCTAAAAATATTTTTTAATTCCAGGGTTGGTATAAAAACCGGTTTTTTTGAAAAAAACCAAAAAACCGGGTTTTTTTGGTTTAACCCGGGTTTTTTTCAAATCATTATTTAAATAGCATTTGCAAGAAAAATAACTTGAGTTTTAGAAAGTCATGAGGATTTTTTGTAATTAATAGTTAATTAATGTTAAACATTCATATTAGTATTTATTTTTTTTTGATAATTAAATAACTAAAGCATAAAAATTTATAATTAAATTATCTTATAAGTTTAGGTTTCTATAGGGAAATATTCATTGTGTGAAAAAAAATTATTAATTTATTAGTATACTTATATAAATCTTTTAGATAATAATTTAAGAAATAATTATATGCAGGTTGATAATGAAGAACATAGTAAAGGGCAAACAAACATATTTTACTAAATTAACAGAAATAAGCTGAAATAGAAAACATTTTCTTGTGCATAATTTAGAAATTATTTACAGTATTAACATCAACAAATGATTATCAATCTCTTACTACATATATTTACTTAAAAAATATCAATATGCATTTTATCAATGCTAAAAAATACATGTGTATTGACTTACTTGATACATTAAAAAATACATGTGTATTGACTTACTTGATACATCAACGAATGTAATGCTTACATAAATTGAGACATAGGCTTAGAAAAAATATTGTTATTTATTTATTTTTTTTAAATACAAACTTTATTTTTTCTGTTTCTTTGTTCTTCAAAAGGTGAAGATTTAGCATTAAATTTTATTATCTGTGCAAGTATCGAGTTACATGGATATTTTTGTTTTGTAAAATTTAATGTATCCTTTTTTTCTTGTTCACATAGTTCATTTTGACTTTATTGTGGTTCACGCATGTATACATACCTAAAAGGGCATGGGTGTTAGGGCTACTTTATACCCGGACTAAAAAACTATGAGACTTCTTTATTTACATTTTTTTCTCTTAATATTTTTTGAAGACCTTTCCAATTATAAACTGCATTAGTAATGGAACTTATTACTTTAGATATTATCCAGGGCAACTGCAATAGAATTTAACAGTTTAAACATATCTTCAACATTTCTTTCAAAATAAAAATTAGACAGATACGAGCTTTTGAATTTTTTTTAAAATCAATAACATTCCTATTTTCTACACAAATTTTAAGTAAAGTAGGACAATTTTTAAGGTAAACATCTATAGCATCTGAAAATGAATCACACCTAGTATTATAAGGAAGAGCTAATTTGACAGCATTTACATTGCATGCAATTTTTACATTTGGTTCTTAAACATGTTTTTGATGTATTTCTTATTCCCTCAAATGAAAACCAGATTATATTTTCCTTTTTACTTACCCATCATACGTAGTATAGGGTAAGTCTTGCAATCGTTTTGAAAATCGAAAAAAAAATTTTGACGGATTTACACGTTTTAGATAGTAGAGATTCCGAAAAACATATTTTTAGAAAAAAAAATTTGCCGTCTGTCTGTCTGTAAACGCTCTATCTCCTGAACAAATTGAGATAGAGACTTGAAATTTTGTATGTAGTTAGTATCTAAGAATGGGACGAACCCTATTTAATATCAGCAACCTCGATTATCCGAAACTATTTTTTTCGGACTCTCGAAAAATTCGTTCTGATGAAAGGTATATAAAAATTTTTGAATTTTTTTGTTCTAAGGAATGGATGTAAAAAGCAATAAAATAACACACATTTTGCATATAGAACGAAGTCGATCGGATTATTAGTTGCCGAGATATTTGTAATCTTGTTTTCCACATTCTTCGATTTTTCATGACCCTGTATTTCATTCAAATTTCAATTCTGAAGTATATTTTAATTGGAAATGAGACGCTTAATCCGATGCATTTAATTTTTAGTTACAGAATTATTATTTTTGGAGTTATAAGGATGTTTCTTTTACGCAGCTCGGTACTACTTGAGTAGTTTGGCGTTTTATATAATTTGTCGAAATTGGTACATCAGCAGTTCTTTAACTGCTTTACTATGTATATTAACAATATTTAAATTTTGTTTATGAATTGCAATGCATTGTATAAATAGTTTCACATGTTTTATTTTTATATACATATCCATGATGGGTAAGTATTACGGTGGCCCCCAACGACTAGTTTCTAGTTTTAGACATTCTTTTATTTCAATATATATAAGTAGCTTTCTTAAAATAAAATACAATACAAAGTAACTAGAAACAGAAAAAAATAATGTAAAAACTGCAAATTCAATCTAAGAAAAACCAAAGCTTACTAAAACCAATAGCTATGGAACAGAGAAAATTCATAGCCAATCATTCATTAGCATACAGAACAAGAGTAACCAATGGAAAGAATGACTTGTGATTATGTTATTATTGATGCTTTGATACATGATGCAATCCTTAGTAAATCATATTCAAGTAGTAAAATTGCATTTTTGGCTGGCATATGCCATTTTTGCATTTTTTAAAAAATAAAAGGTTTAAAAAAGAATTAAAACTAACTACCTTTTTTAATCCTCCACAGTTCACTGTAGAAAAATATTTTGCCATGTCAATTTATAGCTAGTAAGAAAAATTAGGTTGATTAAAGATGTTTGTCACTTCAAAAATTTAATTTGTCTTTAGCTTTGCTTGTTGCTCCTCCATAACTTTGATTTTGCACATTTTAATAATGTGTAAAATAAATGAAAACATTAGGGAAAAGGGAAAAAAACCAAATTAAAAAAAACCACTTGGTTTAAACCATGGTTTAAACCACGGTTTAAACCAGCGTGGTTTAAACCAAACAACCCTGTTTAATTCACAAAGATTTTGAAAGGAAAACAGTAAAATAGCAAGCACTTTTGTCAATATAGGTTTAAAATGCAACAGTACAATGGTGTTTTGCTCTATTAATACTAAAATTATATTATTGTTTTATTATTAATAATATTGACTGTTCCAAAATTACACTTTATTTTCGATAGAAAAGTAGAAAGATTTTTAGAAAAAGAAAATTGTGTATTTCAAATCGTTCACTCTGAGGCAACTATTGAAAAAATTAGAATATTTTAAACCTTATTAATTTTAAAGAAAATAATATATGGATCACTTACAAATGAACAGTTAATATTACATACAACTTACAAGATTGATTGTTTTTTTATTTATTGTAAAAAGAATTCTCTTATTGTGTTTATAGTTTAATAAACAAGTAAAAATATGATAAATTATTTTTTTTTTTATATATACATTGAGGTAAAAAAAATTCAAATTGATGATTTTTATATATGTAACTTTAGTTAGGCGTAATGATCCTAAAATGAAAAAAAAAAGCAATTTTTACATAATAAATACTTATAACTGAACAAATAAATAATAATATAGTATATAAATAATACTCATAAAGGGTAATTAAAAATACTTAGTATGTTGATGTATATTTTTTCATAGATGAACACAAAACAAATGTTCAATGATTGAAAGAAATATTTCATCTTTGTTTACATTACATAAAAAAGACAATATAATTTCCCTTAGATTTGTTGTCAAGTGCACAGATCAAAACCTGTGTAAACTAGCTATATTGCTATTATTCTGGTGAAATGCAATGCATGGAATATAGAAATAGCAAATTAGTATAATTAAATTTTTAACATTTATGAACAAAATGGTTTGGAAGAAATACTTAAATTTAACAATACATTGCCATACTTTTTAATTCATATGCAAAAACAGCCTAGTTAAAATGCTTTGAAAAGGTCTTTGTTAAATTAGCTATTATTTAGGAGATACAACTATTTTAACTGCAGAGTATGATAACAAAATGTTTGAAAATTTAGATATATATTTTATTAACTAGAATATACCTGACATATTATATGGGATTTCTAACAGCATCAATAGATTATTCATTTGATATGAAATATAGATTCTAACATTATGATATCAAACAGGCAAACATTTTAAAAACCAGCCATACAGTTAATTAAATAATATATAAACACTACTTATAAATATGTATAATTAAGTACTGTTGGATTATATTTCTAACCCAAAAGTGACTGGACAAACTGACATATTTAAAACAACAACATTAAAATAAAATATAATTAAACTTGTACAGTATATTAAGATTATTATTGTAATGAATAATAATTGTATAAAATGCCAATTTTTAGGCTTATCAATGACTGCTATGTTTATAAATTTATGAAATTTTAAACTCTGTTTAGATTTGAAAAAAAAAAAAAAAAAAAAAAAAGAAAAAGAAAAAAAGAAAAAGAGAAAAGAAAAGAAAAGAAATAGATTTACAGTGAATATTAATACAAAAGTTAATATTGAAAGTTGAGGGATCAAAATAAATAAGCAAATAATATTTTTCATTCCTTACCTGCATAAAGTTTACTTTAGGAAAACTTTCAAACATATCGCATAAAAACATCATGATTCACTTGCTTGCGCTTGGAATATCCACACACCTAAATACTAGCAGATACACACCCAAAAGCACACAATAAATATAATTATATGCTTCTAAAAGTGGTATCAGCTGGCATCTGTATTAAAATTAGATTTTTAAAATATCTGTGTCCTTTATCACATCAAAGTCCTTTGAAATCATTTCCTATTTCTAGAGCAAACTTCGTCAAACAACATACAGCGATGAAAAAAAAGAAAAAAAAACTGTAGCACTAAAAACTTTCTTAAATAATTCACTATAATTATTGTTTTGATTTTTTTGTTTACAAGTTATGGCAGTCAATTCTCAATTGCCGGACAGAAGATTCATTCAAAAGGAGATTCGTTCTTCAGAATCTCCGGCAGTCGTTACGGCAGTCTTGACTGCGCATGTGCAGTAGACTGCCGTGAGAATAATATTCTTACGGCTGCCGTAAGAATAGACACAGCCTTAAAGAAAATCTTTTTGAATTTATTTTAAAAAGGACCTACAAATATTTGAATCACCAAAAGAATTTTTGAAATATCTTTTAAAAATATTAGCAACAAAATATTAATACATATATATTAATATAATATATTATAATATGTTAATTAAATATTAATAAACTTAATAGTACAAAAAAAGGTTCATAATTAATTCACGTTATTTTATAATTTTAAAGTCATTTTATATGGAACAACAAGGATTTTTATTTTATTTAAAAAGTAAAAAATTATTAAAAAGATTAAAAATTATTTTACGATCTATAAAAATATCAAAAAATCTGCCAATATTTTTATCGACCTCAAATTATGATAATATATGAAATAATAGTGTTATTATTTTGTTCTTATGTATTTCATATATGTGAGCAGAGTCTATGTGTTATAAATAAAAAATCCTATGGGAGAAATAAAATGATTTAACAAAAATATATATTTGACATATTTCCTATAAAATTCTAACAGCGATTAAAGAAGTTTTTAATTAGAAACTTCAAAATTACAAACTTCTGTAATTACAAACACATTCTTAAAAAAAAAAACTGCATTAATTTTTTTTGTTTTGTTTGCTTATGCTTTATAATGATGTTTAAATCATGTTTTCTATTATAATTCGAAGAGACAATAGTCAGACAATAGTAGTATTTTTTTAGTTTTGGTTTTTATATTCATTTATATTCATTTTATATGCAACAACAAAGTTTTTATTTTATTTTATTTAAACGGTTATAAATAGTGAAAAGATTAAAAATCATTTTACAATGTATAAAAATATTGAAAAATATCCATTAATCTTTTTGGTATTAAAATTTAAAAGAAAGATTCAAAATTTCCGTAAAAAATACCTAAAAATAGTAATATATTTTTTTTTACTTTAAAATTAAAAAATGCTCGTAAGTAAGGAATTAATATAATACAATAATATTATCATTAAAAATATAATATATACTAAGTTATCAAATTATTTGTTATTCTTATTAAGTATTATTTCTTATCGACTTTCTATTTTTATAAATTAATTTTAATAAACAGAAAATAGTTTTTCTTTTATTTAATTGGATTTTATAACTAATAATATTTGCTAAGATATTTACTCCATTCATTAAAATAATAAATTAACTTATAAATACATGTTTATAAAACAATTTATAAAAAAACCCTTTAAAACTACCTTCTTTTGTCAACCATTAACTTACAACGACAAATAAGGATGATTTACCAAAACGCTTTATTCATATAACGTTTTATAAGCACAGATCATCACCCCCGCATGGCCGAATGGTTAGGACGCTCGTCTCCCGTCCCTACCGTCCGTGGATCAAATCCCACTGCTTCCCAAGGTTGAAGTACATTAGTAAGCTTAGTTCCCCGTATTCCTAAAAGATGGCGCCACCAAAGTTGGATCGTTATTATTTTTTAATGTATAGTACCATAAAGAATTACCATACACTTAACGTTTATCTGGTTTTTCATAAGAATTACCATACACTTAACGATTATATGGTTTTCCATAGAATCACTTTTACCATAGGCAAAAATCCATATGATTACACTTATGGTTTTTTTTATGGTAATTCTATGCCCTTTTTTGCTAAGGGCTTTAATAGAGCCGTCGTCGATATAAACAATACTATCTGTATCGTAATACATTACTTTATCTCCTAATCTATCAAGCATTTTATATAATCTTATTCTAGCCGAACTGGTAGTAAAAGCCGCTATATAAATATTCGTATTAAAGTTATTCTTGACATATTCATCTTTCATCTTATAGTCCATTTGCACAAACTCATCATTTAAAAATATCATATTCAAGTCTTTAATGCGGTCGTTCAGTATATTTTCTATAAAAATCTGATAGTTCTATAACATTTTCTGGCTGTTTCATGTTTTTTCTCTTTCCGAACTTTTCCCATAAAGAGTTTAAACAAATTTTGGATATAAATCTCATTCCTGGGTTTTCTTTGATTTCTCCTAACCTTATACCCAATTTCTTTTCTACGCAACTTTTATATTCTTTTTCAGTTTTGAAATTTTCATACCATTTATCATCTGTTTCTAATTTGATTTTCAAAAACATTTTAACACAATCCTTAAATAATGTATTAGATTTTTTTTCAAAATGCCAAACTTCATAAATATTTAAAATCGTATAACCTTTTTCAATAGCCAGTTCAACTTCGGTAGTTGTCCATGTACCAGTAAAACTTCTCTCCTCATCCGTATGATTACATTCTTTATTCCGCATTTCATAACAATTTCTACATTGTTTCTTTTCGCATTTTATAGGTTTTGAACACAATTTACACAAACTAAATATTAATTTTTCTCCTTTATAAGGTAAAACAGGATGATAGAGCTTTCTAGGTGGCAGTACTTTGCATTGTATCAAACCATACCAATTCTTATCATATTTTTCCGGATTATAAATTTTTACCGGATGACCAACAGGATAGTAATTAAAGCAATTCACTGTTGGATAAAGTGAACAAACATCGATATATCTACCCTTTTCGTTTTCTTTCATTTCGTATATTAATTTGGTAGGTTCACATCTACCTCCACTGAATGTATTTGTAGGATTTAAAGGTTCCACAAAATCTCTTTTCCATTCCTTTTCTTATATATTTTTTTATTTCTTTGTGATTATCAAAATCAGATTCCCATATTTCAATCAATTCAAACCCTTTATCTTTTATTTTATCATTTATTTTTTGAGTTCTTTCATACAAATTTTTCATACATATCTGATTTTGAAGAATGACAGTGGATTCTGTAAAACAGAGAGGACAACCGTGCCAATGACAGCCTTGAAACTGATAAACGGTATTATTATAAAAACCACGTACTTTATAAGTTTTATCTCCTAATTTCAGTTTTTTCTCACCACCGTTTAAAGCATGCTGTATTTTGATATTGTGTTTTTCAGACAGATAGTCTAATCAAATGATCGATTTCTTACTGTGTTGATCCTTTGGAATACACTCCTCATCAATTGCTATTGTATTCACTGGTATGAATTTATCTCTGTATATAGCCATACAAACGCCAGCTAAAGTGACATATTTAAAAGGATCAATATTAGAATGTTTAGAAATAACATTCGCAATTCTAAACGTCCTTTTCTTAAAATATCAACATCAGATCTACAATATTTTATAAATTCTTTTTGAAAATCAAATGTTTCGTTTTTGCCGATTTATACCATGTATCAAAAGTTTTTCTTTGATCAAAAGGCATAGTATCATAACCATAATAATATTTTTCAGAATATTTTCCTACATAATTTTGATTTTCAGCAGTGTTAAACAAATGAGGAAAATAACCTTTAGCCAATTCCGTTAGTCCAAACGTTTTAGGAAATTTTCTTAACGGAATCAGTGTAAAATTAATAGAATCGATAAACCTTATATTATATACGGTTGCTTGCATATATATGAGTTTATTTCCTTGATATATTGTAAACACTTTAATTTTATTTTTAAAGCAGTATTTAGCTAGAAATTGAAAATCGAATCCTTTTCCATAATGCGCTAATACTGTGTAACCGCAATGTTTTCTTTGGAATAACTATTCACAATATTCATTTTCATTCTTAAATATTTTTTTCTTTTCCGTTAAAATCATGATTTATAACTAGATTGACTTGGTGATTTCCAGTCTCTTGGTTCGTTTCAACGTCAAAAAACATATATTTTTTTGTAAATTCTGATTTTGACATTTATTACACCATTTCTCTCTGTATTTTATATTTTTTGGACAAATATTTTCACAAGTTCCTCCTTTATATTCTTTCCTACGTATATAACATTTATGATCTTCCAAAACCCACTGTCTACAGTTTAGACATTTTTTTTCTCCACATTTATGATCTTCCGGTTCTCTTTCACTTCTACGGATTTTTCTCTTACATTTTAAACATTTCCACAGTTCTTTACAGACTGAGTGATTTTTATGATTTTCGAAGCAGTTTTTTCCTTTAACAGATCTAAAACAATCATTACACTGGATATCATCGCCTTCGCAATTACTCTCTTCTCTAAAACATCTATTGCATTTTAAAGAACATTTATCTTGATCACATCTACAATAACTGATTTTACAATAATCACAATATTTTTTTCCCTAAAAATCCTGTTACCGTTGTAATGACATCAAAATGATTTCTATTTTTTAAAATGTAAACACAATTAGATTTATAGTCGCCGCTGTATATTCTTTCGTTAAAATTTTCTCTGCAAAATATAGTCATTTGAATATCTAAAAAAAATTGAATTGTTTAATATGCTCTAAATTACACATTTCTAATGGAATATCACACATTTCATGCAATTTTATCGCTAAACTTTTTTGTAATTTTCTACCTTTTTTTATATATGTTACTTCATTATCTGTAAGTTTTTCTAGATAAAATTTTTCGCATAAAATTTTACGATTTGAATAGCTATGGCTGTAACGATGGATCTAGCCAAACGGATATTATCGTCATTTTTAATTTGAATTATACTTCTTTTATCGACAACATAGTTATCTTTCAGTAATTTCAAATGTTTACCGCCTTTAGGCAAATCAACGACTGTAAAACTAAATTTACAGTCTTTAATATCCAACTCTGTATTCAATTTTATGCGTTAAAACAACTAAATAAGTGTCATAGGCTTCTTTCGTTGACATCATTTTAGGATGGAAGGAATTATAAACATGTTTATAAGTATTAAATTTTTTTATAATTTTTTTTTCTATCTCAACAGTTTCATAATCGGGTCTAAACAGATTTTCCAAATTATTTTCCTGTAATTTTACTTTATTTTCTGTCTTTTTAATCAATTTTTCATGTTTATATTTCAATCCGTAATAATCAAATAGTTTCTTAAGTTTTGGACGGTTTTTCTGTTCATTTATAAATTGTTTCAATTTTTCATTGAAATCAGGAAACAATTTTTTAAGGTTTACCACTGTTTTTATCTTTTTTTCTTCGTTATTTTTTGGATTAAATTCTTCTGTGTTATTGTTATATTTTAAATCGAAAAAGTCGAATATTTTTTTTCAATTTATTTCTTTTTTTAGGATTTTCGTTAAATTTTTTCTTCATTTCATTTAAATAATCTGTGACGTCTAAATTTAATAAATCTAATTAAACAAATTTATAATCGCCTGTTCTTTTTATGTATCTCATTATCAATCTAATTAATTCATCTTTTTTACAATTTTTGGGTTGTTTTATATTTAAAAATTTCACGACCTGTCTTAATTTTGAAATATGCATTTTTGAAATAGATATCAATTTTAGAGTCGACTCCATTTATATAGATGTAAATTTATAAATACTTTTTGTTACACATTTTTAATAGCGACCACTATTTATAAATGCAAAGTGTCCTACTAACTTTTTTTAATCTCGGTGTTTCTTCGTATCAAACTCATTAAAAGACTTTCACCCCGGAAGGTCAATTGACTTTATCAAAATGGATTTACTTCTGTAAGAACAATGTTCGTTTCTTCGAAGCATTCTGATGTCAGTAACAAGGAAGTGACGTAAGATTTTATCGAAAGGCTAAGAATGTTTTGAACAAAATTTGTTGAGAAGTGTTTGCTTCTTAACTAGAGCTGGTTGTTATTTTTAAAATAGATTCCGTTTCCGAATTAGAAATGTTAAAATTAGAAATTTTTATATTAAAAAAGGAAAATGATATTTTAAAAGAAAATAGGGGTAAGTTATCGGCTTTAGATATGAAATCTGAAATTTTAAAACGAAGAAAGGATATTGAAAAAAATAGATAAAATAATTAGAACTAAAAGATATAATATAAGAAAATTAGAACATGAAATAAGGACTAACGAAACTATGAAAGCGAACTTTTAAAGGAATTTAATTATTTTAAAAATGAAATAAAAAATTTTAATAATGAAAGAACTGAATTAATGGATATTTGATAAAAATACAACCAGCTTTGGTTGCAGGTAATTTTAGATTAATCGGTTTAAAATAAATGTAATTTTTCAGTAAAATTATGAATTAACTTAAATACGTTTAATCTAGAATTATCTGTAAAGCAACCATTACCAAGGTTGACACCACTCTTCTCTCTGACACCACTATTAATGAGAAGAAAATTAACATTTAATTTTTAAAACAGAATTCACAGATTTAGCAGTACTTCTCTGCGGTTAAATACTGTTAAAATGTAGTGGAAAAAGTATGCGAACCCTGATTATGCAGGTCCGAAGTCCTGTGAAAAATGCTGACGGCAGATATTTTTAGATTAACAATTGCAGTTATTTTAATTACCTTTCTATTTAAAAGTTGGATTAGAAGTCTTTTTAATAGTTATGGATCTACAATTTAAATAAAATCTATTTATGTTGATATTTTAAAAAATATGATTTATTTAAAAAAATAATTTAAATTGATAATAAAAAATATATAAAAATGAATAATTTCTGAAAATGATATATTCCAAAAATAAGATCGTTTAATCAAAAGGACTAATTGCTGTCCATTGAAAGAAATGTAAATTTTTTTATTCCATTTGAATAATTTCTGAAAATGCGACATTCAATATTTTCAACTAAAAAATACATTCAATTTAAAACACAACATTGACTATAATATTTTCAACTAAAATGCAACATTTAATGTAATATTTTCATCTAAAAATATGTTCAATTTAAAACACAACATTCTGTATAATATTTTCAGCTAAAATGCGTTCAAATTTAAACACAACATTTACTATAACATTTTCAACTAAAACGCAACATTTATTATAATACTTTCATTCAAAATATGTTCAAATAAATACTCAACATTTAACATAATAGTTTCATTCAAAATATGTTGAAATAAATACTCAACATTTAATATAATAGTTTCATTCAAAATATGTTGAAATAAATACTCAACATTTAATATAATAGTTTCATTCAAAATACGTTCAAATAAATACGCAACATTTATTATAATATTTTCATGTTTAATTTAAAACACAACATTTAATACAATAGTTCCATTCAAAATACGTTTAAATAAATACTCAACATTTAATATAATATTTTCATGCACATTTAATATCTTATAATCTGTTTAAAATAATAAATAAAATGCGTTTGAATAAAAACACGCCATTCAATATCATAAACTTATTTTCACGTTCGTTTGATATGATAATTGCTTTTTAAATGTCTCTTTTTAAAAGTGTGTTCTCTTTTTAAAGTGTATTTTTTACCACATTCGCAATAATTTTTTTTTATTTTTCATAGCTAAATGATAACTTTTGTAATTAGTGTAATGTTCTGTTTTACCGTAACGAAATCGAGTATAAAATTGGTCTAAATTTGTTGCCATCTGGCAATGCTTGCAAATTTTAGACAGCTCCATTTAATAAGAAAGAAATTTTAGAAAGGTATTCCAAATGTCTTCGTTTTTCTTACTAAATTTTATTTTCAAATTATTTTCTATTTGACAATAATCCAATATTTTTTTAATGAAATACAAATAATTTATAGATTTTTTTATAGTACGCGAAATCTAAAAATTTATAAAATATTTTTTCAACTTCATTTGTTATATTTAACTTAAATTTCCATTTCAATGCGTTAAAAAGACTTATTCGGGGTTTACGTCTTTCGCTTAAAAAAGCATCTATATTTTTATAAGCAAAATATTCACCGTTTGAATCGTATATAATCTCGTATCTTTTCATCTGATCATAAATTTTTAGATATTTTTCAGGAATTTCACATTTTTTTTCTTTGTCAAAAGTTTCTATTAAGCTTGATTCGGAATCATCTATCAGGGCGTCTTTAAAAAAGTCACAATTCATTTATTTAAACTTATTTTAATGTAATGCTTCACTACAAGATTTGTGATTTTTTCTTAAATAAATTAGCCCTGTTATTTAGCAGAGTCCCTGTATATTTGTTTAACTGTATTTCTTTCACAAAACACTGAAAATAATCTTAGTTTAGTTTTCGCAGCCATCTGTCAGTAAGCGGATGTGCTATCTGTAATCAATCTTTGAATCTCTCCTCCGATGGAGCTATCTGTTATCAATCTTTGAATCTTAAGTAGTCATCCTAAAGGCGAGCTCGCGGATGACGTCCGAAGACGTCATTTCCTTCTAAGTACATTTTTTCATAAGTAAGTTCACTTTTTGACGCATGCTAAGTTTCGACTTCCCTTAGTTTCACTGAGTTTCGAGGTCATTCAGCTATCCTTCCTGATAAAGATATTAAGTTACGCTGTTCTTTCTTACGAAGTATTTTTTTTTACCGTTCGAGCTTGATAATGATATTCAACATAATACAAAGCTGATATTTATGATTATTAAAATAAGATGCTATTTTTTTTAAATCACAGAAATTTTTTAAGCTAAAAGGCTAAAAGTCACTTAAAGTAGAGGATAACAGACTTTTTAATATCGATAAATTTTTTATTTATGCAAAAGCAATTTCATATAATATCATGAAACTATTTTGAAATGATGTCAAATTGATCATAAAAAGATATGTGTTTAAGTGTGGAAAATTATACGTATAGAAAAAAAACTCAAGAAATCAGTTAATTTGTTTAGCAGAATTAAAGAAAACATAAATTATGAAGTCTAATCATTTAAAAGTGGATAATTCGGAAAAATTAACTTCTAAATTGATTTGATATCTTTTACATCTACCCAAGAGTTAAATTCTTCGGAATAATTTAACCATTTAACTAGACATTTATTTCCTTTCTTTTTTAATATTTTTTCAACTTTAAACAAATTATTTTTTTATTATATTTAACTAATTCTGGTTCATAATAAGTTCCTTTTGTTTCGCTGCCATTCAAATCCTTTATTCTGTAAGTAATGGTGTCAGTGTTTAATATTTCTGAAACGATGAAAATTTCTTCAGTAAAAGTAGGTTGGTATCCGCGCGTGAAAGCAGTCTGGTATTCCGAAATTCTTATTCTATCGCCAACCTTGAATTTCGGTTTTCTTATTATTTTTTCTTCTTATAAATTTTTATAAGCTTCACATTCATTTTCTTCCCTACTCGCTTCGATTGGCGTCATTTTGATAGACCTATGTCTAGTATTATTATAATAATTTTTAACTAATTGGTCGAAAACATCTTTATATCTTTTAGTATTGTTGGCCGCTAGATAGGTTCTAATTTTTTTATTAATTGTCTTGTTAAAACGTTCGACTACAGAACATTTTATTTCAACATTTTCTGTTGTAAACCACTGAATATTATGATCTTTAAATAACTTTAAAGTTAAGCGATTGACAAATTCTGTACCTCAGATGAAGATTGAAGTTTTTCAGGAATTCTTTCTTTAACTATCTTTTTAAATGCTTCCGTTACTTCTTGTCCAGTTTTTCTTTTTATGGGAATAGCCCAAGCATATTTACTAAATACATCAATTACTGTCAATAAGTAATTAGTTCCGTTATTATATTTACTAAAAGGTTTGATAAACAATAAATCTGCTTGCCATTGATCATCGATATGACTTACATAAATGCGTCTTCGTTTAAATTTACGAATTAAAGGCTTATGTCTGGTTTAAACATCTTGGCTATGTAAAAAATCTGTAATTTGCTTTTGACTGAAACCTGTTTTGCGTTTTAATTCATTTATACCACAGTAACCAGATTTGGGATTATAATATATTTTTTCTAAAACCTTACTGTCTTTCATCCCTAAGGTTTTCCACTCTTTTTAGAACCACAATCTAGACAAATACCTTTTATCATTGGCCTATTGTTTTTAGACATTTCATTTTTAATATATTTTGTTTCTGTATGGTATTTACATTTTAAACAATAGATCTGTGTATTTCCCATACCAAAATATTTTTTAGCTTTAATAATCGGTTTTACAATTCCCCTTTCAATTCTTTCTCTAATCGTAAGATTTTGAATATTATCTAATTCATCAATCATATTCTTATCGCATACTTCATTTCTACTTTTTGTATCTTTATTTTCTAAGTAACATTTGTCATGTTTATATGCAATTTCATCTACTCTGTTAAGAGGTTTAGACGAATGTTTATACGTTAAATCTGGATTTAATCGTGTTTTCCCCCATAATAACTGTGTCCCCGGGCCGGCAAAAGAATGGCCTGGTAAATGCATTTCAAAAGGTAAATTACTAATGACTTTATTCAGAAATCCCGATCCAGTTTGTCCGCATTTTAAACACCCACCTTTAAAATTACCCTTTTTAGTTAAAGACGTCACAACAATTTTTTTACTTTTACAACTCATTTATTAGGCAGCAAAAAGCAGATGCTTTCTAAGAAGAATATTTATATCCATTCAACTGTACTTTTTTAAATACTTTTCGATTGGGAAATATACTAAATTATTTATAAAATCTTGTTCTCTAACATACACTTCTTCTTCTGAAATTTTTTTAGCTTTCAACAAATTTAATTGTTGTTTATAAAAATTATAACATTGTTTGTATTCTTCTTTTCGTTCTAAAATACCTAAAGCTTTCTCAATAACTTCTACAATTCCAGCACTCAAACTCAAAGCAGCCAGTGGTATGAAAGCAAAAGCTGTTAGACCCGAGGCACTTAGCATAAATTTGCAGATAAGGAAACACTTATCTTTTGATACAAATTGTAACTTTTCCGATAAACATATAATCTCTTTTCTAAATATTCTTCCATTTATTTAAGTTCAAAATTTTTTCTGTATCTCATTTCAGAATTTACTAAGTCTAGCATAAAGAAATTACCCATACAAGATTTATATTTTTCTAGAAATTCTGTTTTTGTTAGATTTCCGTCTATTTCTCTGATTATCTGATTGATTTCTCTAGGCTGTAGCTTAAAAAATATGAAATAATTGCATTTTTTTATTTTTTATAGGAGTTGAGTAAGAAGACTGCGTTAAATAAATAATTTTTCTTTCGACCTCTTATAAACAAATTCTCTATAACTTTCTGATCTTTTTCTGTAATACAATCGTCGAACACAACGAGGTTTTTTTCTGAGAAATCTAAATCGTCGACAGTAATAAATTCACTCAAATCTGAAGAAAATAATGCTTCTTTTTATATTTATCATACAATTTTAATAATTCCGTTTTTTATTTTTATTTATTTTTTTACATTTTTAAATGTCGTCTCTTTCAACGCCTTCAAACAGTGTGTAATTTTCTTGCGATTTAGAATACTTTGGCTAAGAAATGTCTTTTGCACATAAATATAACGCGTCGAAATCTAATCTTAAATTACTAGGATTCTCAAAACCGTTTAATAAATTTATTAGTAAATTTGTCTTTCCACAACCTGATGGGCCGATTATTAATAATCTGAAAGGATGTCTGGGTAAAAAGCGGTGTTGTTTGGGATCCGGCATTTCTTCCGGTTCTGTGTAATCTTTAATTTTAATCATTTATTAGACAGCAAAAAGCTGACGCTTTCTAATGTTGCTGCCAGTAAAAAATATTAGCTGTCACTAAAAATAGACGTCTAAGCTATCGCTTCTAATTAGCTCTTAGAAAAATTTTTTACTATATAAATGGATAAAATAAACGATTTAGAAAAAGATCGAAATAAGAAACAAAAAGAAGAATTAAAAAATGCAATAAAACTGGTCAAATTACAAGCAGCTATTAGAAAAAATAATGAAGCACAGCGTGATAGAAAGCTAGGTATAGACAAAAGTTTAACTGAATTTCATAAACCTGTCACTAAAAAATTAGAAGAACAGTATAAAAGTAGAAAAGAAAATATTAAAGCTATCAATGATAAATTGGACGAATTAAATATATCTTTACAGCCTATTGCAGAATCATCCAGAATTATTCCTGAGGCGATCGAAGATGTCAAAGAATTATATAAAGAGCCGCCGCTTAATTATAATGTTGATCAAAATTTAGATCTAAGGTATTTAAAATCTATACAATTATACAAACCTTCGAAACTCCTAGACAATTAAGAAAAATTAAATGAAATGAAGTCAAAGGCTAAGCAGGTAAAAGAAGAATTATCGAGGAAAAAAGGCAACTTACAAAGTACAATTAATAGGGCTAAAAATCTTTCGGAGGAGGAATTAAGTCAGAAAAAGGATGAATTAAACGCTGTTAATTTAAACGAAGAGGAACTGCAAAGATATCTGGGTAGATTAACTACAATTCAGAGCAGTGAAGTAATGAAAGTGGGAAAAGGATTAGGTTTACTATCTGAATTGCTGGATAAAATATGTCAAGGTAGCAAGTCGAAAAAATTAAAAAATGAAATCAAACTGCTAATAGACAAACTATTTAAAGCTAAAAAATAACTAACGCGGATAAAGAACGATTATACAATAAATTCCTCCTTAAATAAATGAGTTATGTAAAAAAGAAGTTTCATTTGAGTGACGGGCAAATTAGTAAATTGAAATCTGCTCTCAGAAAAAGAGAAGAACTGACATTGCAGATAGACAATTCTAAACCTCCTAATTATGAGATGTATTTAACTAAAACCAGATTAATCAGATGAGTAAAGGTAAAAGAATAAATATAAGTAAAACTCAATTAGATAAAAACGGTGGATTTTTACCTTTATTAATTCCTATTTTAACATCACTAGGACTCGGTGCCGCGAGTGGGGCAGCAGGTTGGGGAACTAAAAAAATCCTGGATAAAATTTCGGGATCTGGAGTTTATCAGCCTTGGGAAAACAAAGGATCTGGTCTTAAAAAAAGGCCAGCTTCACTGTTTAAAGAAAATCCCGATAACAAAATGGGGTATATCGGATAAAACGATTAAAGAAAACATGAAAGATGAAAGCGGATTCAAAGGGGTTTTTACAAGCGATTTACTTCCTAAAAAGATTGGAAAGTTTGAAAGTGGGATTATTAATTTAGATATCTCGACCGGCCCAGGAACACACTGGGTTTGTTACTACAAAGATCCAAAATATAACTATGTAGAATATTTCGATCCTTTTGGGGAATATATATATAAAAATATTAAACTCAAAGAAAAATATATTCCTGAAAATATTATGAAATTTCTTAAACAGTCCAATAAAAAAATTAATATAGCTCACAATGACAGTTTTTTACAAAAACCTACTTCTGTAAAATGTGGATTACTTTGTATGAAATATATAAAAGAAAGAAATAAAGGTAAATGTCCAGAATGTGTACTTAATTCATTTACTGAACAGCCTAGCCATTATAACGAAGAGCTTGTTTTATATCTTTAAAGATTTTTTTCTGTCTAATAAATGATCAAATTGAAACCAAAAAGTCATGAAAAATCAGAGGATTTCACTGTTGAATTTCCTAAACATCTTAAATTAAAAAAATTAGCATTGCAATCTTTTATTATGACAGTTTCATGGTTTAACATAACAGATAAACTAATACGTTTGATCTGTACACAGATGAGAATAATGTTAAATCTATCACTATTCCTTATGGTAATAAAAATGTTGAAGATTTAAATATAGATGTAATGAAAGCGTTTGGTTCAGACGATCCTCCGGTAAAATTTGGTAGAATACAATCTAGATTAAGAATGCTTATTAAATTAACTAAAGGTTGGAATATGACTTAACAAAATGCGATTTTCATAAGTTAATAGGCTTTGAAAAAAAAGTTTACAAAAGTCATGATGAAGAGACTGTAATAGAAGGTGAAAATATAGCCGATATAATAAACGGAAACGACATTATACTATATATTCATTGTGATGTAGTTAATGGATCTTTAATCAACCAGAATAATTCAGAAGTTATTCTTTTACACCGAGGGATGTACCGGGTGTTATCATTTCGAAAGAATTCAATAACTTAATATATTATCCTGTCAATAGGGATTCTATTCGTCGAATAGGGATGAGAGTTACTATTCAAAATGGTGAATTAATTGATTTAAATAAAGGTTTAATTGAGTATAATTTTAGAGTCGTAGAGGAGAAAGAAGACTATGTTGAAAAAATATATCAATTAATATTAACTAAATTTTCTCAATAAATAAATGAATCAACACAGATTATATAGGAAAAGTAAAAGAATTCAAGGAAAAGAATTTTTTAAATCTAAAAAAGTAGATTTGAATGAAAAAGCAGTTGTTGACAGATTGACTGATGCTGACATATTGAAAGAAATATTTTCAAAAAAGATGAAAGGAACAGGTCTAAAAATTCTGCCTAAATAAATGGAAAAAATTTATGATCTGAGAGATACTCATTATTATTATAATAACGATATAAATAGTAGCGAATTAAAAAAAATAAGATTGCCTAGTACAAGCCATAATGACAAAAAAGAAAATACGACGTTTCATTTCGAAATTACCGATACCAATGATCCTATTTCATTATCGGAGAGTTATCTGGAGACAAAGTGGAAAATTTTAAAATCCAATGGCGATTCTGTAAATGTTGATAATGTCACAGCTATATGTTCTATGAAAGGCGTAAAACTTCAGATAGGTAAACAAATAATCGAATCAGTTGGAGACTATCACTCTTACATTCTGCAGGTTAAGAGACTGAAGGATTATACCAGAGATTATTCAACATCAGAAGCCATCAATATAGGTTTTTATCCAGATACCAGTGATAGTGCTGATAGAAATAAAAGTTTACTTCAAGACGATGGTACGATAACGGCTACAACCCCTGTAACAGATGTCGTCAATAAATTAAAAATTGTAAAAAATGAAAACTACAATAAAGGATTTAAAAAAAGATGGGAATTGTCGAAAAATAGTAACACAGTTACAACTTGGACGCCTTTAAAGGAAATTTTTGATTTTGTCGCAGAATATAAAAAAGCCATTTGTGGTTTCATAATAAGACTGGAATTCCAAAGAGATGATAGTAGAAATATGATTTACACAGATTCTGCAAATCCAGATTATAAAGTAGAAATTGAAGACATAGGGCTGTATGTGAGATACGTTGACTTTAAAAATGGTGCGGAGATTCTCTATAATGAATTAAAATTATCTAATACGGATATAGAAATAAACTGGAATCAGTATGAAATTAACAGATCTAGTCCTATTAATAAATATAAAAGCGGTTCCGATTCTATATCTTCTACATCCGATAAAGTTTTAACATTATTTGTACTACCGCAATATTTCGAAAGAAATGAAAATCCCAAAAGAAATAATATATTTGATAATTTGGATATGATCGAATGTTGGTTGATGATTAACAGATCGCCATTACCTGCAAAGCGATATACTATGGATTTTGGTAAAAAAAAATATAATAGATTATATGAATCTTTTCCGGAATCAGGTCTCAATAATCTAAACACAGAAACCGGTTGTATGGTAAACTACTCAGATTTTGGTAAATTATATCCCATAATTCATTTTGATTTGTCAAATCATGTAAACTACACTGTGATGTAGAATCACATATAGTATTCTTAAATTTTACATTTTTTTAAATTACAGTTAAAACTAATCTTTAATTAATATCTATTTTATCTTAACGCTTATTCTCGATCCCACAATAACTTTCCGTTCAAAAGAAAAGAAAGAAAAACACCTAGCATCTGCCTTATTACTGAAAAACGGCTGTCAGATAAAGAGAATTCATTAAGATGCGTATTTCACCCTAGCTAGAAACAAATAATAATAAAAAAGAGAATAAAGATCGAATGTGTTTGCGGTCAGTGAAATTTCATTTTCCTCTCTGCGTAATTTTAAGTCTAACTTATTCGTTGCATAAGAGTCTTTTCATGTACATAATGGTTGTTTTGTCTTATGAGAACATTTTCTCAAAATATGCTCCTAACGTACGATTTGGCAGTCGGATTTCTTTTGGCGTATTTTTTAGGACTGCTGTTTTCTGGTTGCCCTGCTATTAAATTCAAAATCCTTTTATTGTTTAAGCGTAACAGACAATTTTGCGTAGATGATATCAGTCATTTTTCATATGCTTAATGTCGCCAATTTTGTGATGCAATGTGTGAATTTTTCAGTGAGGAATCAATTGCCTCGGTCTCGCTTCACGGACTCAGACATGTAAAGAAGGTCTCTTAAAAATGCTTACAGGCACCATCCCTAACTATTTCTGTAAAAAGTGATTTAATTTTTATAACTCTACTTCAATAAACGAAGTTCTCAAAAGGCATTTATTTTATTGATCACAGCCTACAACTCTAGCGAATGCATTTTTAAAAAGAACCTGGTAAATATACTTTAAATTACAGATCTATACTATATAAATTTATGGTGCCTAACACCAGGCATTCGCAATTTTTTTAACGTCAAGGGATGGTGCCTGCTTTTAGTTGCCTGCTTCGATTTGCTTGAAAGTTTAGTTTCTGGACTATTTATTAGCACTTATCTGGACTATATCTGGATTATTATCTGGACTATTTATCTACCTGAGTAGTATGACATTATCTTATTCATTGGCTGTTTACAAGATTTTTGAAAGCCAATTTCCCCGACAGATGACTATCTATTACGTTTGCGGAATATAGAGTATTAGATACTACGAGTGTTCTTAGTTCATAGACTATCGTTTACGGTGCCTATAGAATGCGGACTGTCGCAGCCGGATTTTTCCCTGATGGATCGCATTGGAGTTCTTTCCCGGCGCCGAACCATTATTCATGTTGGATGCGGCTGATTTTTCTAATCGAAAAAATTTCACGAGGCTCAGCGTAAAGAACTCCTGCTCGTTAACGCCTGCTCCTCCCGATGTACGCCTAAGAATCTGCGGTAGACTGTAGTGACTCCTATTTCGTCTCCGTTAAACTCGCAGCCTTGCTTTCGGCAATATAGTGCATTTTATTTCTAGTTTGTGTACTTCACAATTATTTTTTTACTTCATAAATGGATCGTGCGCAGTGTGCTCAGTGCTACAGATTTTCGTGTTTGATCTGCAATTTAATCGACATTCATAGATTAGTTTTTTTGCGCTGGATTTTGTGTGTCTTCGATTGCCAACGTGCATATATTGCATTTCTTCAAAAATTAAAAAAAAGGAATTGTCGAAATCTATTATGAAAAGAAGTAAAAAAATTAGCGCACTCGTGAGAATGCTGCCAAATTAAAACAATGGAGTGATTAAAAAAAAGATAGTGAAGAAAATAAATAAACATCTGCGGTATAAAATGTGAGTACGAGAAAATATATGCATTTTATATTTTATGATTTTAATACTCAATCTCTATTTTAATTACATGACTTTTTTTGTTATTATTTTAGAATAACATGATGAGTGATTTTATTACAATTATTGTTTATTATGCATTGTTTTCTCGTGCTCATATTTATTTTTATGAATAATAATAGTTAGAAGTTTTCTTAGATTACGTCGAAATATTTCATAGTTCTACAAATGCTATTTCAGAAATAAGACGCCAAATATGATAACAGGATAAAATGATATTTTTCATATAACTAAGTATCTATCAACTGTGCACTCTTACTGAAATTTCATTCAAAGTATTAAGACAATCTTAAAAAAAAAAAAAAAAAAAAAAAAAGAATTCAGAATATTGACTTCATAAATCGTATTTTTTTGGATGATTGTGCTAAAGAAAAAATCTATTATTTTACTTATTTTCTTTAAATATTACATTTTTATTTACTTTGCAATGCGATTCTTTTTGAACTATTACAATCTGACATTCATATGTATACATTTACAGTTTTAGATATTTCTTTACCTGATTTTATAAGATGATTAAAAAAAAAGAGGTTAAAGGTAAGTTAATGGTGCATCTAAAACATTCATGTTTCCAGGTAAATTAAGAGAGAATGTTTTTGTGTCAGACTATTATTTTTGCATGTTAGGAAGTTTTAAAAAAAAGTATGAAGAAAGATAAATATGAATACTTGTAATAAATAAATAAAGATGTATGCACCTGTATGCACCTCTCTAGATATTTGACACTGCCATCCGCTTAAGATACATAAAATTGTATCATTTCAATTATATTTTATTATGCTTTGAAAATTCCATAATCAAAGGGTAAGTTATGTTTTACTGTGTTTCTATTGAGTATTATTTACAGATAATACATTATTTTTATATTTGTACTTAAAAGTATTTACCATTTTTCTTTATTGCATAATTGAATATATGTAATCAATATCTTTAAAGCAGCATTTTCTATTAATTATATCCATTTAAGTAGAGCTATTTCTTGCAGCTAAATATTAAGGAATTTTGTTTCTTTATTCTGAGTATATAAAGAAGATGACGGTTTTATAACATATAATATTTAAACGTACTACACACATGATTATTCTTCATCAGTAATCATAACTTTATAAGAACTTTCATTTTAAAGGTTATTTCATAAAAATATATCTAGGTAATTTTCTTGAAATATCATAGTATTTCTTAGACATTTATTTGATACAAAATGGTACAAATGGTACTAACAACTTTATTTTTTATTAATCAATGTGTGTATTTGTTTTATTACATAGGTGTAGATAATTAATTTTATATGCTTTTTAGATATTTGTGTATAGATATCTTATTTTTAATGTTCATAAAACATAAAGTTCATTAAGTGGTATAACACGACATACCATTATAAAAATATTTTATGGGTTGTCATGGTGACAAATTTAGAAATATAATGAATGAGGCGAGAAGCTTATATTTGTTTTCGCTTATGGTAAATTTTCACTTGTTTTTTTTTACTAAACTTTAAATTATTGACAGCAATTAGACATTGCATAATTTATATTTTAAAATATTTTCGCAAATATAATATGCTTTTATATTTGGAGATGTCATACGTGAAATATCATATTTTCTTTAGTTATATTATCTCAACCTGTCACAAGCTTTCCTCTTAACATTTTAATGCCTGCTCGAGTCATCAATATTATTATTAATAATAACAGGAAGAGAGATTTTATTTATTTCATTAATGCAGTTAAAACATATAACGTACCAGTATATATTTTAAGTCAATAGTATGCCGTGTTGTTGCATACCAGCACACATTTTTAGATGTGAAATCTCAGTATTTTTAAAATTCAGTTAATATTTTTATTTTTGTTTCTAATATTTAGTGAATGTTTTCGATAGATTTCTTGTTGCATTGTGTTATTTTCTAGAGGTAGCACAATGCCAAGAATGTTTTTTCCTGAAGGGTTTCTTTTCCTTTTGGGGGTAAGATGGCCACTTACCTACGAAAAGGGAGAGAATGTTTGTCTTCATTTACAAAATTCATTAATTTATTTTTTAAAATTTACTATTATTCGACACTTTGCTAAATTCTCACCGTTTTTTTTCATGTGCAGAACATTTTTAAATTTTTATTTATTTAGGCATGTCATTACTGAAGTGTGGTCTCGCGCGACCTCGCGGTTTTCAAATTAATTCGTTAGAATAGGTTTCACAGTAGTTTTCTTTTTCTTGCAACACTTGTACGTATTTGTTATGGTTTCATATTCAACCTGGCTTTACATGCATACACATACTTACACTTCATTCTCACAAGATTATTTTTGGTTAGGGTTCAAAGATAACACTCGCCTTGGTTGAATTCAGTCATAATTTTTATGTACTTCTGTAATATTTTTTCTACATACTGTGTCATGATCACATTCCTTTTATTTTACTCTGCAGACAAAAAAACTACTTTGTTTTACATAATTTTACACTCATTCATGCTGGTTGGTTTACGGTTAGGAACATGCATTTTTCCTCTTTTGAAGTTTAAATTGTTATAAATACACATTATTTACATCTTCAATTATTTTAAACACTTGTTTTTTGTTTTGTCATATAATGTATTAGTTCCTGGTACACATGATAATTTTGTTCATAGAAAAAACACAAGAGTTCATCGCACATTCTTTGTTCATTGATGTTACACTAGTTCATCGCTTTACTTTCCATTCTTGTTGTACATGGGGAACTAGTTACATTCATTTTTATTAAAACAAAAAAATCGCTTTTTCCTGGACATTTTAGTTCACCGAATAAACAACTTAGTTCATAGCGTATTTACATGCTAGTTATAGAAATTCTACACAGTAGCTCATCGATTTTTTTCACTTTAGTTCATAGAATATTTACACGTTTAGTTATAGAAATTTTACACATTAGTTCATCGATTTTTTCACATTAGTTCATAGAATATTTACATGTTTGTTTATAGAATTTTACACGTTAGTTCATCGATGTTTTTCACATTAGTTCATAGAGATTTTAAACCAGTGTTCAGTCATGTCGTACGTTGTAGTTCATAGAGATGTACACTTTAGTTCGTTGAAGTTTTATATTATTGTTCATAGATTGTTTACACATTAGTTCAATGAAAATACACACCTTTGTTCATAGAATATGTAACACATTACTTCTTAGAAAGTAAACCACATTTTAATGTACATTATCTTTAAGATATAATTTGGAACCTCTTTTTAATTATTTTTTTAGATAAAACAGTAGTTTTTTAATGTATTTTTTCTAAAAATCCATAGAACACTCAGGAAACTGCCAGCACATACTTTAAGGATTTTAATATAGGAAATAAATTATAATATGTACATGCCTTTCCACATACATTTTTCTTTACTGATAAAATTTGACTGATTGGACGCGGATGGTGACTCGATGCTAATTAAATCATTTCACAAAAAGATTTTTCTCAGAATATTATAGTACATCTTTAAAATTGGACATGTTTCTGATACAATATTATTTTGGTTGTTGTCACTAGTTAGATATACTTTTACCTTTAAAAGTATATATGCTAGAACAGGTATGACCATTACATCATTTGTACTTTCCTCTATTTTAAATGACATTTTAAATTTTCACACATTTAAGCTTTTAGAAATACATGCACTTACTGCAGTTTGTTTAGATCACCATGGACACACAAAAATATTGTAAGCATTTTTATTATTTTACAATAATTACAATTGTTTTGGCATGACTCTTAGCTATACCTTAAACATCAAGAGTATTTAAATCGAGGAAGTTAAATATTTTTACAGTTTTAATTGTACATATTTGTCACGTTTGATATTCCGGTAATATTTTATGCCTATACACTTAATTTTTTTAACCTTTTGCTAACCATAGTATTCGACAGTTTTTTTCACTTCACACATAGTTCATAATTAAAACACGTAGCTCACTGTAGCTGGTTTAGAGTTTAATCAGAGTTTCTTTTTACATAATACATGTAGTTCATTGAGACAAGTTAACCCTTATTCATCGAGTTGTTTAATGATTGTTAATTCATTAATTACGTAATTGAATGTCACTCATTGGTAGGTGCTTTTGGGTTCTTGTACACATACTGTCTGTTTCTTATGTTAGCAAAAAAAAAAAAAAAAAAAAAATCCTAATTTGTTTTTCTACACAATCGCGAGAGCGTTGCTTGGCATCCGGCAATGGTATTTACAATGGTATTTTATTTTACAAAGGTTTTACAATGTTACTTTTGCGGCATGCTACGCGGATGAGCTTGTGGTCTGTGGATAACAATTTTGTGGGATTTCACCTTTCTTATTTTTTCAATCATCAATGGCATTCCTTGTGTTCCAAGACATTTCACGTGAATATGTATATTTATTGTTCACGAATTTTCTTATAGGTAATGCACAGGTTTTCATTTTTCTTATTACATACATGCAGCCTTCTCCTGGTTTATACCAGTTAATTCTTTAGCACATATTAATTGAGGCTGAGTTCACACACACACACACAATTTTTCTCTTCAGTATTACCTGTTGTACAATTCACTTAAAATTTCATTTTTCTCATACATTTTTACATTTAAAAGATTACATGATGGATTAACTCAATTTTTTTTACACAAGTAAAGGCTTATTAAATCACGGTTTTATTTAAACTACATTTATATTTAGACAGGGGAATACAGTTGTCACATGGAATTAAATGGCTTATGACAGTGTTTGTGGTATTTTTTTATATCCTGATTTTCTACAGTTTTTATTACTGTCTTCTTTACCTTATATCTATCTCATGAATATAGATTTGTTTAATATTCATGTTGAGAGATAAAAAAAAACCTTTTTTTAAAAAAAAGACAGAAACTTACAACTTATACTGTCGTTCATTATTATGGGTATTATTTCTGGATTTTAGTTATTCATATTATATTTTTGTTTATCTGTGTGTTATATTATGTCTTTTGTTGCAGTATATTACTCGAGTATTTAATTTAATTTTATTATAATATTGATCAATATATATATTTAATGTTTATTATTGAAAACATTTTGAAACTTATAGCCAGCTGGTAAGTGAGCTGTTTACTTAGGCCTAATGTATTTTTATTTTGTATGTGCACATTTCTGATACAGGTCATCGTCTAAATAGGACGAATTGAAGAGTGATCACCAATTTTATTAATGAAGCTTCAGCTGTTTCTAAATAGAAACAATATATGATGTCATTTGTATGACAAAATTTATGGTACCAATATATTATATCATGATATATATACATTTTGGGATGGTTGCCTACTTAGAGAAAAGTTAAATTGCCGTTTACTTTATTTAGTAAATATTTAGTTTGTTTTCATGAACATTTTATACATGATTACTTGTAAGAGCATATGAAAATTGATTTCTCTCCCTCCATGTACATTTATAATTTTTTTTCGCCTGTGAAAGGGGTGATATATGTGATGTAGAATCACATATAGTATTCTTAAATTTTACATTTTTTTTTAAAATTACAGTTAAAACTAATCTTTAATTAATATCTATTTTATCTCAACGCTTATTCTCGATCCCACAATAACTTTCCGTTCAAAAGAAAAGAAAGAAAAACACCTAGCATCTGCCTTATTACTGAAAAACGGCTGTCAGATAAAGAGAATTCATTAAGATGCGTATTTCACCCTAGCTAGAAACAAATAATAATAAAAAAGAGAATAAAGATCGAATGTGTTTGCGTGCAGTGAAATTTCATTTTCCTCTCTGCGTAATTTTAAGTCTAACTTATTCGTTGCATAAGAGTCTTTTCATGTACATAATGGTTGTTTTGTCTTATGAGAACATTTTCTCAAAATATGCTCCTAACGTACGATTTGGCAGTCGGATTTCTTTTGGCGTATTTTTTAGGACTGCTGTTTTCTGGTTGCCCTGCTATTAAATTCAAAATCCTTTTATTGTTTAAGCGTAACAGACAATTTTGCGTAGATGATATCAGTCATTTTTCATATGCTTAATGTCGCCAATTTTGTGATGCAATGTGTGAATTTTTCAGTGAGGAATCAATTGCCTTGGTCTCGCTTCACGGACTCAGACATGTAAAGAAGGTCTCTTAAAAATGCTTACAGGCACCATCCCTAACTATTTCTGTAAAAAGTGATTTAATTTTTATAACTCTACTTCAATAAACGAAGTTCTCAAAAGGCATTTATTTTATTGATCACAGCCTCAACTCTAGCGAATGCATTTTTAAAAAGAACCTGGTAAATATACTTTAAATTACAGATCTATACTATACTACACCACTCTTGAAAATTTGAGAATAGAATTCAATTGGAAATTAGAAAAAGAAACAACCAAAGAATATGTATTTTACTATATTTTAGAAGTAAGGAAGAAATGTATATTAAAATATGAGTAAAAAAGAAATTACTATGATTAAAACGTTAGGAAAATAACTTTTTTTGCTCTTTATAAAAGGCTGTTTATTGTCCACCGTATGATAATCCTGTACGAAAAGGCGCTATAGGACCTCCAGGGATTGGTTTTAAATTAACGCCGGATGGACATTTCGATATGATTAATAAGATGTTAAAAATGCTTCAGATCCAATCGATGATTTAGTTTTAACCACTAAAAGTTTCGTTTTGAATAAAATAGATAACAATCATTTTGAACTGAAAGATTTTATAGAAAAAAATAATACTAATTACGATAGTAATTTTTTAACCTTCACTGAAGAAACGGGTAAGAGAATTAAAGAATTGGATGAAAACACTTTACATCTAATCGAAGGAAAAGCTTACGACGGTAAAGAAAAAAGAATAGGAAATGTCGCAGATCCGAAAGATGATAAAAATGTTGTAAATAAACGATATTTAAAAAAAAATGCATTAATATTAAAGAATGATAAATTTGATGCAAAAAATAAAATAATTATGAATATTTCGGAACCCGAAAACGATACAGACGTAGTCAATAAAATATATGTAGACAGTAAAGATATCTGGGTTACTATAAAAGATGATTTTCAGACTTTTACAGATAAAGAATTTTTCAAAGTAAATTTCGATTTGATGAGCTCTAAATTACTGGATCAAGATATGCGATTATCTACAGATATGCATATGAAAATTAATATATATTTAAAAAAACAGGTAGTCATACAAAATATTTATCCTGATTATGATCTTAATACGAATGCATTGATAAAACTAAAAATCAATTATAAATTAATTCTAGAAAGAAGAATGGCAGAAACATATTCAGCAACTTGCCTTGCCTATGGAAAACGCAATGATATCATTACATTTTCAATATTGCCTGATGGTGAATCAGATAGTTTAATACCTTATATTCATATCGAAAAAATCCCTTTTTAAAAATATTTCATTATTAAATGGATATCAACTGGGACGAATTTTCTAAAACGAAAAATTTATCCGAAGATGTCCTACGAAATTTGAAGGATAAACTCAATTGGAAGTTAGTTTGTAGATATTCAGTATTATCCGAATGTTTTATGGAAGAACTCATAGATTATATCGAATGGAATGTTATATGCATTTTTCAAAAACTTTCGGAAAAATATATAGAAAAATATAAAGAAGAATTAGATTGGAATTTAGTTTGTAAAAATCAGAAGTTATCCGAGGAATTTATATTAAAACATTCGAATTATATAAATTGGGTTGTTATATCTCAATATCAAACCTTAAGTGACGAATTTATTCAAACCTATCATGAAAAATTAGATTTACATAAAGTATCTCAATTTCAAAAACTTGCAGAAAATACTATGTGCACATTGGAAGAAGGACTTAATTGGTTATTAATAACCCGTTTTCAAACATTTGGTGAAAGATTTTTAGAAAAGTATATGCATAAAATATATTTTTGTAATCTCATTGAATATAAGTTTGATCAATTACCAGATAATTTTTACAACGATAAATGGAAAAAATACTTTCCGTTCAACTGGGTGAATTAAATAAAAAATTTGGTCATTATTACGAAGAGAAACAACCAAACAGAGAACGATTAATGGATGAAATTTTCGAATTAAAGAATATTTTAATACGATTTATTAATGAATCGAGACAACTTTTGAATAAAGACGAAAAATAACAGTGTTTATAAATCTTTCAATTACTCTAACCATTTTTTAAATAGCCTTCCTTTTTCAAACATTCTTTAAGAGTATTAAAATACTTATGATAAATTTAAAATCTCCGAATGCTATTATTGTTTGCAAGTATCTTTCAAGTTTCCGTTTTCTTTCTCTATTCAACGCTCACAATCGCTGACGAAGGTCAATACAAAACGCCCGGATAGATGGGAATATACAAATTATGGTATTATTTTATATTCATCATTTCTTCGATATTTAGACAGTCAAACTTTTCGATGAAAATCTTACAATTACAGGTACAATATTCGATATTTAGATAGACAAACTTTTTGATGAAAATCTTACAAAAATCCTTAAATATTTGCGTTTAGTGGAATATAAAAAGTGTCCCATAGTAGGTACCATATACTACTTATCTACATTTTGCTTTACTTTTTCATACTAAAACATAGATTCAGTAATCAAATCATGCAAGAAAATAAAGAAAGAATTCTATTTTTATTTCTACATACATTTCTTCGTATTATGCTTCGTCTTTGGAATAAACCTTGCACTTTTTTGCTTTGTCTTTATTCTTAGAAATCCTTGTTTGAAGAAAAAAAGATTGTTGGTGAATAAACATTTTCCGCAAAACTTACATATAATTTCTTTGAGATCTTTTTACATTTTTTGGAAAAAAATATGTTTCAAAGAAATCTCAAATTTTCCTTCTTATAATGTAAATAAATATATGTAAATCGTAAGAATATGCAGTTTTTTAGGATTTTTTGTGTGATTATTATTAAATTATATCTAAAAATTAATTAATAATAATTATACAGATATCGGAACTGTTAAAATAAAGACATTTTATTAGACTTTTTAAAAGAGAATTACAAATAAAACGACTTTATCAAAATAAGTATACGAAACGTATTTCAAAATTAAATAATACTATAATTAGTAAATTTTTTTCTTAAATTCCATTATAATATCTAATTTATACATTAAATGTCAATATACATTTTATAATTTTTTTGAACAATTTAAAGTTAAAAATTTTTTTAATGTGTTATATTAACATTTTTGTGATGAATTAACTGTTTAAAATTTAATTGAAATCATAAATGGAAAATTTAAATAAAGTTTGTTCTAAATGATTTTCATACATTTAAATATTTGCTTTTACTTTTTGAATTTGCTTTTTGGTTTGTTTTCTGCTGAACTAGCTAAACATTATACTATTATCAGCATATTATTTTCCAAAACAAAGTTTATCTCTGTAGATTTCTATAGAGCAATGTCATTAAAAAATTACATTAATATCCTAAAACTTTTATTCATTTTCGGATTTAATTTCATTGCAGAATATATTTTATGAAATTTATTTTTAAATTAAATTAATTTAAAAAAGACACCTTAATTTTTCGGTTTCAAAATATTTAACATTTTAGAAAAAAAAGAAGTGTGAGGCTCTGAAATTATAACAAAATCTGTAATATGTAAGGTAAAAATTAATAACAGTGACAAAAAATTTAATATATATATATATATATATATATATATATATATATACCGGGTGTCCAAAAATAACTGATGAAGTTTAAAATTCCATAACTTGGAAATGGTGACAGCTATTTTAAAAAAATGCAGGAGGGTTATGTATAATGTCAGGAGTTTTTTTACCGTAATTTTTTATTTTAGTTCGAATTTCAAACAATAGGTGGCGCTGACGGCGATTGAAGGCCAAGTCGACGACTCACTCAACATTGATCACCGGGCCTTCAATCGCTGTCAGCGTCACCTATTGTTTGAAATTTGAACTAAAATATAAAAATATGGTAAAAAAAACTCCTGGTGTTATACATAACCCTCCTGTAATTTTTATTTTAAATAGCTGTCACCGTTTGCAAGTTACTGAATTTTAAAATCCCTCAGTCATTTTTGAGACACCCGGTACATATATATATATAAATATTTATATATTAATACACTAACTTTAATAAATTTTTGCGTTAGTAACAAGTAAAATGAGAACAGCAAATAATTTTTAAATTTTTTTATTTCCAGAAGTTATAAAGAAATCACAATCAATCTAATTAAATTGCCATATATACAGAGGTGTGAAAATTATTAGAATAATTGTGAAATTTACAATAAAATCTTGATATATTATAGAAATAGCACATTATTTAAAAAATAATGATACATTTAATATTTGGTGTGTATTCCGTTGACTTTTGTTAAAGATTTGATACGTTTTGATTAACATTGTATTGATTTTTGGCAATTAGTTTGTATTTCGATGTCAGGTGCCAAAATCCAACGAGTCTTTCTGTCAGAACTTTCTTCTTTGTAATGATGCATTCCTTTAATTTTTTTCTTTACAATGGCCCAAGATTCATTATGATATTCATATCTAGACTGTTTCCAGCCCATCGAAGGATTTTATTATTTTTTTTCATCCAAAAATTTAGACACAGATGAAACTTTATGGGACGGAGCTTCATCATGTATGAATATAAAGTCTTCATTTGGGAAACTGTCCTCTAATTGTACAATTAATCTTTATTTAAGCACTTTTTTACACTGATACTGGTTCATTAAGCCTTCTACAATGTATAAACGTCTAGTAACTTGAGAAAACACCACGTTTCAAAAAATTTCTTTAGTAGGATGTTTAACCGTTTGTGCTAAGCAATTTATGGAAAATTCTTCATTGGTACTTCTACTGACATATTATCTGTTTTTTTCCTGATATCGTATAGATTGATTCATGAGAAACACATACATAAAGGATATAAAATTACTTAAGGTATGTAATTTGTAGAGAAATATTCTTAAAAAGAAAATTTTAATCAAATTTATAAGCAGTTCTGTATCTTTATTCAGTATGCAAAAAACATGATTTCAAGAAAAGGAATGAGCAACTTAAGTTCAACTGATTAATAAGGGAAAATTAATATTTATCTTTTTGCTCCAGCCAATTCCAAGTTGTTTTTGCACAATATTTGCCCAGACAAGTCCCTTCTTTGCAATAGTAGGTATGATTTTAGTCTTTTTTCGAGAATGGTGAGCACTGAGTTCAGCTGAGATAAGTTTTCTACGAATAGAAGAATCGCATACATTTACTCCATGAGCTTGCAAAGAGATTTTTAGTTCATGATTAGTTGCTCTTCTGTTAGTTTTAGCATTCTGAATTAATTTTCTTTCTTTTCTTGCAGAAAAATTTACTTTTCCTTCCGCATTTTCCTACTCCAGAATTATTCATATTCACATTTGAATGCCAAAGATCTTCACACATACTTGCGAAATTTTTGCTGTTTTAGTGATTTCCTGCTGTGTATAATTTTTTTCTTGTATGAGACACTTTACCTCAGCAAGTTTTCTAGGTGAAATATCAATTGTTATACCCATAATCACACAATAATCCTTTGACAATCGAAAATAAGCCACTAATTAATATAAACTAAGCAAAAAACCAAAAATATTTGTTTTAAGAATAAAATAATACTGATTCCAACTCAAGAAAAGAAAGTTAATACACGCAAGCCAAGGAGAAAATTTTTAAATTTTATTTTAAATTCGTTTGTTAATCAAACAAATTCGTTATACAGTGCGAATTCGTTACAGTGCGAATTCGTGCGAATATTCGTTATACAATTTGATTACTTTGAATCAAGTATTTTTCTTTTTAAGAAATGGCAACATTTAACAAAATTATATCCCCAAAACTGTTCTAAAGGAGTAAAAAATTGACTAGATCAACAAATCAAACTGCCTTTCATGAAACATTGCAAGTATGTACAATATTAATCAAGAAAAACTGAAAAAAAATCACAGTTATTCTAATAATTTTCACACGTCTGTATATAAATGTATAATAAATTTTATTTTTTAATGCTCTCACAAAATATCAATACATTCGTTAGCATACTAATTAAATTACCATAATATATTTAAAGGTATAATGAATTTTATTTTTTAATGCTTTCACAAAATATCAATACATTCGTTAGCATACTAATTAAATTGCCATAATATATTTAAAGGTATAATAAATTTTATTTTTTAATGCTTTCACAAAATATCAATACATTCGTTGGCATAAAATTCATTAAAGAACAGATAGTTAAAAATTAATGCAGTTTCTAAAAATAAAATAATTTCCTTTACGTAATGGCTTTTAGATTTCACTCTAGTATGCATAAAATATTAAAGTTACTCAGTTTCCCAACATTATGTTTTATGTTGCTTCAAAAAAATTGTTGTCAACATTGAAACTACAGAAAATATCTTATCCCTAGATAGTTAGACATCTTATCTTAATCTTGATCTCAGATACTGAAATAAAAAATTAAATTTTCAATGTTTCCTATCATACCTCTAAAATGAATTAAAGCATGCATAAAACTGCAAATTTTAACAAAAAATCAATGAATAACAAATAAAAACAGGAGTGTTGATTTTTAAAACAAATTAAGTCAAAACTACAGCATCTTCCCCCAATCTACCTTGTAATGTACCTAAAAAATATATTAGATTTTACATCATTTTTTTTTTTTTTTTTTTTTTTTTACATGTTAAATTTTTATTGCAATAGCTTATAGCTTTTTTTTGCTTAAAGTATTATAAATTAAAAATATTACTTAATCAAACGATCGTTAAACAGTTTGAACAGATTTATTTATTATGAATAAATCAATTCTATTTGTTTATAAAACGCAGTCCATCTTGCAATCATATAAATATTGTTTTATTTTTTATAATTATACATGCACATTTATAAAATAAATAAATTGCACTATAAATGCAGTTTATTTCTTACTAAGTTAAATTAAGCATTTTGTTTTAATAAAATTTTGATGTTAATCTTCTGATCCTAAAAGCGAAAATCAGTACTGTATTTGCATTTATGAGACATAGATATACCGTATTTACTCGTGTATAAGGCGCACCCCTACTATGCAAGTAAAAATGGCGATTTCTTAAAATCTCGTATATAAGGCGCACCATAAATTTCATACGTTAATGAAGAATTACCAAATAAATTTCCTTAAAAAAGTTGAAACAAATATTACACCAAACTAGAAAACAAGACAAAAATGCATTTTTAGACTTCGGGTTGTAAGAGAATGACGGGAAATAGGAATGAGTGACGGTAAAGAGAATTGCTAATTAGCGTTTAGATAATGTCACTAGATCTGTTGCAGAAATGACTGCAAGGAGTGAAATAAATATGCAGTAATACTTCAATTAAGTAACATTTTCCGAGTTTTAATATCTTTTTTGAATAATTTCTTGTTTCATATGTATATCGTTCGACTGCATCCAACAGTAAAAAATTATTCCGTGTATAAGTCGCACCTAGGAGTTTTGCTCAATTTTTTTGGAAAAAAAAAGTGCGCCTAATACACGAGTAAATACGGTATATATTTTTTGCATTTGTGATTTTATCTTGAAGCGTAAAAGCAACGTATGACTCATAATATAAAAATATTTAAATGAACGTAAACTAGTTTGTAAAGAGTTTAATAAATAATTCCTTACATAAAACTTTTGTATTGAAAGCTCTGATGTATAATTTTTATCATATATTTATATAAAATATATATTTTATCAAGAAATACTTCTTAATTGTTTATTCATGTATCTATAATTCTGTATTATTTTTATAAACATGGGCGAAAAACAGCACAAACAGTATATTAGATGAAAGATAATGGTCTAAAATAAAAGAAAATTTGATGACATGGGAAAAACAGAAAGCATTAGAATAGGGTAACATGCTTTTCATTAATCAGCTAATCTGATTGAATCCGATGTCGATAAGATCCGATTATCCCTTGTGGTAAAATAATAGAAAAGAAAAGAATTGAAAGCCTGTTATTTATAGAACTGTTTTTATTATATGGTATCTTGGTTCTATGAAAATAAACAGTGACTACGGATTGTTAAAGAAATTATTTGTATGAATGCAGTTAATTTGATAGATGGAAATAGTGTCTCTCGTCTTCATTTATGTTGCAGTCCCCCCCATTTTGTTTTTCACGGTGACATGAGAAAAACTTATGTTTTTAAACGTAAAAATATTATACTTTCATAATAATTATTAAGGTTAATTTAAGGTGACATGAGAGAATCTACTGTTTTTAAACGTAAAAATATTATACTTCCATAATAATGTTTAAGGTAATTTTAAGGTGACATGAAATAAACTTCTGTTTTTAAACGTACAAATTTTATACTTTCATTATAATTATTAAGGTGTTTTTGAGATTTCACGAAAGAAACTACTGTTTTTAAACGTAAAATTATGATATTTAAAAATAATTATTAAGGTGATTTGATATCGGCCTGTGTTTTTCCAATAAATTAAAAAAAAATATCGTAAAAATTGTTTCAATAAATTACAAGCGTCTTAGGTTGCTATTAATTTTTCTCTTGATATAACATTTTTTCCTATTTCTGACGTTCTCGCGTTTTAAAAATTCTTTCTAAAACGGAAATTTCCAATTTTTTTCGGGACACACGTCAAAAAAACTAAAGTAGTCAGTACAAATACATAACTTCCACAATTCTATGTATAAATTCTAGATTTCTAGATTCAAAAACATAATTTCTAGATAAAAGAGACTGTTAATTAATTACGATTCGACAAAAATAAAATAAAAACAAGTGGGTAAGAGTAAAGTCAAACAACACAGAAGGTTTTTCTTTTCTGTCCAATAAAGTTCATTTTAAAATATTTATAGAAAAAAGGTTTTTTCTTCAGTCAAATAAAAAATGCTTAAATGAAATTAGTTAAATAAACTCGTTTATTCCAATTAAAAAAATTCTGTAATTAAAATGAAAGAAAGCCTCTAACTTATTGAAGAGTCAGATTTATACAGTTTTGTGTATCGATTCTGTGACATACAGACAGATAGAGAAGTGAGACGAGTAGAATTTCGTCTGATGAATGAAACCCTAGCGAGCGAGAACGATCCGGATTCTATATAGTTGCTGCATTAAATGAAAATACAAATAACAAAAAATACATTTTCCTAGTTATATTTTATTTATTTTTCATATACAATTCATTTAATATGTATTGTAATAAGTATATGTAAGATTAATTTTTATTTGTAAAACGTGACGTTAAAAAATGCTGATTATCCAGACTAATTCGATGAGGAAGGCTCTTCGGAAACTCGAACACACCTGATATTTACAACATGTACTTAAATTATTTTGTATATACACTGTAAAAAAAATCCGTGAAATTTACGGCAATAAGTGCTGGAACCAATGTTGCCACCAGTTTTGGCCATGAAAATTGCAGAATTGCAGAAATTTTTATTACATCTAATTTTACTGCAATTTTTACGGCAAAAACTATCAGCAATTTTTGATGTAAATTTAACGGATTTTTTTTTTTCAGTGTGCAAAATATTAAACAAACGGCAGTCTGTAATTTTGTTGAAAATTAAGATATATTTTTATATTTGGATATTTATTTATCTTTTTTTTAACTTGATAATAAAGCTACTCAAAACACTAAATAGGACAAAATTTTTCATTTATACAAGACGAGTTTTCGTAATAAATAAGGAAAATTCATCCAAAACATAATACGGAATTCATTAATAATCTTATCTGATTTAGTTTCAGGAGAATAAGATCCAATAATCCCTTGTGGTAAATAATAGGGAAGAAATGGTTAGTCTATTATTTATAAGAATGTTTTTATTATGTTTTGTCCTGTTACATGAACTAAATCTTAATGGCATGTGATTAAGCTAAACATCAGAAATAAAACGGGATAGTTAAACAAAAGAGACTGTTACTTATTTATTATTAATTTATATAATAAGCTAACAAAACCTGCAGATTTGCTCGTATGAAATAATCCAAGCGGTTATTAGCGTGGTTATTTTTGTTAGAAGGAATTATCCAGCTATGCAATGTTCAAAAATAATAAATTAAGCCACACTCTGACTAAACTTCATATTTAAATGTATCAGTGTAAAGAGGTAAGTAAATTATTGAAAAGATCAAAGATTAATTAAAAAATTTTGAATTTAATGTTTTTTATGCTTTTACGCACATTTAGTTTTATATAAAATTAAATAAATTCATTTTCAAAAAATAATAAACATGAACATTTTAGTGTAACCATTATGCTATATGACAAATGTCTTGTCTAGCAGCCTAGCACCTTTCTAGTGTTAGGGATGTGAACCTAAAATACCACCAAATATACCGCCAACAACTATAGCAATAAATTTTCCAACATTATTTTTGAAATCAATTCGGTATTTCCCGAGATACCTCAGAAATGTCATTTAATACTTTTTTGGAAAGCTTTTCACTCATTTTACTCTTTTAAACTAATAATCTTTCAAAAACTGAGACCATTTACGTTACTCAATAGTATACTATGTGATATTTATATTTTTAAGAAGGACACTCTAATTGTCTTCATTTTTTTCACATTGAAACATGATTTCCAAAACAAAATTAACTAGAACACCATAAACTATGCACCCAGCATATCTTTCTATACGTAAGGATAACGTAAAGATACGTAAGAAAACTATATTTTTCTGCATAGTCATCATTGACAGAGGCATTTGTGGTAGCATGCAATCAGTTTGAATACACCAGTATGGTAAAACTTGGTGTTCTGCAATGCAAGGAATTTTTGCACAGCCTGCTCAATTTCAGCATTGTTTTGGATGTAACATAAAAAATGCGGATGACTCCTGATCACACGGCACAAAAATGACAAGCAGTCTCGATCACTTGATACGTTAAAAACAATGGTGAACTAAAGCAGGTTATGTGAAAATTTGTTGCAGAGCAGGGCACCAATTTTTGATACAGTAGATTCTTCAAGCTGATTGCACTCTGAGACAAAAGCTTCAAACTTGAAGACATTGTGTTGAAAAATAGTTTAATGTGTATGGTGACATTAAAAAAAAATAAAGTTTTTAAGTAATAAAAAATGTAGAAACGTACACTGTTGCTTGGCACTTACAGCAAAGTGTAATCCTTCTTCTGTACTTTCCGATCTTATAAAAGCTCCGAGTACGTAACTCTCTAATTTGAGAAACTTATGTATTCATTTCTTTTCTTTCAATCTTTGTACAAAAATCTTTCATGCTCCACTCTTCTGATTTCTTTTTCACGAAATTCATGGGGGGATTTTTTTTTTTTTTTGCAAGAACAGCCGAAAGGGAATACGTTGATTTGAGTGGGTAGATATGTTCTTAATTCTTCCTCTTTATATGAGATATTTTTTCATGATGTAATTCGTAGATTTAAAGAGCGCAACATAAATTTACTTTGCTCTCCAAGGTATTTTATATGTTCAATAAATAATGGATCTTGATATCCTTTATACGAGAATAGAATAACAAGAGATTATATTAATATCTGTTTCTAAGCTCATGTTTAAGTCCGTACTCCAGCTGATATGTGAAAATATCATGTATCTGTATCTGAAATAATTAAAATGTAAAAAAAAAATGTTCCTTGTAGTTTTTGTTTTTAAGTAGATTGTTTTTAACGGTGTACTTTCGGAACATCCCTCATATTCTAAACAAGTCAATAGAAATCGTAATATAGAAAATAACCAACTGTTACACGACCCTTTTTTAATTGAGGTGAAGAGCAATAAGATAAAATTTCAAATTATAAAATTTCGCTAACTTGTACTGGCATGAGTTTTGTCATAAATAATTATTATATAAGATAGAAGAAGTATGGTAGGTTACATATTCGCACCAATATAATACATGCCTAATGGTATCTGATTTTAAGTTGAAGAACAACATAAAAATAAAAATCAGTACCAGGAAAACTGCCATTCCTGAGTTTATAATGGAAATACTTGAACGTTAAATAAAATACATTAGAAATGTTCAAGAAACAGATTAAAATCCCTGCGTGAAATTTTAGATTAGATTAGGTAATGCATACGATTTATTCGTCTTTGGATTTAGATAATTTTTATTGAAATTCTTAAATAGACCTTTAAAGAAGAACTAAAGGAGAATTTTTAAATTTAAGTGAATTTGATGCGTTATAGTTACAATGTTACGGTATGTATTTAAAAGTTAGTGTTTTGAAAAGCTCAGAACAACATAAAAATAAAAAGCAGTACCAGGACAATTTTCATTCCTGAGTTTATTATGAAAATACTTGTATGCTAAATAAAATGCATTCAAAATGTTCTACAAACGGATAAAAATTCCGCCATGAAACTTTAGATTAGACTACGTAATGCTTCGGAGATAATTTTAATTAAATTCTTATATAGATTTATAAAGGACTTTCAAGGATAATTTCTATACTTAAGGAAATTTGCTGTGTTTAAATTACTATGTTATAGTATGTATGAAAAGTTAGTGATTTTAAAATTTAAAGAACAACATTAAAATAAAAATCAGTACCAAGAAATTTTTCATTTCTGAGTTTATAACGGAAACAATTGTGCCTTAAATAAAATGTATTCAAAAGGTTTTCCAAGGGCATTAAAATCTTACCGTGAAATTGCAGATTAATCTACTTAAAGAGTGAAGATTATTTGTCTTTTGATTTAGAAAATTTGAATTATATACTTAAATAGGTTTATGAAGAACAGCTAAGGAGAATTTCTATCTTACGAATAAGACAACAATCGCATAATCAAAATAGAAAATATGCATATATTAGTACTGATAGAACATTAATTAAAAATACTATAATAGTAAGAATTTCCCTATATTTAACGCGATAACATGGTGAAAAAAATTGAAGAAAGTATTTTCGTATTTAATATTTGTAGTTAAAAAAATGTTTACTATGTATTTGCTATACTTGTTATAGTGTAACTACTTTCATATAAAACTTTTCAATAATCATGAAATATGTTAAGCAAAATTACATTCAATCAATGAAAAGTGTTAATTGTGCAGAGAATTTAAGAGCACAATTTAATCAATTCAAAGATAGATATAAAATTGATATAGTATATCTAAGTTTTTAATACATGTAGTGGACTTGAATAATTTCATAACCTACTTACTGTTAGTATAGATAATTTGGAAACTGAGTTCATTTGATTATATTTTGTTCAAACAGTTTGCGTACACACTGAAAAAATTATGAAAATTTAATAAAGTTTTCTTGGAACTTTTTAGGTAACTGAAATCCAGGCTACAGATAAAAGTTTTCTAAGATTACCGTAATTTTAGTAAATTTTTTAGTAAAGTTGCAGAATTCAATAGCATTACAAAAATTACTTTTGTAGATTTACGTATTTTAAGTAGTTGTCTATAAATATAAAATTTAAAATAGAATGAAATATACACTTTCTTAATTTAGTAAATTGTTTCTATTTATTTTTAAAGTAACATGTTTAAATAACATAACAGTTCAGTGAAATGCAAGTGTCTTCAGTAAAGTGTATTATTGCATTTGCTACTGTAAATAATGAAGTATTCAAGATAACGTAAAGATAAAATAGTTACATTTTAAAAAGTGGACAAATGTGATCGGTGTTCGCACAGACGGTTTTGTTTAATATGTGTTTTATAACAAGTTATACTTTAATTTAAAAATCTTAATTATTAATTTATAACCATTAAATTCACAAATAAATGGTAAAACCCTTAAATTCAATTTCGAAATTTCAAAAGGAAATTATTTCTTTTAGTTAATATAAAAAAAAATTCAAATCAAATAATTTAAATATTAATGAAATTTTAAATTCCTAAAATGTTAAATAATTAGTTAAACGGGATTTAAAATACGGAACCATTAATAAATCGGTATGATTTTTAAAATAAGTAAAAATAATGAATTCCAAAAAATATTATTAATGTCAGTGGTAAAAGAAAAAAAGAATTAATTTTAATTGAATCCATCTTAGTAAGAGATTTTCACTCTCCAGCTCAAGGGTTCAAATTTTAACATTCTGTTTGCTAGCGATAAGCTTTACCTTCAAGCTATGATGTGTGCTTGATAAACATTGAAATTAAGGTTCTCTTTTAAAATTTAAATCGCAAAAGTGAACGAGTGACATTGATAAAATTGATTTAATTAAAATAATAGACTTTATCAAAATTTTATGATTTGTCGTGCGACACGAGGTATTCCTCAGTACACAAAATTTAAAGTACACAGTTACTTAGATAGACTTATAACAGTTTTTGTGAACGAAATCTGTGATAGACAGACACAGGAAATAAATGAATAGAATTTACTTTTAAAATCAATATTAGATTAAAGAATGTATTTTTTCTGATGTGTTATAGATTTATTAAATAGTTTTTAAAAATATTATTCACCTTTTGAGCAGGAAACTATGGGATCTTGTGATTGAAACTGATAGAAAATAAATCCAACAACATACAATGAAATTATTTGGTCATAATTTCTATATTTAATAACATTTATTTTACTCTGATACGTTTCCGGATTATGAATGTTTCGTGCAGAAATTGTGGATATTATTATAGAAGTTCAAAGCAGCTCTAACACAAAAGTGATGTTTAGCAAATATAATTTCAGACAATGCACTTTCTTACAAATTAAGAATATACTACTTTGAGATCTTAAGGTAGATCTAACATAGTTCACATATTCACTAAATAATTTCTCCTGATATCCTTAATATGCGAATAGAACAACAAAATATTTTATTAATATGTATTTCTAATCTTATGTTTAAGACCGAATTCTCAGTGATATGTGAAAATATCATGAACTCGTCTATGAAACAATTAAACTTAAAAAAGGACATAATAGTTTTTGTTTTTAAGCAGGTTATTTTGACGGTTTACTATAAGAACATCCCTCTTGTCATTGATCTGGGAATACAAATAGTAGTGTAAAACATCAGCAATTTTTAAACGGTCTGTTTTATCTTGAGGATAAATGTAATAAGATAAAATATGAAATTATAACATTTCGCTAACTTGTACTGACACCAGTCTTGTCATAAATAATTGTTATTTTAGATAGAAGTAGTAATGGTAGGTTGCACATTCGTACCAATATAATATATGCTTAATTATATCTGTTTTTAAGTTGAAGTACAACATAAAAATAAAAATCAGTACCAGAAAAAAATTCATTCCAGAGTATATAAAGGAAATACTTGTAAATAAAATGCATTCAAAATGCTCTACAAGCTGATTAAAATTCCACCATGAAACTCTAGATTAGACTACGCAATGCGTCAAATTTATTCGTATTTTGATTTAAATAATTTTAATTAAATTCTTTAATAGGCTTATAAAGATCGTCTAAGGAGAATTTCTATGCTTAAGGAAGCTTGTTGTATTTTAATTACTATGTTACAGCATGTAATATTTACTGTTTTCTAAAATTTAAAGAACAACATAAAAATAAAAATCAGTACCCAGAAAGTTTCCATTCCTGAGTTTATAACGGAAACAACTGTGCCTTAAATAATATGTATTCAAGAGGTTCTCCAAGCGCATTAAAATCTTACAATGGAATTTCAGATTAAACCACTTAATGAAGTTCATGTTGGTTGACATTCTTAATTAAGCTTTTTTCACATAAAACAATTTTCAGAAATAATGATATTTAGATATATCAACAACTCTTTACTTCATAGTTTTAAGTGTTCTCTTTAAATTATTTATATTAACATTTTTCACAAGTTTATTTAGTATTTTTTTTCGCTTTTCAATGCACTGTAAAAAATGTCAGATGTTTCTGAATACATAAAAATGTACTGTAATCAAAAACGAAAATATACAGTGACCACTTCTAACTCACCTAAGGTTTCAAAAACCGTTCTTTTACCTTTAAAAATCCCAGAAAACTATTTGTTTTCCAAATTTAAAGAATAATTAATAAAAATTAATTTTTATTAGCTGCCCGTCCTTTTCGGAAACGTTTCTAAGTAGCTTTTACAGTGCAATAATCACTTTTCTCAAATCAAAATATCACTTTTTCGGATTCTATCAATTCTAAAGTAAACATTTTCAGCTCCATAACTGATTTTATACATGTAATTGTAGCAAAATAATAATAATTTTCATATTAATGTTAATACCGTTAATATTGTATGTTTGTCCATTAAACATGTTCTCTGAACATCAAAATATTTTTGTATGAATTGGTAGCATCCGAAAAGTGATATTTTGATTTGAGAAAAGTGATTATTGTACTGTAAAAGCTACTTAGAAACGTTTCCGAAAAGCACGGGCAGCTGATAAAAATTAATTTTTATAAATTCTTCTTTGAATTTCGAAAACAAATAGTTTTCTGGGATTTTTAAAGGTAAAAGAACGGTTTTCGAAACCTTAGGTGAGTTAGAAGAGACTATTGTATATTTTCGTTTTTGATTACAGTGCATTTTTATATATTCAGAAACATCTGACATTTTTTACAGTGTGTTGGCCTAACTTTTCTGTTCAATGGTGTTCCATTACATAATATTACCACGGTTTACTCAACTGAGCTGAAGAATTTGAATAAAACAAAGCTTATTAATTACACACATTTATTTAAGCATTGAACAATAAATTAAAATTTTAGGGATAGAAGTTTATAAAAAAAAAAAAAGTATATAAATTTTTTTTTTCTTAAGTTTAGACTCAAGAGGGAGAAAAATGCATATATTGTTTAGACAGTGCATTTCATACAAAATGGTACAGCTTCGTATACTTATTCCTTAAAACCGTAGTAATGTACTGCCATATACATTTTTTTTTAATATTTATTTGACGGAAACTATTTAGAGTGTTCAATGGTGCCCCCCTCTGTTCTGTATTAGTACTCATAGGAAATTAATGAGAAATACTATAATAGTAAGAATTCCCTATATTGTACGAGATAACAGGGTGAAATAAAATTGAAGAAAGATTTTTCGTATTTAACATTTGTCGTTAAAAATATATTTACTATGTATTTGTTACATTGTAACTACTTAATTTTATTTGTAACTACTTTCATATAAAACTTCTCTATGGCATATATTAAGAAAAATGTAGTGCTACATTCAATCAATGAAAAATGATAACTTTGCAAAGTTTTTAAAATGCTGAATTTAATAAATTAAACGATAGATATAAAATTAAAATATATCTAAGTTTTCAATACATGTAGTGGACATGAATAATTTTACAACCTAATTACAGTTATTATAAATTATTTGGAAACTGAATTCATTTGATTATATTTTGTTTAAATAATTTGCGCACACTCTGAAAATATTATGTAAATTTACTAAAGTTTTTTTTTTTTTTTTTTAACTGGATTTTTGGAATTTATGTAACTGAAATCTAGGTTTCAGATAAAAGTTTTCTAAGATTACTGTAATGTTAGTAAATTCTCTAGTAAATTTGCAGATTTCAATAGCTTCACAGCAACTTCTTTTGTAGTTTCACGTTTTTTAAGAAGTTACCTATAAAATTAACATTTTTAAAAAGAATGAAATATACACTTTGTTAATTAAATGAATTATCTCTCTCTCTCTATATATATATATTATATTTGCTACTGTAAATAATCAAGTATTCAAGATAACGTAAAAATTAAATAGCTACATTTTAAGAAATGGATAAATCTGATCGTTGTTAACACAGAGAATCTCATTTTATATATGTATATCAAAACAAATTATACTTTAATTAAAAAATCTTAATTATTAATTTATATTTATTAAATTCATAAATAAATTTTAAAACTAATAAATTCAATTTAAAAATTATAAAAGGAAATTAATTCTTTTAGTTACAATTTTTTTTTCAAATCAAATACTTTAAATATAATCCAAAATTCCGTTTTTTTTTAAATGCAAAATAAAAAATAAATAGAAGGAGATATAATTAAATTTTGAATTCCTAAAATCGTAAATAATTATTTAAACCGAATTTAAAATACAGAATCATAAATGAATTGCAATAATTTATAAAATAAGAAAAAAAACGATGCTTTCCAAAAAAAAAATATTATTAATGTCAGTGGTACAAAAGAATAATATAAACACATCAATTGTCAAAAACAAGAAATTTCATTCAAATTAAAATCTTAATAAGAAAATTTCATTTTCCAGCTCAAGGGTTCAAAATATAATAACCTTCTGTTTTCTAACGAGAAGTTTTGCTTTTAAACTATGATGTCTACAAGGTAAACATTGAAATTGTGGTTCAGTTTTAAAATTTAAATCGCAAAAAATAAACGAGTGACATTGATAAAATTGATTTAATTCAAATAATAGACTTTATCAAAATTTTATAATTTTTCATGTGACACGAGGTATTTCTAAGTACACAAATTCTGAAACATACAGTTATTTACGTAGACTTTTGTGTACAGAATCTGTGATATAGAGACAGAGGAAAGAGATGAATGGGATTTACTTTAAAAATCAATATTAGATTAAACAATGTAATTTTTTCTGGTGAGTTACAGTTTTATAAAATAGGTATACATGTTATTCACTTTTTGAGTGGAAAACGAAAGGATCATGTGATTGAAACTGATGGAAAATAAATCCAACAACATACAACAAAATTATTGTCGTCACAATTTCTATATTTAATAAAATTTTGTTTTACTCTGATACTTTTCTGGATAATGAATGTCCTGTAAAAAAAATGTGAAAACTATTTTCGAAGTTCAAACCGCTCTAACAGAGAAATGACATTTAGCAAATATAATTTCAGACAATGCAGTTTCGTATAAATTAAGAATATACTAATTTGAGATCTTACAACAAAGCAAGTATAGAATGAACAATCACAACAAAGTGGTGAATCTGTTTATTATGCAAATTTGTTTTGTAAAAATGAAAATATTTAATTTAAATATTCTAAATTACGTAATTTAACGTGATTTAGAATGTACGTAATTTACATAATTTACGTAACTACATTCTAAATTACGTAATTTACATACTATGCACAAGATACAATCTTTTTTTTATTACCCAGATCTATCATGTGTGTAAAGTAATTTTTAAAGTGCAAATTACACATGTGTAATTTATACCTTAAAGTCTGTAGATCAGAGTTTTCTGATAACTTGTCACACCTCAAAGTAGCTTCATGTGCCATCATCAAAATGCAAAATACAATATGTAACTTGAAATGGCCGCCACAGACCTGTATTTTGCAGTTTATAAAACCACTTATACACATAAAAATACCGTTTCTGAATCATCTGTTTACCCGTTTTAATGTTAACGAATTCATTTTTTCGAATGCATATAAAATTATATAAAAAATAAATAATAGCATCCTTCATAATATTTTAAACTCCAATTTTCCTGGATATTATAATGAGTTAGATTTTTGTTCCTAGTTTACTCACGTTTTGCGTAGCTTCTTTAATTTGGAATTTTAAAGTGATTAAAAAAGTCTTGCACTTTTTGTCGGGGTAAAATATTGATTGCATACTTACAACGATCCCAATAAAAGTAGTATTAGAAATTATATTTATACAACATTATTTTTTATACGGATATTAAAATTTCTGTCTATCACTTTTAATTTTGTAGTAATTTTATTTATTTATTTATTTTAATTTAAATTATATGTGTATTATCAAGGAAACTTATAATGTGTTACACCTTTTCCCCCATTTTTGTCACGTTTTAAGCAGCATCTTCAATTGGGAACTTTAAAGTGATTAAAATAAATATCTTCCCTTTAAAAATAAAAAAAAAGATTGTTTGCATAATTACAGAGATCACAATGAAAGTAGTAGTAATAAATACATAAACATTATTTTTTACGCGTATTTTAAAGTTTTTGTCTATCAAGTGTAATTTTGTAATAAAAGTTTTTTTTAAACTTAATTACATGCGTATTACCTAGGAAACTTAGAAACCTAAAATTAATATAAAAAAATAGCCCCGAATGTACATACGCAATTTCTATTCAGTTGTATTTTTTTATACAATTTGTATTTTATGGAAATATCCAAATTATATTATATTGTTTCATTGTTTATATTAGATTGAAATTAAAACCAGATTTTTTTAAGCGAAAATATAAAGGAATGTAACAATAAAAAAAATTAAATTACTTTCCAATTTAAATTTCGTTTTTAATTTAATCCGAACCGATGTTTTGATTAATTATTCGCATAATATAATTTGTTTGTCGTAAATGAGATAAATACATACAATTATCCTTAAATGGAATTAATTATGTTTATAGATAATAAAACTTTTTAATAACAATACTTTATAGAAAGTTTTGAAACTGAAATATTTATCAAAATATATTGTGTCACAGTATGAACAAAGCAAAAAAGTTGTATAGTGAAATAAAATAAAAAGTTAATTAAGAATTTTGATCGACATATTAATTCGTAGATTTTCTAAATAAATGAATAGCTAAGAACATAATTGTGCTTTAAATTGTAAATGTTTTATTATATATGAAATTATGAGATGTTAATATCAGGTTATTTTATAGTAACGAAAATGAATTTCAAATTAAATACGCTAATGTAACAATTTTTGGATAAAACCAAGAAAAAATTAAACTAAAAAGTTTTATTTTAATTGATCTATCTCAGTATGCTTATTTGTGAACTTTTAATTCAATATGGGAAATGAGCTATTTGATGATTACTTTGTAGAAGCAATTTATATGCAAAAAATAAACACATATATTAAATTCTAAATTGCTTTGCACAAAAGAGTTTGAAACATAGCCGTCTATGAGTAAGAATTGCAGAAATTAATCTTAAATATATACTTCCGATAAAAAAAAAATTAAAATTTTCTGCTATGTCAGAATAGTATTTTTATGAGTAGTTTATGACTGTTCTTTAATTCTTGAATATAACGGGCAATTTCTATGGAAGAAGTCTGTGCCTCCCCTAAGCATAATTAAAAAATATAATTAGCAATTGTGACTATGATATAATTGGTAATGCTGCGAAAAAAGATCAACAATATATACTATTGGTGTACTTATAAATTAATAAAAATTTTATCACACATTTTTTTAAACATTTATTGCGGAGTCCTGAATACAAATGTAAATTACTTAAACATTTCTAAATAAACTTTCAATCGAGAAATGAATATTTGAGGCAGTGGACATACAATGAAAAGAAACCTAACGGTGTAGGGGAGAGTGGGGATACTTGAGCATAGGGGATACTTGAGCCACTACTATTATTTCTACAGTTGGTTAATTTTTCTTTCTAAAACTGGCAATATGGTAACATATTTATAGTTCTGAACATGTAAAAAAGAAATCACATACCTTGGTACCATTATGAATGTATGACGACTAATAGTTGTTTTTCCTTATCTAAAGAAAATATTTAGGTGCATGGTTTTTTAAATTTAAATTTAAATTTTATTTTTTTTTGTTATCAAAATTCCGTTTAAATTTGCAAATATACACATATATTTAATAAGTATAATCTCAATTGTATTTTGAATCTAAAATAGCTCAAATAGCTGCATGCTTTACTTAGTAAAACTCTGATAAACAAAAATAGTGGTAATGGCGATACTTGAGACAGTGAGATTGGGGATATTGAGCCATGGCTCAACCATCCCCACTAAGGAATTATACATGGGTATGATAAACATAAAATAAAATTACGTCCTTATATTCATTAATAGATTTTTCTGGATAAAAGGGAGCATAATTTTTTATTTTATTTTTTCCCTTAAAAAAATAATGACTTTTTTTTTTTTTAAATGTATTTTTTTGAATAAAAATATTTTTTTTTTTATTTTTCATTTTGACTAACAAAATAGCCTGTCTAGATAAATGATCTCTAATACTTTAATTAGTTAAGTCCAACATATTAAATATTTATTTTTTAATATATTATATTGAGATTAATATTTTATATTGAAATTCTAACCTCTGTTAATGCAACTTTTTTAAATCAAAGAAATGACTTCTATTGTCCCCAACAGAGGGAACTACTGAGTTACCATGTCGGTAAAAGAAAAAAAATGTGTGATTTTACAACCATTCTGAGTTTGTTCTTCATACATGTTGCCAAAGAGCTGAAACATCTTAATTCTAATATGAATTGGTTTTGAAGGACTTTATGCACCATAATTTGTCATTCTGCAAAATATTTGTGCAAAAAATAAAGCGAAAATATTACTTTTGTAGGTATTTTTTCGTACTGGCTCAAGTACACCTTCACCATAGCTCAAGTATCCCCTCCATAGGGATACTTGTGTTAAAAAAACTTGTCATTCCCATGTAACATTGCAGTAATATTTTTCCAACCAGCTTCAGTCACATCTAGAAAATTTGTCAAATTGCAAACTTTCTTATAACAGACTTTAATCTGCAAGCGTCATACATTCAAATTGCCCTTTTGGCTTTTCTTACGAGTTTGGCACAAAAACTGTTACCATTAAAAAAACAAACTTTTTTATAGCAGATTTACTTAATTAAGAATAAATTTATATATATGTAAAGCATTCTGTATAAAAAAAAAAGATTGCGCTAAAAAAATTGCGAACTTAGAAGCTATTTGCTGTTACACGTGTTATACTCTTATTACTTATCGTAACATTAAAAAATTAGACCAAATGTTACAGGAATGCCATAGAACATTATAAAATTAAAATCTGAAATTTGACATTTTTAATATTTTAAGAATCAAAATGACAGGTATACTCAGTCCCATTAAATTTATATTAAGAAATGACTGTTTTAAAAAGGGGAAAAATTGAATACCTATAAATTGTTTGAAAATATTTACATAAGACTAAAATTATTGTGCTGAATTTGACAAACATGGAAAGTTTTTTTGACCACCCCAAATTAGAATTTAAAAAAGGAATTCTTTCTTATCTATCATTTGTTTTGTTAAATGTACACATATCCATGTAAATAAAAGTTAAACTCATATTAGTATACTTTTTTAATGAAAAAACATGATTCTACATATTGTTTTAAATCAATTAAAAATAATTAAAAAATAATCATACATTTTCCATTTTCCATCTACATTACTCTTTAGAAAATTGCTTTTTCTTCCGAAATAAGTAAAAGCAATTAGTTTTAAACCATTAACAGAATAACAATTCATTAGATAATGTCTTACAAAACAAACCGAAATAATTGAAATTCGAGTAGGAAGATGAGACAAAAAACAGACACTAATTAATTTTCTCTTTGAATTCATTCGATAGATCAAAGCGGATATTTTAAAATACGACAAGAAAAAAATAACTAAGTAAATGAAAATTAATGAAACAGAAACAATTAAGTATGTAGATCATAATGAAATTAAAGTTGTATAAGTTTTCATAATTCCTTTACAAATCGAGTACGAAGAAAAATATATTTTTGGCATTAGTCTATATTTTTGTTTGAAAAAAAAGTGTTTTAATAAAAATATTTTTTAATATTAACATTATTTTTATTAAATGTCATTACTATTTGCATGGATCACATAGTATTATGACGAAGTTTATAAATAATTATATTTCATAAGGATGTCATGGCTTAAAACGTACGTTAAAATGTGTTCAAATTATAAATTATTAAGTACACAAAAAGTATGTTTTTAAACATAATATATATATATATATATATATATATATATATATATGTATGTATACAGGGTGATTCATAAAAGATGGGCAGAACTTTAAGGGGTTATAGTACACTTAAAGACAAATAATATTAAATAGGAGACTAAGGGTCCCAGACGTATTCCCAAGGAGATAGGGGGCATTAAAGTTTAGGGTCCGAAATTTCAAATGATTATAAAAAATGGAAAAAATGGTCGATTCGTTTGCGGTTTTTGCAAAAAATTTTCTTTATGCCAGTATTTTCTTGAAATAAAATTTTAAAGTTCAATTTCAAAAAATGCCGATAGGGGGCGCTTTAGAATTTGGAGTAACAAACAACTATTTTTTAACGTTATTTTTTGTATTTCTTTAAATGTTTTCAAAAGCTTAGACTTAAACTTAAATTTTGATATAAAAATCTGAGTCCTAACGAGTAGTTAAGTAGCGTAAACTGAAATTTGAAATTTGAAACCCTTCTCCCCCCAGAACAAAAATCAGTTATTCCCGATCTTTGTGTCGTAGATTAGGCTCTAACTACTGCCGCGTTTTGCTAAAATTATTCTTTATGTCAGTATTTTCTTGAATATAAATTTTAAAGAAAAATTTCAAAAAATTCCGATAGAGGGCGCTTTAGACTTTGGAGTAACGAACAACTATTTTATACCGTTATTTTTTGTGTCTCATTAAATGCTTTCTAAAGCTTAGACTTAAATTTTCAGCCCAAAATCTGAATCGTTAGACGTGGTTAAGTTTCTGGGGAGAGGGGTTTGAAATTTCTACTCCTGAGCACAGTTCAGTTTACCATGTCCACACATTGTGTGCTGTGATACGAGGTAAAAAGACACAAATTAGGATTATGTTACCAAAGCATATTTATATTTATATTATTAACATGAAATTACAATAAATGTTCAAAATTGTGACTACCAGAGGTTATGCACGCAGAACAACGGCGAAGAATGCAACGGCGAACATTCGCGAAAACATCAGGCTTTTCGAGCACTTCCCCTACAGCGGCGGAAAGTCTGGCGACCAGTTCCTCGGGGGATTCAATGGGTGTCTCATACATAAGAGCCTTCAATTGTCCCAAAAAAAAGAAATCGAGGGGAGAAAGATCTGGAGAGCGAGCAGGCCAAGCAACAGGACCACCTCGACCAATCCATCTGTTCGGAAATGTGATGTCCAGATAGTTGCGGACGTCTCGTACGTAATGGGCTGGCGCTCCATCGTGCTGGAACCACATGACCCGCCGGATGCGTGGAGGAACAACGTTTAACAGGTCTGGCAGCACATGTTGCAGAAATGTGAGGTATGTTTTACCGTTGAGGCGTTCAGGAAGAAGGTACGGTCCGATTAGGTGGTCTCCGAGGATTCCTGCCCAAACATTGATGGAAAAAGCGTCTCTGATGAGCATGTGGATACGTAGCATGTGGATTGACATCCGCCATACATGTGCATTGTGTCTGTTAAATGTACCTTCACGTGTGAAGGTACATTCATCGGTGAAAAGCACAGTTCGTCCAAAATGTAGATTTAGCGCATTCTGCTGCAGAAACCAGCGGGCGAATTCAATACGGTTTGGATAATCCCCTGGAGACAGTTTCTGGACTCGTTGCACATGAAACGGGAGCAAATGTTCATTCTTCAGTACCCTCCAAGTCATGGACTGTGAGGTATCCACCTGCCTAGCCACTGTTCGTGTACTTGTGCTAGGCTGCGCCGCTACTACATCCAGAATGGCTTCTGCAACAACTACTGATTCGTCCTTTTTTGCACGACCTGCATTCGACCGGGAAGCTAGAAATGATCCCGTCTCACACAACTGTCTGTGCAAGCGCTCGAAAGTTTTGCGGTTAGGCAACCGCCTGTTGGGAAATCGCTCTCCGTACATTCGTTGTGACTCTGCACCATTTCCATCTGCCGCTCCGTAAATTAAATGCATCTCAGCCTTTTCCTTATTCGTGAAGGGCACTATCTTCCGATTCATTACTACAGCGACTTACTCTTGACTCACCGTTCAGTGGTTTTTATGCCTGAATCGTGTCGAAATTTTGTATACGTGTTCTTCTTCTTCCCCATTTGACATTTGCATACTTTCTGTCTCCTTCTTCACCCGGTGACTAGCGTCAGGAATGGAGCTTTAATGTTTGCATGAGCGACGTTTCCAACTGTGCCAGTGCCTTTATGAGTGAATTCCGACTATGCAGTCCTTGACGAAAGTTGTATTTTTGCCTCGTATCACAGCACAGAATCGTTGGGCATGGTTAAGTAGTGCAAACTGAACTATGTTCAGAAGTTGAAATTTGAACCCCCTCCCCTCGCTACTGAACCACGCTCAGTGATTCAGATTTTGAGCTGAAAATTTAAGTTTAAGTCTAAGCTTTAGAAAGCATTTAATGAGACACAAAAAATAACGGTATAAAATAATTGTTCGTTACTCCAAAGTCTAAAACGCCCTCTATCGGAATTTTTTGAAACTTTTCTTTAAAATTTATTTTCAAGAAAATACTGACATAAAGAATAATTTTAGCAAAACGCGGCAGTAGTTACAGCCTAATCTACGACACAAAGATCGGGAATAACTGATTTTTGTTCTGGGGGGAGAAGGGTTTCAAATTTCAAATTTCAGTTTACGCTACTTAACTACTCGTTAGGACTCAGATTTTTAGATCAAAATTAAAGTTTAAGTCTAAGCTTTCGAAATCATTTAAAGAAATACAAAAAATAACGTTAAAAAATAGTTGTTTGTTACTCCAAAGTCTAAAGCGCCCCCTATCGGCATTTTTTGAAATTGAACTTTAAAATTTTATTTCAAGAAAATACTGGCATAAAGAAAATTTTTTGCAAAAACCGCAAACGAATCGACCAATTTTTCCATTTTTTATAATCATTTGAAATTTCGGACCCTAAACTTTAATGACCCTAACTCCTTGGGAATACGTCTGGGACCCTTAGTCTCCTATTTAATATTATTTGTCTTTAAGTGTACTATAACCCCTTAAAGTTCTGCCCATCTTTTATGAATCACCCTGTATATATAGCCATTAATTTTAGTACAATATATGAACCATTTGAATAGATACATATATTGGGTTGGGGAAAATGTAATTTCGTTTCTCCCCAATGGATGGATTTAAAGTCACAACTGCCGAGTAATACTTTATCAACTAAACCATACTATACAGTGTTTGAAAGGTAATAGTCCTAGAAAATTCTAGATATAAAGGTAACGGTTGTTTAATCAGTCAAAAGTTACTGCGTTTAAAATTGGAGATTCCAGAAGATCATTTTCGTCACACATTTGATTTTTTACTTCCGAAAAGCGAAAAATGCGGCGCAAGATCATCAAAAACTATGTGATATTTATGGAAACGAGTGCTTAAGTAAACGCCAGTTTAAGAATTGGTTTCCTTGTTTTCGTCCGGAAATTTAAATGTTAAAGATGAACCTCGCCCTGGCCAGAAAATCTTTGAAAAAGTTGATGAAATTAAAAAAAAAAAAAAATCAAGGTAGACCGACATTTTTCTTCCCGCGACATTGCTACGGAACTAAACATCAACCATGAAATAGTTTTGAACCATTTACACAATATTAGATACCAAAAGGAACTCGATACTTGAGTTCCCCATGAACTTAAAGTAAAACATTTAATGAACAGAGTTTCCATTTGTGAATCGCTACTGTAACGGAACGAAATCAAACCATTTTTGAAACGGATGATTACGGGTGATGAAAAGTGGATCCAGTACGACAAGAATACCCGAAAAAAAGATAGAGCGTGGTCAAAGCCCCGGGAAGCTTCACAAACGGTGTCAAAGCTCGGATCGACTCCAAGGAAGGCGATTCTAAGTGTTTGGTGGGATTGGAAAGGACTTGTCCATCATGAGCTGGTCGAACCTGGCCAAAGTATTAATTCAACTATCTAATGTAAGCAAAGACTGATCTGCACAGATGCCAGTCTCGTAAAAAAAAAATGACGCGCGCTGCTTGCTAGTCGAACAGCGAACGAGGCCAAACAGCGTGTGTGGAATCGTGGAGTCTAATGCGTGAGTGGCAAAAGGATAGCCAGCAACTGAAGCCAAAATAGCTATAAATAAACACTATTGCAGCGCTCGGCAAACAACGTAGTGCGGGAAAATTAACATTCTCCCGAGACGATGGGAATAATGGCGCTTGTTCAAAACGGCAGGAATAGCTGAGAAAAATAATTAAAACTAGCGCTCTCGCAATTATTATTATTATTATTATTTATCATTATCATTAGTAATTTATACATATTAATACATTTTTAAATAATAAAAGAATACAAATTTTTTTTGCAAAAAAATATACAAAAATCATTTTTTTAAATGAAATTTACGTAAATACGCATTTTATTTTAAAAAATGTTATTTTTCAATTTATTTCCACAGCTAAGCAGTCTGAATTAGATTAATTGCATCCAACTATGAGTACAATAACGCAATTTCTCTTTTGTGATTTAAGCAAACGAAAAAAATGTGATGTTACCAATTATAAGCACTTTCACTCCAAACACTAAAAGTCCTTCATTACACTGAAACTGATCCGAGACATAAGTGACATATCACTTTAGAGCCTAAGGTCAAGGGACCCAAATGAGCCCTTTGGACATGCAGCAAAAGCTGGACATAACAGAGCTGGGCACAGTGGGGCAGAATTCGGAATCTATTGCAATGTTGCATGATTATTTATTATATATATATACCGGGTGCCCCAAAAATGACTGATGGGTTTTAAAATTCAACAACATGCAAACGGTGATAGCTATTTAAAATTTTTTTGCAGGAGGGTTATGTATAATGTCAGGAGTTTTTTTTACCGTAATTTTTTATTTTACTTCGAATTTCAAACAATAGGTGGCGCTGACGGCGATTGAAGGCCAGGTGATCAGTGCTGAGTGAAGCGTCGACCCTACCTTCTATCGCCGTCAGCGCCACCTATTGTTGAAATTCGAACTAAAATAAAAAATTACGGTAAAAAAAAAAAAAAAAAAAAAAAAAAAAAAAAAAAAAAAAAAAAACTCCTGAAATTATACATAATTTTCCTGCAAAAATTTTTTAAATAGCTGTCACTGTTTGCAAGTTATTGAATTTTAAAATCCATTAAACATTTTTGGGACACCCGGTATATATTAAGTTACAAACATGTATTCGTGGAATTTATTTGAAGTTTAATCCATGATGTAATACAAACTGTCATTTGTACTGGCTGACTGACAATGTGTAGAATATATGTTATAGTTTTGTTAAAATCTATTATTACATTAGTCAAGACCCCGCTTCATCCTAAAAATAAAATGCACGAGATAGATTTTTAGTTTTGAATGTAAATGTTTATTAAGATTAAAAAAAAAAAAATACCGATAAACCATTAACTCTAGAATTTCGAAAATGTGTCATTTTGATCAAGATCGAATGGCAATATTTTGTTTTAAACAAGAAAAACCTTTATAAGATAAGTTTTAATACCGTAATGAAAAAAAATAACATAAATAAAATATTGAACAGTCTTAAATAAAAATTCTAATTTCAGATTTTTTTTTTTTAAACAATACTTGAGTAAATTTTCCGTTTTTTAATGTTAAATGAAAATAAAAAAAAACTTTATGTGTATTCAACTTTACAAGATTTTATTTCGCAAAATTTCTAACAGAATAAACTGAAATATTCTTTTTCTAACAGTATATTTCTTTATATATAACTGCCAGGAAATAGTTACAGCAAACTGATTTATGTCTTTCACGGAGTTATAAATCAAACAGTTTTTTAATAAGAAATGTTTAAAACGGTCGCTATGTGATAAATGTTTCAATTTGATCTAAAAAAAAAAAAAAAAAAAAAAAAAGATTTAAATTATTTTCAAAAAAAAGTTTTCAGTGAAAAATTTGACTTTTTATTTTCCTTTTTATTATTTTAATGACAACGGTTTTCTAAACTTTTTTCATAAATTTTGGTAGTAAAATTAAATTTGTTTGTTTTGTGTTTGAAATGTGGTGGAACATAATTAATTCAAGAATCTTACAATTTCATATTGACTTATCGAAACAGATATGATCCAAAATTATTGATCTACATAGTGACACATAGTATCTTTTCTTACGCGCATGCGAGTAAGAAATAACTTACAACATATTATAAACTTATTAATTAGAAATTGTAATAAAAAATATAATTTATTGTACATAATTTTTATTAATAATCACAATTGTATAAAATACCTTGCCAGATATTACGAAATGGTTGTTTTCAATATGTAATAAAAAATTAAACTGCCTTACTTATCTCATTTTTCATAAAGGAAAAATATGTATAAAATATCTAACCGGATATTACGAATTGATATATTGGTTTTTTTATAAATATAAACTGTCATTCTCAACTCATTTCTAGTAAGGGACAAAGTTGTACTATAAAGATGAGGACACATATTAAGACAAAAGAAGCATATCTTCATATATTAACTCTGTTGCCAAACATTGTGTAAAAATGTAATTGATGCAATTCAAGTGTACACTATATGGCCAAAGGTGACCGGCCACTTGCGATTTTATACATTTTTTAAATATCAAGAAAAATATATGAAGAAATATCCTGAAACTCTAGGCGAGTAAACTAATAGTACAGGTCATACATTTCCGTATTGTTTTTTTCTAAATCTCCATAGGGAACCGTCAACAAATTTAAAAATAACAAATGTATTTTGGATAACTCTGCCAAAACTAATGTAGCAAAATCGTTCAAACGGTAGATTATTATTAAGTTGCTAATTGTAATAAACCTTGTTTGTATTTATGCAGATAGCATACACAGTAGCAGAGAAATTATGCTTTTAATAAAACAGTGCCAAATTTTGCCAAGTTTTTTGCTTATAATTACACTGTTAAAAAAAATCTGAAATTCACGGATATATTTTTTCTGAATTTCACAGAAAAAATCCTTTTTCGCACCAAAAGGGCTTTTTTCCATTACAAATCTGAAAACTCCACGATATTTCCTGAAACTAACGAAAAGGATGGAAATAAAAACAAAAAACGGAGACAGTCCGTTACCCGGGTATCTCCGTGGCCGAGTGGCTAAAGCACCACGCCATTAAACGTCTGAGAGCATAGATTGTGGGTTCGTATCCCACTATCCCCATAAAATAATGAAAACACGAAAAGTCCCTTTTAATTATTTTTTCTGTTTATTTTTCTCTTATTTCTTATTAAAAAAATCTTTTAACTAATTAACCTCCCAATAAATAAATAAATTGCGCGCGATAATTTCAAAAAATTATCTAATTTTTGTAAAAAATGAATAAAAAATATTTTTTCATACATTCATTTAAAAAAAAAAAAAAAAAAATGTGATTTTAAACAATCATTTTTTATTTTATTCACGCTAGTTAAAAAATTAAAATTTGTTTTAAAAATAATAAGTATTATGCATCATTCTAAAATAAAATAAAATAAACCGCTTACGAATATTCTAACGAATATATTTGAAAGGCAATCTTTGAAAAGCACAACATATTTTCCCAGTAACTCATAAAAGACATACTTTGTACAGACAGGCATCAGCAGCTTTGGCTGAATCAGTAAGGACTTGATCCTCTACGCAAACGTCCCTAGTTCGATCCTCAGGATGGCTTGAAATAAATTATGCAAAAAATAATGATTAAAAATGATTTAAATTAAGTATATGGTCATTCGGAAATTTCGAATTCTTTGACGAATGTCCGGTTCACTAATTTTAAAATTTAAATTAAATTATTATCATTACAAAATCAAACTTTGTAACGGAAAGTTACCGCTTTTCCATACGGAAGTTTTCCTTTCTTTTATTTTCCAAACGGAAAATCTACTAACGGAACGGTGAAAGTTCGGCTACATTGCTGCCGGTAGTTTCACCTGGAATTCACAGATTTATTTTTAACAGTGTAGCAGAGTTCTGAATGTACGAAAATGTACGAAAAAATAGCAGGTTTACTAAATATTTTTTCATTGAGCAAGCGAGAATGCTATCAGAAATTTACTTGCATATTGTGTTAGTTAGAGGTATAGAGCAACCTTTGTGAAAGTCTCAAAAGTGTAGCTTGAAAATTCTGCAAGTGATCGTCAGTAAAATAAGCTGTAAACCGTTCGTTCCCAAAATGAAGCTAAAAAATGAGGGGCTGTATCCAAATAAAGCAATAATATCATATTGTGTTTTCTATACTGACACTAATCAATGGATAAATGGATAGAGACCCTCATCTTTTTACATACTATGAAACGTATATGGTAAATTTAATTTAGGGGGTTTCTATAAAAAGAAAATTAAATAAAATTCTCTCTTATAATGTCTAATTTTATTTAATATTTGGATTATACTGTAAATATGTTATATTCCGTTTACAAATAGGAAATTTTTTGGTTACTTAGTTTTTGACTGCATGTTTTACAATTTTGAACGCGTAGTATTAGATTCATTTATAATCGCTGCAAAATAGGCTGCAAGGTAGGCAGTTTTTTAAGCATAATATAAAAATAGTTTAATTGTTTATATACATATATATATAATTTTTTAAAGCTATTTCTAGGAAACTGTGATTCCTAAAACTAACTACTTTAGATCCGTACCCGATATATTGGGATAGTGTATCGTTGCAAACTCTATTAGAAATTATTTTAACAGGCTCCCGTATTTTTATTAATGCTTGCTGGTAATTATTTGTAAGAATGATGATTTTTGATTTATTAAAATCTACTTTAATAAGTAGAATTTTATCCAGTCTTGATATTGGGGTAAAAATCTATTTAGTCCGATTTCTGCTTTATGTTCTTTAGTTCTATTTGGTAGTTTTCTCAATGAGATACTTACATAAAGAAAGTATTTACTATCACTTTGAAAAGCTAAACGTATAGTCCGTATCTAATGATTGTTTGGACAAGAAAAATTTTAGTATTTAACAGGTATATTTATAATGTAAAATTAATTGCAGTTGCTCTAAAGCTAAAAGATCTGTTATGTACTAAAAATTGATCCCGTCCAAACAATCATTTGATACGAAGTTTGCGTAATATTATACTTGTACAAAATGATAGTAAATATTTTATTTGTGTACGTATGGCTTTGAGAAAACTTCAAAATAGTATTAAATAATATAAAACAGATATCAGATTTAATACAGCCTATTCCACATTATCAAGATTAGCTCGAATTCAACTTATTAAAGTGGATTTTTATAAATCTTAAATCATCGTTTGAACAAAAACTTACCAGAAAGTATATAATTATAAGCTGAAATAATTACTAATAATACTAAATAATAAATTACTAATATAGCTTACACCGATACACCATCATACTATAGCTATAAGGTATGGAGCGATCTGCTGTATAATCGACAAAAGATCGTGTTGTTTGGAAATTTGAATACCTATAGCTGGCATCTCATTCACGTACAAAATAAAAAATAAAAAATTAAATAATTATAATTTGCTATTAGACAGTTTTTAAATAAGTGCAAACAAAAATAATTACATCATTTTAATCTTTACTGATGATGGCCGTCGAATCGTTCAAAACTTTTTAAGTATTTTAATTCTTTTTAAGTAAATGTTCACTACATGGCCATTGATGACCGTCTATTGCGACTTTAGTCATTTTGTTAAATATTTAGAAAAATACATGAGGAATTATACTGAAACTTTTAGTGAACAAATATAATAGTAAAAAGGTCATATATTGTAAGGGAGTATTTTAATGACATAACGCAATTGCAAATGTATTGAAACTGATATTTAGTACTGAATTTCATTACAATTACGTTAGAACAGGACACACATAGCATTTTAATCCATTTACAGGAACACACAAATGAAATGGGTTACAATTGTGTTTTTGAGTAATAATTGCTGGAAATGTGTATTCACTTTTGGTATGCGTTTTTAAATTTAACGGTTTTTTAGGTGTGTTCGTAAATATATAAATATGTAACACCTATTGTTGTCGTCTGATCAGTCCGTCTGTCTGTCCACATATAACAGCACAAAAATTACTCGAAAGAATCCTTTGAAATTTTAAATAAGGATTTTTTATAGAAGTCTGTTGAATGATTTCAAATTTTAAGAAAATAAGATCTATAGTTTCATTGCAGAGCCAAGCAAAAGTATTCTGTTACATTCTAGCCGATAAAATAAGTATTTTTAATGATGCTAGACCCGTCAAAACATAATGTATTTCATATGCATTTATAGAGTCCTAAAGTAAGGTGGTTTGGTGTAATAACGCCAGGCGGGGTAATAACGCCAAGTGCTAATATTATGCATAATTATAGAATAATATTGAAAATGACACCCCTGTGCTCTGCGCAGAAGGATTTTGAGTCATATAAATTGCAAAAAAACCGCTTCAAGTTAATTTATACCATTTGTAGGACTTATTGTATTTGGACATTTGTATTGTATTGTAGAACTTATTGTATTGTATTTGTAGGACGTATTGTTTTTACAAGCAACTAAAATTAACGCTTGATCTAAAATTTGCGAGATACGTTTTGTGATGTGAAAACAATATTTTTTATCCGGAAATACTTTGTTAATTACAAAAATTCGTAATACATTTCATGGACTTTCAAAATGTTGTTGAAGATTTTGGATATCTTCTCGAGATAATTTGTAATTTAAAATGTACAGCGCAATAATTATAATGGGGTAATAACGCCAATCCTTCGCATAATTACCCCGGTTGATGCCCTACAGTGGCCGAGCTACATCCTAAATGCTGATTCAAATAAACACAGTTAAAACTGTGCAACGTTTCTAATAATTTTATTTAAGCTGTCCTTTTTAAGCAAAAAGTACCCCACGGTCTGATATTCTTTTGCCTCAACCTCCTCCCCACACCACACCTTTATTTTCTTACACTTTCACAAAAAATTGAACATTTTCAATAGCTTAGAATACAATTTGTCGATTTCTAAGTTTGTAGAGTTTCTATGTTTAGAATTAACCACTTAACCGGCGAAGGGTATGGGGAAATAGTGCTTTTACCCCCGACTTATCTCGGGGCAGACGGTTAAGTGGTTAAGCAACCTACATGCAATTATTCCATCTTATTTTATAGTTTTGTTTGCATGGCATTATTACCCATATAGGTGGGTAATAACGCCAAATCAAGCAACGCATTGGTCAAGACGTAAAAATAACGCATTGGTCAAGAAATCACGGCATTACATCTTATGAATACATATCTGTTAAATTATATTTTATATAGATATTCAATGAGTTGCTGTATCAAATCATATATTTGTTTTAAATATAAAATCTAAAACTGAGCCGTGAAAATTGGTAGAACCTTAATGTGGCGTTATTACCCCACAGTACCTTATATATATATATTTTTTAGAACAACAAAGCAGCAAAAGAATGGCTGTTACTCATTTACAGGACACCACAAAAGGATTTCGCTACATAACGGATTTTTTTTTATTATGTTAAGCTATTTCACATAGATAATATAGAACATATTTTTATGTTTAGTACAATTACTTCCTGTACAATAGAGCTCGTGTTTCCATACTGTAGAATTGGATATAATATTTTAACTTTTTTAACGGTGTATTTAAGTTACATTTTTATGTATGTTTTGGAAAATGTTTCATAATCTATATTTCACGCATGATTTTTTTTCTTTATTATTTTAATTTAAGGGACATGCAATACTAAGTTCACGACAATGCATATATTTTTTACTGTATTTAAAATTCGGGAAGATGACATAAAATGAAGGCATATATTTAAATTAACTAACCTAAAAATATCTGAAAACGATCGTAACCATAATTCCAAAGAAAAGCTGTTGTAGAAATTCGTTATTCAATTTATAAAACACTGTTTAGAAACCTTCTGTGTATATTTAGTTTTACGAATAACTTTTACGGTGAATAATTTGCATATTTTCGCATTCACTGAGAATAAAAAGAATCGTGCCTTGCAAAGTCTGTACAATGGCATAATGGTGAAAGTTTAAATAAATTTTTCCGAAGATTAATTATTTCTACCTTTTATCCTTCCATAAAACTGACGTAAATGGAAAGCATTTACAAAATACTTTAGATTAATTTTAATATCACTGTTTCTATTATAAGAAGTAGTAATTATTTTTCCAGGTGAAAAATGAGTTTTGTTTAAAGCTATTCAAAATTTTAGTAAAACAAATCGAATAAAATATGTTTAACCGAAATATAAAATTTTAAAAAGTGGGTAAGTGCGATCGCAGATCGCACAGATAGTTTCGTTTAATATCTCCTTCAAAACACTTTATCATTACATTAACAAACGAAAAACAGTTTTTCGGCACTATTTTGGCTTTTCTTCGCCAATCGCGCCAACCAGAACAGAATATACAATTTTTTCCTCTAAATGCTGCCTTGATCACATTGATTTCTTTTTTTCTCTATTAGAATCTGCAGACTCAGTGAAGCTACCCAAGTACACAAAATTATGGATTTAGTAAAATATTCCAATGATTAGGATAAATTAAAGGGTGACAAAACTGGTCATCAGAGGCGGCAAGTAATTTAAATGAATAAGAATTTAATAAATAAATAAAATATTTCTCTTCGCGTTTCAAAATAGATAATAAATAGGATGAAAAAAATAAGCAAAAATGAAATTTCAATTTTGAAATTTACGCTATTGCAAATTTTTAAACTTGTAATCACACATTTTAAATAAATCACACATTTTAAAATTTTACATCATCATATAGGAAAAAATATTCTTTTAAATGCTATTTGTTTGAAAGCTGTACCTGAATTAATTTTTGAGATATTAATATTTTTTGTAGCTTTTAATACCAGTTTTGTAATTGTTGCAACAGATTTACTCCATTTCTTTTAAATGTGAAAGAAATGGGGTAATTATAAGAGATAAAGCAAAAATAAAATAAAAATAAAAAATAAAGTAAAAACATGAACTCATGATCTTAAAACTAATATTTTAATTAAAATTATAGCCTTTTTCAAAATTTTAGGATTTTTTTGTGTGACAACAGGTATTCAGCTACAAGTACACAAAATTTGAACTCTTAATTCAAAATTTGAACTGGCTTATGCAGTTTTTGTGTACGGACTGACAGACAGACAGTTAGACAGAGGACAGAGACGAATAGGGTTTCTTCAGATGAACGAAACTCTAAAAAAGGAGTAAAGAAATGAAAAAAAATATCCGTAAGATTTTATTTCGTTGAGAAAAAAACAAAAATGTTATATAAGTATAAATATTTTAACAAATTACAACAACCATTAGGAAAATGATTCTTCTAAAGCCTAAAATTTAAGACATCTTTATAAATTCTACATGGAAAAAATATTTTTCTCACTTTTTGTAATCAATCCATGTTTACTTATAGCTAAAGTAAATAAAGGCGAAAAATCTCGAAGAGATGATCATTTATATAATAATATTCCTCCGTAGGATTTTTTAAAAAATAAAATAAACATAAGATAGTGTTTCTTCCTTTCTTAATTCTTCCGATTTCTTATACAACTATTATCTACTCAATCTAAGGACAATCATATATGTGCGTAACGCAAATGTCCGTCTACGATTTGCAACAATTTCAAATTTTAAATGTAAGTTCAGTTTTATAATTTTTTGGTACAGCAAGTTTTTAAGCTTCTAAACATTATACACTATCATTTTTTACACCGCCGTTTACACTGTAAAACATTTGTATAACGTTACGCTTTAAAAGTGACCAGCCTCACTGCCACCAATTTTATGAAGTATTTTAGCCGATGTAACCAGGGTAACATTTTAATGTTACTCCACTATTATATGTTTAGATTCCACCATTATATAGGGTGTTCCAGAAGTAATGGGGCAAACTGTAAGAGGAGGTATGGGACATCACAAGGATTCTGTATTGCATAGCAACCCATGGTCGGAAAATTCATGGGAAGGTAGTGTGACAGGTATAAGGGACGAAGAGACACAAGACTGAGATCAACTGAAATAATTCATTGTTTAACGATGTCACATTTACTGTGGTAGATGATACGTTAGAATGTTACAAAAGATGTTTAGTTCAATGTTTCCACCGTTGCTAGCGATGCATGCATGACACCATCGAACCATAGATTGGCGGACTCGTTCAAATTCACCTTCATTTTGTCGGATATCCGCAGTAGCATAGAAGAGTCTTCCAACCAGATCCATTTTTGATTCCACAGACGTCGCGTACACGCCGTTTTACAATGCATCCCAAAGAATGAAATGGATTCTTCTTAAATCAGGAGAACTTGGTGGCTAGGAAACCGGTCTTCCATGGCTATTCCATTGGTGACCAGGCACTCGATTCATATGTCTACGATATGGACGACACTACCGAACAACGAAGACATTTCCGACCATGGTCTTGCTATGAAATTCTGAATCCCTGTGATGTCCCCTACATCCCCTTTAAGTCTGTCCCATTTTTTTCGGACACCCTGTATAAATGTAAAAAATAACTGGGCAGCGGTTCCCACCAATGTCATGGAGTGATGTTTCTTAAATTTTTCACAGTATATAAAAAAGTACATTTAAATACAGTTTGTTTGAAAGCAGTATCTAAATTTCTTTTTGAATTCTTAACATTTACACGGGGACTCGGTCAGCATCAATCCGACTAAACATGTATTCTCGGACAGATGCTGTCATAACCCTTCTGTAAATGTTAATATTCTTGAAGTTTTAAATAGTATTTTTTTGTCATCATGGCAACAGTAATATTTCCAAAATACAGACATAAATGGATTCAGATATGTCCCAGATATTTCTATTTTCGACTGACAACAACAGCCATTTTTCAAATGCTTAATAAAGACTTACTCACGGTAGATGGTGCTTCACTGCAACACTGCTAAAAATAAGAATATAATTTAAAGTCGGGTTTTTTCTAAATTTTTCAACTGTCAAATATTATTGGGGTTAACAATTTAAACACCAATGTTCCCAAATGGGAATATTGCAGTATGCAGTATTTCAAATACATACAAAACATATATTTCCCAACATAGTAACGATGCCCGCATTTTTCCTATAAAATCTATACTAATAAAAGAACAAATAGCTCTGTTTGTCTGAGTGTGTGTCTCTGTGTGTGTGTGTTTTTTTTCCAAAACCATTTTACTCCCTTTCGTTAAAGCTCTTCTAGGATGTAATTTTTAAAATGTAAGCTATCAAAATAAAATATATTAAAGTTGAAACTTTCTTGTAACCGATGGTACAATTGGTTTTAAAGTATTTGAACCCTTTCAAGTACACTGGCAACAGAAGGTCATTTTGCGACTCGCAGAGAGGATATTTTTTCTATGCTAAAATTATTTTAACGTACATATTTCAACTCAATCTTTTAAAATCTTCTCAATAGAACAAATTTATACTCCCTACTGAAAATTCGAAACGTTCGGACCGATAGAAATGTTTTTTACAAAGTAAAATGTGGTAAAAAATTGACGAAATCAATAAAAACAGATTGTTTTCACTGCGGTTTTGCCTTAGAAAAGCGCAAGCCGATAGGTAACGGCAAACGAAAAACATATTTTTAAACCTTAAAAACATTCTTATAATCCATGATGCAATCGGTTTTTAAAACATAAGATTTAACATTTTCAAATACACCGGCAAAAGGAGGTCACTTTGCAACTCACAAATAGAATGTTTTTTCTACGCTAAAAATATCTAAGCGTACATATTTTAGCACAATCCTTTAAAAGCATCTCGATAGACCAAATTTACACTCTCTTAAAAATTTTTGAAACGTTCGGACGAGTAGAAATATTTTTCATAAAATAAAAAGTGCGAAAAATTTGACGAAATCCATAAAACCCAGATCGTATCATTGAGGTTTTACTTTTGCATGGCGCAATTGTATACGTCCTGAAAAACCGAAAATATTGTTTTAAAGCTAAAACACTTTTATAATCTATGGTGCAATTTGTTTAAATAAAATACGAGGTTTTATCAGTTCAAAGACACCGCACGAATCACATCCCGGCTCATGGAGAATACATTTTTCCTACGCTAAAAGTAACTAAATGTCTGTATTTTAGCACAATCTTTTAGAGGCTTTCAATAAACCAGATTTACATTACTTATACTCTAAAAATTTCGGAACTTTCAAATGGATAAAATTATATTTTTACAAAATAAAATATGTGAAATTTTTTATGAATTCAGTAAAAACCTGAGTGTTCCGTCGCGGTTTCGTTCGCTTTCGGTAGGGATATCCAAAAAAATCAAATTACATTGAGAATAAAATACCAAACAGCATGTGTTTTAAATTCAATAACTTTTCGTGATTTTTCCATTTAAAAATATAAATTTTGACAAAATGGACTTAAAGATATAAAATCATAGAAATTTGAGTTCAATTTAAGGGTCATTTAGAAAACAAATAACACGTTTGAAAACTGAAAACATCACGGGCCCGGGCAACGCTGGGCAAGTCAGCTAGTATAAGGTTGATGTCAACTTTTGAAAAAAAAATATTTATATTTAAGCATTTTTCACACATATAAGAAATATGTAAATACATTAATTTCCATAAAAATTATATTATTTGTTTTATCGTTTTCTCTATATTACTTGCAATTTACCACCAGCAATCTAAATGTTTTTGGAATTCGAGAAAATATTCAAGAACAATATACAGTAGCATAGGGCGGGAAATAATTTGTTACATTTGCATAGGTTATCACTCAATAAAAATATTCCTAAATACGAACACTGAAATGAAAACATAAAAAAAACTGCAGAAATATTTTGTTTTATTATTTTTTTATATTTGTGTGCATAAATAAAAAATTTGAAGTTGTAATATAGGAAAAAGATAATTATAATTACATTGCGATATTAATTCGACGTGTAAACGGTTAAAATATGAGCTAATTTTTGTCCATTTCCACAAAATACTTTGAGCAATGCAAGTGTACTCTTCAGCACAACATTATTTACATGTGGTATCTGAAACTAAAACAATGACGCATAATTAGTAAGTATTAGTAAGTATATGATATTCATATTTACATAGATATTTGCAATAGCTATCCATGGATACTTGGCACAAAATAAATAAAAAAAATATATTTATAGTACTAATTTCATGTTACTGGTTAGGTGCTAGAAAAATGTATTATAAATATTTTTAATTTTTATCAACTAAAATAATTAAACAATTGTTCTTACTTATCTTTTCTTACTTTTCTTATTTTTCTTACTAATCTAGATTTAACTATAATGATATCAAGTTTTAAAATATGTATATGAGGAAGGATAAGTATATATATATATATATATATATATATATATATATATATATAACGGGTGTCCCAAAAATGACTGATGGATTTTATAATTCAATAACTTGGAAACGGTGACAGCTATTTAAAAAAGTTTTGCAGGAGGTTTATGTATAATGTCAGGAGTTTTTTACCGTAATTATTTATTTTAGTTCGAATTTCAAACAATAGCTGGCGCTGACGGCGATTGAAGGCCAGGTGATCAGTGCTGAGTGAAGCGTCGACCTGGCCTTCAATCGCCGTCAACCCCCCCCTATTGTTTGAAATTCGAACTAAAATAAAAAATTGCGTTAAATAAACTCGTAACATTATACATAACCCTCCTGCAAAATTTTTTTAAACAGCTGTCACCGTTTGCACGTTATTGAATTTTAAAATCCATCAGTCATTTTTGGGACACACGGTATATATTACCATAAATTGTAAAACATTATATAAATCACTGAAATTAATACAAATTACCACATTGAAACATGGGTAAAAAATTAAAAAAATAAAATGAATACAAATGAAATTTGCAGAACCAAAGCAGAATCCTCAGGCTAACAAATACTTTGGAACTACAAATAAAGTGTGTGGTTTTATTTAGCCATGAAGCAGCAAAATTATTCGAATTTGGGTGGAGCTACCAACACACATAAAACCAAAATTAAATGTGGAAAAAACTTATGTGTACACACACACATATATCCATGCATATATATATATATATATATATATATATATATATATATATATATATATATATGTATATATAACAGCATTTAAAAACTAAACATTCTTCTAGTGGTTATTCTTTTCACATAGTGATAGAGATGCTAATAATTTTCTTCCTTCTGTTTTGCGCACAGTAGAGTACGTTTGGAGGCCTGTCAAAGAAATTGAAATGGCAAGCTATTAAGAAAATTATATAATTTAGTATATTTTAGTCAGGATCGCTGGACGATCCCAAACGTTGGCTTGGTAAGTCATGGTGTCCTCCTCTTGCATTATTAAGATCAACACATTGCTAATAAAATTCAAGCATTGTCACAAAAGTTTAAATGCGACGCCTTGAACACAAATCCAAACTTATAAATTTGAATCTGGCATTAAAGCCCACACTTTCCCAAAACAACCTAATTAGATAGGAGATTAGACTCATTAGCTCCTCGTGAGAGATATACTGATGTTAGAAAAAACCCAACGCAACAAAGGTGATGAGTTGGTAAGTTCAAAATCCCAGCCTGGGAACAGATTCTGATATAGATTCCTTCTGACGTAGGTTGAGGACGGATATCTCGGTTCGCTCCCGAAAGACGATGGGACATCGGCAACATGACGTGTGTGCTTCGAATGAAGGCCCCTTTTCTCCTTCATCTCTCCCTGTATATAATTTTCTGTTTCAATATTCAAGATTAAATTTACATTGTTCTATATAAAAGAGTCTTCATTTAAGTTCTAAGTAACAGCAATAATTACCCAAGTAATTCCACATAAATAACAACCAGATTTCCTCACCTCGTGGCTATGACTTATTCCTCAAATTGATAGAATCAGTTATCAGGAATATTTTTTTTGTTTTTTAAAGAATAACGCAAAACAGCTGCTAAGAAATGGCTCAATTGGCAGGGACATGATTTCTATTTGAAGATTTACTTAACAAATTAGTCCTGAGTTGAGTATAATGCTACAATTGATATGGTGATTGTGAAAAAACGTGATCTGCAAGGGTATTACATAATTCCATTTTGTATTTTTTGCCTATTGTGAATAACTGATTTTAAATCACCCTTTTAACTTTCTTTAAAACAAACTCGTGTATTTCACGTCAATAATAAAAACTGCAAATTTTTCTTAAAACCTTAAAAAAAAACTTATTTTAGTGTTAAAATGAGTACATATAATTATTAACCTTTACGCTTACAGCTTTGCATCTATGCTAACTACAAAGTTTAGAATGTAATAGATTTTTAAATTCATGTAATAATAACTCAAAACAGAAAATTAAAATGGCAATGCTTGCTTTAATTAATAACGAACATTCCGCATTTAAATAAAGTGAAATCAGTCATTGAAACTATCTGGTGTAAAGTCAGATTTTCTGAACTGTGTAATTTCTGGAACGTATTCTAGCATGGAATTAAAGGGTTAAGCTCCAATCTTTCACAAAGATAAATTAAGTGACTATGTTAAGTTTAACCCTTTTGGATCAATTGTACAGTAAATAGTACACGTCTTTTAATGGTGTATTATTTTGTTTTAAGAAATATTTTTGCTACTGTTTATGTGTAATAATGTTGTGAGGGAATGTCCCTAATGAAGGCAGTCAGATGTTTTGAATGAGATCTCAATGTTCTAACGTGTGTGGCGCTCTCGATCTACAATTAACTGCGTTTTTTTTTTTTTTTTTTTTTTTTTTTTTTTTTTTTTTTTTTTTTTTTTTTTTAACTTTTTACGCAAATTTCTAGCTCCGTCTTCAATTTGCAAAGTATAAAAGCTGTAAGTTGTGAGTTGAAGGATGTGTGGTGTGGTGAGTTGAGAAGAGCCTCCAGTGACGAGTAGTAGAGCTGACGTGCGACTAATGAAAGTAGAGAACCTCAGTACAGGAGATCGGTAAGTGTTATTTCAGCGTAATTTTGCACTGTGGTTGTTTAAAATAAATTTATCTGTGCAGCCACGGGCTGTTTATTTACAGGTTAGTTTAAGTAGTCCGGGACCTGAAGAGAAGAGCCGAATTAGTGATTTGAGACGGACTTAGCTGTAATGTTAGTACAAGCTAGAATTTATTCTCATAGTAGTCTGTTTAATTTTCCTAAATACGGAACTTTGCTCCACTCCCCGTTCCCCAATTACAGTAAATAATAATTATTATTAATATTTGCTTAATTCTGTTTTCGCACTTTCCGACTCTTTTATTTTAAACATATATTTAACACTTTAAATTTAAATTAAAAGTTACTTTTCTTCAAAGAATCATGTACGATAAAGTTCAAAATGTATTAGAAAGTTGTAATATAAGTTAAACCTTACTGTAATACAATATTGTCTAAACTTCCCTGAAAATTCTTCTTTAGCCTATTGTCATGTGAATATTAATTGATTAGTACGCAAGCAACAGCATTCTTTATCATTCATATAAGGACATATCCGTTAACCATTAAATCTATTTAGATAGCTAGTGTTAATGTTATTAGCATAAAAGTAATTTGTTCTAAAAACTGAGAAAAAAAAAATCGAATCCGAAAGGGTCCATAATTACACTATTAAGTAAACAGAGTGTTATAGACAAATATTCCTTTCGTTTTAAATTTCATTTTAAATAATACCTTTACAGGAAACAAGTATTATTAATTTATAAAATTATGCTAAATTTATAAAATATAGACATCGGGTTATATACTCAATTTTAACAAAGAACGATTAAAGTTTCTGATAAACTCACACATTTACAAAATAGTAACAATTTAGTGTTATTCCAAACATATATATTACACCTAGTATCGTTACAGTAGAAAGACAAAACTAAAATAAAACTTATAAGATTTACTTTCAATAGCGTGTTATTACTAAGAATTTTCTTTCCAGTAACATAGATTTTATTGGTATTCTAAACTAACATTTGTAACTAAAAGTAAAGTACATTTTAAATCAATTATTTCTTTGGTTTAAAATATTTTTAAACTCTTCGTATAGAAGAAAGATGTAGTATTAAAAGGAAAATGTATAGTACAATTTTTCTCATTTTAACCCTTTGTTTACTGACGATGTTTATAAGTACCATTATAATAACTCATTATAAAATTTATTTTATTCACCGTTGTATTACAGTTTAGAATGAGATATAAATACATTACTTTCTCTTTTGTCAAAAGCATTACTGGTTTCACAAAACAAATATGTATTTAAAATGATGATTTCTTTTGCTTTTGCATCTAAGCTTTCTTGGCGTTAAGGTGGAAGGGTGGAAATATTTCTATATTTGTATTGTAAGTAAATCATATTTGTACACTTGCTAATTCTACAAAAGTATAAGAATAAATTTAAAATAAAAGATTACAGAAGGGCTATAGATATTGTACAAAATCCCTACAAATTTAAATTTAATTAATTATCTAAATATAGTTTGAATAATACACGAAAAATGCTTTTAGAAAATGATTTTTCATCAATTCAATTTTCGGTCGATAAAGGATTAAATGATACATTAGATTATTTACATATTCACCTTAAATGTACCTAAAATGTTCTTACATAAAATTTGTAAACAGTATCAAACTTAGTTTCTTTTATGCAGCTGAATTCGCCTGGTCTTTGTTTATATATATATGCTGTCATACGACATGCAGTATGAATAGTATATTTTTTGCTTAAAATAAATTAAAGAATAGCTATGTCAGAAAAAAAAAATTAATTAAACATTGTAATGGACTAAAACACTAATAGATATAATGGGAATCTTTCGACTAAATAAACGTGAAATCGTTAAATAGTTTTCTAGTTATGAGCACTAACAATATCATTATAAAAACAAAAAGATGTAGAAAAAAGGCTTTAAAATTCCAAAATTACTCACTCAAAAAAAAAAAAAAAAAAAAAAACTTGTTTCATGAACTTTTAAAGTTTCCTGTTCTGTGTCATGCTAAAACGTTTTCTTTAAGAAATAATCTCAAGTACTTTTCTTACAGAACTTTATGAATGTTACCAGTGTGAAAAACTGGCGCAGATGTGGAGCCTTTTCACACTACAAAATTTTTATAGGATTCTTCAGCTTAATATAAGCTTTGAAAGCCTGTCATTGAATGGCCCCCAGAAAATTATAAAATTTTTGGTATCAACAGACTTCACCTATGTGCCATTTTGTAGCACTGAAGTTAAGTTTTAATATTTCTAAATAATTTTTCGCGTGGAAATAGCAAATTTTTCTTTGAATCGTAATTTTTAGATACTGAAACAGATTAACAGAGAACAAAGTGCAAAAGACTTAAAATGTATAAACCGTGTGAATGTTGTCTCATATTTTACTGTAAGTCATTGCGCTGATGATATATTGAAAACGTATGTATAGATTGCTATGAAACTTGATTGTATATAATAAGCCAATTGTATGTATTTATTAAATGATCTACAATTACGTCAAAATTACTTTATTAACTATGTAAAAAAAAGTTAATTTGTATTTTTAATTTAATAAATATATTACCACTGTTAATACTTAAAAGTAGATCATTTTAAACACATACTTTTGCTTAATAACTATAACGAATTCCTTCCTTCTTCTTCGACATTCCTTCATTCTTCTTCCTTCTTCTTCGATAATTCATGCAGTCGTTATCAAGATATTATGCATACTTATACAACGTTACCTGAATGTTTAGATTTAGAACAAGAAATGCATATATAATGCTTTTAGCATAAATTAAATAATATCAGAAAACTTTCTGCACTTTAGAAGCAATACTTTTTTCTAATAGCAGATATACTATATTGCCATTGATTATGGGATACTTGCGATTTTAGGCATTTTACTAAATATCTAGAAAAATACATGAGGAATCATCTCGAAACTCTTAGTATATAAATATAATAGTATACGTCATACATCTCCGTGAAGATTTTTTACCGAAACGCCATAGGGGACCGTCAACAAATTAAAAAAGAATGAATATCTTTTGAATAACCCTGTCAAAACTAATGTAGCAAAAGCACTCAAACTCTAGATTATGATTGAATGCCTTATTGTAATACACTGTGTTCATTTTTATGCAAATAGCATGCGCACTCGCAGAGTAATTAAGGTTTTTATAAAAATGGTCCCAAATTTTTCCAAGTTTTTCCATTATAATTTTCAGAGTTCTTAATATAAAATAATATTTTTTTCAGAAAATATGACAAACAACATTGCACACAGTAGCCTGTAATCAGAATAAAAAAAAAATAATAATTGTATGAAAAATGAGTAGGTTTACTGTATAATTTTTTACTGCGCATGCGTCAAAGATATCAAAAGTTCATTTGCATATTATGTTAGCTAAATGTATAGAGCAGCTTTTGTAAAAGTCTCAAAATCATAGCTTGAAAATTCTGAAAGTAATCGTCTATAGAAAAAGGACAAAATCCGTTGTTTCCAAAATGAAGCAAAAAAATGAGGGATTTTATCCAAATGCAGTAGTACATCCCATATTGTGTACTCTATATTGACACTAATCAATGAATATATGGATACAACCCCTCTTGTTTTTGCTTCATTTTGAGAATAACGGATTTTCGACTTATTCAATTGATGATTATTGTCAGAATTTTCAAGTTATGATTTTGAAACTTTTACAAAAGTTGCTCTATACATTTAGCTAACATAATATGCAAATGAAATTTTGATATCGTTGACGCATGCGCAGTAAAAAATTATTTAGTAAACCAACTCATTTTTTATACAATTTTCATTATTTTTTAATTCTGATTACAGGGTACTGTGTGCAATGTTGTTTGTCATATTTTCTGAAAAAAATAATATTTTATATTAAGAACTCTGAAAATTATAAGGAAAAAACTTGGAAAAATTTGGGATCATTTTTATAAAAACCTTAATTACTCTGCGAGTATGCATGCTATTTGCATAAAAATAAACAAGGGTTATTACAATAAGGCATTCAATCACAATCTAGAGTTTGAGCGCTTTTGCTACATTAGTTTTGACAGGGTTATTCAAAAGATATTCATTCTTTTTTAATTTGTTGACGGTCCCCTTTGGAGTTTCGGGAAAAAAATCTTCACGGAGATGTATGACTTATACTATTATATTTATACACTAAGAGTTTCGAGATGATTCCTCATGTATTTTTCTAGATATTTATTAAAATGTCTAAAATCGCAAGTGTCCCATAATCAATGGCAATATAGTGTATACTTTATATGAATTAAGTGTTATATATGTCATAATTTTCGCTCGGAAATGTATTACATAAAAAATAAATAAAAATAACTGTTGAAAACAGCAGACTACTTAATAAACAATCCATATCTAAAGAATATTATAGCAAAAAGAAACTGTATTTCTCGTATGAAAATTAAGCTAATTAAAATTATAAAAAAAAAAATCATTTCTATGAATATTTTTCTTTATGAATTTAAGAACATGTCATTATATCAATAATAATAATTAAAATGTCTCATATATAACAACATTGAATAGTAATGAGAAATTTTTCTGCATTTAATTGTTTTTTCGAAAGAATTATTTATTTTAATGTATTTTTTATGGAGAAACAATTATAAAATTAAAAGCAGAAAAATATAGCTCACTTGATATAATAATGTACTTCATTTCAGATAAATTCCGCGTGTTAATAATATATATATTTTTTATTTTTTAACAATGTTTTTTATCTAGTTTTTCTTAAATTGAAAAATAAAAAAGAAAGAAATTTTTGTGAGAAGAAATATTTTATATGCATTTTAACAAACAGAGTATGGGCTAAATATTCATAATTTTAAAAGATTAAAAATTAAAAATTATTTACAAGTCTTATTTTATTTTGTTTTTACTTTTTAACTCAATGATAACAGAATACTCTAATAAACTATAAATATCTGTTCTTGACATATGTCAAAACAATTTTTAGAATTTCTTTGCAGCAAAGAAAACCATTAGAATATTTTTCCGTCTTCTATTTTATAAACATGTGAAATTGAACCTAAATTTTCCTTGCAAAAGTAAAAGCTTCTAATGTAACATTTAAATCCAGATTTTCTTTGTGCAGTTACGAATAATTAATTTCTACTAAAGAAAACAAAGAAATTCTTTTTTTTAATGCTCTGAAGATATCGTTATAATTCTATGGTTTTTTGCTTACTTCTGTGTTACTTCTGATTTAGTAATATTTACATTCATTTAATACTGTATATATATATTTTTAAAAAGTAGATACTTTAATATAAAGAAGTCAGTGGAATTAAATAAAGGTAAACAATACCATTATAATTTAACAAGTAACTTTTTCTTAATCGATTTTACTGTATGTTATAGCGTTGAGTACAAAGGTTCCAGTTTTTAAAAAAAATGTAATTTAATCGGCTTTTAGGTTTTTAAATTTCTCGTCCTTTTTATTTTTACTTTTTGTTCTCAGTAAGAATATATAATTCCCAGAAACAAGTAAAGCTATTCTGTCGGTACCATTGCCTTTTTTTTTTTTATGTTTTGCTCTAGAATTTTTACATCGAGCTGACATTCACCATAAAATGGTATTTTAATTTAAATTAAAAGTATTTGTTAAATAAACTTACTTTTATTATTTTTCATAATTCATTTTTATGGCTTCATAATTACAATTTACAGACATTTCAAAAAATAATAACAGTTCTTAATACGTCTGAGTTAATTTTTAAGTCTAAAAATTCACTTTAAATGTATCAAAATAATACCGTAGTTCATAGTCTTATGTCGAAATTTTTATATTTTTTCTGTTACTCAAAGCATTTCTTTCACTGGGTGCAAAAGTAGTAACAACTGGTGTTAAGCACAAATCCTTCACCAAGTAATGACATATTAGGCGACGTTTCAAGCTATATAATTACACCTAAACTTAATGAATGATTTTAGATAATTACATATTAAAATGTTTTTTTTTCTTTCCCTTTTTTTGTATTTTTTAGGAAACAAGGAGCATTACTTTAAAATTATATACTAAAAACTCATTTAAAAAAATAGAAAACTTTAACTTAAAAAAATCATCTAAATTCACTGGATATTCCAATGTGAAGTGCTTAAAAGTGTTGTAGGGCTTTGGACGATTTTTTGTTTAAAGTTTATATATATATTTTTTCAGTTGAAAGAAAAAAGTAGCGTTACTGTACAATTCTGACACATTTCTCAGTTTAAAAGGCTGTGTAAAAGGATATCTTTAATAATATGTTATTATAAATAGCAAACTTTCGTTATTTTAGATTAAAAGCTTGTTTAGGTCTATTTCTTTCTTTCTGACAAAAATGTATCTTGGGAAAATTTTTGAATAATACTTTTCCATAGCTTAACTAAGCTTATATAAGCAGGGCTCTCAAATGGTCCACAAACTTAATACCAATAAATTTTAACAAAAAATTTTATTGTAGATTTGCGCTAGTAGTTCGGGGGCGGTTTATAAGAAAAATCTAAAAAGAAAATTTTCCTAAAATAATACTGGTATTCAGTTGGCGGACCATTTGGGAGTCCTGTATAAGTAATCAAATTTAAAATACAAAAACTATGATTTAAACTTAAAAAATATAAACTCCAAATTATAATTATCAAATTGAAATTAATATATGAGATACAATAAATATATTTTTAATAGACTTTTTTGGAAGTTTTGATGGAATAATAAAATGGCAATGGAAAAAAATGAGAAATTAAATTATTTATAAGACCATTTAAATGATCACAATGTCACAAATAAATAATACTGAAAATAACAATTAAAAACAGACCAAAAAATTAAATTATATTTTTCAAATTTTATTAGTAGTACATCATAAATAGAAGTTTTAGAAATAAATGTATACGTTTTCCTTTTTTATATAAACGTTGCGAAATTTGACTGAAATGAAAATAACTGAAAATGAGACTTTTTTTTCTAAATCTTAACTAAAGTTTATGTCCATCGTTATTGTTGACAATCAATAAGAATATCTTGCAGATAGTATTTTTTATAAAGAAATTAGTTAATTACATTGTTACCTTTTTATGGTTTGTGAGAATTCATTATAAACATGAAAAAAAAAAAACTCGTTTGAAATTTACTTTCATTCCTATGAACTTAATTTACATAAATCATATTTCGTCCAATTTAATATATATTATTTTTATTTGTCTTTAAAACAAAAGTTTTTTATTTTATTTTTCAGAAAAATAATAATCTGCAAACTAATTTTATGAGCCCCAAGACAAAAACAAACCATTGACATTTTTTTAAAAACTTGAATTATTTACTGCATTTTATTTTATTCCATGTTATAAAAGAAACCAATGATAAAAAATCTATAATACACACACACACACACACACATATATATATATATATATTTGTGTGTGTGTGTATATATCTATATATATACCTACTTATTTCCAAATTTTATTTCCAAGTATTTTATTAATAAATTCCATAAATTATACCGGTTTATAATATTAAAATCATACTCTTAATTTAATCTAGCAATCTCCATTTTTCAAAAATAAATTCTTAATCTATTAATAAATATTTATTCCAAATTGCTTAATTCTAAAAACAGTGCAACTTCTTCTACTTCCTAAATAAAAAACTTTTATTATTTAAATTCCTAGTAAAATAAACTACGACTTCACGTGTATAACAAGACACTCTAAATTATTTCATTAATTCCTAAAATTTCATAGTTTTTAAATCATTCCGTTCTAAGAAACTTCTTTATGTAAAATCTTTCTTTTATTAAAATATTAAAATATCTATTTTAATATTTAAATGCTTTAATATTCTAATTTTTATTAGCATTTTTATTTAGCAGTTCATTTTCTTTCTTTTTAAATTGTCGTCTGACTATCTAAAATCTATTTTTAGCCCCTACTCTCGATCTCAGAGTATATTTTTGCATTTGAATGATGATTATATCTATATTAAAGGATTTATGTGTGTATCGATGTTATAGGAAATTCTAGAAGGACTTTTCTGTCCTACGGAAATTGAATCACCTCAATATTATTCTACCGAAAGTGTTAGCAAGTGTCTTATGAAGCATCTATTATTAACCCGGGAGAACGCGCGCTTACCCAGGGTATGAATGGTTTTAACTTTACCATCAATAAAATCAAACTATAACAGTCACTTTATTAAACGGAGACCATTTTTACAAATTTTGCGATAACATAAGTTGAACATTATTTTTTAAAAATTAGTGGTTTCAATTTAAAAACCATACGCACTTCGGGTCTTTTAAGCCCTTCGTGCGTCCTCCAGGGTTAAAGAAGATAAGTCAGGTGATTCGATTGTCAATTGCGATATAGAATTTTGTATACATACGAGTATCCAGATCAAATGGAATAAGATATAAGTGGAATAAGATTCTCGACGTCGTCTCACTGAGATGGTTTTCAACATTTTATAATATTTATTCGGATATTTTTTTTCGTGAAACATTATTTAATCAAACATTATATTGAGTATTTTTGAAATTCACTGTTCTTATTTATGTAAAAAAGTCGTTGAAATACTTCGCTGTTTCAGTTCTCGAGTTAATCTATTTTCCATTTGACATAACCATCCGGCCAAATGAATGTGAGACAGCATTTTGAAATCCAGATCAGAACGATCTTCGTCTTTTTTTTTAGCCTAAACTATCACTTCGTTATATACATAGGGATATATATATTAGAATTTTTTTTCGCTAAAGTTAACATTATTCAATATTATTTTTCCTTTTAATAATATTCCATAAATTAGTCGGGTATATATAATCAGGATTATTTAATAAAATCCTTATTTTTACCATAATTCCACTTAAAAGAATCATTCCAATTTGCTTAAATCTAAAAATTAACAATAGTGTCAACTTATTACATTCTTTAAATAAAACTTTTTTATTATATTTATTTCTAGGGAAATTCATTGTCCTTTCCCGTGTTTATTATCCTCGTTTAAAAATTTCTTTATTTAAAAAAACCATGATTCATAAAATATTTCGTTCTAAAAAACCCATTTATTTAAAAAACTTTAAAAAATTTTTTTAATAAAATATCAAAATGTCTGACATAATTTTTCAATTAAAAATGTTCTATATTAATAAATTTATTTTTCTTTTTTATTAATTTTACCACCGTATAACTTAAAATATACATATATAGCAATCTACCTACATCTCATAGATTTTCTTTTATTTACTCTGGATTTACTCTGGATCTCTCATAGATTTTTTTATTTATATGTTTTGCCTCTGGGTCGTGATTTCGGAAGGTTTTCGAAAATATTTTCGTGCCACAAGAATTGTCGCACTTCTAAATTAAACCACCGAAAAAAAATATAGTCTTTTAATGAGATTTTAATTGGGAAATAGATATCAGATCTCCTCTTGTCCCAGAATCCTTGAACAAACGATCTTTCGTCATCAGAGCTGCATGTTGAAGGAACCATTGACTGCCATGCCTGTAGTCTGGTCCTGAATGGATACCATGGGACATGTGTAGGTTCCACTCGACGACTGCGTCCGGATTGGTTCGCCGAAAACTGTCTCCTCTTTCTGGAAGCACCTAAAGTAACCGTCGATGCTAGACTGCGCTTTTGTCCAGACCTACGTTTTCTTTTATTAGAAAAAACATAAGCAGAATTTAGAGTTCTCTTATCATTTCTACGAGTGTCCACAAAAGTTTTTTTCGGAGGATTGTGTACCGGCGATGTAGAACTATTGGACAATTTATGCTTCCGTGATTGATGTCTAAAGATTGGCGGAAGGGTCGATTTACGATCTTCTGCTTTTTAGGGCATACTGAGTCTGGTGTAGCCGAAATTGGCATCTTTGTTTTATTATCTTTGCTCTCGGATGAACAGTCATTTTTGGCGATGTCTTTCTAGAGTTTCGTTGTGAATAATGAAGATAACCACTAGCCGAAGATGAACTAGACTCGGGAAACTCCTTGGATTATGAATTTAGGGAAACACCACTCGACACATGAGACACCTCACTATCGTTTTCTCTTAACTTATAAATTCTAACTTGATCCAGATTAACTGTCATCCTTTCACCACCTACATTTACAACCAAATTATTATTTTGAACTTCTAGAACTTCAAAAGGACCCACAAATTTTGGACCAAACTTAGCTATTCTATTCCGACAACTTGAACTTAACCAATGCTTTTCCACCAAAACAAAACCTCCAACTTTAACTTCTAATTACCTTCTACGCATATTATAATACTGAGCCTGTTTCTCCTGTGCTTTTCCCATCTCAACCTGTGCCTCCTTAACCAACTTCTCAATATCCTGACACATAAATTGACTCTCTGCATCAGATACCATAATTAACATTTGAAATGGAGTAATGCCTTTTCTACCAAAAAATAACTCAGCAGGCGTTTTCCCCATCGACTCGTGAACTGCCGTGCGAAGTGCATACGCAAAATGCGGAAGAAACTGGTCCCAATTTGAATGATCTGAACCCACATAAGAAGAAATCATTTGAATTGAAGTACGATTTACATGTTCAGCATTATTAGATTGAGGATGGTAGGAGAGAGTAAAAGAATGGCCAATCTCCAGCTTTAAATTGTCATAACGATATGGTTTAGTAGCAACGGGTGCGGACAAACCTTTATCAATTTCAAGCCATGCAACATGCATTAAACCCGGTTTATCTGAAAAAAACTTCGCCAAAATCAACCGAAAACTTATTAAATGCCCCTTTCTCGGCTTTACGTAAACCAGACTCCCCCAAATCAACCGACAACGAAACATATTTTCCTTGCTCACATTTTCATCATTATTTACGATCAAAGACTTTTTAAAGAAATTCAAACTAATTCCTCTACCTTTCATGCAATCTATGCCGACTATACAATGTGCCGTTAAACCATCCAGCGCGCAAAACTCCCAACATGTCTTAACCGAACGAATTTCAACCTCAAAATCCACTGATCCTTTATTAACACACGCTACTCCTTGCGCCGAGTGAACCACCAGATTTGACCTCCTCAACGTTTTATACGAAATGTATTTACGATAAATATCATACGAAATGAAAGACTTCTCCGTTCCTGTATCGAAGAGACTTCTAACAACAATACTATCTAAAATAAATAATAAATCGGGTAATTCCACCGGATTGATAGTCACACTATTCAGATATACAGAAGGATTTTCCTTTTTTACTTGTAACTGCATACCTTCCGAAATACAGCCACCTACCAGTTTAACTGCTCCGACCTCTTAACACTTCTCCTTTGCACTCACCTGCCCCCAGAATTCTCATCCAAAGTTAATCGTCTTACTCGTGAAAATGGAACATTCCTTTCGCGTACACCCCCTGTCCGCATATAGTCACTACTCCGCCTATTTCTATCCACATTTGTGTCATCGCCTCTAAGATAACCAACACCACCGAAATTCCTATTACCATTACCAGCATTCGACACATTTCGACTAAAATCATAATTACCATTACTCAAATTATTACTCGTGACTCGCTGTTCCCCTCCTAAAGTTCCATCCCTCTCATTTCTCAAATGGTCTTCCTTGATGGGTCTCTGTCGAGGGCTGCGCGACTCCCATTGATCCCAGCTATACCAATAATCATACTTCAACAACATCTGATGCATTTTAGAGGAATTTTTTGGTGATCTGAGTTCAATATAGTCCTGCTCATTTCTATAAAAAAGAGGAAGAACTATGTCTAATAATTCCTCAAACGTGACATCCAAACCTAATTTATTTTTCAACTTAAGTTAACGTAGATAAAAATTTGAGACCGGTTCATATATGTTTTGTTTGTTGCAATAAAATTCTCTACGTAAAATACTTTTGTCCTTAACAGGAGGAAAAACTTTCTTTAATTCAACAACTGTCTGTTCAAATCGTTTAGTCTCATCACTTATTAGAAATTTTCCTATATTATCTAGCAACAAAAGTGCTTGGCTGTTTAGCGAGCATTTTAACACTATGTACTTATTATTCTCCGGTATAGTATTAAATGAGATATAATCTTGCAGTTGCACTAAGAATTCGTAAATATCACCTTCCACAATAAAATACACTCGTGGGACAATCTCGCAATGTTCGAAATTTCGTTGGGCGCCATTTGTGACGTTGCTCGGGGCGTCGCCGGTAACGTGTCGGTCAAATGATAACATAGTATAAATAAAGTTAAAATCCAACACTTTTATTTACTGTATTTGGGAAATAGGGAGTGGAGGCAAAGTTCAATATTCCCGATAACTAAACACAATACTATGAGATTAAACTGTAACTCATATTCACATTTACGACTAAGTCCGGCACAGAGCACTAATCCCCAGCTTTTCTTTTTAGGTCGCGGTCTGATCTTACTTTAACCTGTAAGAAAACAGCCCGTGGCTGCACAAAAATCTTTTATTCTCAAACACTCACAGGGCTAACTAACACTTATCCCGGCTCACTAACTGACACAAAACTTTGCTGGCTCTCCTCGTCACACAACAACTTGCTGGCTCCTCTCGGCACAAAACACACACACTTACTCCAACTCCCAGCTTTTATACATTGCAAACTGAAGACGGGGGTAGATTTGCGTAAATTTCCTAACCGCAGTCAACTGTAGACCGAGGGCGCCACACACACTCCGGAAAGTTAAAGTTGCATAAAGGATAGATGTCGCTTTTGCGCCACACATGTTAGACACTGATGTCACGATCTCACTCAAAATACTAGAATGACTTTATTACAAAGGGACACTCCCTTATATAACTATTAAAAAACCAATAATTTTCAGATATGTAAATACAAAATTACTGCTCATTCCAAATCTACAATAAATTGCTTCTACCATCACAAATTCAATGGACAAACATAAATAAAAAACGCTAGTCTGGTATTCGAGGGTAAAATCTAAAACAATGCGAATAAAAAAAAAATATGATGTCAAAATTGGGTGTTCTGTTTAACGTTTAACTTTTAAAAAGTTCAAATGAAATATAAATACAGGTCCTTAGTGAATATCATCAAATTGATTTGCTACTTTCGTTTATTTATGGTGATAAAATGCATATATTTTTCTTTTGTTAGAGTGAATATTAACGCATTTTTTTCCATGATAAACTTTTGCTCCACATTTTATCTAAATATCATTTTTCTCATAAAAATTGCGTACTTTTTACCAGAATAATACTGATGAATACAAAAAGATCAGAGATTCTTACACTAAAACAAACATCCTTAGAAAATCGTTCTTTCTGGGTGTATTTTTTCAATTAGTATATATATACAGGGTGATTCTAAATTTTTTTTTACCATAAAAAAGGTGTGATAGTGCACATCAAGACAAACAGTATTAAATAGGAGATCAAGAGTCGAAAACATTTTCAAAAGGAGATAACCGGCATTAAAATTTAGGGACCAAAATTTCAAATAAACATAAAAACGGAAAAATCGGTCGATTGATTTAAGGTTTTCACTAAAATTATTCTTTATGTCGGCATTTTCTTGAAAATAAATTATAAAGATAAATTTCAAAAAATGCCGATAGAGGCCGCCTTAGACTTTGGAGTAACGAACAACTATTTTTTGTCGGTATTTTTTGCATCTCATTAAATTTTTTCGTAAGCTTGGACTCAAACTAAAATTTTGAGATAAAAATCTAAATAATTGGGAGTGGGTAAGCAGCGCAAACAGAACTGTGTTCAATGGGAGTGGGGAGGTTCAAATTTCAAATTATTATGAAAAACAGAAAAATTGGTCGATTGATTTGCAGTTTTTACTAAAACTATTCTTTACTTAAGTATTTTCGTGAAAATAAATTATAAAGATAAATTTCAAAAAATGCCGATAGAGGGAGCTATAGACTTTGGAGTAACGAACAATTCTTTTTTGGCGTTATTTTTTGCATCTTATTAAAAGCTTTCGTAAGCTTAGACTTGAACTTAAATTTTGAGCTCAAAATCTGAACAGCTGGGAGTGGTTACGTAGACAAACTTAGCTGTGTTCAGAGGGCTCAAATTGCAAATGATTGTAAAAAACGGAAAAAATTGGTCGATTCGTTTGCGGTTTTCGCTAAAACTAATTTTTAAATCAGCAATTTCTTGAAAACAAATTTTAAAGATAAATTTCAGAGATGCCGATAGAGGGCGCCTTAGACTTTGGAGCAGCGTACAACTATTTTTAACTGTTATTTTTTTAATCTCGTTAAATGCTTTCAAATGCATAGACTTAAATTTTGAATCGTTGGGAGAGTTTAAGTAGCGAAATATTGAATTGTGTTCGAGGAGAAAGGAGGGTTAAATTACAACTCCTGAACACACTTCAGTTTGCGTTTCTTAACCCCTCATAACGATTCTGAATTTAAGCTCAAATTTCAAGTTTAAATCTAAGCATTCGAAAACATTTAAAAAGCTTTTGCAATTATTTAATTAGAACCAAAAAATAATGGTTAAAATGAATTGTTGAGTACTCTGAAGTTTAAGGCGCCCTCTGACGGAATTTTTTGAAATTTATCTTTAAAATTTATTTTCAAGAAGATACTGACTTAAAGAATAGTTTTATTCTAAACCACAAACGAATCGACCAATTTTTCCATTTTCTATAATTATTTTAAATTTGAACCTCTCCCTCACCCTTAAACACAGTTCAGTTTGTGCTACTTAACCACTACCTGCTGTTCAGATTTTGAACTCAAAATTTAAGTTTAAGTCTAAGATTCCGAAATCATTTAATGAGATGCAAAAAACAATGGCAAAAAATAGTTCTTCGTTACACCAATGTCTAAAGCGCCCTCTATCGACATTTTTTAAAATTTATCTTTATAATTTATTTTTAAGAAAATACCAACATAAAGAATAGTTTTAGTGAAAACCACAAACCAATGAACCAATTTTTCCGTTTTTTAAAATCATTTGAAATTTGAATCCTCTGAACACAGTTCAGTTTGTTCTATTTTACTACTCCCACCTTATAAATTTTTATCTCAAAATTTAAGTTTGAGTTTATGCTTACGAAAACATTTAAGGAGATGCAAAAAACAATGGCAAAAAATAGTTGTTCGTTACACCAATGTCTAAAGCGCCCTCTATCGACATTTTTTAAAATTTATCTTTATAATTTATTTTTAAGAAAATACCAACATAAAGAATAGCTTTAGTGAAAACCACAAAACAATGAACCAATTTTTCCGTTTTTTAAAATCATTTCAAATTTGAATCCTCTGAACACAGTTCAGTTTGTTCTATTTTACTACTCCCACCTTATAAATTTTTATCTCAAAATTTAAGTTTGAGTTTATGCTTACGAAAACATTTAATGAGATGCAAAAAATACTGGCAAAAAATAGTTGTTCGTTACTCCAAAGTCTAAAGCGCCCTCTATCGACATTTTTTGAAATTTATCTTTATAATTTAATTTCAAGAAAATGCCGGCATAAAGAATAATTTTAGTGAAAACCGCAAATCAATCGACCGATTTTCCGTTTTTTATGTTTATTTGAATTTTTGGTCCCTTAACTTTAATGGCAGCTATCTCCTTTGGAAAACGTTTTGGACCCTTGGTCTCCTATTTAATATTGTTTGTCTTGATGTGTACTATCTCCTCTCTTTTATAGTAAAAAAATTTAGAATCACCCTGTATATATATATATATATATATATATATACATATATATACAGGGTGAGTCATAAATATGGAAACAATGGGCTATCTCCTTAAATATTGCCCCTAGTCCCATACTTCCAATTGCAAAAATTCATAAAATAGGTGAAATTTTTGATAAGATAAGTTGCAACTCCATGGGGGGTCTATTTGAAAAAGTACTAAAATTAACTTTTTATACAGCAGCCGTAGGATAAAAATTCCAATAAAGAAAACTTTCCTTATCCAGTCCTGAATAATACACAAAAAGTTGCATCTTCATAAATTCGCGGAGTTATAACCATTTGAATGATTCATCAGGTTTTAAGGGATTAATTACAAATTGAAATGCGCGCAATTCGAAAGACAAGGTTACTTTAACTGTTGTAGGAAACGTGTAAAAAATCTATCTTTTGAGTTAGAATTTTGTTTTTTTTTCTTTTTTGTGATGGTTAGCCGTATAATTTGCTAAGAAAATCACATCCTAAAATTTATCATAAAATTTATAAAATTTTATATGGTTTAAATGGGATAGATAAAAATCGTTATAATTCCAGAAATTATTTATCGGATTTCAATTTCTTTCTATTTAATTAAAAATGAAAATCTGATTTTAGTTTTGTTTCGGGGTTTTTGTTTTTAGATATTTATCTTAGAACTATTAAAAATATTTATTTAAAAAATAATAACTTTTAAAAAATCATATATTCAAAAGTAAATAATTTTTCATTTTTTCAATTAAAACTAATGTAAAATAATTAAAAATGGCATGTTTCAAATTTGTACTTTTTCTTTAAGAATTCTTAACTTTTAATAATTTAAAGACAAGAAATAGTTGGGAAAAAAGTCATTACATAGAAAAACGAAATGTACTGTTTTACTGCCCATCAGCTATTTAAAAGAATGCTTTTCTAAGATGCAGATTAAGCTTTTTAAAAATTTAGCTCTCACAACTTCAAGCTTTTTATCGTCCTAGAGAGGCTGTTAAAAATTCTGTTTTCTGGGCTCAGGTCAGATCAGGACCGAGACGGTACGTTTTTTCTGAAGACTCGCCTATCCGAGTCGAACGTATTTTACATATCGGAGATACTGTACTGGACGAAACTTTAAATCCCGGTCTCGAACAAATCCGTATTAAAGTCACAGCCTCTGGCTGACTAATACGTGCATAAAATAAGTAAAATTTCGTTCAATCAATATTTTTACAAAAACCACATAAATTTTAATTAAAAAAAATCTTATTTTATTTAAATTTTTTTTTAAGAATAGTATATTTAAATTCTAAAAAATTAAACAAAATAAAACCTCAGAAAAAAATATGCCTATAACGGAATTCTGTCTTAAACAGAAAATGTGTTGATCCATGCAAAATAAATACAATAATACCTGAGAAAAAAATAAACTCCATTTAACCATCCTAGGAAGGGCATTTGTCTATTACGTATGTTTTCTTTCCTAAGTGATTCCGCCTTAAAAGATTTAACTGTATAACATTTTTCAAAGTCTCCAACGAACGGGATGTGGATTAGCGATAATAAAATATAAATGAAACATTTACATATAATAAACAGAGATTCATTAATAAAATGAATATATCACAGCCTTTGGCGCTTCTTTAATAATCAAAAACTATAACTATAAAAATCGAAATTCTATATTAAGTATCTTTGGTCAGAACTCCTCCACGCATAACAATTTTTAACTATACTGAAGTAAAAAACTATCTAGAAATTCATGGCTGAGCTGACTATGATTTAAGCATTTTTCCAGGCTGGTCCGGATTATGATTTCAACATTATTTCATGCCGGGTAGAACTTTTTTCCCTATGAATCGGTTTAGGACCGGGCCTATATATTTTGATCTATTCAGACCTCCAGTGCTAACGATCAACATGTTTAGAAAACAAGTTTTGATTTAAATGAATACGCTGCTTTATTATGTCCAAATAACAGGCACGTTCTTAAACCGACATATAATAACGGACAATTTGTGAACGATCCCTTATTTGCTTTGAAATTGGATTAAAAACACATCGTTTACAGGCATGGTAAAGTGGTGTAAGTCACGAATTTTTGAGAATTTTGGATTTTAATATCTCTGTCAGGTTTTCAGATACGGAGATGAAATTTTTTGTTCAAATTAGGAATGGATAAGGAATAATTTCCTAATTGGGAATTTTGCTCTACGGGGGCCGTATAAAAAATTAATTTTCGTATTTTTTCAAATAGACCCCCCCATAGAATATCAGAAAATTCACCTATTTTATGAGATTTTGCAATTGAAAGTATGGGTCTAGAGGCAATATTTAAGGAGATAGCTTATTGTTTCGATATTTATGACTCACCCTGTATATGAAGGTTTTTGATTGTGTTTTTCGAAATCAAAATTTTAAATTTACTAAGATTGTTTAACGTATGCATACCCAGAAAAATGTTTTGTTGAATCAACAAAAATTTGTTTGGTCCCACAAATATTTTCGTTTAAATATGGGTCAATGTTGGATCCATTTTTTTTTTTTTTTTTTTTTTTTTGAATAAACAAAAAATATTGTTTTTTCTTTTCAATTTTCTGCCCCAATTTTCATCCGAAATGCATAATAACATAATAATAACGTCATTAATCTGTCTCAATTTGAAAAGTTTTTATTATCCAAAATTATGATAAAACTTTATAGCTATGTAAATCAATTAAACAAAATTTCGTGAGAATTATGGCTACTGCACATAAATTTAAATTTAGAAAAGCCAAAGAAATTTTGTTAGAATTGCAAATTGAAAATGCAAGAATTTAGTAAGGCTCAAATAAAATGAATGAGATTTTGTTAAAATTTCATATAAGTGTTAACATTTTTTTTTTATTGTCTGAGAGACAAAACTGATTTTTTATTTTAACTAAAAGATTCGCTTAAAACTACCAAAATGTACTAAACAAAACATGTTTTGTAGTTTTTATCAATTCCTTTTTCTGGGTGTAAGGTAATTCGTGAAGCACTCAAAAAGGCGCTATTTGTTAAAATATATTTTAAAATTATCTCAGAAAAAGATCGAACATTTCAAAATTAGGTTAAAAGTATCACTTATAAAACTTGCATCCAAGCTTCAATTTTTAATAATTGAATTATTTATTTATGATACTACATATACGTGCAAAAAAACTCTAACTGAGTATTCATTTAAATAGTAGTTAATATCAGTGAAAAACATATTTCTTAAAAAAAAATCTTATAATTATTGATTTAAATTTCAATGCAAATATTTTAGATTTTGCTTCCAATCGAAAAAAAAGAAAAAAAAAACTTTTTCTTTTTTGCTATTTCTTGCACTAAATAATTAAAATTTGTTAAAGTGAAATCCATTTATCGTTACTCTCTAAGCATATTTACATGAATTTGGAAATTTTGATAACGCAATGTAGCTTTTTTTTATTACTCATTTGGTTGTTCCTTTAAATAATTATTTCCTTTATTCACGATTGATACAATCTACATATAAACATACTGGTCTATTCAATATTGGGGAAGAAATTCTCTATATATATTATTACAACAATATTATTCATTTTGCTAGAATACTATTATAGTAAAACAATGCGGATGATTATACAATAGGGCGGAGAGTAAAAAACACTTTTTCGAAATTCTTTTCTCCCTAGCGCGGAAAAGTTGTCTAGTGCTATATTGTAGATCTGTAATTTAAAGTATGTTGACAGGTTCTTTTTAAAAATGCATTCGCTAGTTATAGGCTATGATCGCTTAAGACAATAAATGCTCTTTAAGAAAAATTATTTATTTGCAGTAAACTTCAAAATTTAAGGGTTTCATACAGAAAAGTTAGGGATGGTGCCTGAACGCATTTTTTAAGAAAACAGTCTTCACATGACTGAGTTCATGAAGCGAGAGGGAGGCAAAAATGATTCCTCACTGAAAAATTCACACATTGCATCACAAAATTGGCGACATTAAGCATATGAAAAATGACTGATATCATCTCCGCAAAATTGTCTGTTACGCTTAAACAATAAAAGGATTTTGAATTTTATAGCAGGGCAACTAGAAAACAGCAGTCCTAAAAAATACGCCAAAAAGGAATCCGACTGCCAATTCGTACGTTAGGAGCATATTTTGGGAAAATGTTCTCAAAAGACATAACAACCATTATGTACATAAAAAGACTCATATGCAACGAATAAGTTATACTTAAAATTACGCAGAGAGGAAAATGAAATTTCACTGACCGCAAACACATTCGAACTTTATTCTTTTTTTATTTGTTTCCAGCAAGGGTGAAATACGCATCTTAATGAATTCTCTTTATCTGATAGCCGTTTTTCAGTAATAAGGCAGATGCTAGATGTTTTTCTTTCTTTTCTTTTGAACGGAAAGTTATTGTGGAATCGAAAATAAACGTTAAGATAAAATAGCTATTTAATTAAAGATTAGTTTTAACTGTAATTTAGAAAAATGTAAAATTTAAGAATACTATATGTGATTCTACATCACATATATCACCCCTTTCACAGGCGAAAAAAAAAATCTATAAATGTACATGGAGGGAGAAAACTCAATTTTCATATGCTCTTACAAGTAATAATGTGTAAAATGCTCATGAAAACAAACCAAACCTTTACTAAATAAAGTAAACAACATTTGAACTTTTCACTAAGCAGGCAACCATCCCAAAAGTATATATATCATGATATAATATATTGGTACCATAAATTTTGTCATACAGGTATATTGTTTCTATTTAGAAACAGCTGCAGCTTCATTAATAAAATTTGTGATCACTCTTCAATTCGTCTTATTTAGACGATGACTTGTATCAGAATTGTGCACATACAAAATAAAAATACATTAGGCCTAAGTAAACAAGTCACTTACCAGCTGGCTATAAGTTTCAAAATGTTTTCAATAATAAACATTAAATATATGTATTGATCAATATTATAATAGAATAAAATAAGATACACGATTAATATAATGCAAAAAAAGGTATAATATAACACACAGAGAAACAAAAATGTAATATGAATAACTAAAAATCCAGAAATAATGCCCATAATAATGAACGAAAGTATAAGTTGTAAGTTTCTGTCTTTTTTTAAAAAAGGTTTTTTTTTTTTTTAATCTCTCAACATGAATATTAAACAAATCTATATTCATGAGATAGATATAAGGTAAAGAAGACAGTAATAAAAACTGTAGAAAATCAGGATATAAAAAAAATACCTCAAACACTGTCATAAGCCATTTAATTCCATGTGACAACTGTATTCCCCTGTCTTAATATAAATGTAGTTTAAATAAAACTGTGATTTAATAAGCCTTTACTTGTGTAAAAAAAATTGAGTTATTCCATCATGTAATCTTTTAAATGTAAAAATGTATGAGAAAAATGAAATTTTAAGTGAATTGTACAACAGGTAATACTGAAGAGAAAAATTGTGTGTGTGTGTGTGAACTCAGCCTCAATTAATATGTGCTACAGAATTAACTGGTATAAACCAGGAGAAGGCTGCATGTATGTAATAAGAAAAATGAAAACCTGTGCATTACCTATAAGAAAATTCGTGAACAATAAATATATATATATTCACGTGAAATGTCTTGGACCACAAGGAATGCCATTGATGAGGGAAAAAATAAGAAAGGTGAAATCCCACAAAATTGTTATCCACAGACCACAAGCTCATCCGCGTAGCATGCCGCAAAAGTAACATTGTAAAACCTTTGTAAAATAAAATACCATTGTAAATACCATTGCCGCATGCCAAGCAACGCTCTCGCGATTGTGTAAAAAAACAAATTAGGATTTTTTTTTTTTTTTTTTTTCTAACGTAAGAAACAGACAGTATGTGTACAAGAACCCCAAAACACCTACCAATGAGTGACATTCAATTACGTAATTAATGAATTAACAATCATTAAACAACTCAATGAATAAGGGTTAACTTGTCTCAAAGAACTACATGTGTTATGTAAAAAGAAACTCTGGTTAAACTCTAAACCAGCTACAGTGAACTACGTGTTTTAACTATGAACTATGTGTGAAGTGTAAAAAACTGTCGAATACTATGGTTAGCAAAAGGTTAAAAAAAATTAAGTGTATAGGCATAAAATATTACCGGAATATCAAACGTGACAAATATGTACTATTAAAACTGTAAAAGTATTTAACTTCCTCGATTTAAATACTCTTGATGTTTAAGGTATAGCTAAGAGTCATGCCAAAACAATTGTGATAATTGTAAAATAATAAAAATGCTTACAATATTTTTGTGTGTACATGATGATCTAAACAAACTGCAGTAAGTGCATGTATTTCTAAAAGCTTAAATGTGTGAAAATTTAAAGTGTCATTTAAAATAGAGAAAAGTACAAATGATGTAATGGTCATACCTGGTCTAGCATATATACTTTTAAAGATAAAAGTATATCTAACTAGTGACAACAACCAAAATAATATTGTATCAGAAACATGTCCAATTTTAAAGATGTACTATAATATTCTGAGAAAAATCATTTTGTGAAATGATATAATTAGCATCGAGTCACCATCCGCGTCCAATCAGTCAAATTTTATCAGTAAAGAAAAATGTATGTGGAAAGGCATGTACATATTATAATTTATTTCTTATATTAAAATCCTTAACGTATGTGCTGGCAGTTTCCTGAGTGTTGTATGGATTTTTAGAAAAAATACATTAAAAAAACTACTGTTTTATCTAACAAAAATAATTAAAAAGAGGTTCCAAATTATATCTTAAAGATAATGTACATTAAAATGTGGTTTACTTTCTAAGAAGTAATGTGTTACATATTCTATGAACAAAGATGTGTATTTTCATTGAACTAATGTGTAAACAATCTATGAATAATAATACAAAACTTCAACGAACAAAGTGTACCTCTATGAACTACAACGTACGACATGACTGAACACATGTATAAAATCTCTATGAACTAATGTGAAAAACATCGATGAACTAACGTGTAAAATTTCTATAACTAAACGTGTAAATCTTCTATGAACCAAAATGGAAAAAAAAATCGATGAACTACTGTGTAGAATTTCTATAATTAATCATGTAAATATGCTATGAACTAAGTTGTTTATTCGGCGAACTAAAATGACCAGGAAGAAAGCGATTTTTTTGTTTAAAAAAATGAATGTAACTAGTTCCCCATGTACAACAAGAATGGAAAGTAAAGCGATGAACTAGTGTAATATCAATGAACAAAGAATGTGCGATGAACTCTTGTGTTTTTTCTATGAACAAAATTCTTATGTGTACCAGGAACTAATACATTATATGACGTGTTTAAAATAATTGAAGATGTAAATAATGTGTATTTATAACAATTTAAACTTCAAAAGAGGAATAATGCCTGTTCCTAACAGTAAACCAACCAGCATGAATGAGTGTAAAATTATGTAAAACAATATAGTTTTTTTGTCTGCAGAGTAAAATAAAAGGAATGTGATCATGACACAGTATGTAGAAAAAATATTACAGAAGTACATAAAAATTATGACTGAATTCAACCAAGGCGAGTGATATCTTTGAACCATAACCAAAAATAATTTTGTGAGAATGAAGTGTAAGTATGTGTATGCATGTAAAGCCAGGTTGAATATGAAACCACAACAAATATGTACAAGAGTTGCAAGAAAAAGGAAATCTCTGTGAAATATATTCTAACGAATTAATTTGAAAACCGCGAGGTCGCGCGAGACCACACTTCAGTAATGACATGCCTAAATAAATAAAAAATTAAAAATGTTCTGCACATGAAAAAAACGGTGAGAATTTAGCAAAGTGTCGAATAATAGTAAAATTTAAAAAATGAATTAATGAATTTTGTAAATGAAGACAAACATTCTCTCCCTTTTTGTAGGTAAGTGGCCATCTTACCCCCAAAAGGAAAAGAAACCCCTCAGGAAAAAACATTCTTGGCATTGTGCTACCTCTAGAAAATAACACAATGCAAGAAGAAATCTATCGAAAACAGTCACTAAATATTAGAAACAAAAATAAAAATATTAACTGAAATTTAAAAATACTGAGATTTCACATGTACTAATGTGTGCTGGTATGCAACAACACGACATACAATTGATTTAAAATGTATACTAGTACGTTATATGTTTTAACTGACTTAATGAAATAAATAAAATCTCTCTTTCTGTTATTATTAATAATAATATTGATGACTCGAGCAGGTATTAAAAAGTTAAGAGAAAAGCTTGTGACAGGTTGAGATAATTTAATTAAAGGAAATATTATATTTTACACATAAGATCTCCAAACCTAAAAACATATTATATTTGCGAAAATATTTTAAAATATAAATTATGCAATATCTAATTGCTGTCAATAATTTAAAGTTTAGTAAAAAAAAACAAGTGAAAATTTACCATAAGCGAAAACAAATATAAGCTTCTCGCCTCATTCATTATATTTCTAAATTTGTCAACATGACAACACATAAAATATTTTATAATGGTATGTCGTGATATACCACTTAATGAACTTTATATTTTATGAACATTGAAAATAAGATAGCTATACACAAATACGTAAAAGACACACCTATATAATAAAACAAATACATACATTGATTAATAAAAAAAAAAATGTTGTTAGTACCATTTGTACCATTTTATATCAAATAAATGTCTAAGAAATACTATAATATTTCAAGAAAATTACATAGATATATTTTATGAAATAACCTTTAAAATGAAAGTTCTTATAAGGTTACAATTACTGACGAAGAATATTCTGCATGTAGTACGTTTATATATTATATGTTATAAAACAGTCGTCTTCTTTATGTATACAGAATAAAGAAACCTTCTGTAACATTTAGCGACAAGAAATAGTTCTACTTAAATAGACATAATTAATAGAAAATGCTGCTTTAAAGATATTGATTACATATATTCAATTATGCAATAAAGAAAAATGGTAAATACTTTTAAGTACAAATATAAAAATAATGTATTATCTGTAAATAATACTCAATAGAAACACAGTAAAACATAACTTACCCTTTGATTATGGAATTTTCAAAGCATAATAAAATATAATTGAAATGATACAATTTTATGTATCTTAAGAGGAAGGCAGTGTCAAATATCTAGAGAGGTGCATACATCCTTATTTATTACAAGTATTCATATTTATCTTTCTTCATACTTTTTTTTTTAAACTTCCAAACATGCAAAAATAATAGTCTGACACATAAACATTCTGTCTTATTTACCTGGAAACATGAATATTTTAGATGCACCATTAACTTACCTTTAACCTCTTTTTTTTTTTTTTTTTTTTAATCATCTTATAAAATCAGGTAAAGAAATATATAAAACTGTAAATGTATACATATGAATATCAGATTGTAATAGTTCAAAAAGAATCGCATTGCAAAGTAAATAAAAATGTAATATTTAAAGAAAATAAGTAAAATAATAGATTTTTTTCTTTAGCACAATCATCCAAAAAAAATACGATTTATGAAGTCAATATTCTGAATTCTTTTTCTTAAGATTGTCTTAATACTTTGAATGAAATTTCAGTAAGAGTGAACTGTTGATAGATACTTAGTTATATGAAAAATATCCTTTTATCCTGTTATCATATTTGGCGTCTTATTTCTGAAATAGCATTTGTAAGACTATGAAATATTTCGACGTAATCTAAGAAAACTTCTAACTAATATTATTCACAAAAATAAATATGAGCATGAGAAAACAATGCATAATAAACAATAATTGAAATAAAATCACTCATCATATTATTCTAAAATAATAACAAAAAAGTCATGTAATTAAAATAGAGATTGAGCATTAAAATCATAAAATATAAAATGCATATGTTTTCTCGTACTCACATTTTATACCGCAGATGTTTATTTATTTTCTTCACTATCTTTTTTTTTAATCACTACATTGTTTTAATTTGGCAGCATTCTCACGAGTGCGCTAATTTTTTTACTTCTTTTCATAATAGATTTCGACAATTCCTTTTTTTTTAATTTTTGAAGAAATGTAATATATGCACGTTGGCAATCGAAGACACACAAAATCCAGCGCAAAAACACCTAATCTATGAATGTAGATTAAATTGCAGATCAAACACGAAAATCTGTAGCACTGAGCACACTGCGCACGATCCATCTCTGAAGTAAACAAAAACTACTGAAGTACACAAAGTAGAAATAAAATGCACTATATTGCCGAAAGCAAGGCTGCGAGTTGAACGGAGATGAAGTCACCACAATCTACCGCAGATTCTTAGGCCTACATCGGCAGGACCAGGCGTTAACGAGCGGGAGTTGTTTACGCTGAGCCTCGTGAAATTCTTCGACCAGAAAAATCAGCCGCATCCAACATGAATAATGGTTCGGCGCCGGGACACAATTCCAATGCGATCCATCAGGGAAAAATCCGGCAGCGACAGTCCGCATTCTATAGGCACTCCAAACTATATTCTATGAACTGAGAACACTCGTAATAGCTAATAGTCTATATTCCGAAAACGTAATAGATAGTCATCTGTCGGGGGAATAGGCTTTCAAAAATCATGTAAACATCCAATGAATAAGATAATGTCATACTACTCAGGTAGATAAATAGTCCAGATAATAGTCCAGATATAGTCCAGATAAGTGCTAATAAATAGTCCAGAAACTAAACTTTCAAGCAAATCGAAGCAGGCAACTAAAAGCAGGCAACTAAAGCAGGCAACTAAAGCAGGCAACTAAAGCAGGCACCATCCCTTGACGTTAAAAAAATTGCGAATGCCTGGTGTTAGGCACCATAAATTTATATATTGTAGATCTGTAATTTAAAGTATGTTGACAGGTTCTTTTTAAAAATGCATTCGCTAGTTATAGGCTATGATCGCTTAAGACAATAAATGCTCTTTAAGAAAAATTATTTATTTGCAGTAAACTTCAAAATCTAAGGGTTTCATACAGAAAAGTTAGGGATGGTGCCTGAACGCATTTTTTAAGAAAACAGTCTTCACATGACTGAGTTCATGAAGCGAGAGGGAGGCAAAAATGATTCCTCACTGAAAAATTCGCACATTGGCATCACACGATTGGCGACATTAAGCATATGAAAAATGACTGATATCATCTCCGCAAAATTGTCTGTTACGCTTAAACAATAAAAGGATTTTGAATTTTATAGCAGGGCAACTAGAAAACAGCAGTCCTAAAAAATACGCCAAAAAGGAATCCGACTGCCAATTCGTACGTTAGGAGCATATTTTGGGAAAATGTTCTCAAAAGACATAACAACCATTATGTACATAAAAAGACTCATATGCAACGAATAAGTTATACTTAAAATTACGCAGAGAGGAAAATGAAATTTCACTGACTGCAAACACATTCGAACTTTATTCTTTTTTTATTTGTTTCCAGCAAGGGTGAAATACGCATCTTAATGAATTCTCTTTATCTGATAGCCGTTTTTCAGTAATAAGGCAGATGCTAGATGTTTTTCTTTCTTTTCTTTTGAACGGAAAGTTATTGTGGAATCGAAAATAAACGTTAAGATAAAATAGCTATTTTATTAAAGATTAGTTTTAACTGTAATTTAGAAAAATGTAAAATTTAAGAATACTATATGTGATTCTACATCACAAGTGCTATCAGTAATATATTCAAAAAATTTCAAAACAATCAATAAATATCTTCCGGTTCCACTTTTGGGTCGAAATATGCAATTTTAGTCAAAAATGTTGTAATTTTTCACATTACAGTAATATTTTTAATTTTCAATTTTTTCTTCGCCCTAGTGCGGAAAAACTGAAAGAGTACATAAGGAACACAAGTCCAAAATATTAGGGTAATGAAAAAATATCTTCTGATTCCACTTTGGGTTCTAAATATGTAACATTTGTCGAAAATTATACAAATTTTCACATTTTAGTCATTTTTTTTATTATTCAATTTTCTATTCCCGCTGGCATGGAAATGTTAGAAAAATATGCAAGAAATATAAGTAAAAAACTTTATAATAACAAATAAATATCTTCCGTCTTCCTTTTCGGGGTCTAAAAATATCAAAGTAGCCAAAAAGTATGTAACTTTTCACACTTCAGAGATTTTTTCTTCTTATCAATTTTCTCTTCTTGCTGGAGCGGAAAGTATGGAAAATCATATGAGAAACATAACAGAAGAGGTTATTGGTTACACTTGCCCTATATAATCGCAGCCAGGTTCTTCTATAAGTGTCCAGTATTCTTCAAGCACTCTTTGTTCATGGAGCGATCCCTCAATATTCCTCTGAATTAAAGTTGGGTCTTTTCAATGGTCAAATTGCAATATTTTCAAGATATTGGTGGATATGAAACTCTAATCTTGGACTTGGCATTTCTTGCGATATTTATTTCTTTTTCTGCTTGTGTTATGCCTGTCTATAAATTTACACATGTCGTCACGTGTCACAATTCGCAAGTCATCAAGAAATGCGCCTGTTACTGATACTGCAACTCGGTCGGACACTCCTATTGTATCTCAAGTTCTGGCTAAGCAGAACGACGAGTTGTTCGTGATATACTTATAGTATTTATATTCGAATCCAATGAAACTAAAGGTTTATCACTAAGATCGTGACACAGTTGTTCATCAACAGGACTAAAAGATTTAAATAACTCTAATTCTTCGATGAAGCAGTAGAAATTGTTTTTTCCATTTTGTACCATTTTCTGAAACTTTCTTATTCTATTTCGAGCCTGCTCTTTCACTTACTAAGTTTCCGTGTTGTGGATTGTGTTTCCGAATGTATCAATTGGGTCTATCAACAATTTCCTTGATGTTCTTTGATCCTTAAAAAAACTGTCTCCCAATTCTGGAATTTTTATATCACGTGGGCATTTACATCGTTCTAGAGATGTACTCTTGTAAGAAAAAATTACTAACAGGTGTTTTTTTCCCTTCCAATAAGAAAATTTTCAATTTTGACTGTTCGTCAGCTCCTGTCTGTTCTTCGTCGTCAGACAGGTTCGTCTGTTCTTCAGCGTCAAAATTCTTTATACTCTTGTATTTATCATTATATGAGCCAATTATTTGGACTATTCTTGGCCTAGAAATCGTTGGAACTGAGGAGCCTGTTAAATTGCTTCAACCATTTCAGCCCATAATCCGCTATCACCCCAAAGGTGGGTCCGATATTTAATTATATTTCGATTCATTTCTCCCCAACAAAAAAAGTACATTATATGTCTATAAGTTGGTAGAACGACAGTTCTTAACCTCAGTAGGATCCCAAAAAATGGGATGAGAAAAATCCCGTGTATACTGCGCCTTAATTGCGATGTTGTAATTTTTTCTATGAACACTATGAGTTCAACACAATATTAAAAATTAAAATTTTGTAAACACTTTCAGATTTATTATTTTTCAATAACATACAGAAGCTCAAATTGAATATCTCATGAAGAACCTATCACAAGCGGAGCACTAAACCAACAGTAACACTACAGTAAACGAACAGAAAGCTGAACTTATTAGAGGAATTTCCCTCAGATCGCTTTTAATTCGATTGTTCTATGATTTTTGAGTACATTAATGCCATAAATTTGCCAGTTTATTTAATAAAAATTAAACAAGAAGATATTTATTAATTATTTTAAATTTTTACACTTATCTTTGTCATATGATTTTCCGAATTTTCCGTGCGAGCGAGAAGAGAAATATTATAAGAAAAAAAATCTCTGAAATGTGAAAAGTTACATACTTTTTGGCTATTTTTACATTTTTAGACCCCGAAAAGAAGACGGGAGATATTTATTTATTATTCTAAAGTTTTTACTTATGTTTCTTCCATATTTTTCGAACATTTCCATGCCAGCGGGAATAGAAAATTGAAAAATAAAAAAAGAACTAAAATGTGAAAATTTGTATATTTTTCGACAAATTTCCCATATTTAGAACCCAAATTGGAACCAGAAGATATTTGTTTAATTACTCTAACATTTTGGACGTGTGTTCCTTATGTACGCTTTTGGTTTTTCCGCCTTAGGGCGAAGAAAAAATTGAAAATTTAAACTGTTACTGAAATGTGAAAAATTACAAAATTTTTGGCTAAAATTGCATATTTCGATCCAAAAGTGGAACCGGAAGATATTTATTGATTGTTTTAAAATTTTGTGAGTATATTACTGGTACCACTAGACAACTTTTCCGCGCTAGGGAGAAAAGAATTTCGAAAAAAAGTTTTTTACGCTCCGCCCTATTATACAACACTTATCTGCTAAAGTAGTAGTCTAGTGTCATAAAATGATTTATGTATCGTTTAGTTGCTAGCATTGAATGGAATAAGGAGATACTAAGCAGTCTTGTAAACAATTGCACATAAACTAGTTTTGATTTCATATGTTTAAATGTCGGAACCGATTTCCAAAATCAACGTTAATGTATTTATTATAACTTCAGGTAATGTGAATTTTATAGGAGATAAAAATGAAAATCGTATTATTATGATTATTAATTTTTATTAATCGATATAAAATAATATTTTATAGATAACTTGGCGTAGAATAAATATGGAAAATATTGCATTCAATAATGTTTTTTTAGAGTATTTTGCAAAACATTTTCGTGAAATGTTTTTTCCTATATGTACATGTCTTGCTTAGATATAGTAATATATTTTTTTCAATTGCAAAATTTATCAATAGTAAGTCTTTTTTCTGCTTTCTTCTCTTTTGATGACAGAACTAGTAACCGGGATAAACAAAAGAAAAACAGTAAAGCAAACTGCCAGAGGAGAGAAAAACACAAATGAATATTATTCCTTTTTTATTGCAATGCGAAAATAAATTTCACCACCTGCGTCCAAGTCTTTCTGATTTATTTGTTTTACGTACTTAAGTAGTAAAGTAAAACAAACATAATCAAATGACCACTTCAATAAGCTAATTGTTATTTCAATTAAAGCACATAGTGTACTCTTTAATTATAAATGCTTTAAATCATTACAAAGTCCAATATTCTTTTATTGGTAATACGATACACGTCACATTATTATGTTATTTTTTTTGTAATCATTTTTGAATTTGACTGATTTTTTCAACAACTCTCCTTAGTGTTGTGAGTGTTTATGTTTTCTGACTATCCACATTTTCGGTTATCTTTTAGTGTCTCACTCACACTTTTAGTACTCACATAAACATACTTGTAGTAATATAAGCTTTGATTTTATTGAAAGTAATATAGGACATAGTGCGTTTACAGCTCATCTCCCACCAATCTCCAAAAAACTTATTGTTGTTTGCAGTTTATTTTAATGAAATTTCTCTTTTAAATAGTTCAAGAGCCGGCAGCACAAAAACTTAAAACTGATTCATCAGAGGAAAAAATAATCGTTATTTTATGGAAGAGTTTTGATAGGGAAATCTAATGATCCATTATGACCGGAAGTGCAGTGGTATATAAACCAAAAATTTGTACCACTCGTAGGTTTATCATTGTATTTGCCATATCATTAGATTTCCCTGTCAAAACTTTTCCATAAAATAAAGTTTTTTTTGTGTGCTTGATACCTTATGTTTTTGCTGTAGGATCTTGGACAATAATAAACTGATAAACATCGATAAAATGTCAGACAAAATACTTTCTGTAATATATAATTAAGTCGTTTCTGAAAATTAATGAGAATTGTTAATTTATCATTAATTTTCACAAACGCTTTACAATAACTCCGTTAGATCATCGCTTATGTTGCAGATTGTTTCTAGTTTTTCTAGATACTGTACTATTTAACACATTGATACTGTACTAATACACACATTCATTTATACCGTAAAACACATTGATACTTCACACTGATGAGTTGCAATACAAATAATCTAATACATAATATACATTACGTGGATTTTAGGCCTTCATTTATTGGGGCACAAAAAAAAATTCTTTGCAAAATTGTTTGTGAGCATTAATGTATAAAAAAGAGATTTTATATGAAATATGATGTACGACGACGTTCCTAAATTAAATAAATTTTTAAAGATTATATAAATGAATGTAAAGAAGTATACAGGGTATATCTAAACTACTGGGAAAAACTGTAAGGGGTGATAGTACACATCAAGACAAATAATATTAAATGAGAAACTAAGGGTCCCAAACGTCTTCTGAAGCAGATAGTCGCCATCAAAGTTTAGGGTACAAAATTTGAAATGATTATGAAAAACGGAAAAATTGGTCGATTCGTTTACGTTTTTCACGAAAACTATTCGGTATGTCAGTATTGTCTTGAAAATACATTATAAAGATAAATTTAAAAAAATGCCGATAGAGGGTGCTTTAGACTTTGGAGTAACGAACAACTATTTTCTACCGTTAATTTTTGCATTTCATTAAAAATTTTAAGAAGTTTAGACATAAATTTTGAGCTCAAAATCTGTGGTTAAGTAGCGCAAACTGAACTGTGTTCAATGGGAGTAGGTAAGTTCAAATTTCAAATGATGGTAAAAAAAAAAAAAAAAAAAAAAAAAAAAAAAAAAAAAAAAAAAAACAGAAAAATTGGTCAATTGATTTGCGGTTTTAACTAAAACTATTCTTTATGTCAGTATTGTTTTGAAAATAAATTATAAACATAAATTTCAAAAAATGTAGATAAAGGGCACTTTAGACTTTGGAGTAAGGTACAAATATTTTTTACCGTTATTTTTTGCATCACATTAATTTGTTTTTTAGAAGCTCAGACATAAACTTAAATTTTGAGCAGAAAATCGGAATCGTTGAGAGTGGTTAAGTAGCGCAAACTGAACTGCGTTCAATAGGGGTGGGAAGGTTCAAATTTCAAATGATTATAAAAAAAGAAAAAATCGGTCGATTCGTTTGCGGTTTTCTCTAAAACCATTCGTTTTGTCAGTATTTCCTTGAAAATAAAATTTAAAGATAATTTTCAAAAAATTCCGTTAGAGGACGCATTAAACTTTAGACCAACAACTTTTTTTAACCGTTATTTTTTTTCTTAATAAATCTTTTAAAAGCTTAGACTTAAATTTTGAGTTCAAAATCTGAATTGTTTTGAGTAATTAAGTAGCGAAAAATTGCGTGTTCGTAGTGTGGGCAAGGTAACATTTCAACTCCTGAACACAGTTCAGTTTGCGCTTTTAAAACTTCCCAATGATTCAGAATTTAAGCTCAAAATTTAAGTCTAAGTTTTTGCAAGCATTGAATTAGATAGAAAAAATAACAGTTAAAAATTGTTGTTGGTTACTCTGAAGTTTATGGCGCCCTCTAACGAAATTTTAAAAATGTATCTTTAAAATTTATTTTCAAGGAAATACTGACATAAAGATATGTTTTAGAGAAAACCGCAAACGAATGGATCAATTTTTCCGTTTTGTACAGTTCAGTTAGCGCTACTTAACTACTCTCAACGATTCAGATTTTCAGCACAAAATTTAAGTTTATATCTAAGCTTCAAAAAAATTTAATGAAATACAAAAAAAAAAAAAAAAAAAAGGTAAAAAATAGTTGTACGCTACTCCGGAGTCTGAAGCGCCCTCTATCGACATTCTTTGAAATGTATCTGTATAATTTATTTTCAAGACAATGCTGACATAAAGAATAATTTTAGTAAAAACCGCAAATCAATTAACCAATTTTTCTGTTTTTTACAATCATTTAAAATTTGAACCTATCTACTTCCATTGAACACAGTTCAGTTTGCGCTAATTAACCACAGATTTTGAGCTCAAAATCTAAGTTTATGTCTAAATTTCTTAAAAAAATTAATGAAATGCAAAAATTCACGGTAAAAAATAATTGTTCGTTACTCCAAAGTCTAAAGGCTATCGGCATTTTTTGAAATTTATCTTTTTAATTTATTTTCAAGACAATAATTACATACAAAATAGTTTTTGTGAAAACGCAAACGAATCGACCAAGTTTTCTGTGCTTTATAATCATTTCAAATTTTGGAAACTAAACTTGAATGGCGCCTATCTCCTTCGGAAGACGTTTGGGACCCTTAGTTTCCCATTTAATATTATTTGTCTTGATGTGTACTATCACCCTTTAAAGTTTTGCTCAGTAGTTTAGATACATCCCGTATAAACATAACTATATATGGGCATGAATTGCTCTGTGGGATATTTAATTCTGAAATACATGTTTGCTGCTTTACTATGTTTAAATAACTAAAATCTGTTTCAGTACATAAATAATTTCATATACGGGGCTATACAAAAATAAATAAATAAATAAATAAAACAGCTTTTTACGCAGAAACGTCTGAAAGTAATTTTTGAAATGTCTTACGCAATGTTCAGCGGAACTAAATTTTGAAGCGAGAAGTTTTAGACGCTTATTACCTTTATATTTTATGTCAAACTTTAAGTTACCTGATGTGACAAGTTTAGATATATATAAATAGCTCACAGGACTGCTTAAAATAATTCGCTCTACTTCCTAAAACTGGATTTGTTCAAAATAAACTTGCTTGAACTGTGTTACGATTTTTCTAAGTTCCTTATTTAACTACTTCATCCAACTATATTGGACGGTGTAACTGTAAACCATTATATTAGTACTACACTTGAAAAATGTAAAATTTTACGTTCAAATTGTAAGTTTGTTTGTTATTTATATTTTTACAATAAACATCATTGAATAATAGATGCAGTGAAATGCTAAATTTATAGATTACGAAATATCTTATATATATTTTTTATAAAAAATGTGGAAATTTAATCAGTAACAAAAATATTTTAATTTCAACAAAGTAACTGAAAAGGACATCGAACGTCAAATAAAGTACTACATAATAATTCGTAAAAAATATAAAACAAAGAAGAAATGTTTTGTATATGTGACGATTGCGTAATTGCTATTGCTATTGTTTCGTTAATAGACACAGTTGTTTCAAGGTACTTTTTCATCGGAAACCGTTAAACAACTTAAAGCTTCTAAAACTTATTTATTTAACATAGTGAATAAGTATACATTATATAACGGTGTGCAAAATGATAGGGACAATTCAAAAATAAAGAAATTAGGTCATGTTAGCAATGTAAATGCCCAAACCTTTGTGCTAAAAACAAAATACATGGTACTACAATGAATCTAAAGTAATCGTTTACAAAAATTATATATTTATTTTTCAAGTTAAAAGCAAAAATTATTACTTATCAGCGTAAAAAAAAAAAAAAATTAAAGATTAAAAACTTTTAACGTTTCGAACTCAATCTAATGAGTCATCTTCAGAGGTATATTTTTAAAGGAGAAATAATTTACATTAAAAAACAGATTGGCATACTATAAATTGACAAAAAATATACTAAATAAAAATTAAAGGCCAAGATTCAAAAATAAAAACATGTACCAGTTGCCATCACTCAGTAGACAATACAACAATGACAAAAACATGGAGGAAACTTACAAAACACCCTTTTTTACGCTGATAAGTAAAAATTTTTGCTTTTAACTTATAATGTTTACAGCGTAAGTCCAAGATTTCATTTATTTTTCAATCTTTTCAAAATATGTATTTTGTTAAACTTACGCAGGAGAAAAATGATAAGAACGCAGTCGATATTTCTAAAGCCACGGAATGTGATTGGCAGATAGTTTCATATATCATTTAAATGCACATCTAGAAAAAAATCTGAGTACAGTCTTTTAGTTCACAAAACTTGTGGATTCCAAGATTAATCAAAATTCTTTATAACTCTGAAAGAGGGCAAATTCTCACTCATAACATCATTGGAATGTAGTTTCAAAGATATGCTGATAAATTTAGAATTTCATAGTCTGTCATTTTTAATTTCTTATAGAATCTAACTATTTATGTTACTACAAAATGTATAGGGAGGCCGTTAGTTATTGACATGAGTTGATATTTTCTAGATTTTGGTTCAAATAGCTTACAAGGTGGTGGTGCTGCTATGTACAATTTATCACGATTTCTGCAATAGCTCTGTCTATAGAACTAATTCACGGATTTTCATCAAACTTCAGATTCAGTTAGCCCATGACATAAATTGTCATTTTCTGCATTTTGGTGTAAATTGCTTTACCGGTGATACCGTTTTGCAGCATTTTTTCCTATTATCGCAATAGCTCAATTTTGAAAACTAAAGCACGGATTTTCACCAAGCTTCAGATTCAATTAGCCCTTGACATGAATTGACATTTTCTAGCTTTCGGTGATAGTAAAATAACAGGTTACACTGCTATGCAGAATTTATCACAATTTCCGCAATATCTCTATCATAAGAAAGAATGCACGGATTTACTTTAAACTCCAGATTCAATTGGTCTATAACATTATATGACAATATTTCAAATGAAAATCAAATTTCAAATTCATTTTAATTTCTCTATAGGCATTAATGCCAAGACAGTGAAAAACATTCCATGCCGGGAATCGAACCCGGGCCATCAGTATAGCACACTGGCGTTCTACCGATTATACCACATGGAACGACAACCTCCCTGGAACTTTCTCACTATTGCGTGTTGGCAAGGCTACATTCGCAGCACAAGATGGAATATATTCCGTGAGCCACCGATCTGGGGCAAACACAGACCTCATATAGAGCTCATGTGTTAAACTTTAATGCAAAATTGCTTCTAGTATTTTATACTAGTCTAGTTTTTTTAAACATATTTATCAAAATATTACTTAAAATAGATGGTTAAATTAAAGGACAGAAGAATACCAAATATTCAAAAACAAATAAAGTTTGTTAATTCATAACTAATTATTGAAATAATTTTTTCTATTAATGTCAAAACATATTGCAAAATTAAGTTGGCCTTTTTTAATATACAATAAATATAACATTCTTATAAAACATGTCGAGAAATTAGAATTTACAACATATGTTTTAACGTATTTGTTAGATTATTTCAAGGAATTATTTTAAAATCCTTATAAATCTTTCTTTGTAAAAGAAGCAATATATTCTAATGACAAATGACTAGTTTTGCTGTTTTTATTTCTCCCGTCTCCTCACCAGTTGAATTTGAGAAATTATTCAGGGGGGAATCTATGGCAGCTCTTTATGGAAGATAAATAAATGGCATAAATAACCGGGAATGCTTTTGAAATATTTCGCTACATTTATCTTTATTATGTTTGGATGAAGCCAAACCTGTGGATAGGCTTTGAAAATATATAAAACATAAGATATAATAAATGATTAGATATGGATAAAAGTGAGAATGAATCATGTAATATATATATATATATTAAATACTTATTTTTTTAATACTGTTCTATATACAATTGCATGTTTTAAATGCTATGTTTGCAATTTTTAAGAGAGTTATACAATAATATACAAGGGATAAATAACGATTTTCTAGTCCAAACCATGCTGTGAGTTTAAAATTGTTATTATGGATAAGTTTAATTTATACTGATATTTGATGACTCGAATCATGAAGTAGATCTCAACACTCTCCCATCAGTTAGCTTAATTTTCACCGAAACCAATTAATAGTGTACATTCTATGATATTTTATATAAACCAGCTTTTAGTGGCTTTGCTATTATTATAACTTAACCACTTAACCGTCTGCCCCGAGATAAGTCGGGGGTAAAAGCACTGATTCCCCATACCCTTCGCCGGTTAAGTGGTTAAATGATATTTTAAAAGGTCACTGCAAACTACGCCGATGTTGTTATATTGTGGAAAATAGGTGTAAATAATAGTATAAAGAAACTTTACGTTTTGGGGGGGGGGATCATACCTTCAGTGATTTCACGTTAACATACAGCTTTATGTTTGAGAATTTTTTTTTTTTAATTAAAATTTGGTGACAAGTAGTATATATATATATTTAAATCCACTGGCAAAGAAGAGTGGTAAGAGAACGAAAATTTAATGTTTAATTTGAAAAAAAAAATAAACGAATAATCTGAAAACTGGAAAAATTACATAAACAAAGCGCATTATAAAAGAAACAAAATTCTATTTTTCAATACTAATTTTAATTCAAGGACAATTTAAATAAAAAAATATTTAAATAAAAAAATAAGAAATAAAAAGAGTAATTTTCAAATTCATTCTCAACAATTTGTAAGTATTCTTAAGATAAGGGAAAACGTAACTGTAAATATTTACGCAACTAAAATTGCCTAAAGAACAATCAATTTTTAAACGCATATAATGATGTAAAAGACAAAATTTCAACACTTTTTTTTTCAATATAGTAAGTTCAGTTTGATGTGATTTTAGATTCTTGAGAGCATTATAGAAAAAGAGATAACTGGAAATATAAATAAAAATTTTAAAGATTTGTGAAACTAAAATAATAGACTTGCAACAATTTTATTCGTCTCGATTAAGATTTATATAGTGTACCTGTAAAGAAAACAAAATACATGCGAGAAGAATATCACCATACAGTATAATATAAATTTCAACTCTCGTGTATTAGCAAACGTAGTTCATTTTCCATTGCTTAATAGGATTTATAATTTTCAATTAGATTATTAAACATTTTTTTCATTAAATAATATGTAAGTAACTACAAATCGAACTAAATATGCACATATTCTAATAGTGAATTATCACAAGCCTGTAGTAAAATATAGATTTATTGCTATTTTTTTTAATCTACAAACAAGAACAACAACAACAGCAACTACAAAGAAACATATGCAATAAAACATTATTGCAGAAAAAGGTGCTTTCGTTTATCTTTGCATACCTACTCATTAATTTCCTTCTTTAACCATTAACATTTTGCCTCTAATTGAGCATAAAATGTAATTATCGAATCATTAATATGTTGTTTATCGTCTGTTATATATTCTGAGAAAACAAATTAACCATCTATTGACATCATATAAATTATTTCTGAGGATAATTAATTTTAGAGGCTTTTTTGTTAATGTTATTATTAGGTAATAATTAACAGTTACATATTAGCTATTATTCTTATGGCAAATATAAACTCGTTTTACAAAATATAGGTCATCATAATTTAAAATACTAATTTTCCACATTTTATTTTTTTACTTTTAATTGCCCATTTATAGTTAATTTGCTGATGTATCGATGGATATAATGCAAAAATATCGTCACGATATAAATAACTGATATAAATTCAAATCAAATTGGAATAATGTATTGATATAAAAAATTCTTGTGTAAGTTTCGAAATGATGAAACTCCTGCAATTCATTCAAAAATTGTTCGTTATAAATACTGTTCCTTACTAACACATCTAAAACAATTCTTAAAAGTGTTAGTAATACTTTATAAGAATGTTTAAATAAAAATAAATGATTAAATCATTGTTAACGTTTCCGTGCATTGTTAGTGTCATCGAATAAGGCAAAATTTTCTCATTGTATCGATTTAAAATGGACGAACATTTTTAGATATAAAGGGGCAGTGCTACCAACAAACGCTTCAGTACAATCTCCTAAATGCATTACAAAGCAAGTGTAGCAAAAATATTCTAAGATGTAGTATATAACAATTAAAGTAAGGTTAAAATAAAACTGTGTGTCAAGGTTTATTTTTCCTTGTTACAAAAATTAATGTTCATAATTGTAGAGTTTTCTATTTGAATTGATTTTTTAGTAAATATTTAATTTTTCGACAACTAATTATTTCAGTAGTCAGAAAAATACTTAATTCATTTGACTATATGCTTCCGGAAGTTCACCAATATTGATTTTTCTCAGATACACTGCCCTTTGATTTGAACCAATGTGTGTCGGATAATTTAGCGATTATGGTTATTTTTTTTAAATATTTATTTGGAAATTTAAAATTTTAATTTCCTTTTCAATAAATTTGTTTGGGAGACTTTCGATTGAATGATGATATAATTCTTAAGATGCGTTTCTTTTTTATATACATTTAAATCGTAATGACTTTTTTGACCACAATGTAGTACACCATGGTCTAAGTGAATCCACATGGATTCACTATTAAATAAATAAAATTAAATTGACTATTTGCTTCTTCCCTAAACTATTTTAAATGTAAATTAAAATTACTTAAAACCTTATTAAAAATATAAATAGTTCGATTGGAAATGAGGCTGGGCAATTCTGAATGAGCGGTATTTCACAGCATTCTAGAGTCCACTGACAGTTTGCTAAAAACAGAAGAATTGTAAGTATGGTTTAAAAATATTCGTGCTGTTCATAATTCTAACATTTATATAGATTACTAATACATTACATTAAGAAACATAATGAATGACAGATTGCTTGTGCGAAATAAAATTAGTAAAATAAACCTAATAATTCTTAATTGGAAATAACTAAAGATTTCTATGATTATTTTAACTTGTCAGTCTCTTTAGATTAAAAAAATAACATAGTTGCATCTTCGTTTTTAACTCACTATATTAAAAATATTAAAAATAATGTATTATGTTTTTCAAACGTTTGCATATCCATACATATTTCTATGCAGATCTATGTATATAAAATATATAGCATATAATATCTAACATAAAATTACTGTTACTTTAAAGATGATGTTACAAACAAAACGGTGGAAATTTAAAGGCATTCAGGCTGAAATGTTTTACTTTATTTATTCTGAAAAAAATGTTACAATGAAACCTGCAGTCAAATTGTTTCTAACAAAATATTATCACTTATTTTTCATTAATATACATCATTATTTCTTCACCAGATACTTATTATTCTGTCAGGGTAAGACCTTTCATTAAATTTTATATTACGTGTTTATTATTATCTCAGTTATAATGTCTGTACTCGAATGACAATTTATCCTGCCATATTAACGTCATCTATTGTTGGAAAAGTAAACATCTTATTAAGAAAACAGAGTCAAAAGTTTTAAATCTCTTTTAAGAAAGAATATTCAAAATATGTTTTGTAACAGCATACGGTATACCTAGCTATTTCTGAAATCTGACAATGTATTCACTTTACTTTGAAATGTGGAATGATGTATTAAGAAAACAATTCATTTAAAAATAATTTTAAAAAGTAAATTAGCTTGATCTGAAATACTTTCTATTGTATGCTGAAAAATATAACTAATTTCGAATATCGAGTCCACCTCGAATACTATATCCAAAATTGCAATTTCTGAGAATAATACTCAAATTTTCGTAGAAAAATGAAAAGCGATGTTTTAAAAATGTAATAAATTTATTATAAGGTACCCTGGGGTAATAACGCCAGGCGGGGTAATACGCCAAGTGCTTATAATTTGCATAATTATGAAATAATCAGGTAAATAACACCCATGTGCTCTGCGCAGAAGGGTTTTGAGTCATATAAATTGCAAAAAACAGCTTAAAGGTAATTTGTTTCATTTTTAGGTCTTATTGTTTTTATAAGAAACTAAAATTAACGCTTGATCTAAAATTTGCGAGATAAGGTTTTTGATCAGAAGACTATATATTTTTTATCCAGAAATACTTTTTTTATTACATAAATTTGTAGTGTATTTCATGTACTTTCAAATTGTTGTAGAAGATTTTGGATATCTTCTCGAGATAATTTGTAGTTTAGGATTTACTGCGCAATAAGTATCCCGGAGTAATAACGCCAATCCCTGGCGTTATTACCCCGTTTGATTCTTAACAGTGGCGGAACTATATCCGAAGGGGGGTTATATATTAATATGGGACAACATTATCATCATTGTTGAAATGGTAAGATTAAGGGGGGGGGGTGCCCAATACTTAAAAATATTCTCTCTATTTTATTTTTTGTTATCTTATTATTATTTTTTTTTACTAATGTAAAAAGTAATTTTTAACTCTTGTAAATAAAACTATATCAAAATATTTTCAAGGTTCAAATTCGAACATCTTCAAAATTAGGTTTCTATTAAGTTTCCACTGGATTGTTCAATTGAGTTCGAAATTTTAACTATCCGCTTTCTCAGCGTTCGGTTTTTCAAAACTTTATAAATTTAACCTTTAACTGATGTGACAGAAATTGTAACGTATGAATGTGATGCGGTTTGCGAGACCACAAAATTGAAAGATAAATAAAAGGCGGGAATAACTCATAGGACTGTGTTTTTGTACTAAACTTTTTATACAAGAGTATTGTACTTAATATTCACCTATTTAGTCTCTGGTGATAGTACTAAAATTTCAAATGAAACAAAATTTCGGTAGTGTTTGCAGTTAAACTGAAAATTACAAGTTAAAGAAAAAAATTAAATGAAAAATAGTGGTCTACGAGACCGGTAAGATTAGTTAAAGGTTAAAATGCGATCCATGATTAAAAATCATAGAATACTGTTGCTGCGCTAAACTTTTTGTACAGAATTAAGTCTAATTAAATTTAATCTATTCAAATATTTCTAACAATATTAAGAGAACTCCAAACGAAAGAGAATTTCAGTTGTAGCTATAGTTAAACTGGAAAATACAAGCTAAACGCTATTTTTTGGGGGGGGGAGGGGGTACAGTGTTCAGTCAGATTGCTAACAGCAGTTAAAAGTTAATTATGATGCTAATATAGAGATAATGATATATAACCATATGAATTATGTATGAAATTCAGTAAGAGATCTCTTTGGGAAAATATTTTTTAATCAAAAATTTTATTCAATTTATAAAAAATTTATTAAAGCATGCTCTTTAAAACGTCGAGAATTTAATTGTAGGTTTGGAGAATCCGCATTAGTGTGGAGTTATGGGTTAAAAACTATTTACTAGATTACTATAATAGTATTAACCCTTAACTGCTGTGACAAAAATTTTCGCATAACTTACTGTGAGCGGCCTGTCAGACCGCTTAATCTAACGATGAATAAAATGTTAAATTAACTTTTAGAATATTATTTTTGTATTGAAACTTATATACAAGACTATTATAAATAACATTCAGCTATTCAAAAGTTTATAGAGATAGTAATAGGACTCCGAATGAAACAAAATTTTCCCGGTATCTATAGTTAAACTTAAAATTGCAAGTTAAACTCTGAAACTTGAAAAACTCAGCGGTATGTGAGACGCTAACAACAGTTAAGGTTTAACAAAAATATTTATTACACATAACTCTAATTATTATAAAACTTCACATGATTAAAATAGTACATTATGAATGGTTAAAGCCATGCAATGTTTCTTATAATTATATTTAAGCGGGACTTTTTAAGCAAAGAGAGACACAGGATGTTATATTCTGTTGAAGCTCTCCCTCACTCCTTTTTCTTTCACTTTCACAAAAAAATCAATATTTTCTATCGCATAGAATGCATACATGGGAATGTAAATACTGATTCAAATAATCCGTGCAATGTTTCTAATAATTCTATTTAAATGGTCATTTTTAAGCAAAACGTAGCTTAGAATCTCATATTCTTTTGCCTCCTTCCCCGCCACCACCACAGCTTTCTTTTTCTTTCAGAGTCAGAAAAAATTGTACATTTTCAATAGCTTAGATTGCAATTTGTCAATTTCTAGAGCTGTAGAGTTTGTATTTTTAGAATTGTGCAATCTACATTCCATTATTCCATCTTATTTTATAGTTTTGTTTGCATGGCGTTATTACCCATATAGGTGGGTATTAACGCCAAATATCATTGGTCAAGAAAAAACGTCATTACATTTTATGAATACATATCTGTTAAATTATTTTATTTTATATAGATAGTCAATGGGTTGCTGTATCAGATCCTACATTTGTTTGAAAAATACAATCTAAAACTAAGCCGTCAAAATTGGTAGAACCTTAACGTAGCGTTATTACCCCAGGGTACCTTACTATATACAGTTGGCAAAAAAAGTATTTGTACACTTCATTTTTTTAAATTATAATAAAATTAAACAAACGATTTAAGCAAAAAATACTGTAATACATTAATTTAATGCATTATAATATTATAAAAGCAAAAACAAAATTAAACGAATCGATTTTTTACATTATAATAAACAAATATACAAAAATATAATGCAAAAAAAGTATTTGTACACTATATTAATGTAATATAATTAATGAAAATTTAGCAAAATGGTACAAATTAATATTTTGTTTGAATTCATTTAGCGTTTATGACTACTTCTAGATGGTGTGACATAGATTCCACCAACTTTTTTGTAGCGGTCTGGTTAATGTCATTCCATGACACAATAAGAGGTTCTTTAAAATTGTTTTTTACTGGTACATATTTTTTTCGGATTTTTGCATCCAATAGCATCCGGAAATTTTCTATTGGATTCAAGTCTAGAGATTTTAGTGGAGTTACCAGTCGTCTTCGAGTATTGTCGTAACCATGTGCTGGTGATCACAGCAGTATGCTTTGGTCGCTGTTTTGCAGAAAGTGAAAAGCTTTTTCTACGCATAATTTCTTGGCACAGTTTAATAAATTATGCCGCGACACATCAATGTATGTTAAACCTGTCCTTCCATTGTCAATAAATTTAAAATGTCCTGCTCCATTAGAAGCTATACACCCGAAAACTATAATATTCCCCCCAACATGCTTGATAGTTTGAAGTATAGGTTTTGGATCTAGAACAGTTTTATTTTTACGCCAATTTTTTCGAATGCTTGGTGGTAAAAAAATTTCGAATTTTCCCTCATCAGAGAAAAATACTGTTTTCCAAAAATCCAATGATTTACTTCTGTATGTGAAAGCGAATACTATGCGTTTTCGCCTATTTGTTTCGCTGATGAATGGATTTTTCCTTGAGGTTCTTCCTTTTAAATCTGCATTGAGAAGAATATTTTTTATTGTTTGAGGTATTACTCTCATGCGAGAAGATGTTGCAAGGTCTCCAGCAAATTTTTGAACCGAACGCATAGGATTTTTTAAAGCTTTTTTAACAACACTCCCTTTTTCCCTCATTGTTAATTTGCTGAGAAGTCCTGGTTTTCATTGAATTTCGATGCTTTTAATTTATTCATAGTTTCTCACTATACATCCATTAGTTGTAAATGCTAATTTAATAGCTTTTACAAATTCTTGTTGCGAATTTAAACTTTTATTATGCTCAATCATAGGATTTCATATATCTAGAGGTGCCTCTCTAGTTTTATGTTCTATACTCAATTACTTCAAGAGCAAATTAGATTAAATGTCAGACAAATATAATATGAAGTTAAAAAATATTAACAGCTTCTGTAAAAGCAGTCCTTTGAACCATAAACACTATAAAATACAGTACATATCAAGATGGAGAAATGTACAAATACTTTTTTTGCAAGAAATTTTTTAACTTTTTCTATTAGAAAATTATTTTACATCTTTATCGAAATTTCCTGTTGTGAAATTTAAAACGCACGATAAATAGATTGTATTAAAACTATTTTTGACAAAATGTCTGTTTTTATTTTGTTAAAAATTAAAAATTTTAGAGTGTACAAATACTTTTTTTGCCAACTGTATATATATTATAAAAGACAAATATATCTGTGCGTAACGCTGACTTCATTTGGCAAATGGCAACATTTGTCAATGAAATGCGTTGTGCAAATTTTGCTACAGCAACTTCTAGACATCGTAAATTTTTAATCTTTATGCCCTCGTATTGACAGAAAAAAATGATTTTAAATGCATTATATTTAAAAACCCTCAATTTATTTTTGAGATATTATCATTATTGTTTTCTAGTTTTTAATTACATTTTCCTAATGATGAAATCATGAGTATTCCATTTCTGTATGAAATAAATAAAAGGTAGATTACTGTATATTTTTGCTACCATCTTAATGCAAATGAGAAATTACCATGTGTGAAATAACATTTTTCGAGCTTTGAAAAAATATAAATAAATAATTTCTGAAAAATAAGCAGTTATTATAAATAAAAAATGGGAGCATATGAATCGTTAGAAAATCGAATTGTTTTCTTAAATGACTATATCGTTTTGTGTTGGGTTTTTGTATTAATCCGCGATAATAACGTTAAATATATATGTATATATATATATATATATATATATATTTGCTCGTCGATTTAAGACTAAATTGCAAAAGTCGATTGTTTTTATGGTTGCAAATAACATCATTTTTTTAATAAAAAAACTGTGTAATTAAATTCCTAAATCAGAAATATGTTAAATAGAAGTGAATAATTTTCACTCCAACTATTTAAAAAAAATTCAAATGTGGAAATGCTCCTCTGCTGAAAATAATATTATTGAAATCACACACTCTTAAAACGCGATATTATACAAAACATTAACGCGTGTTTAAAGAAAATCAGTGACATACATTGTAAATGCTAAATTCGGAAATAGTTCTTCAAAAAATAACACTTCATATTACAGAATTTGGTGATTATTGCCTGGCTGAATTCATTTCCCTGAGTCAAACAAGGAATGATGATATTGGCAATATTTTCAGACTTAAAATTAAGTTCCCCAATTCCTTGTTCAAAATGACTCAACTAAGTAAACTGTATTGCTATTCTTTTAAAATTTCTACTTTATTTTTATCAAAGCAATAATGTATCAGTCTTTAATTTTCAGCTACCCAGAATTTTATACATAATTCCTTAATTACAACGAAAAGAATTGATATTGTTATATTTAAACCGCAGAGCTGTCTTTTAGGCATCAGCCGTGAATTTTATACTAAACCAATTTTCCTAATGATTATTTTAACTGAAAGCTGTTCATATGAAGATTTGGCCGCACAAGCTGGTTTTTTTTTAATATCTCCGTTTCATATTTTTATTTTAAAAGTTTTGTAACAAATTTCTTCAAAATAGTGGCAATTGGATAACTTTTATTGTTAGGACAGTACAATTTTAAGCGATGTATTTTTTCGTATAGTGTTTAGCGGCAGAAAATCGCGTTAAGGTTATACTGTTCCACAATATTTTTTGATGGACAATAACGCACTACAATTGAGAAGACATTTTTATTCATAGAAAAAGGTGGGGCACTTTAACATAGCCCACCTTGGGACATCTCAATTTTCAGGCTTTATTTTGCAGTTAAAAATTAGAGCGCATGTCAATGTATGATACTTCAATCTGCTCTCTCTTGCGTTTTTAATCGATTGTGTTTGCTGTCAACAAATAATACCATTATTTTTGTTTTGAATGAGATTGAGTAACCTTAATGTGTATTTTGAAGAGTAAATTTTTCTTTAAAAAAAAATAAAAGAAACGCATGTTGTGATGACAAATGTGATTTATTGTTATTTTAATGGTAAAAAATCGACTGTAATACCAGCTTACCATTGAAATTAATAAAATAAAATTACCCCTGGAAAAAAAAGAATATAAATGGTTTGTGTAATGTTTGTAGAAATGAGTTCAACTGTCCATGATCCCCAATGATCCCCAACTGATTTTCCTACAGATTGCAAATTTGCTCAAAATAATACACCACATTTTGGAAATAAATATGTCCAAAATGCGTCCAGACTTTTACAGGCTAACCCACTGTAGGATAGTGTGTATTGTTATGTTTGCAGCAAAATAAAGCATTGCTACATTTATGTGGCATATTCAAAATGTTGAGGGCAGCAGCAAGTATGCGATATGCAGTGTGAGAAGTCAAAATCAAAAATTGTTTTTTTTTTTTTTTTTTTTTTTTTTTTTTTAAATCCTGATAAGCATGATAGCTCTGTTTTGTGTTAAACAGATATCCTTTTAAAATTTGGCATTCATAAAAACGAAACTGGTCAAATATGGGTTTTAGTAAAATTTGAAGAACATTTTTTTCGCATCTAATACAATATCTGTTAATGAAAACATGTGTTACAATTCAAATTATTAAACTGTTTTAATGCTTAAATTATCTGATGTACAGCTAAAATTTTATAAATAAAGCATTATTCATCAACTAAATATAAAATTTTATAAGTGTTTTTGATCAAAATCAGTGTCCCAATCTGCACCACCATCTTTAGTCCGATCATCTTTGTCCATATCTTATATAATGTCAAACATATGCTAAACATTCTATAAGCTCATGAATAATTCGTCAAAAATTGCAATATCTATTCGAAAAAAACATGTACAATCGAAAGGGTCCTGTGTCTTATTCTTAATTTTTGTATATGAGTGTATTTAAAGCATCGGGAATAAATAAAAAATTGATCATAAAGGATGATATAATTAATGAATTAGAGAAATCGCAATAATGCAATATGAAACAAACAAATTTGGAAAACATAAACGATTTCTGTCTTACGGAAGCTATTTTACTCTTATGGTGACATAATTTGTCTAACCTCGACAACATGATTTCTAAAAAATGTTGACTAAAAAATACAGCATCATGAGTTTCATTATGAAGACTTGTGAGGCAGTGACCTTTGTTAAAGGCACTTTAGTATTTCTGAGATCGTGACGTCAATAATTTAACATGTGTAAGCGTAAAAGCGACATCTATCCTCTCTTTTACTTTAACTTTCTAGAGTGTGTGTGCTCTTTCGGATTCTGCAGTTAGCTCGCGGATATTAGTAATATGTTAATGTGAAGTATCTCAGTTTGTAGCATATAAAAGCTTGGGTTTGAGTGAATGGAGGGTGTCTCTGGCATCAGCCAGCGAGAGAGCATCTGTGGCGTTAGCCAGTGTGTGAGTATCTGTGGCGTTAGATAGCGAAGTGAGATATTGTTCAGCGAAGTGCTAGCCGATTGAAAGTAGCAGCGGGCCTCCAGTGAAGTGTAAAGGAGTTTCGATAGTTGACTTGAGAGTTGGCCGGGGTAAGAAACTTCATAGTAGTTTCATTTTGATTATTTGTGAATAAAGAATTACACACAGCCACGGGCTGTCTAATTAAGCTTTATCTAGTAGCTCAGTTAAGAGATAGTGAGAAGTGTTAGAAGGTGCCACGATTGAGCTCGTCCGGGGCCTGTGAGTATGCGTTTAGCTTTTTCATAGTATTCTCAGTTGTGTAAAATTAAGACTTGCTCCACTTCCCTTCAGCCCTCATCATTTTAATAAACTTTGTTGTTTTATCTTAAGTACTGAGTATGTCTGATTTTAAATCACACACGAACAACCAAACGTTATAAATGACACTCAGCATGCATATAACGTTACAAATGGCGCCCATCGAAACACCGGACATTGTGAGATTGTGCCACGTGTGTATTTCACCGGTGAGGGTGATATTAGTGAATTTTTAGTTAAATTAGATGATTATATTTTGTTCAATAATATACCTGAGAAAAGTAGATACGTAGTGCTTAAATGCTCATTGAAGGGCGAAGCACTTTTGTGGTTGGAAAATATAGGAAAGTTTTTGATTACTGATGAAGCGAAAAGAATTGAACAAACTGTGATTGAGTTAAAGAAGGCATTTCATCCCGTTAAAGATAAGAGTATTTTGAGAAAAGAGTTCTATTGCAACAGGCAGAATATTTATGAGTCGGCGTCAAAATTTTATCTTCGTAAGCTGGAACTAAAAAATAAATTAGATTTAGATATCACATTTCAGGAATTGTTGGACATTGTTTTTCCTCTTTTTAATCCAAATATACAGGACTTTATTGAAGTTAGAGCACCGAAGAATTTTGCAGAAATGCATCAGATATTATCGAAGTATGAGACTCGGCATAGCTCGGATCAACGAAATTTGCGTAGCCCTCGTCAGAGACCTGTCGCGGATAGTAATTTGAGAAATGAGGGGGAACGTAATTTTGTGAGAGGGGAACAGCGATTTCCGGATAATGATTTGGGTAATAGAAATGATGGATTTAGTCGTAATATGTCGAATACTGGTAATAGGAATGGCGGTTGTGCTAATAATTTTAGAAGTGGTGAGAGAAATATGTATGGAAATAGACAGAATAGTGGTTATGATCAGAGAGAGGGAGTACGGGACAGGAATGTTTCTTCGCAAGTAAGGAGATTAACTTCGGATGAGAATTTTGAAGATAGATCAGTGCAAAGGAGAGGTGTGAGGAGGTCGGGTCAGTTAAACTGGTAAGTGACTGTATTTCGGAAGGTATGCAGTCACAGATTAAATCGGAAAAGCCTTCTGTGAGTTTGAATAAAAGTACTATTAATCCGGTTGAGTTACCTGAGGTGTTAATTGTGTTGGATGGTATTGTCGTTAAAAGTGTCTTCGATACAGGGGCAGATAAGTCGTTCATTTCTTTTGATTGCTATCGGAAATATTTTTCGTATAAGAAGTTGAAGAGGTTAAGTCTCGTGGTTCAGTCGGCACAGGGAGTAGCTTGCGACAATAAAGGTTCAGTAGAATTGGAAGTGGAAATTCGTTCAGTTAAGACATGTTGGGAGTTTTGTGTGTTAGATGGATTAACAGTGCATTGTATAGTTGGTGTGGATTATATGAAGGATAGAGGAATTAGTTTGGATTTCTTTAAAAAGTCGTTAATAGTGAATAATGATGAGAATGTGAGTAAGAAAGAGCCTGTTTCAGTGTCAGTTAATTTGGAGGAGTCGGGGTTAAGTGAAATCGAGAAGGAGGAATTTAATAAGTTTTTGAATGAATTTGGAGAGGTTTTTTCTGATAAACCGGGTTTAACGCATGTTGCGTGGCATGAGATTGATACTGGTTTGAAAGCACCTGTTGCTAGTAAACCATATCGTTATGATAAAGTTAAACAAGGTATAATTGATTATCATATTCAAAAAATGGTAGCGGACGATATTATAATACCGATTGAGTCTCCTTTTGCATCTCCAGTAGTGTTATGTCGTAAAAATAATGGGAAAAGTTTAGATAATCCAGAGGCATATAGGTTTTGCAGTAGATTATAGAAAGTTAAATGCGATAACGCAATATCCTCAGTATCCTATTCCAGTTATTGATGACATTTTGGCTAATATAACGAGTACGAATTATATGTCAACGTTAGATCTTACGTCAGGTTATTTTCAGATTGCAATGAAGCCGGAGGACATATCTAAGACTGCGTTTATTACTCGGGACGGTTGTTTTGCTTTTAAGAGAATGAGTTTTGGTTTATCGGGAGCGCCAGCAACGTTCCAGAAGGCCATGAATAATATCCTTAAACCTTTGCTTGGTAAGAGTGTCTTGGTCTACCTGGACGACATAATTATAATGGCAGCTACTTTTGAAGAGCATTTAAGATTATTGAGGGAAGTATTTACGTTGTTAAGAGATGCTGGGTTAACAGTTAAGTTAGAAAATTGTAAATTTTTGAGAAAAGAGATAAAGTATTTAGAAATTAAAATTACTCGCGATGGTATTAATATAGATAATGAGAAAATTGAGGCCATTACGTCAATGAGTCCCCCTAAAAATAGTAAGGAAGTGGCGACATTTTTAGGAATGGTGGCTTGGTTTGCCAAGTTCATCCCACGTTTTTCAGAGTTATGTGAACCGTTGTATAATTTAAAAAGGAAAAGGGTGAAGTTTGTATGGTCATCAGCGGCTCAGAGGTCGTTTGAATTATTAAAAGAGGCAGTAGTTTCCCCTCCTGTTTTAGCTCACCCCGATTATTCGTCTCAGTTTGAAGTGTATTGCGATGCGAGTGCAGTGGGGGTTGGAGTATGTTAGCACAGAAAGGTCGACCTATAGCGTTTGCGTCGAGAATTTTATATGCAGCGGAAAGGAATTATTCGATTACGGAAAGGGAGTGTCTTGCAGTAATTTGGGCTTTGAATAAATTTCGTTGTTTTTTCACTAATATACCGGTTAAAGTCATTACGGATCATTCAGCTTTGACAAAGTTAACTAAAGGAAAGGGTTTGTCGTCTCGTATGGTCAGATGGTGTTTGAAGTTAGCAGAGTATAATGTGGTTATAGAACATAGGGCTGGCAAGGAGAATGCGGTAGCGGACGCTTTGTCACGAAACCCGCATGGTGGTTTAGAGGTCACGGAGGAAGTTAAGTGTTGTGCATTGTCATCGTTGGTGTTAAGGTCACGAGAGCAGTTAATAAGGGAACAGAAACAAGATGAGGAGTTTGGTAGTTTGTATCGTTATTTGGAAAATCCTGATGATGTCCCGAGCGAAGATGTGCCTATGTTTGAGAAATGGTCCCAATCTTTTAAGCTTATCGATGGTCTTCTTTTTTATTCTAAAATTGTAAATTCACGTGGAGAATTAAGAGTTTTTATTCCGGCTAGTCTTCGTAAGGCCATCTTGAAAGAATTTCATGAAAATACATTAGCAGGTCACTTAGGAATCAGGAAAACTTATGCTCGAATTTGTGAATCCTGCTACTTCCCTAAAATGCGGGAAGCAGTGCGCGCTTATGTCTCCAGCTGTAGCACATGCGAACGTTATAATTATAAAAATGTAAGTCCAGCTGGCAAATTAATTCCTATTAAAGTAAATTTTCCTAATGAATGTGTAGGTGTAGATTTAATCGGTCCTTACCCATTATCTAATCCTAAAAGATATAGATTTGTACTAGTTATAGTTGATTATTTCAGTAAATGGGTAGAGTTAGTCCCCCTCAGGAAGGCTTCTGCACCTGCAGTTGCCGATGCATTTTTTGAGAATTATATTTCTAAATATGGTGCACCAATTAGGGTAGTCAGCGATCATGGCCCTTGTTTTATTTCTGATATATTTAAGGCCCTGTGCGAGAAGCTGGAGATCGATCATTCTTTTACTGTTCCTTATCGTCCTCAGTCTAATATGGCTGAACGTGTAAATCGTACATTAATTCAAATGATTTCTTCTTATGTTGGTTCTCATCATGCAAATTGGGACCAGTTTCTTCAGCATTTTGCGTATGCACTTCGTACAGCAGTTCACGAGTTGACGGAGAAAACGCCAGCTGAATTGTTTTTGGGTAGAAAAGTCATTACTCCATTCCAAAGGCTAGTTATGGTATCAGATGCGGAAAGTCAGTACATGTGTCAGGATATTGAGTGGTTGGTTAAGGAAGCTCAAGTTCAGATGGGAAAAGCGCAAGAAAAGCAGGCTTAGTATTATAATATGCGTAGGAGGGAGTTAGAAGTGAAAGTTGGAGATTTTGTGTTAGTAGAAAAGCATTGGTTAAGTTCAAGTCGTCAAAAGAGAGTAGCTAAGTTTGGACCGAAGTTTGTAGGTCCGTTCGAGGTTTTGGAAGTTCGAAATAATAATTTGATTGTTAATGTCAATGGTGAAAGAATGACTGTTAATCTGGATCAGGTTAGAGTTTATAAGTTTAGAGAAAATGGTAGTGAAGGTTCTCATGTGTCGAGTGGTGTTTCGCGAAATTCCCGATCCAATGAGTGTCCCGAGTCCAGCACTTCTTCATATAATTCTTTTCATCAATATTCAAGAAGAAAATTTGGTCAAACAGCTCCAAAAACTGTTGTTGAAAGTAGAAAGCCTATCAATCCGAGAGCACAGTATGATAATAAAAATAAGAGAACTGTGTCAAATACATCAGATTCTGTGTGCCATAAAAGGCAAAAGATTATAAACTGTCCCGTTCCTCCACTTATTAGACAGCAACCTCAGAAACACAAATTATCTAATATTTAACTATCTTCGGTACTTAATCCCCAGAAAAGATTTCAGATGGACACTCGCCAAACTGTTAAAAGGACTTTAAAGTCGGAATTTTTGCCCAATAAGAAGCAGCATAGGTCCGGAAAGAAACGTGGTCTAGGATCTTCAGTAACTTCGGGTGCATCTAGAAAGAGGAGACAACACTCAGATTACCGGCATCAACAGTGTGAATCTCGCCATGGAGTGACCCCAGCGAACCGGCCAGACCAGAGTCGCTCAGCGGAACCTACAAGTATTCCACGGCATCCATTCAGAACCAGGCTGCAGGCACGACAGTCAACTGTGGCGTCACCGTACAGTTCTGATGACGAAAGATCCTTCGTACAAGGTTTCTGGGACAAGAGGAGAAAGCCATCCTGTAGTATGAAGCCGGCCAGCAGCGAAACATCTCTATGATTGGGTGATAATATTCTTTATTAAATTTCTATTAGAGTGCATATATGTGGTAGCAATGTGAAGGAATGGAAAGCAGAGAGACTGTTTTGTATTTTTGGCCAATTTTTGGAATTTTTTGACGGACTCACGTTCAGTGCTTAATTGTGTTCAAAATTTGTTTGCAAAATTTTTAGTTTTTTGTATGTTTTAGATTTTGGTCTTAACTGCTTTTAAAAATTCTGGATCTATTGTTAAATTGTTATGCTATCTGTTAAAAATGTTATTATATTGTTATATTGTTCATGTGTTATAAAATGTATGTTAATATATGTTTAAATTTTCAGAAAGTGCAGATAGTAATTTGGGTTATTTTGTACACGCGCAGCGGTTCAGGCGCGCACGTGTTTTGCGGTCAAGAAGTCCTTGACACGCGTTTCTATCTCTTATACTAACATTTAATGAATTAACTTTCTCCTTATCGTTCGTGTTTTATGTGTTGCGTTTGTACTTTAGTTGGGAATGGTTTCCACAAGTTGCGAAGTTTTAAGCTGCGTTTGAATTTGAAATTGTATTGTATTAAAATTGAATGTTAATGTGATTTTCTTGCAGGGAAGTCTACCTGTGTTATGTATTTATTCTGCTATTTTTCTTTTAGTTAATACAGATGAAGAGCATGATGACGTCTTTTTGTAAATTTTTGATATTTGATTGTTGCATAAGCACAGCGATGTGACACTGTACGTATGTGCCCCAATTATTGTCAAAGTGGAGTTAATTTCTGAAGAATTTTGGGAGTTAGTTCATTGGCCAATGGGTATGTAGGTATTACGTAGTAGCAGAGTTATTTTAGTATGAATTTTAGATGAGTTCGGAATTTGGATGAGGAAAATTTTTTGCGCATTTGGTTTTTTTTTTTGACTTGGTGCGAATTCTAGTATAAGGAAAGTTATGGAGAAATTTTTTGGTAAAGTTATAGTTGCATTTCAATATTGAGGAAAGTTTCGGAAGTTTAGTGTTTTGAGAAATTTTAGCACTCCCAGTGGAGTGGGTTGTTTTGAAAGAAGAAGTAATTAGTTTTGAAAGTTTTACGAGTTTTTGGAAGTTTTACGGAGGCTATTTGTAAGATAGAAGAATGATTGGATTGAATATGTGAATTTTTGAGGCAAACTGAGGTTTTGGTTGTGATGGGTTAAAGTTAATATTTTAAAAGTTATGTTTTGGTTCTAAATTTCACCCATCACTTTGTTTTTTTTTTACGGCTCGAAATTTATAACAAGAAAAAGTCCTGGGCATGCATTTGGCCCAGTCCTTTTTCTCTGCGGAATCCGAGGGGGGTTGTGAGGGAGTGACCTTTGTTAAAGGCACTTTAGTATTTCTGAGATCGTGACGTCAATAATTTAACATGTGTAAGCGTAAAAGCGACATCTATCCTCTCTTTTACTTTAACTTTCTAGAGTGTGTGTGCTCTTTCGGATTCTGCAGTTAGCTCGCGGTTATTAGTAATATGTTAATGTGAAGTATCTCAGTTTGCAGCATATAAAAGCTTGGGTTTGAGTGAATGGAGGGTGTCTCTGGCATCAGCCAGAGAGAGAGCATCTGTGGCGTTAGCCAGTGTGTGAGTATCTGGGGCGTTAGATAGCGAAGTGAGATATTGTTCAGCGAAGTGCTAGCCGATTGAAAGTAGCAGCGGGCCTCCAGTGAAGTGTAAAGGAGTTTCGATAGTTGACTTGAGAGTTGGCCGGGGTAAGAAACTTCATTGTAGTTTCATTTTGATTATTTGTGAATAAAGAATCACACACAGCCACGGGCTGTCTAATTAAGCTTTATCTAGTAGCTCAGCCAAGCGATAGTGAGAAGTGTTAGAAGGTGCCACGATTGAGCTCGTCCGGGGCCTGTGAGTATGCGTTTAGCTTTTTCATAGTATTCTCAGTTGTGTAAAATTAAGACTTGCTCCACTTCCCTTCAGCCCTCATCATTTTAATAAACTTTGTTGTTTTATCTTAAGTACTGAGTGTGTCTGCATTTAACTCCCACCACGAACAACCAAACGTTATAAATGACACTCAGCATGCATATAAAGTTACAGACTTTGATGAAAGTATTATTGTTTTACGTAACAGCATAATTTTTCCACTGTAACGTCTTAGAACTTTTTTCGTTGCGGAAAATATACAAGAAACTTTCTTTAAATTCTGTGATGTTTCTAAAATATTATTCGATTATTTCAATAGAATTTCAAAGGTAACCCTTGTTTGAATTTTCTTCAAAAATAATACAGAAAGGATACTTTTAAGAAACGATTTTAGACATTTTTGTTTTATCCAGTCAATTAGTATGAATTTTTTAGACTTTTTTAGACCATTTTTTTCTTATTAATCTTTTATTTCTATTTAAAAATGTTTCTAAGTATACAAGAGAATTGTAAATTTTAAACTGCATGTGTTTTAGCGGTTTCACTCTTTTTTTTTTATGAATGTGTACGTCTCTTATATAATGCATTATAATACTACGTTAAAACAGAGACGAATCTGATTTAAACAATAAATATTGATTTTATCTAGCTACTGGATAAATTAGTTTTTATTTTTTTTTTTCGGAAACGAATTAACATTTACGAAAGTTTCTTGGAAAGATATTCTTTCCTGTTTAGTCTAAGGTAAGTCAGTAGGTTACCAAATACAAGAAGAATATTAAATATTTTCATGCAGGTTTACTCTCACATAAACATGACTGGCACACACACATAAATGCCTACATAAAACCATAACTACATAAACTGATAATTTAAGCTTTAAGAACAACTGTATTTCTTTTATTAAACCTTCATTTATTTCATAGTATCTTTTTTGTTGTTATTATTTGTATAAAACCAACATGTTTATTTTTTTTGTATTACCTGAACATAGAATAAATATTAAAGTATTTATATACCATATTTATTAATTGCATTGTTTTCTTATAGAATCCGAACATAATTTCATATAATTGAAGTTTTGTAAAGATAATTTTGATTATGATATTTTTGTAATATTAATTCAGATAATATATTGCCACAAATAGTGGTTATTAAACGATGTTTGTTTCCTAAAAATCTAAAACATTTATTTTATAATTAATATAGGGGTTTTGGAATACTAGCACTAAAAATTGTCTTTGTACGATATATTTAGTTCATAAATTATATCGAAATATACAACGAAATACATTTATCTGTGAACCTAAAAGAAAATTACAAAAATAAATTATAATAGAATGTGGTACAGAACTCTATTTTTTGCAATCGGTTATTGAACTTTAATAACAAATTATATTTCTTTTAGCCTTCCTATTAGCAACAATGTTTCTAAATTTTTTGCTTAAAGATTTTTGTGTATTGGAATCAATAATTTTATTTTCAATCAAGATTCATCGTTCGCCTTTTCATTACCTTTAGATATATCTATATCTTGTTTATTTAAGAAACAATATAGGAGCACTCTCAATAAGTAAATAATTATAATAATAATAATGTATTTAAAAAAAACAGGCTGTTTTTTAGTCATCAGTGCTGAGCTTTTTTTCTGAACCGATGTTGATAATTATTTTTATAAATGAAAGCTCTTTATATCTATATCTGCCCATTCTAGCTTTTTTTCATAAATTTATTTCCATTTTTAAATTTAATTTTTAATTTTAAGAGCTTTTTTATGAAAGTTCTTCAAAACAATGGCAATCACTTTACGCTCATTGTTGCACAGAAAAGAAAAATAATGAAAAATATTCAGACCCTTGGCTTTTTTATCGTACTTTTTTTTAAATATGCGTTAATTTTAATTTTGGTAAGAAATAAATTTTACACGTACCTTTTATATTGATAAGCGAATTTCTTTTCATACTTACTCTAAAGACACAAAAATATTGCGTATTGGACTTAATTTATCTTTATAAATTTTAATTTTAATTGATGGCATTTTTTGTGTTAGAATGAAACAGAAAGTGTGGTATTTTTAATACATGCTGTTTAAGCATAAAAATACACACATTAAGTACGCGTGGAACGTGTGTTGTGGTGAAACTGACTGCATTCTTAGTTTCAAAAGTATTTTTAACCTAGAGACATATAAAGAAAAAAAATTATATAATGGTGCAAAATAACTTAAATGAGGGTGTAATCCGCCATTTTTGTTTTTCAAAAATAATTATTTCATGTTTAACTACAATATTATATGTAATTTTAGAGATTTATTTTTATTGCTATTTTTATATGATTACAGAACAGTTGGTATAGAGAATTGAACTCTCTTCATTGTATATATTATGTTATGGCACCAAGTGATGTTTTTATTACCCTGCATTTATGGAGGATCAAAGGTCAATCATTATGTGAAGTACTACCCATGTGAAAGTGGAGTTACGTGACTGCTCCACCGTAGGAGCTGTCGCACCTGGCGTTCTAAGCAATGAGTGGCTAAATTTGTAGACTCACTAAGAATTAGATAGGGCAATAAAAAAACTTCAGGATGGTATCAGGAATGGCCAGGTTTTAAATTACGCGCACATGCTAATTCGAGTCGACTACTCAGAAGAATATGCAGATTTTGTGGAATGGGGTGATCTAGAGAGGCTGAGGTGAAAAGAGCGAAAAAAGAGAGAGGGTCTCCATCATTCATTTTTCTAACTTGCAACTAAAATGTTGTTGGACATAGTCCGGAAAATGTAAAAAAAATTCTTGGTCATTACCCATGAATCCCTATGGAATTAATTTTTACAAAAGTGTGTGTCTACCAACTAATTATCAGTGATGGGAACCATCTGTCGAGTCCCGGGTTCAACTCACTGCCTCCCAGAGATTTTCCAAATAGACTTCAATTTATTATGTGTACCAATTTAAATATTGTTTTTTCTTCCATTAATGTTTTTTATAAATACCCCTATGGGAGAAAATTAATCTGTCACATATATTTAATATTAACCTTTACATGGGGGCTCGGCCAGCATCTATCCAAGAATATCGGCTAAGCTGGGCAGATGCTGTCCGAGCCCCCGCTTAAAGGTTAATCAATTTTTTAATCAATTAATTTTCAGTTGTTAAATTCTTCAACATTTTTAATATGTGAATTTTCACATTTCTAATTAAGCGTAAAACCAACTTACTGAAAAATGTCCAAGCCGGGGCTCGAAACCGGATGCTTTGGAATACGCTCCAAGTTCTCTACCATTTTAATTACGAAGACGATACCCAGCTTAGCATTTTCCACTTCATTTGTTTGTTAGGCTGCGACTCGCAACACGAGATTGAACCGTATTCATGAGCACACAATTATACGGCGTAACATCATACACAAGAAACCCAACATCAGTAAATCACACATATTTAATATTAATTAATTTCTCAATCAATTAATTTTCATTAGTGAAATTACACTTGAATTTCTTGAATATTTTTATGTGAAAATTCATATATAATGGCAAAGTGATCAGCGCAGTGTAACAAATATTCTGAAATTCTCATATTGGGTGCAATGTAATAGGTATTAGAGATATTTTACGAAACTACCAAAAAAAAAAAAAAAAAAAAAAAAAAAAACCAAAACACCCAAAGCAAAAACATTCCAATTCAAATTGAAATGAGAATTAAAATTTACAAAGACGTCAAAACCATATTATAGTTAAGACCATCCAAAAAGGCGCTTACTAAGAGAGAAAAGCCATTTAAATCTCTGTAATTCGAGAAAGATTAAAACACAGGGAAGAAGAACGTTTATTTAAAGCAACTTATAAGCCTCTTGAATGGGATTAACTTTAGAGAATAGCCACAACCGCCATATAGGAATAAATTAAGATAAATTATCGGTAGGATTTCCATTAGGAAAGTAAATGATTATCACATCAAAATAGTGTTTCTCGGAATCGAATTTCGATTTACAAATGGCTAAAGTTTTGAATAAGATATATTTTTAGGTTGAATAATCTAATCAGTGCGAGGTATGGAAAAAGTAACATATGCAAAATTAATGCATAATCATTAATTTGTTTTTTTTCTATATTATTAAACATACACTGTTAAAAATCTGCTGCATTTTGCTGCAACGCCCTCCACCACTTGTATATAATATCTCTATTCCAACCAATGAGAAAGCGCCATTTCACGGCCAAGTAACCGTTTTCTATACAAGCAGGGGAGTGCGTTGCAGCAAAATGCAGCAGATTTTTAACAGTGTATATATTGAAATTCAGAATCCCACTTTGTTTTTTAAAAGGTAGAAAAAATGCAAAATCCATATATTGCATTAATTTAAAAAATATATATTTTTTGTAATATGACACAAACAAACAGATCGCATATATATATATATATATATATATATATATATATATATATATATATATATATATATATATATATATATATATATATATATATATATATATATATATATATACATCTTTTAATAAAAATATTTTGTTATTGTAAAGTCCATACTGTAATACATGAAGGCAATATGTTAAAAAATACGCAAGAACTTGTTTTCACGTCTATAATAATTCCGCATGTAAGTATTTTTTTTCCTTACCTATTTTCTCTTTCTCATATTTTACACGCATATACTTTCTAAGAAAAAAAATCCAATTGACCAGCAATATACTTTTTTATTAAAGATATGGATGGCTCTAAGTAATACCATATTATGCCGCATATTATGCACTGATTTGTATAATGATTTAGGAAAACAACAAATACGGGGCTCGCAGCGCTCCTACATTTCCCCCCTAATTCTATCAATATTTTGAAACGATGCATAAACGTTCAAGTTTTCTTATTATTGACAAAAGAAATTTTAATTTTTCGTTTTAAAATAATGGTGTGGAAGATGAAAAAAAATGGGGAAATCTCAAGCCCTGGGTATCTAAAAAAAAAAAAATAAATAAAATAAAATCAGTTTTTTGTTATAATAAAGTGTTTAAGCATTCTACACTGAAAAACGAACTGCGAATTTATCGACTGCTTGCAAAAAATTTTTGTGTGTTTTTCTCCTACAGTGTTGCCATTTGGCAACGTTCTAGGACAAAAACACACATTCCGGCCTAAAAGGGGAAAAATGGTCTGCGGTATCACCTACTCCCGAGACGGCGAACATTTTTACTTGCAATTTCCAAATTTCTTTCAAAATATGATTTGTGTGATCATGACATTTCAAATCCCTTCTAATTTTATTCACTTTTATATTCCTATGTCGTTTTCTAACTTATTGCAAGTCGATATGAATTCATTTTGCTAAATGTTTTTATTAAATTTTTTATAATTTATTTTCAAAAAGAATATCTTGAAGCCTATTTTCTCAAACCAGCAAACGCCACAATCGACAAATTTAGGTGTCTGGAATTCCAAATTCTTACATTTTGTTCATCGACATTTTTACTTAATAAATCTTATTAGTTTATTCCTAAATTTTGTGAAACAATGAGGCTCTGAATTCGGATACATTTATTATATTTCTGTTTTTTTTTCAAACTTTATGACAATTACCAAAACCCGAATAATTTCGAATGTAATTCAGATAAACAGAGACAAAATCTAAATTAATTAATACATTTTGTCATATTCAGCTATATTTTGATGTAGAACTTGAATATATGCCCTGTCGAAAATAATTTGCAATTACACACGTAAAAAGTCCTCTTTTTATGTATGTTTGCATATATATATATATATATATGCAATAATATGAATGCAATCGGATATATATATATATATATCCGATTGCATTCATTTAAAATTACTTTTTAGCCAATCAAATAATATTAAACAAATACCTTTACCCCTAAAGCATCAGTTTTAATTTACAACTTATGCAAAATAAATTTAGACAAAAGTGAAATTAAATTAGAAAACAATAACTAAAGAATGAAAGATGCATATAACTGGGTGTGTAATTTCCATACATGTTATTATCGCCATGACATATACCTCATACTTCATATTAATTTAAAATGTGCTGTACATCGTATTCTACATTTTGGAGCAAAACAACTGATAATATGTAGAGCCATGTCAATAGTGGTACATAACAGAAAATATAATTGCTTAAACAGTAGTTAAAAAGAAATCAACAAAATAACAGAATTCTGTCCGACCAGATTTACATAACTTTTAATATCACAAAGAAAATATTTTGGTATATAAATATATAATTTTTTTTCCCAAATTAGTAAGCTTTGAGTAATGATTTATAGAAAATTAAAGAAAGATTAATAAATAAATCGTATTATACTTTAAATATTAATAACTGTCCTCTCTCTTCGGAGATAATTCTGCCACGAATTTCATATAATAATTGATAAAATGGCCTCAAACCTGTTTTCAGCGCTCAAATATGGAGTCTAGACATTTAAATTAAGCTATTATTATCTTCCTTTAAATACAGTAAATATTCAACGGCAACTACCTCATATTTACTAAAGTACTTAGCATTAATAATGACTACAATGTTCTTTCCTGAATAATATATATATTTCTCAGAGAAGATTATTTCAGGGTAAACCAATACTATTGCAAAACTGGTTTTTAATACATCATTGTTATCAATCACAACCCTTTTACATTGCCCACTTATATTAGAACCTGTTTACATTACTCTCTTAGTAAAAGTTAACGAGAAAATACTTGTAAAAAATCGTTACAGCTTTTTAAAATTCAATTTTATAAGCTATTGTGATAAAATTAATTCTTTTTAAACTGAATTTTGAATATGCATATTTTCTTTAAACTGAATAATTATGTGCATTAAATCTAAGATATACAGAAAAACAAGCATAATAAGGATTTATGTTTTAGATATTATTTTTTAATCACAGAAGAATGACTTAATAATTCTATAGTTATTTTTAAAAAAGTTTTCAAGAATAAATAGAATCATTAAGAAAAAAATACTGTTATGGAAATCTCACAATTCTTATAAAAACACTGTAAAAAAAAACTATTATGTTTCTATCTTTAATAAAAAAGTTTTTTTGTAGCTGCATATTTTTCTTATAATCTATATATCTATCCATATTATAAAAGTCAAAGGTATCTGTGCGTAACGTGTACGTCATTTTTCGAATGGCAACACTTTCCGATGAAATTTCGCGTTTGAAATTTTTGCTACGGCAAATTTTTAAACATTGAATATTTTCAGGCTTCACATTGTTGTATAGGGAAAGAGTAACTTTTTAATGCAATTTGTTTGAAACTGTGTCCCAGTTTGTTTTTGAGATATCGATTATTTTTTATTTTTAACACAAGTTTTCGAGAGATGGCAACTTGAGTATTCTATTTATGTGTGAAGTAAAGGGAAAATTGCCATGAAGTAAAAAAAAAAAATAAAGAGGAAATATGGTGGATAGGATTGATGCTAATGTAACCATAAAATACTCTGCATTAAGACCAAACACAACCACGTGCTTTCGCAAAAAAGAAGTAAAAGGTTAGCACTACACTTTTCAGTTTTTAATAAAATGAAATGCTACTTTAGAATTTTTAAATATAAGAAGGTCATTTAATTTAGAGAAAATGTAAAAGTATTGTAAAAGAAAAGAAAAAAAAGATGCCTGTTATATAAGATTGTTTTGTTTGAATTGAATGAATGCATTTAAATTTGAGAGGTAACGCGCATCATATTGTAAACTGTTTTTACCATATACTGCACACCCATCAAACTCTTACCTCTGTAGAAAAGAGTATATTACGTATATTTTTGTTCCCATTTTTTTATTACAACTTTAAAAAATGCAATTGAAACACCCATACGTCAAAAATATTGCCTGCTATAAAACCCGGGGTATTTTGGTTTTATTTCATTTTTATAAATTATAGTTTATTGTTTATTTATTGTTTATTGTAAATATACATTACAAAAGATACACCAATTTCTCTTTACAAAAATGTATTTTAAAGAATATTTGTGTAATTTCTTTGCTTAACATTTGTTTAATTCACTTCCAAAAACAGAAATAAACCAATTTCATGTAATGAGTTCAGGAGTTGTTTCCGACTAATATACTATAGCAAAATTAAAACTTTCTTTATAAATAATTAAATAAAACAATATAAATAAATACAAATTTCATACACATGTGATTCAATTGCTCATTCGAAGCACTAAAATGATCAGGAACGAAAATGCTACCGTATGCAACAAAATTATTGGCTGATAACTTGTGATTTGCGTCTAATACTAAAATATAACTTTTGATAAATTTCAAAGTTTTATTTCATTCCATGATTAATATTTTTCAATTAACCCTTTAAATGACCTAACCGTATTTCTCTTCATGTATTTTTTTATAATTCAAAGGTTGATTTAACATAAGATTAACATTAATGCTTATTTTTTGAATTGTATTTGATAAAAATATATGTAAATTTATCAAATACAAATCTTCATACCAATAATTTTCCTGTTTACTATTTTATGAATTAAACATTAATGAAAAAATCTACAGTCCGCTTAGAGGGTAAAAGATGATTTTTAGGAGCTATAGTTGGCTATCTAAAAAAATATTACGCATAGAAAATTTATTAATTTTCAATTTTCAATTAAAAAATGGTTTTTATCTTTACTATGGAACCCAGGAAGCTCAGGATCGATTTACTGGTATATATATTATAGAGGCCAAAGGTAAAACAAACGTCATTTTGCGAATGGCAACACTTACCGATGAAATTTCGCTTTGCAATTTTCGCTACAGCAAATTTTTTAACTTCTTGACATCGCACTTTTTCAATATTTACCCCGTTGTATAGGCAAAAGTGTGTAGATAATTTTTAGAACTTTTTGCGGTTATTTCAACTTTCAGCTTTCGATATTTTTACAATATATCTTTCAAAGAAATTACATGGTGTAAATAACAACTATGCAAATGTTCAAGTTTCTGCCCTTTGCAACTCTATAGTAATCAAAAATAGAATGGGTTTACAGCGTTTCCGTCTCGTTTCACTTTTTTTTTTTTTTTAATTTCAAATTATTCAGGAACTTGTCACAAAGCATGTGTTCATCCTGTACATAACTACCATGCCAAATTTCAATATTCTAGGCCTTCAATATTGCAATACTTACAATTCTAGAACGTTTCTACTACAGGCTACATCTGTTAGTGCAACCCTTATAAAACATAGCATATGTTAAAGCAGGGGCTGTCACTATTCATTTGCAACCTTTATTTATAAAATCTGTTTGACATTTTTTGAGATTTCATCGAAACCGTAATTCAAAATATTTTTAAAGCGCTATTCGCGCATTTTCACGCTTTTTAAATTTTGATTTTTTAAGTGTTCTTAGAAAGCATTTATATCTTTAAATAAATAAAACGCCAAATTTGAAAATTCTATTCCCATCAGCATAGTAAAAATTGCATTTTGTAAACATTTCTTACTTCTGTATCCCTTTCGTATATTCCACCGACATAGAATATGGTCTACATTACAACAGGGACTGTCATTATAAATTTTCTACCACTAGGGGAAAGTCGGATAAAACCGGGACCCTAATGTTTTTCTTTATATTATTGTGCACTATGTGAACAAAACAGTCGAAATACGTATTAAAAAGTTAAATTGATTCCTTTCGAAGAAAAAAGTGCTCATTCAGTCGTGAACAATAGCAATTAAGATCATAACAACACTTTTTTTAGAAGCGCGCAATGTTCTGATTTTGTCAAACCTAGTCGAACAAAATCGGGAACAGGAAAAAATAATTTAAAGCACGTTGTAACTTTGCAATGATACTATTTATTAGAGGAAAATTAACACATTATAATTGTAGAATGTGAATCTATATCAAATCTACATAAAATGAAAATTAGTAAAGTTTTGCTTTAAGAGTTGAAATTCTTAGGCGAAATCACAAATGAAAGTTCGATCTTGCTTATTTGCATTCCTGCACTTCAAGTGCCCACACTCTGCAATGAAGGCACTGTATCCAACTCTCTTTAGTTCTAGATTGTTCATGTAGCCGTTGCAAAAGATGCATGCTTCACTTCATCGTTCTTCTCATTTAATGTGAAGATTTTTTTTTTTTAACTTTTTTTTTTCAGATTAATTTTTCTACTTTTCTGTCCTAATGGAAAGTTTTTGCTTCAAGGTTAAGTTCTTCTAGTGTCGTTTTTCCATACTTTCTTTTTTCTTCTTCTTCTAGTTCTAATTTGTGGGGGGTTGAAATAAGCATACATGTTGCAATACAAACGAGTAAAAACAATCTTCTATATAACAACTTAATTTAAATAACATTTTTTGTATAGGTTTTAAATATTTATAGATCCTCAACAATGCATAAACAAGTTATATCTATTTCAATCATGTAATTAAATGAGTTGTCCTAAACCGGAAACTTCCCAGTTATGTCCAACCATCTGCATCCCGATTTTGACCAATCACGATATTTTGGTGACATGTTACTATAGCGTTGTTCTGATAACTCGTAGACAGCAATACAAAATGTTAAAATAATGTGTAAGTAATAGACTACCATGCGTTATACTTGCATTTAAAAAAAATATCACTGCGAAATTAGTTTGTTTTAACGACTACTGCACAGTGGAGCTGGCAAGTCGCTTTTCTAGAGGTAATTATTGAAGTTTACTGTAGTTAACGCCACAAATAAAGACATAAAGCCTGGTTCCCGGTTTTATCCACCTACCGGTTTTAATCAAATTTCCCCTACATCTGAAATCTGTTTGTTAGTTCCAGAAATTACCCATACCAAAAACATACACAAAAATCTATAAATTTAACTTCTTTATGATATAGTATAGATAAACATAACAAATTTTGCATCGTTGCATCTTTTGCATAAGAATGCAAGAGCTGTTGCACCAAGATATCAGTATTTATATTATTAGTTATAGTAAGAAAGCCCAACATTTGTCATATTTGATGCACAGTATATGACTTCTTTTAATTTTCAGTACATTGAAATCAGATTTAGTCCATATCACAATAGACCAGGTAACAGCCAGACTTTAAAAATCACGACTCGTTTACCTCTTTCTGTTCTTTGCTGCTGGATAGCTGGCTAAATACCATATTTTTTTATCACACATTTGTATTCTTTCAGACAATTTTATCAATATTATTCTTTATAATCTTAAAATGCCGGAAGTTATAAAAACCGATAGTTATTCTATAATATGAAATATTTACTTTGAGAAAAAGTAAACTGTATATATATATATATGTGTGTGTGTGTGTATGTGTGTCTCTGCGATGATATGTAGATTATCATAGAATGACACCTGATGATCTGACGAAAAGAAACTGCTGTCGATTAATGCGATGAAGGTCATTGGTCACAGGAGAATTTCTTCTTGATTTAGCGGCAAGATTCAAAGGCGTTGGAAATGACGTGTATGGGAATCTCTCCACAAATAATGCAAGACATCTGTTAATAGTCCTTTATTCGTTTGTCAATTTAGTAAGATATTCTGCATTTCAAATAAACTAAAGCCATCCCCACTTAAATACGATGGAATAGATCAAACTAACATCTTGCAAAAATGTTGTTTGTCCGACTACTTTTGTCGTTAGTCTATTATAATAGGTTAAAAATCAAGTGACTTCTCTATCCTAAACCTGTGTCATTGCATTTAAAGTGGGGAGGAGTAGCTACAAAACATAGCATCTTGAGTAACATGGCAAATCACAAACATTCTAATAAAGTTCGGCACTTGGTGTGAATTGTTTTAACAGTCGAAAGGGCAGCTGAATTCTGTCTCTAATCTCGCGTTTATGCATTACCATCGTGGAATAGTACAGTCTTGCTTCAGCTAAGGCTGAACATAAGCGTTTAACACCCAATAAATGGCATATGAGGGAGGAAAAAAGGCGTATCCAATTGCGTTAGTGGCTAGTAAGTGAAACGTCATATTCGAACTCTTACCAAAATCGTGGTAGCTTGCAAAATTAAACAAAGGCTGTTTAAACAATTAACAAAAATTTTGGTTTTAAATAATAAATTTTGTATCGTTGAATCTTTTGCATATGAATGCAAGAGCTATTGCACCAAGATATCAGTATTTATATTATTAATTACAGTACGAAAGCGCAACATTTGCCATATTTGATGTACCGTATATGACTTATTTTAATTTTTAATACATTGAAAGCAGATTATTCAGACCAGATTATTCTCTACCAGATTATTTAAAAAAAACAATTAACAAAAAAAGTTGTTTAAACAAAAATTAAACAAAGATTCATAAGATTGCGAAGCATTATGGGTACGCAGACGAGATTTAATAACGCATCAAAAATAAAAACTCCGATTGAATATTTTTTATTCAAAAAGTAGAAATGAAATAATAAACAGATTAATAGTACTAAATAAAAGATTGACATTTTTATAAAACAATTGAATTCTTTTTATGAAAATAAATGGCAAATTACACCGAATTAAACAGAAGGGGAACTTATCTGATAATTAAATTTTAGCATATTACTGAAATGAAAATAAAAGCATACTTTTGTAAGAATTTGGAGGAAAACCTAATATGGCAAAAAAAAAAAATTCTTATTGCATATATATACATAAAATATTTTTATTATTTTTATTTATTTATTTATTTATTTATTTTTTTTTTTTTGCATTCAGTGTTTTGACTATTTGAAAAAAAAGTTTAAATCTCTTTTGTGAATATAAAAAATAATTAGTAATTTAATGCATTTCCCTATAACACTTGAAAAATTAAATCTAATTACCATTTCGAGAATCTGTCGCTTTTAATTGAACTTAAAAATATTTTTTATATTAGAACTCAGAGCTAAACTCAATATATTATTAATTGAGCGTGAAAGCATACATAAAAAATGAAATATTTAACATTACTTAAAAAAATTCATTAATTCAGTTGAAATTAAGGTGTGGAAATTAAAATGAAAAAATTGTAAATCAATTACTTCTAAATGATAAATTGAATTATTTAAACCACAAGAGCATACGTTTAAAAACGCCATTCTTGACATTTTACACGGAAGTCATTTAATCAATTTATTTTCAGAAAAAAAATTAATCACACGATAACACAAGCTAAATAATTAACTAAATAATTAACAAAAAATTATATTTCATTAATTTTCGTATATGTTTGAATTTTAAAAATATGTTTTTAAAAGTATCGAAAAGTTTACAAAATTTTTAAATACAAACGATAAATTTTAAAATTTAGTCGAATTTTCAAAGAAAAGCTGAACGTTTGAAATTAATTATAAATTAATAGTTTTATTATTATTACTAGCTGCACCCGTCGAAACTCGACGGAAAAGAATATATATTAGGTATGATATAAATCAATCTTATATAGACAATAAAATATTGAGCGAAATAAACAATTGCCACCTCTTAAAATAGGGATAACATAGCTTTTCATGATGAAGATACACAAACTTCAGAAAATAACAAAAAATAAGGAAAACAGCTCATAAATTCTGTTGAACTTAACTTCAGCTACAAATCTTTTTTTAATGCGGTTTCTAAACCTTAAATATTATTTAAATGCCAAATTATTTAGGAAGTTAATATTATACCCCGGAAGATGAATTCAAAAGTATCTGCATAGTTTATTTTTTCTCCGTTTAAATATCGCTTGGTAACTGTACAATAATTATATTAATGAAATATTTTAATTATAATAGAAACAGAGGCTTACTAAACTGCCTAACCAATCCACTACTCCCACTACACATTTACAGCACTTGCAATAAATTTATTTATCGGTTTGTATCCTCCATGAACTTGTAAAAATTAATTTCATTGTTATGGCAACGAAAAAAAAACGATATCTCTGTCATTAAAAAGAATAAAATTTTTGTATTTAGTGCTGAAATGCAGATATATTTTTTAAACAATAACTTAATGCAATGAAATGATTTTAATTATTTTTTTATATTATGTAAGATAGAATTATAGTATTAACGGCATATCACAGGTTTTATTCTTTTTTTTCTAATACGACATCATTTACACCTTCAGAAATACTCATCTTTTCTGAAATAAAAGCGTGATTTATGCAATTATTTAAGAATTCTTTAGTTTCATAAAATATTCATTACAATTAAATAGAAATGGCGCAGTTTATAGAAATATTTTCATTTGTGCACACCACGGACCTTTAAATTAATAGAGATTCACTTTATTTAGATGCAGGAATTAAAGTCAGTAAATATGACATAATCACCGACACAGCTATAACAATGTATATTATATTCATGGAATAAATTTATCTGGTTTCTATATGACGACATTTTCTCCATCGACAAAATTTCACTTTAGATATTATATTTTATTAAAGTTTATCTTCTGTTATTTTACTTACATAATACTTAATAATATTACTCAGTAAATAAACTGTGTATTGCAGGGGATAACTATGTGCAATCATTTTTTTATGATTAAATTTAACGAAAATCTTTATTATTATTATTATTATTTGAAATTTGAATACATTCACCGATGTGATCGAGCTCCTGATTGGTGGAAAATAATGAAACAAAATAAATTTTGAGAAAAGCTTGATCTGTTGCCACTGTTTTGAAGAAATGTCATGAAAAAGCTTTTAAAATTAAAAATAAAATATAAAAATTGAAATAAATTAAAAATTAGCCAGAATGGGCAAATCTACACATAAACAGCTTTCATTTAAAAAAATAATCATCAAAATCGGGCCAGTAGAAAGCTCAGGGCTGATGACTAAAAAAACAGCCAGGTGTTTTAAATATATAGATTATTATTATTGTTATTAAAACAAAAAAAATTACATTCTGTTTTGTATAATTTATAAACCTTTTTAGCTTATGTTGTTCACTTTTTAAAAATCTTTTTAAATGTACCGAAAATTCTCATCCATATTTTCTACGTTTTGCATACTTCATCTAAGCTCCAAAATTTCATGGTGCTTTCATCTTTTGCTGATATAAAATAACCGTAAAATTTACTTATTGGATACCCGCATGCTAATTCGTCGCCAAAAGCTCTCTAAATTACCATAATCTTTTGCCATTATACTGCCGGTTTACATAGATCATCTAAATTCCAAAATTTCATGGTGCTTTCACCTTAGTGCTGATATAAGGTAACCATAAAATTTACTTCTTGGATACTCGCATGCTAATTCGTTGCCAAAATCTGTTTAAATTATCATAATTGTTAAGCCATTATACTAACGATTTTGCGTTAACATTGGTTGTGACCGCATTGAAACCTGCTTTTACAAACGGCTAATTAACATATTAATTAACATCTCACTGAGCTTCAAAGATTTGGGAAATGGACAATTTTTTCAATACTGAATATTAATAGAAATTTTTAGAAATTAGTCATATTTTATTCCACCTGGTTTAATTTCAGCGATTTAGAGAGTCACAAAATTCCACGATATCATGAAGTATATGCCATTTTAAAGCAATATTATGGATAAAGAAACCAATGAGCTTTGTCGAAATCTTAATTCATGTGAACATGCATACTCCTATCGCAATCGATTAATATATATGGGTGCTGTGGATCGTGATCTTTCAACTAAAAAGAGAAACATAAACTTTTCAAATAAAAATTGAACCGAATTTAAAAACTACTGCAAAGTGAAAAATAATAATATCCTTACATAATTGTAATAAGAAATTAAATTAAGAGCGTAGTATTTATCGTGCATAATATTATATTTATGTACATTTATTTGATTTTTTGGAGTCGGTGCCAGCCAAACCAATTTCAAAATTAAAATTAAGTATCCAATGCAAATCTTTATATATATAAATCTTCTGTGCGTGTGTTTGTCACTGAACTTCTCCTAAACGACTGGACCGATTTTAATGAAATCTTGTGCACGTGTTCCAGTGGATTCAAGAATGGTTTAGATTCACATTTATCGAAATTGATTCAGTACATTTTAAGTAATTATGCAAAAACTAATAGTTAGTGATTTTTCGCTAATTAAAGGTGTTGAAAAATATTGCTGAATCGAGTGCAGACGGAATGGCCGAGCGGTCTAAGGCGCCATGTTTAAGCTCTATTTCTTGAAGAAAAAAATCGCGTGTTCGAACCCTGCTCCTGACCTACGTTTATGATTTACAATAATTTTTCCTGTATTATAGTTTTAATTAACCGACTTCAGAAAATCGTTAGCTTTTAACTAAAAAGAGAAAAAAACTTTTCAAATAAAAATTGAACGGACTTCAAAAACTACTGCAAAGTGAAAAATAATTTCCTTACATAATTGTAATAAGAAATTAAATTAAGAGCGTAATATTTATTGTGCTCATTATTATATTTATGTACAGGTACTTATTTTCTAGAGTCGGTGACAGGACAACGTCAGTCGGGTCTGCTAGTATATATATATATATATATATATATATATATATCGAAAAAAGCACCATAATATACAATTTTACAGAACTGATAAAAATATAAAATATTAAACTAAACAAGAAAAATTAACATACCTCTTGAACAAACTTGAAAACTACTAAAAGTTGAACAACAAATGATAAACAAAAATCCAACTCAATCATAAAAACTTATTACCATAGAATAACAAGAAAGAAAAAATGAAAATAAACCACTGAAGGTGAGGCCGTGGGACTTGTGACCCACGGTGTGTCTTAAACTAGTTTTATACCGGTAACACTCACCAAAACCTTGCCACGACCATGTTGAAAAACAAAAATTCAAGATACATAGGCCGGCGATACTTAGCTACCAAACGTCAAATGAAAGTGATCAGATCTCAAACAGTTACATAAACAGTTAAACCATCCTTTGAATTAACCTTTTTTCGGCATCTATCTGAAATTTCTTGCTTTTTGCGAAGTCCCTGAGTAACCTGTTCAAAAACCTCGTAGGATAACCATAACTCACTGCCTGGTCATACCAGTTAAAAAAATTTGTCAATCTTTTTATCTGTATTTGAAATCAATTTATTTATACGATTCAAACCATTGATAAAAATATTTCTATAAATTGATATAATCTTCTGAAAAAAGTCTGAAAAAATCTTCACGGAGATGTATGACTTATACTATTATATTTATACACTAAGAGTTTCGGGATGATTCCTCTTGTATTTTTATAGATATTTAACAAAATGTCTAAAATCGCAAGTGCCCAATAATCAATGGCAATATAGTGTATATGTCAACATTTGAACGGAGGGTGGTTTTGGGGTCTGGGGGTCATGATTGGTGAAAATATACCAAAATTTTCTAGAAGCGCTTTCCTCCGGACGGCTGCAATAGGTAGCTTTTTACTTTTTGTAATTAAAGCCACCTAAAAAACTATCTTAAAAATTTACGCTCAATGTCCAAAATAATAATAATAATAATAATAATAATAATAATAATAATAATAATAATAATAATAATAATAATAATACAGAGCTTTTACGCGCACATTAATTTTCTGTGATTTCGGATTAATACAAATGAACGTTTGTCTATGGAATTAATATTTTTTTAGGGCTTCTGATTACCACGCTTTCTCAATGGCTTCTTGGATTTCTTCAATTGTGTCATACTGCTTTCTATAGCTATAAACCTGGAGGGTTAAAATATCCCTGACGTTCTCTATCGGGTTTATATCTGAACCTAAAGCCTTACAGTCAAGACATTTAACATTTTTCTTAGAAAGCCAAAGTTTTTTCAGAATGGATTGAGGCTTTCTCTTCTTGAAATGACCATTCAAAACTCCCTAAAATGTCACCAAATGGAAGAAAATGTTGGTTTAGGGTTCCTTGATAGTTTTTTATTTTATTTTGTATTTGTTAATTATTAAAAGCACACACTACACAAAATATTCCATATGCACTGGTTCTTTAAAAAAACCTCTTTATTTTAAAGAATAAACTCACTAGCAGCTCACTGCTGCATATCGACTGACCTTATCTCAAAGCCATTGTCTCCTTTCTCTGCAAAGTCCAATTCTGACGTACTCTATGGTCCAATACTTTTATAAAGCGGGTTTCTTGTATTCATCTCAAATCTGAAAATATAACTAAGAATACGCACAATCGTTAAATAATTATTACTAAGATTAATCGAATACAATTCTCGGAACACATACAATCGAATCGAATACAATCGATAAAACAATTCTCGGTAATGTTACAATTTATAACATTAAATTCATTAAATATTTTAACATTAAATTTGAGTTCTTTATTGAACTCATCATTTGTCTCTGGTATGGTACGTTGAGGATAATCACTGCTCTGAAGAAATCAAGGTCCCTTCCACTACAATTTACAATTTGCAAGTTTGTCAGGATCCATACCTCTGGAAAGTTTGTCAGCAGGATTTTCTTCTGAGCAAATATGATGCCACTCTTCAGCACTAGAGTTTTCTTGTATGTTAGCCATTCGATTTTGAACAAATTGCTTAAGATCGATAGGTTCTTTTTGAATCTATGCTAACACAATCATTGAATCTGACCAAAGGAAAACATTAGTCACTATTACTTTCATGGATGATAATACTCTGTTTACCAGTTTGGTTAGCAACACTGCTGCACATAATTCCAATCTTGGAGTAGTTAGACTCTTTATCGGTGTAACTCGCGACTTGCTAGCGATTAAATTCACCATCACATTTCCTAAGGAATCACTGGATTTGCAATAAACTGCTGCCCCATAGCAACGTTCTGAGGTGTCAGCAAACCCGTGTATTTCTATAATTTCGGGGTTTTCAATTATAATACGCCTACAATTTTTTATATTATTTACACATTTAAATGACATAAGAAATTGATCCCACTCATGAAACTCTGTTTCAGGAAGCTCGTCATCCCAGTCAATATTGATTCTCCACAATTTCTGCATTAGTATTTTGGCTTTAGATATAAGTGGACCAAGAAGTCCCAGTGGGTCAAATAGTCTCGCGACTGTTGACAATACTTCTCGCTTTGTGTAGGAATTGCTCAATTTCACCTTAACTCAAAAAGTGAATCAATCATCTCTTGGGTTCCACGAAACCCATAACGTTTTAGTTTCAATTTCATTTTCAAATTTGTACCATTCTTCATATGCCAGCGAAAGATTTTTATCACTTGTACACCACTTATGGAGTCTCATACCTGCTTTATGCATAATCGCTATGAGTTGCCGCTGCAACTCTTTGGCTTCTTCAAACGTAGGTGCACCGCACAAAATATCATCCATGTAAATATTTTCACGAAGAAACGATGCTGCCATAGGATAATTATCTCCTTCATCAATCGATAGGTGGTTGAAAGTTTTCATTGCTAAATAAGGCGCACTAACCGTACCGTATGTAACGGTCTGTAGTTCAAAAATTTTAGGCTCTTCTTCGAAATTATGTTCCACAAAATTCTCTGCAATGCGTGCTGACTAGGATCAATATTGATCATTCGATACATCATTTGAATATCAGCAGTCAGTGCATAAATATGCTCTCGAAAACTAACCATGATCGTGAATAAGTCATTCTGAATAACACCACCATTATATTGCAATGAATTAAGTGATGTGCCATTTGCTGTTGTGGCAGAACAGTTAAATACAACTCTCAGTTTTGTGGTGGACTTTTCTGATCTAAAAATATCATGATGTGGAGCAAAATACACGACGTCAGATTCTTTCACTTCTTTAACCTGTTTCATATGCCCCAACATTTCATGTTCATTTAAAAAATATTTATACAATTTGAAGTATTTCTTATCCTTTCATAAGCGAGTCCACAGGGATTTGCGTTTTTTAAGAGCAAGCTCCCTAAATTGACCTAAACACGAAGGATTTTCCTTTAAAGGCATTTTAACCACGTATCTCCTTTCCTCATTTCTCCAAAAATGCAAAATCCTCATTTCTCGCAAAATGCTGCTCACATATCTCGAATTCCTTACTTTTTGATAACTCTATTTCGACGTTTTCAACTTCCAATAATTTTTTTTAAATGTTTGGTTTAAATCTTCCTCCCGAATTAGCCCACAATGAACTTTTACATTACTTTCCTGCTCTATGCATCCACTAGCCACATACCCAAATACGGTATTTTTTGCAGAAGCAAATTTGAACTGTGAGAATATATTTGTCCCGGTCTTAATAACTCATAAAGTATTTCTGCCCCCAACAACATATCAATTTTATAAGGGAAATTAATCTATAATCTGCTAATATAGTTAAATCTGATACTTCAACATTTATGTTAATCACTTGTTGCGGAATTAAATCTGTAATTTTCCTTACTACTAGCATAGTCAATTCTCTTTGAAAACTTTTATTTCTATTTGCGATTTTTGTATTTACGCAGCCTGTTATTGTCATAGAAGTGTCATCCAAACATGAAATTAATGTATTCCTTTTATTAATTCTAAGCTGCAATCGATTAGCACACTGTGAAGTAATCAAACAGGCTTGTGAACCGACATCTAGTAAGCATCTAACTTCCTGCCATTTCGAAAACTTATCTTTAATGAGGATACGCGCCGTACTTAATAAAACGGATTTTGTTTTATTTTTCACAAAACTAGAGGCGATTTCCTCGGATTGTGGATTTTTTATTCCTGCAGCCGATTGATACACATGACCAAAATTTTTATTTTGATTATTTAATTTTTCTTCTCTAGGAAAATGTATTAGTTCAGAATGCGGTAGTTTACATCTAGCACAATTTTTAGATTTACATTTCTGTGCACAACAATTATAATTTAAACATTTGAAACATGCTTTATTTAAGTTCACAACTTCTACTCTATCTTTAATGGACAGTTTTTTGAATTGCGGACAAGAATGTAAACCGTGATACTTATTAGATTTACACAGGACACATTTGACATTTTTCGTTTCCGAAAAAAAATATATTTGAAGCGCTCCTTTGAGGCCAATTTTGAAATTTATTTGTCGATATACGTTTATTTTCATTTATCGTATTTCTCGAATACACATTTGATTCACCTTTAGATTTATTTTTAATCGACAAAAAATATCGCATTCTCTTCCTAGTTGCTGTGGTTTAAAATATGACTATAATTGTTTAATTGCGATATGATTCATTAATTCGCGATCTAAAGAACTGAAAATTTTATCTGAAACAATCAGATCGCATAAAGATTTAAAATCATTTACCTCACGCAAATTACAGTAATACTGAAAAATTGAACTCAGCCTAGCTGCAAATTGAACGTAACTTTCCGACGGTAATTTTTGCGAACTCTTGTAATATTTTAAACATTCTTGTGCAATTGGTTGAAATTCCTTTAAAACAATACTTTTCAATTTATCATAACTAATCAACTCTTCCTCTGATAAATAGATCATTAAATTGCTCGCTTTTTCGCCGAGAATATTTAGCAGAATTTCGGCCATAAACTCTTCAGGTCCTTTTTTAGTTCGAAACGCTTTCTCAAGAGATTGAAAAAAAGATTAAATGACTCAGCTCTCGATGGTAAAGGAATAGTTAAAGTTTTAATACTTTTAATAAAACTTTCCAAGTTATTGTTCCCTATTTCCGTTTCCAATTTTTCTGTTACGGACGGCAAATTTTCCCGAGATTTTTTACGCAATTTGGCTATTTCTAATTCTTTGTCTAACTGAGCTAGTTTATTTTTTTCAAATTCCGAATTTTGGGATGGTTCTTTACGAATATTTGCTAATTCTAACTCTTTTTCTAATTGCGCTAATTTAATTTTTTCTAATTCTAATTCTGTTTACTCAGTTTCTTTTCGTGATTTATACTCCTCAACAACCGAATTAACGATGTTTTTTTAATGACTGCTCATTTGGGTAATATTCACTATTCTCTATACTATTTCTTAAATCAATAATTTTACTACTTTCAGGAGCAGTTAAACCCAATTCCTCAATTACAAGCTTAAGCTCGTATTTATTTAAATGATCAATAACTGACATAATTTAATCAAAATAAACTAGAAAATTGCTCTTACCTCACTCAAATCACTGCGAAATTCCGCCGTAGATTCATTATAACTCTTAAATTTATCTTATTAGACACAATACTTCATTTGTTTGAGCAGAATATTACTCGACGTATCTCACAATGAATGTACTTTTCATAGAACTTTTAATACACATCAGCATATGGATAATTCGAAGATAGTTCACTCACATTAACAATTATTTTCACCTTCTTGCGAGACGGACCATGTTAATTATTAAAAGCACACACTACACAAAATATTCCATATGCACTGCTTCTTAAAAAAAAAAAAAAAAAAAAAAAAAAAAACTCTTTATTTATAAAGAATAAATTCACTAGCAGCTCAGTGCTGCATATCATCTGCCCTTATCTCAAACACAACTTTTGGAATTAAAAAAAAAAAAAAAAAAAAAAAAAAAAAAAAATTCACTTTTTTTCACTTTTTCAACACTGACATTTTAATTATAGGTAGCACGATATCGTCTGCCTACATGGAACAGCATTCTTTTTAGAAAAGTCAGAGTGGTCTGGCGATTGAATCCAAATGCTCCCCTAAACCATAGCATATTTACCGACATGCTGCCTGTTGATAAATGTCATGGGTTACTTTAATAATTTAGTAAATCATGAAAATACGGGTTATCATTATGATCCTCGAAGTTCCACTTTTTCGCATCGCTAAATAAAACAGTAAACCATTTGTCCCCGTAAGACATGTAGTTTTTTGCCTAGTTCATTATTGCATGTTTGTGATGTAATTTGAGAGATGGCTTTCATTAAAATCGGTCCAGTCGTTTAGGAGGAGTTCAGTGACAAACACACACACAGAAGATTTATATATATAAAGATTTGCATTGGATTCTTAATTTTAATTTTGAAATTGGTTTGGCTGACACCGACTCCAGAAAATCAAATAAATGTACGTAAATATAATAACACGCATGATAAATACTACGCTCTTAATTAAATTTCTTATTACATTTATGTAAGGAGATTGTTATTTTTCACTTTGCAGTAGTTTTTGAAGTAGGTTCAATTTTTGATAGAAAAGTTTATGTTTCTCTTTTTAGTTAAAAGATAACGATTTTCTGAAGTCAGTTAATTAAAATTATAATACAGGAAAACTTATTGTAAAGCATACACGTACGTCAGGAGTGTGGTTCGAACACGCGATCCCTTTCTTCAAGAACGAGAGCTTAAATCTGACGCATTTGACTGCTCGGCCGTTCCGTCCGACCTCTCTTCTGCGAACTTATTCAACACTTTTAATTATAAAAAAAATCACCAACTATTAGTTTTTGATTAATTACTAAAAATGTACTGAATCAATATCGATGAAATGTGAATCTAAACCATTCTCGAAGGAGGAATTCAATGAGAAACACACGCACAGCAGAGTTACATATATAAAGATTAGCATAAAATATTTTCTTCTTCAATTATTTTAATGCATATTTTCAGAGTGCTTATACTTTTGAGACAAATTATATAGGCCGGCTGCAAAACAAAACAGATATATGATTGTACTGGATATTTACTACTACATTTTTTTAAACTTCTAAGAATCACACATTCTAAATTTTGATACCGTCGTATTGAGTGAAAAAAGTTTTTGAAAATGTAGTTTGTTTGTTGTTGAAGTTTGTCGCAAAATAAATTGAGATGCATTTGCACCTCAATTTATTTTGAAGATATTAATTTTTTGTAGTTTTTACACAATTTCTTTCAATTGGCAAATTGCGTCATCCATTTCGTTAGAAAGTAAAGGAAATTAGTTGGATAATAGCATATTGTTGCAAATCTCGTAAACCGCCTGGAATTTTGCGACCAAGAAATTTTTTGTTACTTCTACTTTCTTATAGAAAATTTCTCGGTAAATAGAGCTAAATTTTGCTCATATAACTTAGATTTTTTTTCTTCAAAATAAGATTGAATTTACTCCAACAAAATTCCCTGAAACATATATACCCTGTTATTATGTTTTTGTTGTCTCTTTTCTCATAGCGTTTGAAAAAAAAAAGTACTATTTGTAAAAAGTATGAATAAATTAAATATGTTAACACATGAAGCTATGATAAACTCTACTCGATTTTTAGGTGCGTTCGTAATTATGTAATTACGTAGCACCTACCGTGGTCGTTCAGTCCGTCCGTCTGTCCGCATATAACAACGCAAAAAGTACCCAACCGAATCGTTTGAAATTTGAAATACATAATTATTACAAAATTTTGTCGAGTCATTTCAAATTTTATGAAAATCGGATGCATAGATCAATTTCAGGGGCAATCAAAAATATTCCATTACATTACAGTTAATGGGGAAAAAAGTTTCAAATGCATTTTAATCGTTTGAAATTTAAAATACATAATTATTACATAATTTTGTAGAGTTATTTCAATTTTTTTGATAATCGGGTGCATAGATCAAATACAGGGGCAATCAAAAGTATTCAATTACATTATGGTCAATGGGGAAAAAGTTTCAAATGTATTTTATACGTTTGAAATTTAAAATACATAATTATTACATAATTTTGTCGAGTTATTTCACGTTTTTGAAAATCGGATGCATAGATCATTTACAGGGACAATCAAAAGTATTCCGTTACATTACGGTCAATGGGAAAAATGTTTCAAATGCATTTTAATGGTGTTACACTCATTCGAAATTAATAAAATTGATATGCATCGATAAAGTACATATTATAATATACATTTTACATAATTTGTGGTGCAAAAAACGTTTGTTATTGATTTACAAGGCCACATAAAAGTATTACATTACATAATGGTATTGGGAGAAAATTGTTTGATGAGCTTTTTAATTATAATTCACTATTTACAATTTATGAGATTGATATATGAGAGTAATATTTTTAAAAAATCGTTATCGTATAAACGCACCTCATTTCTACGCTTCACGTGAAATTTCCAACTTGTTTAAATCTATAATAATGCTAGAAACAAACCATCCATAACATGCAATTGCTACATTAGATAGCCGATTTCTTTTATCTAGTTCCTAGAAAGGTGAAATTGTTTTTTGCTGTATTTGTGTAGTATCTTGCGATAGTGACAACAAATGCATACTTTTTTCTATCGATGATGATTTATATTGTATCGTAGATATGCAATTCTTCAGCAAATATGAATGACGTCATCTTATTTAAATAATAACGTGTGTTTTAAGTTTCAGAAATGAAATATATTGTTCACAATCTATTTATACATATCTTATTTTTATTTATTTATTATTTATTTAATTTATTTTTCTCTCAGGGTTGACGCTAAATTCTGAAAAAAGTACCATTCTTGTTTTCTAGATAAAATCATTTATTTAACACAGCATGGCTTTTGTATGTTAATATGTATTAGTTAAAACCGATATTTAAATCACATCCTGATATGTCAGGATTGTAAAATTTATGTACAAAAATATGTTTTTTAAGATAGTAGAGAAAATTTTAATTTTCAAAACTTAATAAATAAATAATATATTAGTTTTCAAGCATTCCTGAATTAGCACTCCACTTGTGATTAATTGCTATAAATTCTCCATAACTCGTGCATAGTATGGGGATTGAAAAAAATGAATTTAATTAATCGACACTAAATTATCGACAAAATATTCCAAAGATCTATGAAACTGCATAAATGAAATATTTTATAGCCTCAAAAGTAAAAACAAAAATATTATAAATTAAAAACGAAAACAGCAACACTAAAATATCGCTTTTAACAATAATTTACGATTGTATGTATACATTCAGAAATCAATTAATAAATCCTAAAATGATAGAATGATATTTTAATTTTTTTAATTTTTTTTTATTTCCAGTTACCTTTTTTAAAAATAAAACACTTTTTTTAATAGGGTATTTTACTAGACCTTTCTATGGAGCGTTAAAAAAATAAAAAGTGAGTTTTTCATAATTGGGGTCTATTGGCCACATTCAGAATTTTAAGAAAAAAAAACATGAAGTAAAAAATTTACAAGCTATTTTCAAGACTACCATTGGATGCTTATAAAGGAATGTTTTTATAAAAACAATCTTCACCAATTCATCTCCGATTATATATATGTTTTTTAATTATGAAAAATGCTAAATTACAAAAAATACCTACATTATTTCACAAAAAATGTTACATCTATTAGAATTATTGAAAAATATTATGTTCTTCTTGTACTTTTATAGTTGCAGTAACTAATCGATCTTCAAAACCTACAATCCCCCTCCCCACACACATATGAAAATTAGGCTATTTCTCCAACCTTTGCTTAATCTGCGTAGAAAGTTTTTATATGTTTGGCCTTTTTTGTATTTTGGCCTTTAGTAATAATTATAAAATCCATACGCCCGTATTATCCCGCCGAATTAGATAATTAACACTTTCGGGCCTTATGTACTATTAATAGTACATGTCTTTTCATCAAATATTGTTTTGTCTTAACATTTTTTTCTCTTTTTTTTTACATATGGAAATGACAATATATGTCTATGCCGTTTTTATTATGGCTTCATTTATGTTTTGACAATTAATAACAACACTAATAATGAATATTTACTTAATTCTCTTCACAGAGTTGGCGATTCCTTTATTTCATACATGAGTTTCGCTCTTTAAATTGCAAATATATGTTACTTTGTCTGAAAAAGTCATCCGTAATAAACCCCCCAAAACAACCCAAAGTTATAATATCTGTTAAACCCTGCTGTAATTCGATATTTTTCAAGCGTTTCCAAAAACTATCCCTTAGCCCATTATCATATAAGTATGAATTGAATAGTACACAAAATATGTATATCCGTTGCATTTCAGGCAAAGAGATAATCTTTAAACACCAGTACGTCTATTTGGTTAGCTATGATTAACATTATTCAAGTAATAATAATTTTGTTCTCAAAAAAAAATTCGGACCCAAAAGGGTTTAAAAAATTAAAAATCATGAAACTGCAGGATATCCGCATACCTCGCCCGCCCCAAACACTGAAGATTATCTTTTTTTCTGTTGGGAAGAGGAAAAGATGCGTACTTAAATGTTAAAATATTGAAATACGCTGATTATTATTAAGAAATATGTAACTGTTTGAATCAATAAAAATGCAAATTGATTTAACATAACTCTGTTATTTTTTATGGATAAAACAAATAAAGAGCAACAAAACAAATGTTAATGTTTTTTTTTCCGAGAAAACTATTCTAGCAAAATACAATAAATTTGCCTTCATATCATTTGGCCAATCTGAATACAAGATGTTAAAACGTAGTTGAAAAAAAATATTGTTGCGTTTATAGGGTTCTTTCGATCTTATGGTTAGACAACTTCAAACTCTTTGCTCTTAGAAAAGTAGAAAATAATTTATTTACAGAACTTCAGAACAACAGAGTCCTCGAAACTCACAAATATTTCTAAATATTCAAAAATAACTGTTCAAATCTATCTTATAAGTGCAGATATAGGTTCCAGAGACTCTTTATACAACGTCTCTACACTAAATCACATTCAAAATAACGTAAATAAGACTGAAGCAAACTTGCTTAACAAACGCGTTGTTCACTCAATGACTGACTAGTAAATAATAACCACAACAGCTCGTATCGCTCTACTTATATAGGCTCGTAGCATGTGCTGGAAATTTCTAGAACCATCTCGAAAAAACTGGAAAACCACGGAACAACATTCAATGTATCAGTAGACCTAAAGGGGGGGTTACCATAAATAGGGAAGGGTTACCATCGCCAACAATCGCCAAGTTTGTCGCCAACTTGGCGATATATCGCCAAATTTGGCGACCAAAATTAGTCGCCAAAAGTGACTCCAACTTGGCGATATCTTTAATATTTCGCCAATCTGCCGTAGACATACACTGAAAATAATAGACAAGTTTGCTTGATAACAGAGACAATGTAACAAAAACTAATATTAGTAAAGGAATGGAGCTTAATAAGATTATTTACATTATTTTACAGTACAAACACTAACTATTTACAAAATTCGTAACACTACCCCCTCCTCAAAGACTGCACGTCCCGGGCAGTGCAATCCTTGAATTAGAGGAAAACACTTAAAATAAATAAACGAATAAATAAATAAATAAATAATAACAATAACAATAAAATTTACATAAATAAGAACTAATTACTATTTACAAAAAGTGACTTTCATGACCATGGTCTGAAATTCCAGTTTTGAATTTCTAATCACTTTGGCCAAAATAAGGGGCTAGCCGGTTATAACGTACAACCTTGGGCTTGGTGTGTGGCGATTTTCGTATGCGTACGACGACGTCATTCAGCCTGTTGACGACTGTGTAAGGACCATCCCAGTTTCTTTGTACTTTTGGCGACAGTCCTTTACGACGTATGGGATTCCACAACCAAACTTTGTCACCTTCGTTGAACTCATGTCCAGTTGCCTTTATGTCGTACCGTGTCTTCATCTTTTCTGATGCCAGTCCAATTCGGTTCCTCGCTAGACAATGAACCTCCTCAATCCGTGCCTGGAGTCCATCCACGTATTCTTCAGGCGACAAAGGAGCGTCAGGAGGACGGCCAAACAAAAGATCCACAGGCAGACGAAGATCACGACCAAAGAGCATTTGAGAAAGGGAGTAACCAGTGGCCTCATGAGTGGCACTCCTGTAGGCAAGCAGGAAAAGAGGCAATTTCTTGTGCCAGTCCTGTTGGTCTCTAGACACCAAAAGAGAGAGGCTATTTAGGATGGTACGATTGAACCGCTCCACCATGCCGTCCGATTGAGGGTGTAGAGGTGATGTTCGAGTTTTGTCCATGCCGAGTAGTTCACACATTTCCTTGAACACAGCCGAATCAAAATTTCTTCCTTGATCGGAATGGATTTGAATAGGAACTCCGTATCAGGAAACCCAGTGTTGAACCAGTATGTCTGCTACGGTTACCGCCTCTTGATTAGGAATGGCATATGCTTCAGGCCACTTAGTGAAGTAGTCCATGACAACGAGGATGTACTTATTGCCATCAGATGTTCTAGGAAGTGGACCCAGGATGTCTAGTGCAATTCGTTCGAAAAGAGCTCCTACATTATAACGTTGCAATCGTCCACGGGTGCGCTTCTTTGGACCTTTACGTGCTACACAGGTGTCACAAGTTCGACACCACTTCTCCACATCACTGCGAACATTATTCCAGTAAAAACGCTCTCGAACCTTTTGCAGGGTCTTCATTAAACCAAAATGACCTCCTGTGGGACTACCATGCAGTTCTTGAAGGACCATAGAAATTCTCGACTTAGAGAGTAGTAGTTGCTAACTACATGTCTTTCCATCGTCAGACTCCCATTTACGGTACAAGATGCCGTTCTTCAAATGTAAGGAATCCCAGAGAGCCCAATAACGTTTAGTCGTATGATGGTAATGGGCCATGTCTTGCCAGCTGGGCTTCCTGTTGAACTCCTCTCTCAGCTCTAGAATTGGCTTGATTTCAGGATCAGCAAGTTGATCTTTACGCAGGCTCTCGTCACTCCACTGATCTTGCGATGATGTAGATCCAGATGTAACTTGTCTTACTATAGGACCTTTGACATTAAATTTCTTCTCAACCCGGTCGCAGTATCTAGAATTCTCTGAGCAGCGTCTTCTTGAGAGAGCATCTGCATTTCCATGTGAGGAGCCTTTTCGATGTCGTATCTCCATATCGTACTCTTGAAGTTTTTGTATCCACCTGGCTATCTGGCCTTCAGGGTTCTTAAAATTCAATAGCCAAGTTAGAGAAGCATGATCAGTTCGGATCAGGAATTTTCGACCGTAAAGATAGTGATGAAAATGGTCTATGGCTTTCACTACAGCAAGAAGTTCTTTTCTTGTTACGCAGTAGTTTCGCTCTGCCTTTATAAGCACTTGCTGAAATAGGCGATAACACGCTCCTGGCCGTCGATTTCCTGGGACAGTACAGCGCCAATGCTTTCGTTACTTGCATCCGTATCAAGTATAAACTGTTTATCGATTTGAGGATATGACAGAATTGGAGTGGGTGTTAAGGCCTCCTTAAGCTTTTCGAAAGCAGCGTCACATTCCTGTGTCCACATGAATTTTTGACTGGCTTCTGATAATTTATGAAGTGGTCTTGCAATCATGGAGAAGCCTTTGACAAATTTTCTGTAATAGGTGCATAATCCTAGAAAGCTCCGAAGCAGGTGAACATCTGCTGGACGACTCCAATTTTTCACGGCCGATATCTTCTCCGGATCAGTCCTAACTCCTTCCGCTGAAATGATGTGTCCAAGGTAGGCGACTTCATTGCGAAACAAACTGCACTTCGAAGGTCTTAACTTCAAATTAGCTTCCTTTAATTTTTGTAGCACCCGCCTGAGGTTGTTCAGATGTTCATCAAAAGATTTTCCTATGATTATGATATCATCTAAATAAACAAGACATGCTTCATATGACAGTCCCCGGAGAACCGTTTCGATAAGCCGTTCGAAAGTTGAAGGTGCGTTACATAGACCAAAATGCATTACTTTGAACTGCCATAATCCTTGTCCCGTTGTAAAGGCAGTCATCTCGCGGTCGTCCGGATGGATCTGTACCTGCCAGTAACCACTCTTCAGATCCAGAGTCGAGAACCAAGTGTTGCCCGCAAGTGTGTCGAGAGTGTCGGCGATCCTTGGTAGAGGGTAACTATCCTTTTTAGTGACGTCATTCAGTCGGCGGTAGTCTATACAAAATCTTGTAGAACCATCCTTCTTTCTAACTAATACAATGGGAGACGCCCATGGACTTGTCGATGGTTCGATGACGTCATTTTCTTCCATATCCTTAATTAAATTCTGCACCTCTTCTTGCTTGGCAAAAAGTAATCGTCTAGGGTGTTGTTTAATAGGTGAGTGATCTCCAGTATCAATTCGGTGTTGTGCCATTTTGGTTCGTCCAAAGTCTTCAGATGTTTGACAGAATAAACTTTGGAATTCTCTAATTAAACTTTCAGCAGAATCTCTCTGGTTTGGATCTAAATCCGTATTTTGTAACAAATCCTTGACTAAATTATCTGAAGATTTCTGAGAGTGATTGGAATTTTGACTTATGCACGTCACAGGAGCACATGATGCTATCACCTCTCCTTTCTTGATAGTCCTCGTCTTATCACTGATGTTAGCAATTCTGACTGGAATGGTCTTTTTCGAGAGGTCCACCACAGATGAAGCCACCAATACTCCTGCTTGTTTACTATTGTTTTCAGGATAATCTATATGGCCAAATCGATAATTAGTTTTATTTTTAATTACAGCAGAAACCAAACATTCTGTTCTTGCATCTAGATTAATGTCTTCTTTGGCTATTGCTAATTGTTTACATTCAATTTCGTTATTTAATCCAAAAAGACCTATTTCTTCATATTTTGAGATCATTTTGTTAGGTTTGAAATCAAGTCTGAAGTCAAACTTCTTCAGAAAATCTAGTCCGATTAAGCAAGGATCTGTTATGTCAGCCACATATGCCGTATGGTAATATTTCGTTCCTCCAAAGTTGATAGTTAAATTGGCCTTTCCATATGTGCCTATCTTGTCGCCCGTCACAGTTTGCAGGGTAACGCATGGTGGAGTCCAGATGAGTTTAGATTTCAATTTTCGAGCCAAATCTTCTCTTATTATTGTCACATTGCCTCCTGTGTCGACAATCATACGGCACTGAATTCCGTTAATAAAGCCTATCACATATAATTCGTTATCACCGCCGCTCACTTTTGATATCTGGAGGATCTTCAGGTGGGGCTTTTCATTCTCTGGCAACCTCCGCCCCGCGAGATGGCCAAAATTTAGTTTCCCTGATGATTGTTTGAATTTATCTCACGTTCGTGGATTTTGGGGCAATTTCTTCGGAGATGCACTGTATCACCGCATCCCCAGCACGTGAGATTCTGTCTTCTTGATCTTGTTCTTCCGTATTTTAAAGCTTCAATTTCTTGATTTATTTTCCTAATTTCTTTCAAGACGTCGATTTCAGTGTCTGAGCTTTTGTTCACCGTTGCTCTCGGACTGAATGACGATCTCTTCGGCTGGCTTGTGTAGCTGCTTCCAACTTTAAGGCATATAATAGTGCAGCCTTTAAATCCTGTACATCTGCCATTCGTACCGCTCTCTGCACTTCTGGATCTTTTATTCCGTCTACAAAATATTGCAGTGAAAGCATTTCCCGTACATTTGTTGGACAGTCAATGAATGCTAAATTTGCAAGCCGTTCAATTTCCGAGGCAAACTCTTGAAGGGTTTCACTCGATTTTTGATGGCGTCTCTTCATTTGTATTCTCGTATAATCCTTGAAGAATTTTTCGCCGAATCTCATTTCAAGTGCACAACTTAAAGTCTCAAAATTGAGTTGCGTCATATCGGGCAATGTTTGCAGCACGTCGGCGGCTTCTCCTCTTAAAGATGCTGCCAGTTGACAAGCTTTCACCTCGTCACTTCATTTGTTCGCTTCGGCTACAATGGTGAATTGGGTCTTGTAAACTTGCCAGGAACTCTTTCCATCATATGTCGACAGCTTGATGTGCACGGGAGAAGCAGGCGGATTCCTAAATTCTTCATAATTACCACTGGACGCTGAAAGCTTCTTCTCAAGATCTTGTACTCTTTTATTTAGCTTTTCATCTATTTCAACTATTTTCTCTTCCATTTTCTCTTCAACATTTCTAACATCATTCTGAATTTTCTCTCCTACTTCCTCTATTTTCCTTTCCATTTTCTCTTCTACTTTACTAACTTCATTCTGAATTTTCTCTTCTACTTCCTCTATTCGTCTCTCTACCGACGAGAACTTTTCTTCATTTCTTGTTGGCCTATATTAATCTTTTCGGTCACTTCTTCTTGGCATTTGTCAATTTTGTTTGTTAACTGCTCCATTCTTTCTTCGTTTTTATTCCTTTTATCCGCCAACTCTTCTTGGCCTTTATTCATTTTATCCGCCAACTCTTCTTGGCCTTTATTCACTTTATCCGCCAAATCTTCTTGGCCTTTATTCATTTTATCCGCCAACTCTTCTTGGCCTTTATCAATTTTATTGGTCAGCTCTGTTCTTAATCCGTTAATAGCTTCTAACAGTTCTTTTAGTTGTCCGTCCATAGTTCTTGTTTTCGCCATAAGACCCCACTCCTGACACCAAATTGTTGCGTTTATAGGGTTCTTTCGATCTTATGATTAGACAACTTCAAACTCTTTGCTCTTAGAAAAGTAGAAAATAATTTATTTACAGAACTTCAGAACAACAGAGTCCTCGAAACTCACAAATATTTCTAAATATTCAAAAATAACTGTTCAAATCTATCGTATAAGTGCAGATATAGGTTCCAGAGACTCTTTATACAACGTCTCTACACTAAATCACATTCAAAATAACGTAAATAAGACTGAAGCAAACTTGCTTTACAAACGCGTTGATCACTCAATGACTGACTGGTAAATAATAACCACAACAGCTCGTATCGCTCTTCTTATATAGGCTCGTAGCACGTGCTGGAAATTTCTAGAACCATCTCGAAAAAACTGGAAAACCACGGAACAACATTCAATGTATCAGTAGACCTAAAAGGGGGGTTACCATAAATAGGGAAGGGTTACCATCGCCAACAATCGCCAAGTTTGTCGCCAACTTGGCGATATATCGCCAAATTTGGCGACCAAAATTAGTCGACAAAAGTGACGCCAACTTGGCGATATCTTTAATATTTCGCCAATCTGCCGTAGACATACACTGAAAATAATAGACAAGTTTGCTTGATAACAGAGACAATGTAACAAAAACTAATATTAGTAAAGGAATGGAGCTTAATAAGATTATTTACATTATTTTACAGTACAAACACTAACTATTTACAAAATTCGTAACAATATATTTATTTAAAGAGTTTGTTCGATTACACCGTGATATACAACGATCCAAAAAAAGATGCTAACAATGGTGGTCTCCATACAGGCATACTCAGAAAGTTTTAAAAAAATTACAGAATGTTTTTATCATGTGCATAGATATATTTATCAAAAAAATTCGGCGGAACCCCGGCAGATTTTTTTAAAAATAATAAACACTTCGTTTATTTCGCGATTTATCATCGGTTGGCGAAAAAATAAAATTTCAAAAGATACATTTTATGTGAAATAATTTTTGAGATGCTTCATATTGAAATTGTTCAAAGAAATTTAATTTAAATAACTTTAGTTTTGTCTATTTTAGTTTGTTTTAACTATAATTTTGTCATAAGATATTTATAACGAAAATTAACTATGGAATTTTATGAATTAAAATAAAATTTAAGTTTATTAACCCTCCAAGTGTCTTGCAAATGGGTAAAATTGTAATGTTGTTTTCTCTGCATTTTGTTTTAAATGCTAATAACATATGATTCTTTCAATATTACATAAAAAATCTTATTTAGGAGTATAAATGTAATCCTTGAGAGTCTTAATCATTCTTCAATGCTTTGAAAATTCATTAAATTTATAGAATTATAATATCTTAAACATTGTTTATATTGTAGTGAAACCTAGAGCTTAGTGTACGGAATATTACGGGACAAACGCTTAGAGGGTCAAAAATGTTTCAAACACAAAACTAAGTCCAATCCAATAGAACACTATGGATTAAATTTTGTTGCTACGGAAACAAAAACTTATCCGATATTGAAATGCATTATTGCAGCATTCTTCATATGGTTTTTATTTTATCATACGCTTAAATGTATGAAAATATACATTTCAATATTAATATTTTTTATGTATGAAATTATTTACTTGCAGATTTTATATAATTTACATAATTTGTTTAAATTTTGTTTAGTAAAAAAATGCATAATACTTTTAAAATTCATCTTCAGCGATTTCTGCTAATATACCACATATATTCAAATTCTTTTGTACAGTCCCCTTAATTACCAACGGTTTCTGTACACGATACATAATAAACTATATTTTTAAAGTAAAACCCTTGAAATAGTATTCCCAGACACCATTATACCTTTGGAATGTCCTGTATATAATTTTCTTTTTTATACATACATTTATCATACTAGGTTAAGTTTCGGTTCAGTTAAATTAACCCCCTGACTGCCCAGCCAAAGGGTAATATTGTAATGTTGTTTTCTCTGTAATTTATTAAAAATATATAAAAAAGATGTTTTTTCCAACCTGATGCAAAATACGTTATTAGGGTCGGTGTATAATCTTTGATAGCATCAATCCTAACTTAATTTTTCAGAACTGGGTTTTATTTCTGGAATTATACTAATTTAAATATTGCTTATGTTGCAGTGAAACCTGCAGCTTAGTGTGTGAAAAAATCAGCCGGCGGCAGTCAGGAGGTTAAGTAAAAGAGTTCTGGAAAACTTTTGAAAATTGCATTGTTATCCGCACACTAACAACAAAAGCAACAAGGGTTATTCTTCAAGGTAGGCACCACCACAGTCGACGATTTTCTGCCATATCGTCTTTTTTCTAGGTTTGATTAGAAGTACCATGGTGGATCCTTGGAATCGAAATCTATTGAGATGTTTCTTCAACTTATTTAAAGGAATGAAATCGACGGCCCATTAAAAAGTGTTACATTGATTTAAATAAGCCATAACCAAATTGAGCCAAGTCTTGAGAGAAAATCGTGAACTCCTATAAATATACTACTGTTTACTCCTATATAAGATACAAATTTTGGTAATTATTAGATCAGTCTATTATAGATCAATCTAATACTTATTATAGTTCAATTTTTAAAAGCATAAATTCATTAAATGTGACCTTCAAATTATTAACGCTTACATTCCTAAACTCTTAAAAAATATTTTGTGTAGTGTATGAGCTATGAGATTTTCTCATATCAATCAGAAAAAAAAGCTAAAAAAATACAAGCATACTATCCATGAAATCATGCACATGACACTGTGTAATGGAGCTACAATACCTTACGTGTATACTGTCCTCGTTAAGCAATACGAAACAGAATTATTTTGTGTGTCTCTGTAAATGTACGATAAATGCTACGTACATCATGTTATGCAGCTAGTACCTTTTATTGTCTGTTAAGTGCATATAATATAATAGAACAAAAATAACCTTGGAAGGATGTTTTCGTGGTCTATAATAACGTAAATGTATTATTTATGGTCCAAGGTCCTAGAGCACAAGAGCCTAAATAAAAAAAATACAAGAAAAAAATCTTTTATATTATGGAACAGTGGAAATAGGGGAATCTAATGATTCATCTCTGCTGGAAGGGAAATGGTGCATAAACCAACAGTTAAAAACATCAGTGGTTGACTCAAAAATTTATCATTGTGTTTTCCTGCTCCTAGTCATCCATGTTTTCATACCTTTGATTGTAGGACAATACAATGATAAATCTACGAGTTAACCACTCGTTGTTTTAATTTTTGCCTTATGCATCATTTCACTTCTGACAGACACAGATCATTAGATTCTCCTATTTCTTCTCTTTCTTAAAATAAAGTTTTTCTTCCCTGAAGATTGATACTATAGGTTTTTGTGCTGGGGTTTCTTGGACGATTAGTGTGACCCTGAAATTCAATAACACGTGATTTGCATTCAACATCTCTCAGAATACACGCTTTGTTGTATTTCTTTCGGTATGTTTAATAAATAATAACGTTATCTAAATGAACGTCAAACGATTTTTTTATTATATATTATTATTATTTATTATTTTTATATTATAAGAGAATATTCTTGTCCATCCCTGGCAATCAACTAAAAAAGGTGCATATTTAATTTTTAATAGCAGTCTTTTCTACAATAAACCTAACGTACAAAATATTCATAGAAAACCACATACATTCAGGTTAGTTAGATCTCTTGTTAGATCTCGGACATATGGAAAGACAGCTAACCAACTAAATAATGGAAGTCCGAAAACTTTCTCCAAATTTCGAAATTGTTAAAAATTGATTATTTTCCAATGAACTAACAATACCTATAAATCTGTTAGGATTTAACATTTAATCGAGAAAAGCTTATCATTACAATTTTCCCGATTGATTTGAGTTTTAAAATTACTATTTATGTTAAGAGGTATATGTTTCTAACTAATTATGTGGTGACTTTCATATTTTAGGTGGTGCTGTGAAGGAATATGCCATTAAAAAGTTTCCATCACCCACAGATTTTTAAAAAATTCAAAATCCTGAAAATCTTAATTTTGTAGTATTTATTCAACACATACATCTTGTGAAATTTATCATTTGGTATTTTAGTAATGACAAACTTTTAAATAAACATTTATAAAGCTTAAAATTTATATTTAAAACACTGGAAGTATGCATTGTTTATAAAGTTCCAGAAAAATATAGATTTTTTGCAAAAAGAAATGATATCAATAAGAAATTTCATACTTTATGTAGCTGTAAATGTCTTATCTGTGGGTGCTCTCTTATAAGTCATTGTTCCGAGTTACATTGTCAATTTAAAGCAGACATTAAGCCACTTATATCATTACAATAGCGTAAATCATCTGTTCTTTTAAAAAAGTGTTGAATATTTCTTATATCAATCTCGATAAATAGATATCTTTGTATGGTTTTTCAGGAGATTCCAACCTTGCAATCTTGATCAAGTAATTCTGAGTTTTTCTTTGATAAATTTAAGTCTCTCACAAAATCATTTAATTCTTTTTGAGTTATTAGGTGTGGTTCTTCATTTACGCCAGGAGATTAGTTCACATCAGATGTCGAGGAAGTTTCAGTTTCACCGATTTCTATTGCTACTGCTGCATCATCATATGTGAAATTCTCTGGAGGTTTCGGTATTTTTAAATCATCATTATGTAATGCTGGCCACATTGCTGAATCTAAGTTCGTGTACTTAATTTTATGTTTACTTATTGTTTGTTGTTACTTATTGTTACTTTTATGTAATCCTTTAATTTTTGTAATACATTAGTAGCAATCAGTTATTTGATCCTTCGGCACGTGTCACATCATGGGTATAGCAAAGGACGTACACTTTTTTGTACCTTTCATCCACGCCCGGAGATTTGTAGCACGTTGTGTATAACAAGAACGAGGTGCTTATTTCTTATCTCGTTCAACTACTTTATATCCAAAGTACATATGATAGGCACATCGATGCTTTTAGTTAGCTCCCCGCACACACAGCAAAAAGAATCGGGTTCATTAACGCATCCTCTAGACATGTTTTACATATTGTAGAGGAAGATATGATTATTATAATCAAAATTCAATTAAAAAGTCTTATAGAACAAAGAAATAGTAGTATATTCGCCACGAAAGATAAGTTTCCACTGTCAGGGATTTGCGTTAAAGTCAAATACTGTGGGGGTGGCTAGAGCTGTCTGTTCAAGGTCGCTAACATAAAATTTATTAGGGGGACATCTGTTTCTACTCTCTTGCTGTATCTTCTATCGTTGTAATAAGAAAAAGGAATGTTTGTGTGAATCAAATACATGAAAGAGAATAATATAATATAATTATAATGCCTATACGATGCCTACATACTCCAAAACGTATAAATGAAATTTCTCAAAAATGGAGGTGGATAGAAAATTTTTACAAACATATTCTTTTTCAGCAGCTTGAAATCTATAAGAAACACCCAACGTATATAGAGAAATCGAAAATTCGTTAAAATTTGTTTATCAGTGTTATGTATGTGTTGTTTATCTGCATATGCATCAATATTAGTATAACCCATCCGCGCCTGCATTTCTATAGTTTGATTTCAACATGTAACTGGGGTAACTGCTTTTCCAGTTCGTCTTCTAATGAGCTAAAAGTAACCATGTGTACCCTAAAATACTGAGTATAGGAGACTAGGATGTGTTATCTAAATCGTGAAGGCCGATAATTATAGCTTATTTCCTCATATCTCAGCAGCAGATTTAAGTAGTAGCCGGAAATTCAAGATAATAAATCTAGTAAAAATTCATTTAATCACAGTATTTGGTGATTTTAAAGCTATTACTGGGTTTCCAGCAAATAACACTCTGATTTCAAAATTAAATTTCTCAAAAACAAAGATCAATAGAATTATGCAGCAAACGGTTTGTTTCTCAGGTAAGCTGTAAAAATCCTATACAAAAGTTTCGAACGATAAATATTTTGAAAAGATCGCGTTCTAATTGCAAAGATTGCTTTGATTTTGACATTTTTCTTGCTTTAGATTGCTGCCAGAGAATGTGTTTTTCGGCTTAAAATGCCATATTTCATAGTTTTTTTTAATTGAATTTTTGAAATTTTGAAATTCTAAAACTTTACTTCGAAAATTCTTTAAAATATTGCACTGTAAGCTGAAAACGTATTCCTCTGCAGGCAATCTAAAACAAGAAAAATGTCAAAGCAAAGCATTCTATGCAATCAGAACGCAAATATTTCAAAATATTCACTGTTTGAAATTTCTCTATAGGATTTTTACAGCTTACCTAATGAAAAAACCGTTTACCGAATATTATTATCGATCTTTGTTTTTGAGAAATTTAATTTTGGAATCAGGGTGTTATTTGCTGGACACCCTGTATATCGCCAACATCTGCTTTGAATTGGGTAACGTAAGAATATAGAAATAAGACAATACTTATGACGAACTAATTAGATGTTAAGAAAATGTTTTGTTTCTTTTCTAATTTTAACTTTTCTATCTATATTTTGTTTCATTTAAAACTTTTTATTGAATAAACCGATCAGTTAAAAGGCCAAAGGCTTCTTTTATTTTTAAAAGAAATAAAACTTTTAAATGACTTTAGGAGACTAAATTAATTTCTAGCAACGCAGGAGGAAAATATAACCCAGTAATATTACGTTTGTTAAAAAAATCTTTAACTATATTTTGTTTGGAAATATACCAAAAATATAGAGATTTTATGTTTTCGCATTTTTGTGACAAGTTTCTATCGCTTCTTGGAAAGAAATTACTTCTCTGAACGAGTAATTTTACGCACAAAGCACACAAACGAATAGAATGCATTCAGAAATACGATCTTCAAGCAAATTAAATGCCAGTCAGTGATGAATTCGCAAACTGAATTTATTTTCTTCAGTTTTACTTTTAATGCCATTGAAAAAAGTATTAAAAAGGATATATATGAGAAAAAAGATTTATAGACAAAATTCCGTTGTAAAATAGACTACAAATGTCATTATTGTAATAGAAAACTATCTAAAAGTATCCTCTTCGCTTTTTCTTTTCTATTCTGTTGCCAATTTTCATTTAAACAAAACTGTATTTAAACTAGCTTTCATTGTTTCGATGATTATCTGTAAGTATATGAATATTTGGCAAATCATGCAAATGATTATACGCATAGATGTTTTATTCTTCTTTATTATGCGCTACGTAAGTATATAAATTATTATATACTAATATACATTTAATAACAGATCGACAACTGAAAAATTTATTTTTATGATAATTTTCAATAATGTCAGCCACACGCGATTTCCTCTTTTTGTATGGGATGCCTCAATTCTCTTTAAGTTTTGATTTGATTTTAATCAAATTTAAAATGACTCGACAACATTATATAACGATTGCAAACGTTAAATTTTAAGCCATTCTGTAGGGAAGTTTTTAGACTTATATACAAAAAACAAGCCGACAGAGAAACAGATGGACAGATCAGACGACTTTTCTAGGTTCTGCGTATTATAATTTCGAAAACATTTAAAAACGTATAAATCAAATACGCAGGAGAAAAAAAATTACAAAAATTAAAAGTTATGAAAATATGATAAATAAATAAAAGAAACAGTTTTAAATAAAAACAAGCAATACAATTCTTCCATTTTATATATATTTCATATATATATATATATATATATATATATATATATATATATTGTTTTAAGTAATTACTGAAAATTTATTTATAGGTTACTTAATATTTATTTACTACACGATTATGCTTATTTATTTATTACTTAAAACAACGTTTTTTTTTCCATTATATTTTTCATTCACTTGTGACGGATGCAGACTAAACGTAAATTTCAATGTTCAATCGCCAATGCACATAATAATAATTAAATTGTTTCTTTTTAAAACTCTTTTTAAATGGTTATTAAATACCACTTTTGAATACATTAACCTGAATATTAAAAAGGCATTATTAAATCCCTATTATTAATTAAACGAAAGTTAATTTTTTAATTAATAAATCCCTCGTGCATCCTATATTTTCTCAATTGTCTGTCTTTAAAACTTCCTTTTATTCGAATTTCCCAAATGGGAATACGCATAATTAAAGCAATATCCCAGGGCCCCCAGACCTTACTTATTTTCTCAGAAATAAAATGTATTGGATAAAGTAGTGTTAGTACGTGCTATGAGCGTAGTGATACCTGCTAGCTTGGACCGACGGCCAAATTACGGGTACCAGGTACCAAAAGTAGGTAAAAACACTACGAACTTTTTTTATTTTCTCAGTCTTGATTTTTATATATGATGCTCAGAGTATTATTTCAATACTTTATGTAAACTCCCAGACCAATTGCATGGGCCAAACATATTCCCAGACATACAAAATAAACGCGTTCAGCTCAACTTACCGAAGTAATCCATTTTAAGATGATAAAGCAAATAAACTGAAAAAAGAATACTGATTTTAAATAAAATCGTCTGAATTTAATGATTGTTTTTTATTGAATGTCAGTTATGAATAGGTAATACTTAAAGGGAAATTAATTGGTAATATTCTAATATTTTGAATTGCTTGAATAAATATTCTAATATTTTCACTTTTCAAAATATATATTTTTAATTAACCTTTTAAAAATGATATTAATTTTAAGATAACAAATAAGTTTATTCTAAAGTAAGTTCTTAATTAAAATATCTTTTGCATTTTTGCATTAGAAGACCAAATTACCAAAACTATCTAATTATCACGCTCGCGCTCATACTCATAGCGACACTTTATGTATGTCTGGGAAGATGTTTGGCCCATGCAATTATTCAGGAAGCTTACATAAAGTATTGAAATAGTTCTCTGAGTATCATATATAAAAATCAAGACTGAGAAAATAAGAAAAGTTCGTAGTGTTTTTACCTACATATGGTACTGGGTACCCGTAAATTGGCCATCGATCCCAGCTAGCAGGTATCACTACGCTTATAGCACGTACTATCACTACTTTATCCAATACATTTTACTTGTGAGAAAATAAGTAACGTCTGGGGGCCCTGGGATCTTGGACTAATACCCAATATATTCGTACTACATAAAATATTAAAATTAGATCAAATATTACTTCCCATAATTACTAGGATTTTAACACAATATTGAATAGAGAAATTACATGAGAAATATTTCTATATTCTTAACACAAGACCTATGATATAAACCGTAATATACTAGTAAATCTGCAGATCAAGAGCCTCAACGTCAGCTTTTCACATCTTTTTTTTAAAACATACTTAGCGTAATGTTCAACTTCCTGGAAACTGTAATTTAAAATTTTCGAATTACGTAATTATTTATAAGAATAAAATAAGATTAAGAAATTTGAAGGCATCAAAAGCCGTTAAATTAAAGATTTTGTTATGTTAGGATATTCTGAAAAATTCATGATCTATTATTATTATTTTTTTATTATACTACAATAAATTTCTTCAGGGAGGCTCCGCCCCACTGAACCCCCCGTAGTCTCATTAAATTTAAATTTCTAACTTTCTATCAATCTGCTAATGGTTATCGTATATCTTGTATTTCTTTCTACATTTTGATTTATAAGGATAAGTGACAGTTTTAATAAGCATTTTTCATCATCCTCATACTTCTAGATACCTGCCCACCAAAAACACCTAAATCTAATGTATCAGGAACTTTTGAAAGTGTAAACTCAGTAATCTAGGGTTTTACAATTTTGTTTACGAAAAAAAAGAAGTTTTGATTGCATTTTGTGGCAGTTATCGGGGACTGACAGATAGACAGAAGAACAGACTGAGAGATGGAAAACAATGAATTTTGCGTCGCCAAAATAAGCCTTCACTGAAGTTTCGGCAATGACGTCATTATTTATGAGTTATTGCTGTCCATGTTTCTTGTATTTTTAACGACAACTATAAAATACCTGTTTTATTTCAATTATGACGTCAAATTTTACCAATTGAAATATTTGTTAAAAATATAATTATTTTTTATTTCTTTTACTTCTAATTATGCCCCCATTTTTGTCAGAAAAATTCTTATTAACGAAACAAATTTCCGTGTTTACTATTTAACAAAGTACTATTCTTATTTTTATTTTTATTCTGACGTCATATTTATTTTTTCTTAGTTTAATTTTTCGAATAGAAATTGCGCAATTGAAACTTATTGCCGTTGAAAAATTATTCCAGATTTTTTTTTTTTTTTTTTGGCAACGATAAAGGAAATTGGTTAAATTTTATCTAAAAAATCGCTATTGATTTTGCATGAAAATGAAGGAAATTTTGAATTATTAAGGAAAATATCTGAATAAAATTAATAAAACATAGCCCATATTCTTTTCTGGGCTATGTTATATTTATCAGCAAAGATACAAAGACATTAATTAATTCATCAGTTTTGACTTTGACTTCATTTAAATTTTCATAAACGCTTTCAAATTTAAAGCTTTAAATTAAATAAGGATTAGGATGAATGGTTGCTTAGCAACCATTAAGAGAGAATAAAGAAAATGAAATAAATACATTTTAAATAAGTAAATCTCTAAAACAAATTAGTTTATATTATTGGAACACATTTATAAAAAATCTCCAAAATTTACAGTAATAACTTTCACAATTTGACAAATGCAAACACAAAATTTCAAAACAATACGAATAATTTAACTCGTAAATTTCAGTGTCCATTTATCATTGAATTCCATTAATGAAATGTGTCATTTTCTCTCAAGGGAAAAAAAAAATTGAAAATCATTGGATTTGCTATAGAAAAGCATTATTGCGCAAAATAAAATATTCATTTTTTTCCGAACGAATGAATCAAATTTAACAAAAAACTATACAGCCTAATCCCAGTGCTTCACTAACATACCCACTTAATTTCAAGCCAATCGGATGTTTTTTGCGTTAGTTATCGCGGAACAGACAGACTGACAGACTGACAGACAGACAGAAACCAAAAAATTTCGTGTCTCCAAAGTAAGCCTTCACTGACGTTTCGGCAATTATCGTATAATCAAGGAAAGAAAGTTTAATAAGAGACTGCTTATGAATTCTACGGTTCACTAATTTAGATGAACATTAATCATAACGAGAAAATCATTTTAATCTAATCCACATGTATGAAATTATGAAATACCATTCAATGAATTATCATAATGTCATAATTTAGAGCAAGATGATGATTATCCGTTTTCTGAGCAGGCTTTTTTAAATTAATAGTAAATAATGTTTCAGTAATGTTTTTAGTTAAGAAATGCTTTTAACCCTCTTAGGAGCAAAGTACAATTCATTTTAAAAATGTTACTAAAATATTAAAATGATTCTATATATCTAAAATATTTCTTTATATCACTGTTACTAAAATATTAAAGTGATTGAATCACTCCGATATTTATGAATAAATTTATATGAAATTAAGTAAAAACCTTTGTTCGCGTTCATTATGCACACTGTAAAAAATATCTGAGAAGGTACTAAACATTTTCTAGGAAACTGGGATTCCAAGAACTTTGCATGTAACGATAGCAGGAAAAATTCATGTAATCGATTCTGAAACTTGAATTTTTGCTGTTACCCTTACAGGAAAAGTTCTTGGAATCCCAGTTTCCTAGAAGAGGTTTAGTACCTTTGCAGATTTTTTTTTACAGTGTAAAGAACAATTTAGCACTAAATTATAGTCCCAATGTTGCATTTCGTAATAAAATTTAATTGTAGATATAGTATATCGAATATATTCAAAGATTTAATATATTTCCATCTAATCCTATTTATTTGCGAATGGGTGAATACTTAAATGAAATGCTATGCTAAAAAATGTTTTTTGAATTCTGCAGATGTTCATTATACGTTAACAAATACATGCTTGTATTGGTAAAATCTTATAAAGAATATCGAAGTGCTTTTAAGTCTCAATAGAAACTGTGAGTGAATATTGATATTTGAAAAATTATTTTAATATCAATATAGAAAAAATTTACCTGTGTTTGATTGCACTATGATAGTTCCAAAAATTCTGATATATTCCGATACTTATTTTTAGTGTTTCTTCATCTGACGAAACTCTATTCATTACTGTTTTATGTCTATTCGTCTGTAACAGTGTCCATACGCGAAAAAACTATAAAGGTCAGAGACTTCAAATTTCGAGTATTTACAAATTATAAGGGTCTTTATTTTGTAACCCTAAACGACTGGACTAATTTTAAAGAAATTTTGTGTGTGATTTCCAGTGGATTTGAGAATGGTTTAAATTCACATTTCGTCGAAATTGATCAAGTACTTTTTTAGTAATTAGGCAAAAACTAATAGTTAGTGATTATTCGCTAATTAAAAGTGTTGAATAAGTTCGATGAATAGAGTGCGGACGGAATGTCCGAGCGGTCTAAGGCGCCATATTTAAGATCAGCTTCTTGAAGAAAGAGATCGCGTGTTCGAACCCCACTCCTGACAAATGTGTGTGCTTTACAATAATATTTCCTGTATTACAATTTTGATTAACCGACTTCAGAAAATCGTTAACTTTTAACTAGAAAGAGAAAAATAAACTTTTCTCTCAAAAATTGAATCGACTTCAAAAAATACTGAAGAGTGAAAAATAATTTATTTCATAATTGTTGTAAGATATTAAATTAAGAGCGTAGTTTTTATCGTGCATATTACCATATTTACGTACATTTATTTGAATTCCTGGAATCGGTGCCAAGAAGGACAACGTCTGTTGGGTCCGCTAGTATATATATATATATATATATATATATATATATATATATATATATATATATATATATATATATATATGTATATATATACATATATATATACACATATATATATATACATCTCGAAATATTAATCTTGAGACACACATACAAATGCATGTTGCAGAAGATATAAGGCCCCTATGTGGATCTGAAGATTTATGTAAAAAAGGCGAAAAATCTAATAATAATGCATTAAAGTAAGTTCGAAATATACATTTTTCTGTGAGGTGTTATTTGAAGCGCCCTTTGAAGCGAAGGTATATTGTTGATTTTTGAAGTGGAAAGAGCCCGTAACTTCAATCTGATTTTTAATTGAACTAAATTGGCAATCAAAGACATTGTTGTTGTTTTTTAGGATAAGTAGATACTTCTTAATTTATTTAGGAACGAAAATATGCATTATAAAAAGCAGAAAAACATAAATGATATTAGTGACGAATTCATGGATGGTTGTAAAGAAATGTCTTGAAAGTATTTTAATTGATGTAAATCATTTCGTACGATTTTATGGATTTTTTTTAACTAGTTCAGAAAATACCTAAAATTTAAAACTCTGAGTGGTAAAATGACAATTTTTTAACTCTAGTATGAAACAGCAACAAGTCAGTGTAATAACGTAGAGAAAACATTCCTGTATGAAAGAGAGGAAAAGGGTGCGCTTTTTTCTGCATTTAACATCTTAACATCGTAAGTTATATTAACTTTTAACAATTTCCCTCGCCATAATTTCTTTAGCATTTTGCATAAAGAATAACTGTGAATTAATGAAGAAACGCAATAACACATGGTTAAATTAATAAGACACATTTTCATTTTTTATGCCTGTTATGCACTTTCAGAGGTTTCAAAAATATTTCTCAAGAAAATATCAAGGTTTTAAAATAAAGCATTTTTTTACGGAATATAATTTTTTTTAAATATTAATAGTAAACATTCAAAAGGGCGGCAAAAATCTGGTATGGGACGCCGCGATGGACAGCGCTGATCTATATGAATTGAAATTAAATTCTTCTTAATTTTAAAGAATGAATATAGCGTCAAAATGTATATTAATCATTTTTATTTTCCCTTTTTTCCAACCAGAAATGTTTTTTGCTTATAATAATGAATTTTGAACGAAAATTGTCAGTAGTATGTAACTTATAACTTATTAATCAGCATAAGTAAAAAATATTTCTCATTCATTTTAAATATGACGTCATTATTTATCAAACTACAATAATTAATGATATCCATAATATAAAAATAAAATTATTTTCCTTTTTTTTAATTCCTAATTATGACGCCATTTTTGACAGAAAAATTCAATAATATTCCCTTGAATTTTATTTCATTTATGACATATTTATTATCTTTTAAATTATTTTTATTTTCATTTTTCGTATGGAAATAACTCAATTGGATATTTATTGCCGATGAGAAATTTTTATTCCACATTATAATTTTTCAAATCTAATTTTTCAAATATATAAATCAATATTTTTTTCTAAAAAATGCCTATTTATTCAGTATGAAAAAGAATGAAATTTTCAATTATTAAGAAGAATATTCGAAAAAAACAATTAAAAAAATTAGCCTATGTTCACTTCCGGGCATTAACTTTTCTATATGCAAAGATTCAAAGGCATTAATCCATACGTTTTGAAGCAAATTTCATTCTAACTTTTGGGCAGACTTTCACATATATAATACATACATATAAGGATGAGTTCTAGATTTAAAAAAAATACATACGATAATGCTTTTACGGCGCATATTTTGTAAATGACGGAAGCAATTATTAAATGCATCAAGTTTCTTCGAAAGTCTTGAATTTTCAAAAAATGATATTTCTCAGATAAGTTCACTTAAGTTAATAAAATATTTAATTTTGAAAATTAATTCTTTTAAAATTGTGACAGAAAATTATATGAAATTCTACTTGATAACGTCGCATTTTTAAAGAAAATACACAAATACACACACAAACACACAAATATATATATATATATTAGGGGGCACTGCCCCTTGTGAGTTACGCTCACCAAGCCTCGTTTAGACTTCGCAACTTCTAAAACATAATAATGTGCAGTGTTTACAAAATAATCGTTGTTTGATCTTCAAATTTCAAAAAGTTTACCTTATTTATGCTTATGTATTACAAATCTTATGGTATAATATTTTAACAGTTATTAAAAGTGAAGTACAAAAAATATACATTATTCACATAAATGACGTACATTTTAAGGCAGTAAAAATGTAAACTTGAAAATATATTACAAAATGTAGTGCGTAAGTATATAGTTGAGCGAATAGAAAATAAAAATATTTACCTGTCATGATAACTTTACAATACTTGCAGGTACAGCTGTCCTTGGCGATTTACATCGTACTAAAGTATAAAAGAATGCTTCTTTTCAAAATTATTTACTAATTAAAAAAGTGCACCAATAAAATTATAATAACACACATTTTATTCGATAGTTCTTACGGGAAATAGGGAATTTCTTTTCAGAAATGTTGTGACGATTCCTGAAAAACTTCATAAATGCTCCTGTGGTGGTTTCTCGAAAACCCCTGCCATATTTTATTTTATTTTATTTGTATTAACTATTTTATTTCCTATCATCTCCTTTTTATTAATGTTCTCATTTTAAATATTATTTCGATTTCGTCTTTTTGTTGCCTTTCTCCTGTAAATATTTCTTCCTTACGTAGCTTATCGAATGTTCTAAAACGGTAAAATCTTGTTTGAATTCATTCCTTCCGGTTTAGAAGGCTTCTAGAAGCTTCTCCAACGTACTATGGGTGGTTACTTCCGTTTAATCAGGCCCTCCCCTTGGCCTATCAAATTAAATTCTACAGATGACGTGATTTAAGCAGTTATGTGCCTGGCCACCTTTTTGGCTTTCCTTCTTTAAGAATATTATAATTTTTTTCCTGTTAAATTCATATTTCCCTATACATTTGCACGTAACTTGGCTTTTTTTCTCTCGCTTTCCCCATTCTAACTTTGCCAACTTGGCGTGTTCCGATTTTACGGTAACCCTTTCTCTTTCTTCTCCCCTCGCTCAGTGCCGCTAGTGCAGTTGAGTGGAAGTTAAGCTGTCGAGTGGTTGTTTTGGAATGAGTAAGGCACATTTACCGCCCCGACCTAATTCTTCTGGTCTTTTTTACCGACCGCTTAAAATTCGAATAACCTGTCGTGAATATGTTAATATCATTTATGCTTTTTCACAATATTGATGGCACTCTTCGGTGTTGTATTGGCTATAACTATTCGAATTCTTCTGTTTCATCTCATATTGTTCTAAAAAAAATCATTTTTTCTTGAAAAGTGATGATGAAATAATTGTTCTTTTTGCCTAAAATATTATGAAGTTTTGATTTATGGAAGATGGCTTCCAAAAAAAGTATAATTATGTTCGCAAATGGGATCCCCAGGAGAAAAGGAGAGAAAGCTCATCACGATTCAATTTCTTCCTTTTATTGATTTGATGATGTTATAAGTTTATGTTCCGATCTTTATTAAAATGATAGATCGAATGTGTCAGGTGAATATATAAAGAAAAATTATTGTGAAAATGAATATCTATATCTATTATCATTCATGAGAAGATTATTATATACTAAATAATGATATATATATATATATATTATGCTTCATGAGAAAATATTGTAAGAATATGACATCATTACTTTGCTTCATAAGAAAATATAAATAAAGTTTTTGTTCTTCAATTTTTCAACAATTCGTATCAAGGTAATTCTTTTTTCGTCATGTGTTTTTATTCATCAGTCGTCAAGATTCAGGTAATGTTTTTCTTATTTACTTTATTTTTCTCACAAGTGACTTTTAATTTAATATTATCATAAAAAAATCTCTATGAAGAACTATAAAGGTATATTTTGTCATGTCCTTTTATTTTGGGTATTTTTGCTGGCCCTCATTCAATGCAATGTGCTTCTAACCATTACTATGATCATTTGGCCTATTTTATGGAATGAAAAATAAAAAGCCTTTTTTTCCATCCAGTTCCTTTTCCAAACACAACAATATTAAATCTTCTTTGGTGCCGTGTTTCCTTGTGAACCAATATTCTTCTTTTGGCACCATGTACCTCTTTGAATCAATTAATATTCTTCAAGACATGACGAATTATTAAATGATATTGTGTTTTCTTTTATCTAAATATGTTTAAAAAAATAAATTATGTCTTCATTATCTGTTCTTCATACAGTGATCAATATTTTATAATTATTCTTTATTGAATTCTTTATTGAACGAGGTGTAATAAATGAATATATAATATATATTGATTTTATGCTAAAATAATTTTTGAGAGCAGAAGATTCTATATATTATTTAATAAAGAAGGTGTGTCACAGTACATGAATAATATAATTTGATGATAGATTTTTCTTGTCTTGATATATTTTATAATTGATATCATATAATATTTAACGAAAGTGCTGGTCAAAATAATCGATTTTTTTAATATAAGTTATTCTCTTCTTTTCATAAACATATGAACATATGTATTGCAAGTATGATAAGAAAATTTTTGGGTCTTATATTCTTGATCCCATGCTAGGAGAGATATGTTCCCATTTTTTCTTCTTTTCGTCATACTTTTTTTTAACATATAAAAATGGTGCATAACGTAAATGAAATTCGTCATTATGTTAGATAATGTGTCAATTTATATATTGTTTATTATATGACCAGTCTATAACCAAATTTAACCTGTCATTTATTGAGCATTTACTTTAAATATCTCATTATGCCTCCTAAACCAAAGTTAAGCATTGCAATACAACCGTTTGATGGCAACCCAAAGACTGTAGAATTTTTCTTTGATCTATTATCTGATCTACAAGAGTTAAATAATTTTTCTGACAAAGAACTCTTTGTTCTTTTCAAATCAAAACTTGAAGGTACTGCTTTACTCTTCTTCCTTGAAACACAGTCTCAATTCAAGAACACTAATTTCCAGGCCATTCGTAAAGCTTTTATAGACTATTTCTTACCCTCAAAAAAGGCTGTTTCTCTCACATCCTTGCAAAATTTAAAGTTAGATTCAAATGAATCAGTCAAAAATTTTGCACTTCGTCTTGATAAGCACCTTCGCCTGGCATATCCCAAATTAGATTCTGCTGCTCTAAATTCACTAAAATTCACTCATTTTCTTGAGGCTTTGCCTAAACAAATTAAGAGAAAGATTTTAGAAGAAAACATTTCCTCATTTGATTTAGCTCTTGAACGAGCAAATTTTCTTCAAGATATATATGATTCTCCTCCTAAAAAATCTTATGAGAATTATGATCAACTTTATTGTTTGGATAGTGAAAAAGGTCATGGTAATTCTATGGCTTCTAGTAATGTGCTTCATAAGACTCCTATAAAACATACAAAAGATAAAATTTATGTCAATTCTCAAACTACTTTCTCACCATCTCAAACTCAAAAAGAAAATTCTCATACTTATCGTAATTTTAAAACAAAAGCTAGAACATATTCACCTTCTCCAAATAGACAAGATGTTGCAGATAAACATAAAAATAATTTTCGTCAACAAAGGTCATATCGAAAACGTCCTTTTTATCAACCCACCTTCGACAAATTTTCTCACAAAAAAAACTCTGCATCCTTTTATCACAAACAAAACGTTTTGCAATGTGCGTTTTGCGGAAAATTCAATCATCGTATGGACACATGCTACAAATTTAAAAATCTTATCAATTCTTCTAACCAAAATTCTTCATTTCGATTTTCGTCTAATTCTTACAGAAGGAAAAACTACATTTCTTCTTCTGAAAATAAAGAGACAAACAAAGACAGTCAAAGACAGACAAAAACAAAGACAGCAATATCAGCTGTTCTTATGCAGAAATTTGATGGTGAACTTAGACCCATCTCCTATTATTCCAAAACTTTATCTCAGTCTGAAAGACAGTACCCTGCCATCAAATTGGAACTTTATGCCATTTACAAAGGCATAACGGCTTTTAAATATTATATTTTTGGTCGACCCTTTAATCTGTTATCCGACGCCAAACCTCTTAATAATTATAAAAAAGCTACATCACCAGCCGATATTACTACTCGGTGGATGTTAAAACTGTCAGAATACTCGTACACATTCCAACATGTACCAGGCAAAGAAAATGTGTTAGCAGATTTTCTGAGTAGAACACCTCACATTCCTACTGAAGATCTCCATAATAATCCAGATCTTATTTCTACACAAGAACCCCTACCAATTGTTGACAATCAGAAAGATTTACATAATGAAATTCCTCACTTTCCTTGTGGTTTAGTTGACAAAATGCACCACACATGTCATCTTCAAAGTGACTCTTCACCTCCAAATAATGACAATAATGAAGATCCATTATTAGAAATTTTTGATCACACCATCTTCTCTGAACAACAAAATGATCTAAAAATTAAGAAAATTTATGAAGATCTTAAAGCTAACAAAAAATCTAAAAGTTTAAATGGCTATTATATTAATCTAAATAATGATTTACTCTGCTACAATGGACATTTTTCTTCAGAAGATATTGAGCTACATAAAGTTGTTTTACCTTCGTCACTTAGAGCAAAAGCTTTAAGAATTGCTCATATTACTCATACTGGAATTCATAAAACTATTGTTAATTTAATGAAAAGTTTTACCTGGAAAACCCTTGTTTCTGATGCCATTAATTATGTCAACTCTTGTGAAATTTGTTTAGTAAACAAAAATCATAAAAAAATACTGCCCCATATTTACCTGCACCACTACCTACAGCTCCCAATCAAAAAGTTTCCATGGATTTACTTGGCCCATTGAGAAATCGCCAATATGTCATGACCGTTATTGATCACTTTTCTCGTCATTTAGAATTATATGCCTTGAATAACATCAGCGCTGAATCTGTTACCAAAGCTCTATTACATTACATTTCTACTCATGGAAAGCCCGAATTAACTCTCACTGATCATGGCTCTCCGTTCACTAGTGATATGTTTTCTTATTTTAATAAAAAGCTTGGCATTAAGTTGGAACACAGTTCTGTAGCCCATCCCCAGGCTAACGGATTAAGTGAGAGATGCAATACTCAAATAAAATCGTCTGTGAATACAATGGCTTCCCATGGATTTGATGTACCAACTGCTCTAAAAATTCACCAATCCATATACAACACTACGCCTCATCCAGCCACAAAATTCACTCCAAATCTTCTTCATTTTGGAAGAGAGGTAAATGACATTTATGCTAATTACAAAACTCAAGCTTCCTGGAAAATTCTCAACACTGCCTATGAAATCCATAAATTAATGGATGTTATTGAGAAAATATACTATCAAGCTTACAAGAATAACGAATCTTCTAGACAAAAAGTGTACCAGAAATCGAGAGAAAAATTAAAATTTGCCAACATCAATGTTAATGACATTGTTTACGTAAAATTTCCCACTGTGTTTAACAAAAAAGTACAAGGCCCATACATGGTGAAGAAAATAATTTCTCCTGTACTTATTCAAATTCAAGATCACAATAATAGTCAAGCATCATCAATGTTGATTCACACTAATCGAATCTTGAAACTTCAAAAAAGGAATGATGCATTGCAATATCCTTCTGTTTCTTCTAAAGATGCATCACATGATCCAACAGCTGTTGATAGTCCATCTTCTGCTCCTGTGAGACAACATTTTCCTACTCAAGTTTCTAATCATGATGCTGCTTGTAACACATCTCCTCCAATTCTTTCTTCTTCTAAGTGCCAACAAACATCTTCATATTCGTGTAAATCAGTACATTCACAGGCTCCTCCTGATAGCACTCACACTACTGTTAGAAACAGGTCTACTCAATACAAAAATTATGATCTTCGCCCTCGCACTCATAAAATGTATAAAAAATGAACTAACTTCTTTTCTTTTTTCAGGATGACTCTTGACTTGTCACATGTTCAGTCAATACTAGTTCGACTGAATAATCACGTATGAAGAGGACTGTATAAATTTTTTTTTTGTTTTCTTCTCCAAGCTGCAGGCAGCTGTTATATTTTTTTTCTCTTCTTTATTTAAGTCATCTTCTCCTTGATGCAATGCAATTGTCATCCTCCAAAAATATGTAATGTATTAATATTTTTCACTATTCACTGTATTCTCTTATAAACCATAATTAGTGTAATATGTATATTCTCTCAAATATGCCATATACTGGTACTTATAAAACCTTTAATTTCAATACTTGGAGCTAAATTGAGAAAGAATTTGTCTTTTATATACTTGTTGAAATATTGTGTCATTACTTAAATTAGTTTTGACAAATGTTTATTCTACAAAGAAAAGTGAATTGTAATTGATGTAAGGTAAACATGAGTACTCATGAAATCAATTTCCCTATTGTGACTCTTATAGTAATTTTTACAATGCATGCATGCTCTAACATTTAACCTCATTTAACATTTAAAAAAAATGATGAAAATGAATGATAAACTTATGCATACTAATACTTCTACTTTTATTGTTGACCTATAGAAAAATGAATGACTCAGAATAAGTATTTTTTGTATGTTTCTAAGTATTTGAAAGTTCATAAAGATGTAAACAAAAAAAAAAGGATTTTTGTTATACTATAATCAATCATACTTTGGATCCAAAGATATTGGTTGAGTCGTTATATATTTATATAAAACAAATACTTGATATATGACAAATAAAAATGAACACTTGTTATTTAAAAATGTTTGAATACTACAATTAAACATATTCAAAATATTTTTATATAAATTATTGAGATAATAGATTTTTGTTTGTAGGTTGACACTATCAAAGTCATATGCTAGATTGATATATTCATATAAGTTCCTTTTATCATAGTATAAATATCCTCTGTTTAATTTTTTACTTTGAATATAGTATTAAAAGTATTTATGAAATTATTTTGAATTTATGTTGAAATTGTTCAAGAATATCCTTTTATGAGAGTATAAACATTCTCTCTGTGAAACTTGTTATATTCTCATTCGAAAATAACATAGTCCTTTTTCTAAAAGTTTACATATGCTCTTTTTTAATTTGTTATATTTACATTGAAAATGTTTTTGTTGGATGAAACTAAAATTATTCAGTTAAGATTAGTTAAAATCTTAAAAAGGGTACTATATGTTGATAGATATATATATATTTATGAGAGCCTAAATACTCTCTCTTGACCATTTGTATGTATTTTTCTTTTTCAAATTTTCAACTTAGAAATTCATTGAATTTAGCATGTGTCATTTGAAACCATTTACTTGTGTATACAGTTATAATGTGGTTCATTTTGATGTCAACTGAAATATATATATACATGTTGTTGTTTTATACTCAAATATTTTTACATATGCTAAAGTATTTTATTATCATATTGCATTTGCACAGCTTAACAAGAGACTGCTAATAGCTACCTCTGGAAGAAACTTACATTTTGTATACCTTCTATTTTAATATTAGCTATCTTTTGTGTATGAGCATAAGGACTACTACTATGATAGTAATTATTATTATTATTTAATATCATGTAAAGCATCATACAATTATTTCTAGTTCATTTATTTTGTATGATTATTTTATATTATTGTAAAAACTTTAGAAAATATTGTCTCGATGAAAAAATTATTGAATTTTTGTCATCTCTCCAATATTTTCTTTTGGGGAGGCCCGGGTAAATATGTGGTGGTTTCTCGAAAACCCCTGCCATATTTTATTTTATTTTATTTGTATTAACTATTTTATTTCCTATCATCTCCTTTTTATTAATGTTCTCATTTTAAATATTATTTCGATTTCGTCTTTTTGTTGCCTTTCTCCTGTAAATATTTCTTCCTTACGTAGCTTATCGAATGTTCTAAAACGGTAAAATCTTGTTTGAATTCATTCCTTCCGGTTTAGAAGGCTTCTAGAAGCTTCTCCAACGTACTATGGGTGGTTACTTCCGTTTAATCAGGCCCTCCCCTTGGCCTATCAAATTAAATTCTACTGATGACGTGATTTAAGCAGTTATCTGCCTGGCCACCTTTTTGGCTTTCCTTCTTTAAGAGTATTATAATTTTTTTCCTATTACATTCATATTTCCCGATACATTTGCACGTAACTTGGCTTTTTTTCTCTCGCTTTCCCCATTCTAACTTTGCCAACTTGGCGTGTTCCGATTTTACGGTAACCCTTTCTCTTTCCTCTCCCCTCGCTCAGTGCCGCTAGTGCAGTTGAGTGGAAGTTAAGTGTGTCAAGTGAATATATAAAGAAAAATTATTCTGAAAATGAATATCTATATCTATTATCATTCATGAGAAGATTATTATATACTAAATAATGATATATATATATATATTATGCTTCATGAGAAAATATTGTAAGAATATGACATCATTACTTTGCTTCATAAGAAAATATAAATAAAGTTTTTGTTCTTCAATTTTTCAACAATTCGTATCAAGGTAATTCTTTTTTCGTCATGTGTTTTTATTCATCAGTCGTCAAGATTCAGGTAATGTTTTTCTTATTTACTTTATTTTTCTCACAAGTGACTTTTAATTTAATATTATCATAAAAAAATCTCTATGAAGAACTATGAAGGTATATTTTGTCATGTCCTTTTATTTTGGGTATTTTTGCTGGCCCTCATTCAATGCTATGTGCTTCTAACCATTACTATGATCATTTGGCCTATTTTATGGAATGAAAAATAAAAAGCCTTTTTTTTCCATCCAACTCCTATTCGAAACACAACATCTCCCTATTATTTTATTAAAAAATATAATAAAAATAAATATTTATGAAATCAGTTAAATGCCGCTGTACTCAATTCATGTAACAAATATCTAATTAATGTAATAAAATATCATGTATAAAACATCTAATAAAAAACATTTTATATATGAAAAAAAAAAAAAAAAGAAATACATTTTTAGATATATTTTGTGATAGTTGACCACAATGGTATTAAACTAGTTATATCAATTTTTATCTTAATTATAAATTTTAATAAAGTAATTGGACTTATTTATGAAAATTTGCACGAATCTTAACCAGAAAAACAGCGCACTTTCTTATTTATTTATATGTTTCGTGAATTTATTTAGTTAGAGAAAAATAGGTACTTTTAAAAATGACTGTTAAATGAAGATTCCGGGTCATTTAATACGAATAAGTCTTTTTTATTAAAGAAAGAATTCAGAGACAATATCTTAGTTAATAAGACAATTATTTCATTGATGTCTCTCTATTGATTAGGGTTATCTACAACAAGCATTCATATTCCCTTTATCTGTACTTATATAAACCTTTGAGTATAATCTAAGATTTTGTGCTTCATTTCACTAAACTCGCCTATGTATACGATTCTTTGTGTTGATATGAACAGTACATTTATTCTTACAGACTGATAATTGCAGAAATAAATAAAGCGAATAGAATAACAATTCTCGTAAAAGTTTCTGTCATTATCAGTTCATACTAACAGTTAGGAATATTTCAAAATAAAAAAAAGAAAGAAAAAATCATGCATCAAGAATAGACTATGAAGCGCTTTCCAACAAAACAAAATGAAACCAAGACTGAATCGTTTAAAAAATTAAAATATTACTTCTCAATTCACCACGTGGAAATATATAATGCTTTTCAAAACCAAATTTCAGCTGTTTCCATTTACAAAAGGAAAATTCTCCGAATAGTTTAGCATCGCCGTGTGTGATATAGAAATTTGTATCGATTAACAAAATGAATTCCTAAAATTAGTTCATTTTAACGATACATATATTTCAGTTTAAAATTCCCCTTCAGCACTTTTTTTTAATAAGGAGAATGACATGCGAATTATTTTGTGCAGCCCGGTATATGAAGTATTGAGTTCATATATAAAGAGTAATATACAAAAAAAAAAAAAACTTATTAAAATTAAAAGCGCATAAAGAATTTTAAATCATACTCTCCAGAAAATTTTACGCAAAGGCAGTACTGTTACCGATTTCTTTTGTGTGTCCATGTAAATTTTGAAAAAAATGCTATGAATCCTCTGTTTTGAAGTGATCGTAGTGAAATTCATTAACTTCAATCAGTTTCGTTACCTTTGAAATAGCATATTGTTATTAAAATGTTCTCCAAACGATTTCTCTACATATGTTGTAATGTAATCGAATTGTTTTGAGTGTACCAGTAAATGAACCATTAATCCTACATACTTCATATGCAATACCAAACATGCTTTGATGACTCTAATACACTTTATAAATTGCATGATAATCAGTGTAAATTTAGTACAGGTTATACATTAGAGTGAAGTTCTTTTTTCTTTCGAGAGCCCTTACGGGACCATCAGCAAATTAAAAACTAACAAATATATTTTAGATAATTCTGTCAAATCTGATATAGCAAGATTGTTGAAACTGTAAATTATGATTAAGTGGCATATTCTAATTAACCATGTTCATTCTTATGATGACAGTATGTATACCATAATTACAATTCAAGTTTTTATAAAAAAAGTCCCAAGTTTTGCATAGCACTCTGCTTATAATTTGAAGAGTTCTTAATAAAAAAAAATATATTTTTAGAAAATATGGCAAATAGCATTATAAACAATAATCAAATTGCAATCAATTTAAAAATATCAAATATTGTATGAAAAATGAGCAGATTTGGTAATTAAAATTTCATTGCGCATGCGTAATTGCTACCAAAAATTTATTTGCATACTCTTTTAGCCAAATGTAAGGAACACTTTCTGTAAAAGTCTCCAAAACATATAATGCAAATTTTGAAAATTATCGTCGATAAAATAAGCTTAAAATGCGTTGTTTCCAAAATGAAGTAGGAAAATCATTGTCTGTATCCAAATATTGTCGTACGAACAATAAAGTGTATTTTATATTGGCACTTATTAATCGATACATAGATACAGCTACTCATATTTATGATACATTTTGGAAAAAACGAATTTTGAGTATAATCAATCGAAGATAATTTTTAGAATATTCTGAGTATATTTTTGAGGATTTCATAAAAGTTGCTCTTTACATTTAGCAAACACATTATGCAAATTGATTTTGATTACATTCACGCATGCGCAGTGAAACATTATGAAATCCAACTCATTTTTCAAGTAATATCTATTGTTATTTAATTCTGATTGCAGAGTATTGTTTCTCATATAATCTGAATCTAATGTTTAATTTATTAATAACTCTGCAAATTTTAAGCTAAAAACAAAACAAAATTTGGGACTGTTTTTATAAAAAACATTAATTACTCTATACATGCTATCCACAATAAAAAGAACAAAATATATCACAATAAGCTTTTTAAATATAGTCTTATCTTTGAACGCTTTTGCTACATTATTTTTGACAGGGTTATTCAAAAGATAATCGTTCTTTTTCAATATTTTGACGGTGCCGTATGGTGTTTCGGGATAAAGAAATCTTCGCGGAAATTCATGACATGTACTATTCTGCTCACGCACTTAGAGTTTAGGATAATCTCTCATGTATTTTCTGGGGATTTAACAAAACGTCTAAAACCGCAAGTGGCCGGTCACTTTTTGATATATCGTGTATATAGCTTTTGACTTTTTGTAATGAAAAATCATTGATTGGTTACTAGATAATCGCGTGTAAGATTTATCGCTGCCACAAAGTAGCTGCCAGACTGCAGATTGGCTTATCATGATCCATGTACTGAAAATAACACAAAAATCTCTATCACAATTCATTTTTACAGAAAAATATCCTCATTTCGTTCTAAGAACTCGCATGTATAGTCCAAAATATAAATGTTATATTTGGCTGATTTCTATGCATTATTGATTGATGGTACAATAATAAAAATAGCAGTTAAAAACACAATTACAGCGCCGTTTCCGATGGAAAATCTCGAAATTAAATTTTGACATTACAGATAAAGTGGTGAACACACATATTTAATTTCGACCCTTTCAATAATAACTTTATACTTTTTTCGATGATACAATAAGGAAAATTATAAAAAAAAAAATCGATATTACAACTATTACATCTCCGTACTACTTTGTTATCCCGTCGACCGATTTCGCCAAATTATACAAATCGCCAAACTTATAGCCAAATTATACATATTGACGTAATTTGTATTTTAAATAATAAAAAAAAATACAAATAGTTAATAGAATATTAATAAAAATACAAATAAAAAGTCGAAAGAAAAATCACTTATTGACGTTTTAAACACGTGTATCGTATTTAATGTCATTGAATTGACATTCTCGATCATCCATTATTGGCATTTAATTTGATAATTTGGCGATAATATTTTGTTCGATGGGATAACAGAGTAATACCTACATCTCTAATAACTATATTAATATTCTGGCGAAATATTAAAAATTTCACCAGGAATTTGATGATCTTGATCATAGCCAAAGAGAGCAGCAGACACATCCAATAGTTGGACTGACATGTTTTATTGTAATAAAATGGTCAATATAATTTCAGTTTTCCCAAATATTAATATGGGATTCAATCTAGTTACTTTTAGCGAGATGCAAGTTGAATATCGAGTCATCTGTCCAATGATTTCTAATATTTAAGATTTTTGTGTCGTTCTTTTCCGAAAATAATGACCTGCAGGAATAAATAGACGAATCAATTGTGAAAATTAAACAATTGTGATGTATCTATACCGAGTTGCTATAGTTACATAATTGGTAATTTTGCATATAATGCTTGATATTTCTCTTTTTTATATTCCTTAAAATTCTCTAAATTTAATAATTTATTTGAACCCACATTGAAATAGTTTAGAAATTTAATTAGTAGTATTCCAATAAAAAAAAAAGAAAAGAAAAGCCCATCTTGCATTAATGTGTGAATATTGTTTAACTTCATTCTACTTTTGTTTTTAGATCTCAACTCCGTGCCGAAAATATTTTATTACGTGGCAATTAGTGCACACGTATCGTAGGTTTGCCATCTCAAGTAGCTTATATCAACTTTAAATTTCCTAGCAGTTTAAACGAAATTTATATTCCTTATATCAAATGTAATTAAAATGTAAGAAAAAATACCATGTATTACATACATTAATTATGATAATATTATGAATGATATTTTAAAACTATTCAACGGAAACGTTTAAACAGTGATCGCAAACAACATTAGTACATCCTGCTTTTTTAAATTTTAATTCAAATTGATAGTTTTTTTTTATTGATGCCGATATATTACACCAAAACAAAAGTCATAGAAATAAAGCTTAGACGGCACGTGTTAATTTTAGAGATTTTTTTTTTCTGGATTCGGGGTTTTTGGTTTTCAAATGTTTTATATTTATTGCTTATAAATGTTAACAAACGTGAAAATGTCTCTTTTGTGACTTTCAAAATATATTTAAAAGTTTTAATACTTTTCACATACACTTAAAAAGCAGAATCGAATACCAGACCCCTTTTTATTAATACATTTCTCAAAGATTCATTAGTGTGTTTCTAGATTTGGATTTTATGGTTTTGAGTGGCAATGGTAATGTGTCTGTTTATTTATATTGTTTATAATAGCTTATTTTTAATTTTTAACTTAATTCATTCAAATGAATATGATGCGCATGTTTTATATGACATTATGAAAATTAAACATAATTTTAAATAGAAGAATTTACCCTTTAACTGTCATATGTTAGCACATGTTTTCCATTAAGCAAAACATTTCGTTTTGATACGAAGGATAAGCAGACCAGAAATTTTCTGACCGGCTTATTCACCTACACTTTTCTTCACTCGTAATTTATATATATATAGATAGATAATGCAACGCTCACCCGATACATTTTTGACATAAAAGTTCAATAGTTTAAATAAATATTTATTACATTAAACTATATTAGAATTAAATGCAGCTTTATTCCAAACTTTTAAAACTAGCAATTAACTCTTTTATTTTACTGTTGTTTATTCTTAATGCATTACTTTGTCTACGACTTAAGCAGACGATGACAAAACTATATATTTCACTTTAAGTCTTTAATACGCTTTTACAAATATTTTAAAAGTATAATCAGATGTCATCCCTTTTTTTCTTAATGAATAATTGAGTTATTCATTAGTTCTAATTGCGTTAGTCATATGTTTCTAGAATTGGAATCCGTGGTTTTGAATGGCCGCGGTGTTGTGTTCACTTATTTATATTCTTACGATCTTATTTATAATATTACAGCTTATTTTTAATTTGGAAATTAATGAATTCAAATGAATTTGACATACATGTTTTATATGAAACTAAGCGGTACAAAAATTATTTCTTGTAGAAGAAATTATTTTGTAACTGTCATATGTTAGCATATGTTTTCCATTAAGCTTAACATTGCTTTTAGCTAGGTCGATTTGCAAACCAGAATATTTCACACCGCATGGTTACCTACACTTTTCACCACTCGTATTTTATTATAAGTAGATAATGGAAGATACTTCAAAATATTTCCTTTTACATAAGGCTTCAATGATTTCTCTAAATATTTATTTTTTAAAACTACACTGTTATTCGATACTGCATTGTCGCAAATTTTCAAAAGTAGTTATCAACTCTTCTATTTTCCCGATGTTTAACATCAATTCATTACGATTTCTACGTGATATATTTTTCCGTATATTTTATTTGAATTACATCATACTTTGAAATACATGTGAGTATTTCGAAATGTAAAAGCAACTTACGTTTCAGTAATTTTTTATATTTTTCCGATAAATTTTTCTCTTAAATTCTGTATTTTGTAAAAATGTAATACCAGAAAGAATTAAAAAAGAATAAGTGTAAACTTTAATGACAAACTGAACAACAAAACAGGAAATTTTATATCTATGAATAGGGTCTGGAAAACGACAAAATTTCCGAAATTTATATTGATATATTTCATATTTTGTCAATAAAATTCTAAGTATTACACTAACTAGTTATTTTTAGTACTAAAATTACACTTTTATTTTTTCTGTTTTTATCACATTACGTTTTCAATATATATTTTTACTTTTTCTCAAATTATTTATTTTAGAAAATTCATTTTAGTCTAAATCCAATAGAAACAAATATATCCGTAATTTGGAGCACTTTATTTTCCTATAGCTATGTGGACATCATTGATTTCTGTAATGTGGTGTAATGTTTCGGGAGTGCTGTATGAAAGTGCAATTATAAGAACCATTATAGGAATCAACAGTTAATTCCAACGATATAAATTGAGAGATAAATTGAGAGATATTGATATAAGAAAACCGATGGCTGTAGCTAATTATTATTGGATACTTTATTTATTTGGCCCAGTGGAATTGAAATTTATATTTTTCACACATTTTGATAGAACAAAAAATAACGGTTTGTTTTGGATTTTATGTAGATATATATATTTATTTATTGTGAACTCAAACATGTTACGACTTGAGTGAAACAGTAACCTGTAATATGTCCTGTGTTACAGATGTATATGTTTTTACTCCTTTCACTTTATTTATTATCCAATAAATTTAAGTATCCTCCAAAAAGTTTATATATCTAGAAAAAAGGGTAATTTTCTATTCAGTAATTTACTTGAGTCGCTTATATAAAATGTTTCGTAAGGTCAGAGTTCTTTTGAAAATATAATTATAAAGAATTCTATACTAGAATTGTATATTTTTAATAAAAAATCTTTACATAAATATATATATATATACTTTTTCAATAAACCAATAAATAGAAGGTTTACAGTTTTACTCTCTAAACAGAACTAAAAGAAAAAAGAAAAAAAACGAAAAATGCACTTTTTGTTCAATAAATTAATAAAAACGAGGCTGACTGCCATATATATAAAAAAACAGTACAGGGTCTTTTAACTGTAAAATATTTTTGACCCAAGACTCAAGTATACAAATACTGGTATGGAGCAGCTCAAAATAATTTTCCTGAATAACATATTTAACTTTCAGTAGATTTATCACTTTAATTATACTCCTTCATTGTTGTCTTAGCAAAGATTAATTATATCGTTAATGTAAAGAAATAGTTATCTTAAACGGCAGGCTGACTGTTTTACTTTCTAAACAGAAATAAAAGAAAAAGAAAACATAAAAAATGCATTTTTTGTTCAATAAATGAAATATGAGGCTGACAGCTTTTTTAAAATAACAGAACAGGGTCTTTTAACTATAAATTATTTTTTAACTCAAGGCTCTCTATACAAATACTGGTATGGTACAGTACAAAATATGTTTTCAGAGTAAGATTATATTTAAATTTCAGTAGATTTATCACTTTAATTATACTCCTTCATTGTTGTCTTAGCAAAGATTAAATGTATCATTAATGTAAAGAAATAATTATCTTTCTATTAAATGTAGCTCAAACTTTACTTGCGCGTAATTACATTATCCTGATCGAAAGATTCCACCTTCCTAATTGCAAGTTTCCTTTTAAATATAGCAATATCCTAAAGATAAGAGCTATAACAGAGGAAAATATTAAAACAAGAGTTGAAAGAGAAATTTACTTAACGGTTTTCTCAAGTATGATTTCTCAAGCTGGGATGACAAGGTGTATGGACTATGATTTCAGAAAAATGCTTTAAACATTGAAAATTAGTCTTGGAAAAAATAATGAAAATAATAGGGAAGAATATCTGAAAATGCGAAAACGAAAAGCTGTTATTACCTTTTATTTAAAAAAAAATATTTTTGTTACATTTCGATCTATAATAAAATCATATTTTCATTAGGTATATACAAATAATATATATATATATATATTGGCCAGTGTGTTTGTGTGTTTATTAGTAGTAAATAATATAGAAATGGCAAATCATAAAAGAAAATATTTTTAGATAAATATTAATAGTTTTTTGATAAAAAGTTATTTTTGTTCGATTATTATTAATTATTTGCAAAATAGTTTTTATCCTCAGTATAAAACTGGGAAATCTGAAGTATATATTGATCTTTTTATTGGTTGAATTTCACAACTTATTTTTCGTGTTCTGTGATTTTGCCACAATCACAAATAAGTAATAAAAACTTACAAAATAATAATTTAAAAACTAATTGTGATAAAGATTTCAAACAAATTTCATTTAAAAGTGCATTTTTTCACGCAATGCTGTAAAAATTAGAAATGTGCGATATTTAGAAGATTAATAAATTGCAGTTCCGAAACTATTTAAACTAAAATTTCATTTAAAAATTTTATGATGGATCCAGGAATATTAATGTTTAATTCATGTCGTACGTAATATAAGGCGTTCAGAAGTTAAAAAAAGAAAAATGAACACTTTAAATAGTTAAAGTTGTATATCTGTAAACTACTGTTTTTTATGTATTGTTCTAGGAATATTAATGTTTAATGCAATGTGTGTTTGTTTAATGTTGGCGTCTATAATGTATGACTGTTATTACGTAAGCCACGTTTTGATAATATTTTTAAACACATTTCACTTAAAAGTGCAATTTTTTTTGTACGCAAAGATGTAAACATTCAAAATGTGCGATGTTTAGAAGTTTAAAAATTTGCAGTATCTTAAATTGTAAAACTGAAAATCATTTAAAATTTGTTTAAGATGATCAAGCATATGAGATAAGCATAGTTTTTATTTATAAGTCTAAAATTTTAGTCTTTGAAAATATAATTATCCAAATAGTCGTTGTAATTTGTTAAATTACATCTTTTTTTATTTTTATTTTTATTTTTATTTCTATTTCTGTTTATTTATTTATTTTTATTTTCTTGCTATTAGGAAAATATTTCTAGCCCTCGGTTTAGAACTGGGAAAATTAAGTATATCTGAATCTTTTTATTGGTTGAATTCCGCGATTTACTTAATTTTATTTGTTCTCTGATTGCTTCAGGATTAATTTCCAAAAATGGAATACTCCTGCTTTTTATTTTATTCGTTTTCTGATTGGCTTATGTTAAATGTCCAAAAAAGGAATACTTCTGTTTCCACGATGACAAAAAAGTAATAAAGATATTATAAAAAAAATAATTTAAAAACAATTTATGATAAGGTTTTCAAACATATTTCATTCAAAGTGCATTTTTTTCTCTACGCAAAGGTGTAAACATTTAAAATGTACGACGTTTAAAAGTTTAAAAATATGCAGTATTTAAAATAGTAAAACTGAAATTTCATTTAAAGTTTGTTTATAATGGATCCAGGAATTTTAATGTTTAATCCATGTCGTGCGTAATATGAGGCGTTCAAAAGTCAGTCTGATTAGCTACAACATATAAAAATTCACATTATAAACAGTTTAAGTTGTATATCTATAAACTACTGATTTTTTTATCATTGGTCTAGGAATATGATTGTTTAGTGCATGGCATACGTAACATATGCCTCGTTATGGTCATCATAAAAATTTCATTTCCTATTATTATTAAGTTTAATATGGAATTTATTTATAATTCTAAAGTTTTAGTCTTTGTTTTATCATTTTATCGTTATCCAGATAGTCGTTGTAATTTGTTAAATTGTTTTTTTTTTCTTAAAAAAATATTTATAAATCAATACATTTTTTTAATACAGTCGAACTTTATTTATAAATTTAACAAATTTCTCTTAAATGTAAAAATTAACTTTATCTTTTATTTACTATTTATTTAGCTTAATGACTTCCCTTGGATTCTCTACTGAGTTTAATTAAAACATAAATTATGTATGACAGCATTAAGGCTTGTCGTACTGCCATTACACCGACATCAAAAGTAATTTTTACAACATCAATAAAATAATAGGTCCTTTTTTCAAGTTTATTTAAGAGATGAGTTTCATATCCTGTTCTGGCTGGCACGATTGGCAAAAAAAAAAAAAAAAAAAATCACAAATGACGCGATGAAAAAAAAAATTAGCATCGTATTAAATTTTTGAAGCTCGTAGAATTTATCAACATATATAAACATTACATGTGTCACCATTTAAAACATAAGTACGTTGTTTACATAAATATTTTTATATATCTCTGTATATATGCAATTACGTATAGAGATATACATATATAAATACGCATCATAGACGCCTATACATTAATATTATACACATTTATTTATTTTTTATATTTTATATAAGTATTACATTTATTACATTTGTCAAAAGTAAACAAAAGTCATAAAATTTTCCGAAATACGTGTTTCGACTCTTTGCTGAAAATACAGTGCAAATAATAAAAATATAGTAATTGAATTGTTCTAGATTTCGCTTCAAATGAAAAGTAATATTAACATGATTTCAAAATACGTAAACATCAATGAATACTTAGCGACATCAATTTAGTGTTTGCAAAATAAAACACGAGGCTTAAATTTATTGATCCCCACATACTCATTCCTTGTGAAATAATTGCATAATTATGAAATTTTATAATAGAAATTATATTTTTCATTATTTTTGTTAAATCCAACGGATTGTAGTTTCTCAGAATACAGATTTATTATTAATCAATTGATATTAAATAATCCTTACGAGAGCTGTGAAAATATACCAAAAAATAATCAAGTGTTTACCTACCTTTTAGGCATTTATATCATGAGCATAAAAATGCCATAAATTACAATAGACGAAAAATGCATTTAAAGCGCTTTAGAGATTCACAATTTAAAATACTAAAAGACATTTAAATATTCCATCATGCTCATACCATTAATCTCTTTGTGCCCTAATTCGGATTTAAATTTTATAATTCAAAATTTAAAATGCTTCCAACTTTGCATCAATTATGCATAATGCAATAAATGACAAATATTCATTAAGAAGGTTACGATTGGATTAAGGGATAACAAATATTTATGTAAAGGATTTAGAATCCTGCGACTTTATTAGAATCAAATATTTCATGAAATTTTACTAATGCTTTTGAAATCAATTTTGTAAATCAACTTTTATTCTGTGCTGTGTTTATAAAATAATGCAAAAAATTTTAATTGTGATGTATTCTAAATTATTCCAAAGATTTACCAGGGTTCGTACGCCTACTGTAATTTTTCGATACCAGTATTTTCTTATGCAAGAATCTTAAATAGGGCCTAAATGGGGCAAAATTTCGTGCGTTCAAACTAGATTTATTGTTGTATAAGAATATCATAATGCACATACAAACATAGTAATTGAAAAATTCTCTGAAATCATTTTCACATAATGCTTCATTAATTGTTTACATTTTGCATACGCAACAAACAGGCTGCATTTTCTAACAAAATCACTACAACTAAAAAATAGTTCTACTCCAGTATCTTAAAAGCATTTAACTCACCTATTATCTTCACATGAATTTGAATGTCTAACAATAGTGAAATTTGTTACAATCATAGAAAAAAAAAAAGAAAATACATACGATTGTTTAAACATAGATCACATAATGACGTGAAATGACATGTCCTAAAGTGGTAGTTAATGCTTTAGGGGTAGTCAGCGGCATGAAAAATGAGAATTTTTATTACTTTTCTTTGTCAGTAACTCAATTTATTAAATGAAAATAATAATCTGACACGATTACATTGTGTTTTGACTCGACTTAATAAAAATTTTAAAGCGAAATTAATAATTAAAAAAATTATTGATATTTGTGTTGGAGTCCGTTTCATAAGGAGTGCCTAACGGTGACCATCCTTTAATATTCATCTAAAATCCATCGGACAAGAATACTTATTTATTTTAATAGATAATCTACCGTATGATCGAAGCTTTATTTAAAAAAAAGAATCAACAAAATTGCGGCTTTAGGGTATGTATATATCTATATATATATACATATATATATTTTTTAAGTAAATCCTTCGATCAGGCACTACTTTTTTATGTTTTTCAAAAACCTGTAATAAATTTCATTTAGATATATTGAGTGATTATTGAGTTACTGTGGTCACCTGTTCAAAAAATATAGTTTCCAGAAAAATGCACCTAAAGTTTTACACTCGATTAATGTTGAGTAATATGAATTATTCAACAACACCGAGTCATTTATTCCTGGGCAATATAATAGTTCTTCAGCTGTTGTAAAAGGTTCCAAAATATTGAGTTGCTGTTGTATATGTCACATTCTACCTTCTTCTCGTTACTTTGCTTATCTGCCACCTTCACACGTGCAAAATGAGTTTTTTTTTTTTTTTTTTTTTTTTTTTTTGGCATACCGATGAGAATTATGCCAACAATTAAGTTCCAATGTATTCATTATTATCAATAATGAATGTATACTTTTATTGAATGTACCAGAAGTTATGTATGCATCAATTTGTACGATAATATAAATTATATTTATGTTTTTGGGGCATATTTTGGGCATAGTTGATTGAAGCTCACATCATTATTCTGACTGAATCCACCCACGCATCTTCAACTTAAATTATCATTACTAAGACCTTCATAAATTGTCTTCACATATTCTAAGGCATTAGGAACTGCCCACACAGCCTTTTCGCTAGCTACCTGCTCCGGAGCGTTCTCGAGAATCCGAGAACCCTTTTTTAATTGCTGAATAACTCGAAAAGTATCTGTCGGATGAACTTTAAATTTTAGGAGAATATTTTTAAGGTTTTTAAGAAAATGAAAAAAAAATCGATTTTTTTGAAAATTCTGACTATTCTTAACCCCTTAAGTAGGGTCCACCAGTGATGCATGCCACCTGATGAGATGATCAAGCGTGACCCATAGGTGAAGCAGGGAGACGTAAATATGTTAGTCTATTTCCAAACAGCAAATCACTTGATTGGATTAATTATTTAGGAGTGAAATAAATTCTTGAATTTCTGGTTGTTTGGATGCATGCAAATATAATATAATATGGTTACACAAAATTTAAGTTGTTAAAACCGAATGTAAAATTAACGTAAGATATAATTAGATATAAATAACTATGCTTAAATTAATCCAGTGATTTTTCTTTTTCAGCGAAACTGTGATTGCACCTCAAAGTGGGCGTGTACTCACCAGAATCACTGGATGTTCACTCTCAGGATTTTTATATTTGATGATATGTGTTAGTTTGTACAACGTTGTTTCCAATATCTCGATGCTTTTTCTTCACTTAGATAAATTTGTTAAATAAGAAATACCTTGAAAAACTTCTAATTATGTAACATATTTAAGCTGTATCAAATATATTTTTTTAATGGTGGTACCAAAAGTTGGCACAAATGTTTTGGCTCTTTTTAATAGACTCGAAATTATTTTTCTGGAGTATGAATCAGCCGTTCTTATGATTTTTGCATACTCATACATCATTCTAATTATATATTCGAAGTGAATGAAGCTGGTTTAATTCCAGATAAGTGATAAGACTGTTTAACCTAATACTATCTATGAAAGTTAAAATTCAAGCCTTCCACTGTTTTTTTTGTAGCTTTTTTATGATCTTCTTTACATGAGAAAATTTCTTCTATGGTGATTTAAAATAGATTATGATTCTGTACTTTAACATTAAAGCATTAGCATATTTTGCTCAAATGTATTGTACTGATAGCATTTAGAAATATAACAAGATAATTTTTTCATTAACAAACATTTATTTTTTGGTATATATTTAAATTCTGCGATTCCGAAACATTAATATTACGTTATCAACTTGAACATTTTTATACAGTTTACGTGTAGATTGATTGTGTCTTTTGTAGAAGCAATTTACCCTGCGCAACTAGTGCTTTTTTGGATAATGTACAAACACACAATCAGTTAATATGAAAATAAATAATGCTAATGATAGCAATTATTATTGATGCTGTGTTTGCTATTAATAAGGAATTATTTAAAAATATCTAACATCATGCGCTAAAAAAATGTTATTTTAGTTAGCATGGGAAAAATTCCTTTATCTCTAAATATATTACAATACTATACAGTTCTTAAAAGAATGCCATAGATTAAAAACAAAATTTTCTATCAAGTAGAGAATCTATATCAGGTTTTCATTGATTGCCAGTCTGAAGTGAATATCTAAGAATACTTTGTATTTCAAAGAAGCTGTTTTTTTTTTCGTCAAAATGTTTCATTTACGAACGTCGAATATTGAAGTCGTATTATTTTCGATTTAGTTAAAAACTATTAATATACATTTAAAAATATAATCGCGAACTCATGACGTACTGCTACATTTCAATACTAATAGATTGGAAAACAGAATATACTATTGATATCATTACTGTTTTAATATTATCCAGTCTTTATAAACGATGGTTCCTTCTTCGCAATCGTGCCTCGTATTAATTTGTAGTATGCAATAGAAAAATAAACAAAAATATAATTAAGATTTATAGATTAGAAAAAAATTGTAATAATTTCTTCGTTTCACTATTTTTTTTTAAACTTGTAAATAAAAACATGTGAAATATTAGGTAAACAGCCAACGATTTACGTAAATTATTAAAATATTCTTTTATTAATAAAAGTGTACAAACGTGTCAACCAAAGTTTATGTCATTGATCTAACGATCGAGACAACCTTAAACATTTTTACCTGAAATAATTAGTGTACAACAAGATAAAAAGCGATAGTTATAATAGAACTAAGGTCTAACTCACAAGATGCTTTGTTATATGAACCTTAAAATAATTTTCAAGGCAATAAAAATTTTAAAAAAATATGTTATTATCAAAGTAGTTTAATCCAATATTGTAACACATAATGCTAATAAATATAATTTACTTAATATTATTTACTTATTAATTAATGTAACAAAATATATCTGATAATTGACGTGAAAATTTTGTTACAAATAAGTAGGTAATATTTTAAAATGTCACGAAGAATTTTAAATATTCCATCGAGGTAATAACTCTAATTTCCTGCATACTAACCAAGATTAATCTTCCATAATTTAAAAATTGAAAATCTCTTTAAACCTATAAACATATAAACTGTAGTAATAATCGTCATATATGCATATTTAGACTGTCGTAAAAGTGGATTAAAGTTTAACCGTAAGTTATGTGACAGATTTGGAAATATTTGACTTTATCGACTTAAATAATCTGTTCTGCGTCTAAAAATTTAAATATTATGTGTTACAATTTAAGTTAGTAATAAATTTAAAGGTCGGTTGAATATAATGGTGTTGTAAATAAGTGTCATATTCTCAAACAATAGTAGTTTAATATATTTAATGAGCTTATAGATTAATACAAAATACTTCTATTTAACACATTCCAAAAAGTTGAAAAGTGTTTATGCATTCGGTTTGTCTGTCCGCGCTCTAACTCCCGTAAATATTCTCTGATTGCTATGAAATTTTTGATATTAATGTTTGATTTTGATATTGATGTTTATTCCAGTGCGAACCCTTTTGAAAATGAAGTTTCCACTATGATTAGTCTATTTACAGGAATAGTCAAAATTTTCCGATACATTGCGGCGAATGGGGAAAAAAATTAAAATGATTTTAAAAGATGTTACACACTGTCAAACCTATTCAAATATATATGGATTCGCAAAGTGCAGTAAAATACGCATTCTGTAAAATATGCAGTTAAAATAATAGTTATTTTTCAAAAGAATCTCTCAAAAGAATTCCATTAGACAATCAAGAATGAAATTGTTTGCGATATATTTTAGTAATGTTAAACGATTTCAGGTATCTTAAAATTGATATACGCCACTGAGACATAATATTTAACTTATAATATGACGTCCATAGCATTTACAGGGACACACAAAATATTTCAAATCTTATATTCTTATACGAAGAACTATATTATTATCGATGTAGGCTGATGAATGTTTGAAATGCATTTTCAGTAATGATATAAGATTTTAAGTTTTACTAAATGTTCGGTAATTAATATGGTGTATATAAATGTTATAGTTGATATACAGGGTTACACAAAAGAGCTCATAAATGTTACTGAATAAGAGAGTAATTAACTTAAAGGTGGTTTTTAAGTAAGTTATGCATTTTTAAGTTGCACTGCTTTCAGTTTGCTAAGAAATGTTTGTAGGATATAGATAAAGTAATATACAGGGTCACGCAAAGAATTAGCTACATGGTCAATCATAGATTATAATTTCTGGAAATGCGTTTTAAGTAGTTTTAAGAGTGTGTTTGTTTGAACTACATTTTAACAAAATATTGGCGTGTAATAAAGGTACTAGGTAAATAACAGGGCTTAACAAAAAATTTAAGAACTTTATATCGATTAGAATAAAATTCTGAAAGAGAATTTTCAAACAGTTAGGCATTTTCTCGCTAAACTAAATTTTCCCATTATATAGTACATATATTTATATATATCCACCGACAGACCAAATACATGGCTGTTCAAATGTATTGGAATACATATTTGGCCATGGACAATAGCATATTATTTCTCTAAATAACGAAGTTTTGTTAATGATTTCAGAATGTGTTGGAAAGTGTTTCATAATCTATACTTAACGCATGATTTTTCTTACTTGTTTTGTATTAATTTGAATACTATACCGGAGTTGTAACTTTGAATGAAATAAAATTATACTACAATATATAAGTTTTTATAAGCATAATGTGGTTTAATACATTAGTCAAACGTATATGTAGCTGATAATATATAGAAAAAAAATTACATATATATATATATACTAGCTGTTCTGCCCGGCGTTGCCCGGGTTCATCAAAAAATAGCAAGAATTGCGAAAAAACTTTAAAAATCATAATAAAAACCTCGAAAATTTTTTTTAATTCTGCACGAATTTCGTCTAAATTTCGTTGAAAAGAGATGGGCTAGAAAATTGAAACTCGATTATTTTTACTAATGTAGAAAAATCTTACAAAATCGCAAAAAAACATTAAAAATCTCATAAAAATATAAAATAAAATTCAAAAATTGTGTTTCAAAATTCGAATAAAATTTGAAGAAAAAAGATCAGAATTTAATAAATTCGGCCAAAAATTGAAACTCTAAAAAATCGAAGCAGGTCGCGAAGAAACGTAAACATCGCTTAAAAAATGGCAAAATTTTCAAAAATCACGGAACTCAAAATTTACTCTACTTGGATAAATGTTTTGAATCTAATTAATTTGATAATCTAAAAAGCATTGAAATACGAAAAAAAACTGCTAAAAAGTCGCAATAAAAATCTTTAATCGCACAAGAGAAATTTTATCATATTAGCGAAGAAATTAAAAACCGAATTCCTTTTCCGTATCTGAAAAAATCGCCGTGAACTCAAATAAACAAAAAAAGCATACTACATTAAAAATTGTTGTAGATCAAAATAAGAGAGCAAAACAATTACCATAAAGGATACAAAGTTTGAAACCAAACTCTTATTAGTCTAGAAATTTAAAATCGAATTCCTTTGAAGAATGTTAAAAAAAAAAAGATTGAAAAAGCCCAAAAATTGCATTGAAAATTGTAATGAAAGTCGTAAAACATTAAAAAATCCCTAGCGTAAAAATTCACTGTTATAATATAAAATATTGTAATCAAGAAATTAACCATATTAACCAAAAAGTTTGAAATCGAAATCGATTTCCGGATGTAAAAAAATCGCCACGGATCTTAAAGAATGGCTAAAAATTACAATGAAAATTGCATTAAAAATAGCTAAATATTTGGAAGTCAATGCTTAAAAAAATAATATTAAGGCAGGGAGGGGGGGGGGGTTATGATCGAAATCATTCATAAATTACAAAATGTAGGCATGGAACGCCAAAATCATATTAAGAGATAAAACATTGCATTCGAAACATAACTACATTAAACAAAATGTTTCATATCAAAATTGGTTTATGAATGGCAGAAAATCGCCAAAGAACTTAAAAAAATGGCTAAAAATCGTATCAAAAACTATATTAAAAATCGCTGAATATTTAAAAGTCATGGCTGTAAAAATTTAATATTCAGTCGAAAATATTGTAATCGAAAATCGTTCATGATTAAGGAAAAGTTAACACGGAACACCTAAAATCCAACAAACTAACTAAAAATTACATTGAATATCGCATTAGAAATTGGCAAAATTCATAAAAGCGTGGAGAACAAATTGTACTATTTATGCTAAAAGTTAGAAACCGAAATTTTTTTACCGATGTCAACAACTGTCACAGAACTTGAAAAATCACTATGAAACGGATTAAAAATCAGTAAAATTCAAAATTCCGGACAAAATTTGTCATAGTAAGATAAACATTTATATTAAATTCCTGCGGACATAATTTACCATAATGGAACAAAACATTGAAATCTGAACTCTTTCATTAGTTAAAAAATATCGACACAAAAGTTGCTAAACATTTTATGAAAATACACAAAAAACTGTATCATTGATGTCAAAAGTTACTACATTAAGCTACAAATTGTTTAAAAATTTCTTTTCCAATTCTGAAAAAATCGCCGTGGACTCGAAAACATCTAAAAATTGTATTAAAAAATTCATTACAAATCGTTTCAAATTTAAAAATATCGGGGGACAACATTTACATTAATAGAGTAAAATAGTGTAATCTGAATTATTTCTTAAATACGAATGAAAAAATCGGCGCAAAGCGTGAGAAATAATGAAAACATTGCTAAAAATTGCATTAAAAAATCACCAAATTTCAAAATTCGTAAATGAAGTGTAAATGTTTGAACTTAATTTCCTTTTCGATATTTAAAAAAAATAGCCATGAGATTCAAAAAACCAATACAAAACCATTGAAAAATTCATTAAAAATCGCTAAATGTAAATACATCCCGTGAATAAAAAAATATTCTAGTCGTGTAAAACGTAGCAACCATTCTTTTTTACATGAATTACAAAAAATCGACACAGAACACAAAATATATCAAAAATCACATTGAAAATCGACAAAATTAAAAAAGGGTAAATGGTGAAATTTACTATATTAGGCTAAAAGTTTGAAACCAAAATAATTTTTTAATTGTTAAAACACCACTGTGGTAGGGATCGAAAAAAATAGTACTAAATCACATTGAAAAATGCACTAAATATCGCTAGTTATTTTTTAAATCTCAGTAATCAGAATTTCATCAAACGGATAAAACATTCTAATCGAAAATCTGAACTATTTGATTATCCGGTTGACCAAGAAACTATCTGGGTCAAACCATAAGATTAAACTACAATAATGGCGGATCGTAAATTCCATATTCACTTGACATTAAACATGTTACATATGTTTGTTACGTCATCAAGTGGTTTTTACTTCTTATTTTTATATGTATTTGTATTAATGTTTTTCTAAATTATCTTCTTTCATTATTTAACATAAAAATTACATCTATTTGCATAATTTAGCTTGTTTCACGATTGATATAATCTGGCGAAATTGGTCGACAGGATAATTACGTAGTAAAAGGAAATCCTTTATAGATAATAAAAAATCGACACGGAACACAACAATTCATGAAAAATCGCGTTAAAAATCGCTAAAATTATATTAGATTAAAAGTTTGAAATCAATCTTTACTTCCGAATATCAAAAAATCACCATAAAACTTGAAAAATTTCTAAAAATTGCATTGAAAAGTGCATTAAAAATCACTAATATTGAAAAATCACAGGGGTCAAGTAATTGGAAATATCTCATGATTGACAAAAATCCGACGTCAAACGCAAAAAATCTCGAAAAATCGCATTAAAATTAGCTGAAATTCATAAATCTTAACAGCTAAAATTTAATACATCAGCCTGAAAGTTTTAAGCAAAATTCCTTTTACTAATGTCGAATAATAGCGGCAAAATTTACATTAAATAATTCACTAAAAATCCAAACATCGTTGCACGAAATCCAAATAAATTATATTGAAAAGAGAACAAAATTCACTAATTTAGGTCGAAAGAATGAAACCGCTTTCCTTTTCGCTAATGTGGAAAAATCGCCTCGAAACCCACTAAAATTCGCATATGAATTAAATTAAAAAAACTGAAAATCGGCCTTCAAGGTGTAAAATTTCATACATAACTTCTCCAGAGCATCGCCAGTACTTTAAAAATTTTAACATGCGTTATGAACTACCTTAAAGTGTAAAACAGATCTCCTTATTACATTTCCTAATTTTGTTCGCGCCCCTCCTTTCACGCACCCTGAAATGTGTCACACCATTCTTTGTTTACATTTTTATCATGTATTATAAACCATTTTAAAATTTTAAATAAATGACATTGTTATATTTCCAAATTTTAACAAAATCGCGTTCTGTTCCATTTTTCACCACCAGCTAGCACACTCTATTCTTCAAAAGCTTTATCAAAACGATACTCTGTTAAACAACTTATCAGGTGATATATTACTCGAGGGGGTAGCGGTCTTAAGCAAGAATTTAAGATAGTTTATGAAATTGCTATTCGAAAATAGTGGTACCTAAATTTTTGACATTTTAGGTAGATTTCACAAAAAAATACTGCTTATTGCATTCTCAACAGCTCAAGTTTTTGATAGAACAACTATGAAAAAAATAGATGCTAAACGCAAAAATCTTTAAAAAACGTTAAAAATCGCATTGAAAATTGCATTAAAAATCGCTAAATTCTAAAAATCGTCACAAACACAAAATTCAGGGCATTAGGCTAAAAGTTTAAAACGATTTTCTTTTTATCAATCTCAAAAAATAGCCGCAAAATGAGAAAAAACACTAAAAATCGCATAAAAAATTCAAAAATCGCTGTACAAATTCCGAATAAACTTTGTTGAAAAGAGAAAAAAAATTGCTATTTTCGGTTAAAAGAATTAAACCGTATTCCTTTCACTAATGGGTTAAAACCGCAAAAATAACGCTAAAAATCGCCTAAAAAAATTATTAAAAAAATCTAAACAAAAAATCGAAAATCGGGCTTCGAGGTGCAAAACTACATGTAAAAAAGTACCTTCCCTCCAAATTTTGTAACTCTACGTGCAGCAGTCTCTTCAGAACAGCGCTGACAGACAAACATCCTTCTCTCTTTATTATTATAGATATACGTGTGTGTATCTTTTAAAAATATATATATAAAAATGATGTGTTACATTTCTATTCAATTTTCAAGTAGTGTTTACGGAAACGCTGCATAATCATTTTATTTATTCTGAATTCTAGTAAAATTAGGTGATATAAAAACGCATATATATTTATATGATGCAAAAATTTTAAGAAATTTTACATTTTTTCGCCACTAAAACCATCCGTAAAAAGGAATGTCCTTTTCAAGGCACTAAACTCCATCAAGAATAATTTCAACAGATTTATTTTCTGTATCATTAAATGGTAAAGTCAGTATAATATGCTTGTACCCGGATCGAAATTTTTATTGGAATTATTTGAATTTCATTTATATGAAAGAACATTTAAATTAATCAAAATGGCTATTTTAACGAGAATGTAATTTTATTATACTTTGATAATAGAACTTTGTGATTAGGGCTCCAACTTGACAAATTAATTACCTAAGATATTTAATATTATTTATACGCAATAGAGATTGAATATTAATTACAACCAGTGTCTTATTTGTCATATAAATGCGTACGATAAAGAAATAGCTTAAAAAATTACTATCTGGTAACTATCATACTCAACTGGAGAACAGTAAAAACAGTTTTTGAAATATGTTTTCTTTAATCTAGGTATTTTCTGAAAAAATACAAAACCCTTTCCACTTATTTTCCTGGAAGAATCCTTTTTTAAGAAATCTCTCGTCTTCTGTTTAGCTATTGGATAATCGACAAATTCAAAGAAGCAGAAATGGACTCTTCATTTTCTGGCTTCATTATTCAGGAGCCTTGATAAAGCACCTTATTCGATCTTATTATACAAGTTCACCAATGAGATTTATTTAAGGTTCTATCGGAATAATTTATAGATACATTATTTTGGAGATAAATTGCTACACATTGGGCATTTCCATTTGTAATTTAACTTTTTAAAGATTGAATTTATACCCCTAATGTTAATTGTCTGAGGAAACGAAAGATAATACACAGTCTAATGTTATTTTCCGGTTATATACAGCTATATCGGATATTAAAACTTTCTTTCAAGTTTTATATTCTCAAAGAATGGTGGTTTAATATATTTAAAATGTTTGCAGATCAATACAAATTAAATGTTTATTGTATTAATGTAAATATGAAATCTTACTTTGACTTGTAACTTTTAATGAGATAAAATAATACCACAATATATCAATTTTTATAAGTATAATATAGCTTTAATATATTAGCCAAACGTATATTTAGCTGATAAAATATAGGAAAATATTTTATTATTTTTTATTGTCTTTACAAAATGAGATATAAAAATGATGTGAATTGAAAAGTAATGTGTTATATTACTTTTCAATTTTCAAATAGAGTTTACGAAAACGCTGCATAATAATTTTATTTATTCTGAGTTCTAGTAAAATTAGGTGATAATAAAACGCATTTTTTTGATGCAATAAATTTAAAAAAATCTCATATTTTATCATCACTAAAAGCCATCCGTACATTTTTATGTTAAGAAAATAATGTCATTTTCTACGCATCAAACTCCATAAAGAATAACTTTAATAGTTGTTTTTTTTCTGTATCATTAAATAAAAAAGTCATTGCATTTTACTTGTCCCCAGATCGGAATTTTTATTCAAATTATTTGAATTCCTTTAATATGAAAGAACTATTAAAGTAATCTACATGCCTGTTTTAAAGAGAATATAATTTTATTCATCTTTAATAATACACTGGAACTGTGATTAGAGCTCCAACTTGACAATTTAATTACCTCAGTAATTTAAAAATACTGATGCGCAATAGAAATGGAATGTTAATTTAAACCAGTGTCTTATTTCTCATATAATACAATAAAAGAAATAGCTTAAAAAAATACTATCTGATAACTCTTATACTCATCTGGAGAACAGTAAGGACAGTTTTTGATTTCTTCTCCGTTATTCTGTATATATATATATATATATATATATATATATATATATATATATATATATATATATATATATATATATATTTGTAATACAAGTTTCTTTTTTCCTTCTTTTCTTGGAAGAATCCTTTTTTAGGAAATCTCTCGTCTTTTGTTTAACTATTGGATTATCGACAAATTCAAAGAAGCAGAAATAAACTCTCTTCATTTTCTGGCTTCATTATTCAGGAGCTTTGATAAAGAACATTATTAGATCTTATTATGCAAGTTCACCAAAGATTTATTTAAGGTTCTTTCGGAATAATTTGTAGATACATTATTTTGGAGATATATTGCCACACATTGGGCATTTGGAATTTTAATTTAAAATTTCTAAGACTGAATTTACACTCTTAATGTTAATAGTCTGAAGTAAGCGAAAAATAATACATATCGTAATATTACTCTCCGGTCATATACCGCTATGTCGGATATTAAAAAGTTCAAATTTTATATTCTCAAACAATCGTGTTTTAATACTTATAAAATGCTTACAAATCAATAAAAAATAACTGTTTTTTGTATTAATGTTAAAATGAAAAAAGGCTTTGACTTGTAACTTTGAATAAAATAAAATAGTACTACAATAGATCAGTTTTTATAAGAATAATATAGATTTAATATATTAGCCAAACCTATATTTAGCTGATGAAATGCAGAAAAAGATTTTATTATCTTTAAATATAAAGATGTAAAAATGAAGTGTTATATCACTTTTCAATTTTCAAATAGAGTTTAAGAAAACGCTGCATAATAATTTTATTTATTCTGATTTTTAGCAAAATTGTGTGACACAAAAACGCATTTATTTCTGATGGAATAAATTTTAAGAAATTTTATATTCTATCGTCACTAAAATCTATCCGTACATTTTTATGTCCAAAAAATGGTCTTTTTCTACGCATTAAATTCCATTAAGAATAACTTTAATAGCTGGGTTTTTTTCTAGATCATTAAATTAAAAAAAATCATTACGTTTTTTTTTTTTTTTTGCCACCGGATCGGAATTTTCATTGGAAATACTTGAATTTCCTTTATACGAAAGAAATGTTAAAGTGATCAACATGGTTCTTTTAAAGATAATATAATTTTGTTCTACCTTGCTACTACACTGAAACAGTGATTAGAGTTCCAGCATGACAATTTAATTACCTCAGTTCTTTAATTTTATTTATACGCAATAGAGGTTGAATTTTAATTTCAACCAGAGCCTTTTTTGACATTTCAGTGCGTACGAAAAAAGAAATAGCTTAAAAAATTCTATCTGATAATAATTATACTGAACTGGAGAAAAACAAGAACAGTATTTGAAATATTTTTTTCTTTATCCTAGGTATTTTATGTTAAAAAAAAAAATACAAGTTCATTTCCACTTATTTTCTTGGAAGAATCCTTTTTAGGAAATCTCTCTTCTTCTGCGTAACTATTGGAATATCAATAAATACAAAGAAGCAGAAATAAACTCTTCATTTTCTGGCTTCATTATTCAGGAGCCTTGATAAAGCACATTATTCGATCTTATTATACAAATTTACCAAAGAGACTTATTTAAAGTTCTTTCGGAATAATTTGTAGATCCATTATTTAGGAGATAAATTGTCACACATTGGGCATTTCCAATTGTAATTTAAAATTTCTAAGATTGAATTTATACCCCTAATGTTAACTGTGTGAGGGAAGCGAAAGATATTATATAGCCTAATATTACTTTTCGGGCATATACAGATATGCCAGATGTTAAAACTTTTTCTTCATGTATAACTTAACAAACATTTGTCGGATTTCGTTACTTATCATGGCAGAAAGTATTTATGAGCATAATCTATTTAATTCAAATATTATCAAGAATAATTTTTAGACCATTCTGAAATTACATTTAAAAAACGGAATAAAACGCAATTTATCAACAAACATCACAGAAATTCCGTATACGTCATTTTCACCGGCTGGATGTATTCGTACACAGATGAATTACAGCACATTGAGAAAAGGATGTATGCGCTTACTATCAATGTAGCACAAAAATACGTATTTCAATTTATTCAAAGATAATAATTCGAAGATTTTTGTTAGATTCGAAGATTTTTTTTATTATATTAGTGTTTTCTTTAAAAAAAATGGAATAACTTAGAAGGACATTTGCCAAAAAATTTGCCAATTGCAATTTTTAAGCCATCAATAGCAGCTTTTATATTTCGCGTATATAAATTAGAAACATTTTTTAAATAAAAATTTTGAAACATTTTATAAGAAAAATTGTGACATATATTTTGTTGTTGTTGTTATATGTAATTTACACATTTCTCTATGCAATATGCAAAGTTCGCTAAAACAATGGAGGTTCAATTACTATTGTCTCTAGTGTATATAAAATATTTGTGATGCGATGAGTATTGTGGAATATGGAACCCTATTGTCTTATATGCATACATGCTCAAATTCATAAGCGTAACTGATACATTCACATAGTTTTTTTTTCTCAGGGGAGGGAGGAGGAAGGTGAAAGGCTGATCTTTTGCTTATTGAGCTAGATTTGTGACAGTAAATGAGACGTAACTACTATCGAATGGACTCGGGATCAAAGTGATTCCGATGTCATCATCGCCAAATATCATCCACTGTCACATATGACTCCTCATAAGCTCCAAACTTGCATTTAATCATTACCCCCCCCCCCAATCACACACATACGACCTTAAAAACTCCCTCAAAAATCGGTCTGTATACCTTTACCCCTCCTCCAAAACTATGTTAATACTGCAGCTACGGGTCTGAAATTAAGCATCTAGGCTTCAATATTCCATATCAACCATTGCAATAGAAATATTTTATATACACGAAGGACAATAATTAATGAACCCATAAATTTCCAAATGAATAAATTGTATAAAATACAAAATGTCCACAAGATAAGTTTAACACATTTTCAATCTTCATAAACTGTGCATTCATGGGGAAGAATTTTAATCATCTTTGAATATCTGTCCTGTAACATTAAAGATATACTGTTTAATGAAATATCTTTATGTCTTGTGTTATCTAAAAATACCTATAAAATTTTCCAAATATTTTTATACATTAAGGTTAATCTTTAATCCATTAATACTCATTAAAAATGCTCCTCTGACATTCTGAAACTCACTTTCTAAAGTTAGTAAGTTTAAGGATTATTTAACGGACTGATTTATAAGTTTTTAATCTTTCTTAATTTTGAGACTCTAATACATTAGAGTGAGAGTTTAATAAGTAGGTGTAACTCTAATTTAAGATCATATTGCAATTTTGGATAATCTAAATTTTATTCGATTTCATTTAAATTTGTAGATTTTTTTAACTTAATGCCAGAAGAAATAAGCTGCAATTTTTAATACACAGAGGGTAATTGGGATACGAACGTAGTCCGTTCCAAAACAGTGTTCGCTAACCTAATTGTTCTTTGTCCGATCATATATTTTGGTTTTTCTTGTATGTGAATTTTATTAATATTTCTTAAAAGATAAGGAAGCTAAAGAAAATAATCTATTCCCCATAATAGGATCAATATACATTTTTATTTGATGTGGACAAATCATAATTTGATAGCTATGCCTGTGTTGTTGCATATTAAAAAAATAATTGATATGCCCTTTGTACAGTATTTAGGATTTCATTGATTGACAACAGCAATAAATCATTATCAGTTTCTCACGTTGTCCTTTAACAAACTACTTAGTTTTTAAAAGATCATTTTTACTGGAAATCTTATACAGTTGATGCTGTTAAGAATCTGTGTACTAAATTTTGAATAAAATAATTTTGCAACGTTTCTTTAAAACGGGCAAAATATTAATGTTTCAAATCATTTCATTCCGATTTGAGGCCCTGAAATGTAAAGCCTGAAAACTCTGTAACCTTGAATGAATTAGGTCATACGTATACCAGTGTTAAAATGTTTTGTAAGATGACAATATCTGCAATAATATATAACTTAGAAAATTTGAAACACAGTGTTAATGTCTGTTTTATAAAGCGTTCGTTAACCAACGATTTGTCTTTTTATCGAAATATTGCGAAAAAAATTCTCAAAAATTTTGGTAAACCAATCTGTTTGTAAACCAAACAGTTTCTTAATCAATCACCTAATGTACTTTGAAGTGGAAATTAAAGCAGTGCGTTAAATTGAGAATTTTTTGATTCAGCTAAATATGTAAATTGAAAATATAGAAATATATATATACATATTTATTAGTTTAATAACACTGTCACCATCTTCAAAGCTGAAATAATTTGTAGAGTTGCGATTCAATTACGTCAATTAATTATATAGTATTAAACCAACATGAGCGTAACAATTTAGAAAAAAAATTAAAATCTTTCAGTTTTAACGATTTGTATTATCAATACAGCTTAAATTAAGAAAATACAGTCTTTAAATAATTATATTTCTGCGTGTGGCACATTCTAAACTATATTTTATGTCATTATTTATTATTATAATAATTTTAGACGCTTTCATATATAATTTATTCGATTTCTTCTATTTTTAGGTGAATTCGTAATTATGTAAATGCGTAACACCTATAGTCGTCGTTCAGTCCGTCCGTCTATCTGTCTATCTAACCACACATTGCCGACATAAACTACCCTACCGAATAGTTTAAAATTTAAAATATAGTGTTGTATAATTTTGTTGCGTGAATTCAAATTTTATAGAAATCGTATGTATAGTTTAAGTACAGAGACAATCAATATATGGCAAAAGGTTAAAATTTATATTATGCAAAAGGTTAAAATATAATTTCAGGTGCCTTTTTATTATGTTACATTGTTTCGAACATAATGCAGTTGATATGCGTGCATGAAGTACATTCAAATATATACATTATTTACAATATGTGGTGCAAAGAATGTTTTTTATTAATTTGAGTGCTTCAGAAAAGTATTCCTTTGCATAGTTTTATAGCGGTAAACAATGAGGCACGTTTGAATTATATTCAACTTTTACACATTTTTTTGAAATCGATATACATTGATTAAATTTATTTAAGTTACTTCTGTATATTAGAAACCATATTGGGTTTACACAGACACTCAAAAGGTTTAGGCTACTATACTGTATCCAATGTACTGTATACTATTACACTAAATAAAATCTGAATATTTTTAAATCTCTCTTATAAACAAACGCACCTCGTTTGCTAAGCTTAACGTGAAATTTCCGACAAGTTATTTTAATGCTAGCTTAAGATTTTTTGCATTCTATAATGAGGGATACTGAATTGAATTAGAGATTTTCCTCATCATAATTAAATTTGTGATATATTCAAAACACCGATGATTTTCAGTCTCGTTTGTTATTAGTCCGTATATACAATATATTTTATATTTTCAATCGATGTTGCTTAAAAAATAAAAACATTATGATTTTATCTTAATTATAAAATTTTACTGTACATAATATAATATAAATCGACGAATGTATGATGTTTTAGTAATAAAAAATATAGTTGTAAATCGATTATTCTGTTAGAACTACATGACACAATTATAGGAGCTTATGTTAAAAACACACAATTCAGTAATAGGAACAAGAAGAAAAAGGTAATATAATCAATATAATTTAGATATAAAAGTTATTTGGATTTAGTTCGCATAAAATTTTAATACTATCTTGTTCGAATTTTAAAAAAAAGAATTAAATAATGTTTATTTTGAGCTATACAGTGGTTATGTAGAAAACCAAGAAAGGGAAAAAAAGTCAAAATTTTACAGTGTTTTCTTTAGATATCTTTTGAATGTTTATTAATAATGAAAAGCATATTAAACATTTATTTATACAAAAGTAAAATGGTATTACTAACGATTTAAATTAGTAAAGCTTATATGATTGGAGAGTGCAAAGCTTGATTCATATAGGAAAATAGAGTAATCATGCAATATAAAATAATAATTAAAAGTGCTAAGTGAAAATAATTTTAGACTAAATGAACTTTTGATCTTATTAATAGTTTTAGTTCTACCTTTAGAGAAGTGAGATCCTCCTCTATTTATAAAGTGTGAATTCCAAACATAAATAACACTTTTTGTTTATAAAATCTGAAATAAAATCTTTGCAGAAGAAACTATAAATGTGCTTTTAAGTATATAATAAATGACTTTTGCATCATTATTTACAGTCGTATAAGTAAAAGATGCATAGTATGTCATATTTAACCCTGTCTTATGTTTAAATGAATTTCAAAAATATCATCTTATAGAATCAAAAGTAGACACATTTTACGGCTGGACTACAAAAATATTACAATGATGCATCCTCCTGTCGTTAAAATGCGTTTGTTTTTATTCGATATTATTTTAATATATTTATAGATTTTTACGAATTTAGATCTGAATATACGAGATTACAAACCGATATCTTGATTGTATAACCTATTTTACTTTATTTAAACTTATTTCATTTTTCTAATTGGATCTATTGAGCACATTATGTTGCCAGAGGGTAAAACACACAATTGTGTTAAAAGAATGCCTTAGGAAATAAGTCATGTAAAATATGTTGCAAAAGTTACTTATGAATTTAATGTATCATTAAAAATACCTTTTATGGTTTCTTCTGAAAAGTTTTTATTTACTTATTATAAACCAAAAATGCAATTTATCCTTGCAATTCATAGTCAATAAATAGAAGAGGCCCCCACTTCTCAAAAGGGAGAAATAAAAACAAATTATAAGATCTAAAATTCACTTAGTCTCAATTTGACTGAAATGTGCTCAAATAGGTAAACACCTGAAATAACTCGCCAAAAAAAAGAAAAAAGTTGGAACAGAAGAATTTATTTTATTAAATGTATGCATTATATAACTTTTTAAAAAACGTTAATGTTTGGGCATTATAAAATGTACAAACATATACTTGTAAATTTAATATATAAAAATTAAAATTTATATTTTTTTCTGTTAACATTTTCCTAATTTTCTTTTTGATAGGTATTTTTATTCTTTTCTAAATTCTATATCAATAAATTCTGAATAATATCGGAAAACTGTATAAACATCTTCAATTTATTTAATATGCAGTTCTGTTATCCCAATGATATTTCTCAAGCAATTTGGAAAGTCACTGCACTAAATAATGCCTTCAAGGATAATTCAATTCAATGTGAACATTTATCCGTTTAAATTTATGTATCAATCTGCTAGTCTTGTGTCATTCGATACATTGAGATATCATATCATTACTATAAATACCTGATATTGTAGAGTGTGACAATAATAATGACATTCATAAAACGCAAAAGGAGCTATTAAGTGGTATATATATGTTGTTATAAAACAATGCACTTAGTTATAATCTTTGCTAATTTACATTATTCTGAAATGCTTAACTATGCAATAATAAACGAGAACGAGCACAATCTCTGTGAAACGTTTCATTTGACTTATTACACTTTTAAACGACTGCGATTTATATACAATAATATAATTGATTCTACATTGCAGTAGAAAAATATATATGAAATATGAAAAAGAAATGTCAAAGAAAATTCCTGTGGCAATATATACACATTATAATAGTAAATAAAAATAATAAAGGATAGAAAAAAACGGATACTCAGCAAAAATGTGTGAAAATCTCACACAATTTAATTTTAGGTAGATTTCGTATGAAATACTACCTATTGCAATCGCACCAGTTTATATCTATCTATCTATCTATCTATATATACCGGGTGATCCAGAAGTCCCGGGAGTTTTGAAATGTTAATAATTAGAAAACAATGTACAATAGGAAGATTCGGTTTTCAGATATATGATCAGAAAAGCGTGGGATTTCCGTTTATAATGAATTTTTTAAAAAGTAAATAGTTAATATTTTTAGCAACAGGTGGCGCTAGTATACAACATCAAAAGTTTCATTAACATGCATTATATAAGCCGATGAATTCATTGCGCAACATCTTTACTGAGATTATTAATGAGATTTCTCTTTAAGGGTCATTAATTTTCAGATTCTTTTTCGAAGGTTAAGGAAATTGCATTTAAAAGAAATTTCGATACAAAATTTGATGTGTAATTACTAAGTTAAAAAATGCTTCCTTTGCAATACATAGCTTTGTTAGTTATAAAGTTTTACGAAAAGGATGAATCGACAAGTTTAGCATTGCGTTCTTATCATACAATGCGTTGAATCATAATCGGAAAAAGACCGATGACATTACAAACCTGAAGGCTAGGATAAAAAGGTTTGAGGAAACAAGCTCATTGGAAGATCTTCCCCACATAGCTTCTGCTATCACGACGATCCTGAGGACTATGTTTGATCCTGAATCAAAATGTTCAGCACGAATGGCCTCCAAGATCTCCAGATCTTACCCCTTGTGACTTTTGGTTGTGGGGCTACTTGAAGTTTCATGTATATAGAGATTGGCCTAAGTCATTGACCCTACTGAAAGATGCTACACCAGAGCTTTTCAAAGCTATCTCCTGAATTGCTTTTTAATGCTGTGCAGGCTGTCTTACATCGTCTCATGGCGGTTTTTATAAACTATGGGCGTCATACAGAAAAGTTGTAACCCTTGGACACTGATTCTTTATTTTTTAATAAGCTGTATCATACCATAGCAATATTAACCTATCCAGTTCAGCGTCACTTTTTGGTAAAAAGTGTAACTAATATAACATATTTTTGTTATTAAAAAACGAAATCCCACAAGTTTCTAAGAATTTCCGTGAAAACCGCATATTCCTATTGTTTATACTTTACTAATTATTAGCGTTTCAAAACTCCCGGAACTTCTGGATCATCCGGTATATATCTCACTTTTTTATGGACACGATAACTTCTATAATTCTTCACCAATCTCCGCCAAACTGGTACATAAAATCAAAGGGGATAAAATCTCCGCTAAGTTCGTTAATGGGCAAAATCGGATCAAGGGGGTCGGAATAGGGGGCGTACGCCATAACTTCTTTATTAAAGTAGATATCGAATTGGTTTAAAGTATATATTACTTCTTAAAAATGGGCCAAAAGTTTATGCATGATAGATTTTTGATAAATTCAGAAGTGGGATCAAGGGGGGAAAAACAGATGTTTTTGAGAGAAAAAAATTCATAACTTCGTCAATTTTCAAGACATCCAGTCCAACTAAATTTTTAGTAAATGGTCTTAAAATTATCTAAAACTTTTTATTTACAAGTTTTTGATAGGATCAATTTTTACCGAAGAAAAAAATTAAAACGAAAAGAAAAAGGGCGGTGAAAAATGAGAAAAATCCATAACTCCGTCAATTTCTAAGATATCAAATCTGATTAAATTTATTTTACATCTTCTCAAAAATATGTACAACTTTTATCTTGACAAGTTTTTCATAGGACCAATTCGTATTGCAAAAAGGAATTAAACAAAAATAGGAGTTGGAGAAAAAACCTCAAATCCAAATTGCTTATATTCTGACTCATTTTTAAATTCATTTTTGATTTTAAACGAACCCAAATGGTAGATCCTCTTATTTAGAAACTGTATAAAGTGACGCATTGGTCAATTTTCTGATAAAGACAGAATATATTTCAAAAAAGGCTACCAAAAAGGATATTTTGAACAGAATTTTCCGAAATCATCGTGATTGAAAATTTAAGGAAGTGTTCAAATAAGAAATTGCGTTTTTTTCTGACTCGTTTTAATATCCATTTTTGCTCTCAAACGCATCCAATTTACAGATCCTCTTATTTAGGAACTATATAACGTGATACGTTGTCAGTTTTTTGATAAAGACGGAATATATTTTTAAAAATGCTACCAAAAAGGGGTATTTTGAACAGAATTTCCCAGTCTTCGTGATTTGAAAATTTAAGGAAATTTTCACATAGCAAATTGCGTTTTTTATGACTCGTTTTAAAATCCATTTTCGCTTTCAAACGCATCCAATTTACAGATCCTCTTAGTTAGGAACTATATACTGTGACGTATTGGCCAGTTTTTTGATAAAGATAGAATGTATTTTTAAAAATTCTGTCAAAGTGAGCATTTCGCACAAAATTTTCCGAAGCAATCATGATTAAAGAATTAAGGATGTATTCAAATAACAAATCGGTTATTTTATGACTCTTTTTTAAATTCAATTTTTTTCTCAAATGCATTCAACTAACAGTTTTTTGTTATTTAGAAACTGTATAATGTGCGGTTTTGGTCGATTTTTTAATAAATTCAGAATTTATTTCAAAATATGTTGTCAAAGTGGGCCTTTGAGCTGAATTTTTCTTAAGATGATTCTGATAAAACCAGTTTTTGCAGAAAAATGAAATAAAATTTTTTTCATAAACGGCCAAATGAAGTTATTAAACTGGGTTTATCTCTAATCATATATATATATATATATATATATATATATTTAAATGATCACTCTTCGAAATCTACCTCCGTCTATAGGCCCAGCCGACAGGGATTTTTATTTTCACAGAAAAAAAAATTGGAATAACAGTTTTACTGAAAATAGTTGTTATTTTCATTTTATGTTATGAAAATATGCTCATTATCTACATATTCCGATATATTAAAGTACGCATTTTCTCAAAGAGAAACACCTAAATTCAACATCATATTTGCATGGTTTGTATACATTATGTTGGAATACAAAAAAGATAGTCATTGGGTGAAATCAATTTAATTTAATATTTGAAACTCAACATGCTAAAATCATATGTAATCAATAGAAAAACAAAATTCAATGAGAGCATTCTTTTTAGCCTAACTTAAACACTAAATGTCATAGTAAAAATGAAAGTTTATTAAAGCATATTTCAGAGTCTTAGAAATCTATTAATATTAAACGAAATTAATTTACATTTCATATAGTTTTGAGCTATTATTTAAAATATAGTTAATGGAAGTTGTACACCTGGGATCCCCCTCCCACTTCAACAGATGTACAGCGAAGCATGTCCATACACGAATGCCATATGTTGCGATGCGATCTACAATTTAAAGCGACTTTCAAAACAATGTAACACTGTAAGACATTGCCTCAGTACACTTGCGCTTTTTGTTCTATGTTGCTTCGTTCGCCTGCCATACAGTAAATAATAAGCTCAAACCCACTAACACAATTTCTTTGAAACCTACGACATGCATTTAAAAAGTTGGCTTGAGTCTAATCAGAGTCCGTGAGCTGATGGCCGCTATGTGTTTGCAAACATGCCTTAAATTTTAATATAGTAAAAAGTATATTTTATCATTATTAGCTAAGACTTCATAAATAGCTGTAAATATTTCAAAAAAAACTAATTATTAAGTTTTCATTATTTTTCAATCGAAATATCATATATAATGTCCAGATATAACGATTTAAAACATTTAAATTTTTATTTAGTTTTTATTTTCATTCATAAATATTATTTAAAGCGTAAAATAAGAAATATTTATTGACTTCTTTAAAGAAATTATTTAAAATGCATTATAAAATGTATCAGTATGTGCAATAAATCTTTTTAATTGTTATATCCTTATATCTCACAACAAAATATTGATAACAATTTATCTGTTTGCTTGTTTTACAAGCTAAATCATTTTTATCATTGATATTGTCTCAATGATAGTTTTATTGGTTATTCTTGAAAGTCATTAAGATAAGTATTCTTACCACACAATTTATAGTTGAATAAATTTTAAACTATGTTAAATTTGTAAAAAAAGTAAGAATTTTTGTTAACTTAAACGCGTTTCATTATTATTATTATTATTATTATTATTATTATTATTATTATTATTATTATTATTGGTAGTAGTAGTAGTAGTAGCAGCAGTACTTTTTCAAGTGCAAAAATTCCACTTAAAAAATTATTTTAATTTACTTCTGATATTTTTAAATTCACTTTCCATTCTCTTTGTATATATATATATATGCATTTACAATAACATATATAGTAATAAAAAAATAACAATTAATTGCGATTATTTTTATTAAACTGTATTCATTTAAAAAAAAATAATAATATAAAAACGTAGAATAATTTACATATCACACCCAGTTTAATTACAATTTTAAAACAATTAATATTTTTATTATACAGGTTCTGTTTGGAATTACAATGTTAAGCATCTTATCTTCCTCATGGAATGTTAAAAATCTACGAAAATATTACCTTATGTGTACAAACGTATCCATGTATTCGCTGTTACTTGCACAATGCGAAAACATTGTAAATTACGAAATAACTCACTACTGTCATGAACATTAAGACATTGCTTAATGAGGTTGACGTTTGGCTGCATTGTACGTGAGAGCTTGTTTAATGAAACTTTCTGGTAATGATGCTTGTAAATGTCATAAGCGAAAATGTGTAGACGCGTTCATAGTCTAATCATAAATTCTTATTTTTAGGATTATTATCTTTAGTACGTAAAAAAAGGTATTAAAATAAGGTTTATGAATAATTATCCAAAAAATACACAAAATGTAGCGGCAAATAAATAAAAATATGAATAAAATATTATAAAACAAATAAATGCATATTTATGCATATTTTTACGACCTAATAAAATATAGTATACAAGTAATATCGGACACATTAGAAAAGCTCTTTAGTATTATAAATATTTATATGGCTCATAAAACATTTTAATGAAAAATGGCGAGCAAAGGACTAACACAAGATGAAATAAATGCAATATTATTTGCATCTGTTGCTAAATATGAGTCTTTTGGAATTTCTTATGATAGTTGGGAAGATTCAACATAAAATGGCTATTTCTTCATATGAATCAGACGTTGATTCTATGATAGCAACAAATGTGACCCATAAAAAGGATTCAACTGCCACAGGAGGTAAGTTTTCATATCACATATCAAAGTAATTTTAAATTTTTGTAAAAGTACAACACACACACAAAGTGAAATTCAACAATATTAAATTCAGACGTTTTTCTTAAGGAGGTATATTTTTATGTTCCAGGAATCTGTGTATGTCCGTGTGAGGGAGGATAGAATTTCTAAACTTCAAACATTTTCAAATTATCCATGAAGTACATGTAAATGTTCTTGACAAATGCCCCCCCCCCCTTCTCTACACCAACTTCTAAAGTCAATACTGAATATGTAAACTGAGAAGCAGCAATTTAGAGAAGGATTGTTTGTTCTTTCAGATGCTGAAGATATTCTTTCTGAATGCAGTGTTGATACAAAAAGAAGTCAGAAAAGAACGGCAAACATAAAAAAACTAATTTTGAAGAATAAAAATATGTACTTCAATTTTTATCACAGGAAAGAGTACTTTCATTAGGCACAGTGAGACGCAATAGAATTCCTAATTCCAAGCTTCCATTGGAATCTGAGATTTAAAAAAAATTAAAAAGTTTTTTGAAAAAATATAGTTATAGTTTAGTAATAGGTTAAGAATAAATAGTATGCAGTAAAAATACACAGATATCATGTGTTACATGGTTGGATAATAAGCCAGTTTTCTGGGAGACTCCCTATAGAAATTATTTCCCGATTCGATAAAAAGTGACTAAAAATACTTATATAGCTTATCATTTTGTGGTAAAACAATACAATAAAAGAATGGGTGGGGTAGACTTACTAGATAGCCATTTAGAAAGGTAGAGAAATGAAATGAAATGCAAAAAGTATTACCTTCAAGTTTCTTACCATCGATTGGATGTTATTATGACAAATTCATGGATCTTATTTTAAATAGTCAACGAAAATTATTTCTTGACAAAGATGCCTTTGGCTAAATTCTGAGAGGAAGTTGTAATAAGCTTTTTGTAAAGGGTATAGCCGGGTTTCTTATTAAAATATGGCCTTGAGTCAATCACATCGAGTCCTATATGAATCGATAGACAATAAAAAGAAATTCAATTCTTCCCAGATTCAAGTTCAATTTCAAGACCACGGGGGTAATCACCCTAATTTCCTGTTTTGGAAAAGTGCGCATTGTGACGAAACTACTAAGCAGTTTTCAACGAAAAAAATAAGGGATGAATAAAACCACCACACGAATATTTGATAAGTTTTTCAAATTTTTTTAAACAAAAGACCATGTTTTCTAACACTTATCTTGTTTTTGAATGAACATTTTAATTAAAAATCTTTTAAAATTTTTGAGTGACCACCTTAATTTTTGAGCATGAAATGCTATGAGATATGATGTACATTCACTATCAATTTCAGCTTTCTACGTAGGGTGCATCATGTAAAAAAAAGACAAAATCATTTTCCGTTGGAGATTGGGGGCGTGCCTTGCATAAATCACACACAATCAGGGAATTGTAGCCAGAAACATAAACGCACTTTTATCAGCAATGGTACTCAAAGATATAAAGATTGAATGGAGTATGGCATTGGTTGGTTTTTATAGAAAGCAGACAATGATGCAAGCTTCAAAATTGAGCACTTAAAATAATCATGATATGGAATATTTTTATGTATGAATCGTGATAGGAAATGTTGCTCTGTATTTCATCAAAATTACCTTTTGGAACTTTTTTACTCTCAACCTCTTAACATTTGTATTCCCGATTCCGCTCAGCCAAGCAGAGTTTGCTTAATTCGTTACTAAAAGCGTTTGGAAACTGCTAATTTTTATCTACAATTTTTTATTTCATAATTGGCCTGATATTTTTTGACTGTACAGTGGGGTGGATCTATTGACTTTGGCGACAAAAAAAATTACCATTCATCAAAACTTACCTATGTAGAAAAGATGTTCTATTGTATGCAGGGTTGCCACTTTTCAGGGAATTTTCCAGTCGAATTACCAGAATGTTTTTATAGAAAATTATATCTCCTAATTTAAAGCCAGATTTTTCGCCTTTCTTAAACAGAGATTTTCTGTTAGGAATTACTGGTGGCGAAGAATTTTTTGGTCTGGAAATTCCCGGTAGCGTGGCAACCCTGGTATGGAGATTAAGGGAAAAAAAAATTTAAAATATAATGCTGCCACAAAAAGAGAGATGAAATTTCGAAAAAAAAAAAAAAACGATATTTGATTAGATAATTTTTGTCAAAAAGTAATTAATTTAATAATTTTTATAATCCAATAATGCGGAAAAGATGTTTCATCTTATGGAGGTTAAAAAAAATAATAATAAATAATAAATTCGAAATTTAAAACTGCCACAAAAAAGGTGAAAATTCGATAAAATTTGGAAAAATTGGAAAGAGATCTAATTTTGGTAATTTTTTTTTACGCAAAATAATCATTATAATATCAATAAAAACATACTTTTGTGTATTAGACATTATATTGCATTGAGATTAAGTGAAAAAAAAAATTAAAAAACTAATTTCGAAATTTAATACTTCTGCAAGTGGTTTAAAGTTTCGCAAAAGTGGCAGTTCCAATTTTTTCAGAGAAGGATTTGTCTGCAGGGGTATTGTGTGGCTTAGTGTACTTTCAATATTACTGTACCATGGCGTTGTCAAAAAAATAATATATATATATATATATATATATATATATATATATATATATATATATATATATATATATATATATATATATATATATATATATATATATGAATTATCCCCCCCCATTTGGTCTGGCTTTGATATGCCAGTAAATATGCTCCCTATTACAAAAACATTATAAAATTTATATATTGATATTTAAAAAATAACCGAAGCAAGGAATCGGTCTACATCTATTTATTTACTGCCAGTAAGGAGTTGCTAATTACTTAGAAGTGACCTGTAAATGAGATTTAATCTTAATAATTTACCACTGCAGCATTTTTAGAAAAATTAAATTGTCTCACGACAAATATTGGGCTCTTCTTAATTCTTATAAAACAAAATAAGATATTGAAAGCTGTACAGTCTTGTGGACCATTTTCGAAAATACTGCTTATTTTTTAAAATTCAATAGATTTGAATATGAATATGAATATTGAGTGTAAACTAAACCGACGTAGTGCGAGCAAACTCACTTTTCTGCGTCATCAACTATGACTGAAGAGCCAAAATGCTGACAAGCTAGGTGTCACACCACCTGTAGTGGCGAAAATTTACATACTGGCAGCCGGAATATTGGACAGTTTGGGCATTTCAGACCAAGCAGGTGCTGCCATCGTGTCAGGTGCACTTCAAGATGTGGGCATTATCTTACAAAACTATGAATCGAATGCTATTGACAGAAATAATTTCGGCAGGACAAAACAAACCAAAGACCACTCTATCGTTTTATTCATTTGTAAAAGATTATGATAATGGCCATTTTCTTTAAACTTTGATAGGTATAAAGCCAAGTTTAGATCACCAGAATACAACAGAAGAAAAATCATAATAGAAGCAGACTTGAGCTTGAAAAAAGAACTTGACTCCGAATACATCGGCCACATATGTATAAATTCTGGGAGAGCGCCAAACAATTTGAAAACATTTCGTACATTTTTTTGTCATGTGTTAACAATAATATACATTTAACAAAGTTGGTTGCGATCGGTTGTGACGGAACCTCTGTTAACATAGATGTTAAAGGATGTGTTATTCGAAATATGGAACTGATCTTCAAGCGTACACTACAGTGGATTTTGTGCCAGTTATACACCAATGAGGTTCCACTACGTCAGCTTTTCGCAGCGTAGATGGAATTGCGGCTGGACACAAATGTTTCACTGGTGAAATAAAAAAAATTCCCTGCATGTGAGAAGCTTTTTGTATTTTCATTTACTTCAGTACATGAATTCTAAAAGCGTGCGAGTGAAATTAAACGGTCTGCTGTAATCCTTATCATTACATTAAATAATATCTATTTTACCACTTACCAGCTTTCGACCTGTTGCGACGGATTACATAGATTTAATTTAATAGGAAAATGTGTTGAACCTCCAATAACTGAGGAATTTAGTAACGACATGATTTCAGGAGCAATAGTAAATCCAGCAATCATTCCAGTGGCAATAACATCTACTATTAATAATATCTATTCACGCAACGTTCATTTTACAAAACTAATAATCAAAATAGTCACGGAAGCATTTTCTGTTGTGTATGGACCATATATAAGAGACGGTTTTATAAAAATCGAATTGAATTACAAAATAGCATGCCGATTTTCAATGCCAAATGTCATTATCACCGCTGACGATTATATGCTGACGATTTGTCTTGATTTAATATTAAAGAAGCTGTTAAATAAGAAAAAGTAATTAATGTTGTAATCAAATAAATATCTCCTCATTGCAATAAATTGTAAAAATTCTAAAATTCATATTTTATGTTAACAAAAAATATTGATTTTTTACCGTAAAAAGGGCCAAATACATAAATTTGAGCCACATTGCAGAAGATTTAAATTTTGAAATTATTTTTTTAAATTATATTTCTCATACTCAGCATATAATATAACATCTTTTACTTATAGGTAGGTTTTGAATAATTTTTTAACCCTTTGAATACGGAAGTCTAAAAACGCATTAACTCTGAAAATACGAAACCGCCCGAAAATTGAAATAATCTGCGAGAAATTTTCAACCCCTTTCTTCTGCCCGCCTACTTTCATGCTACTTGTCAAAGGGACAATAAGCAGGCAGCTACCTTCGAAAGTAGTACTTATTTTTCGCTATTATCACCCCTAAGATCAGACGGACAATAGTATAATCCTGCTCAAGGGAATGTTTTTATTGTACTAAAATATATTTATGCTCGATATATTTGTGCATGTGTTATCTTTCGGGATTTATTCCTGGCATAGTATTTCCTCGAAATTAGATTCTTACTTTTGCCCAATAATAAAATTAGTTAAAGGGTGAGTAAGTTTTTTCTGACAGGATGTCAATTTCTTGCTTTTCGTTTTATAGCGTATTTTGTATATTTTCTTGTGATAAATATTTAAGCTAAAAAAAAAAGAGAAAAATTCACTCTTTAAATAACATGAAAAATCTACTTCTGTTTTTAAAGAAATTTATGAAAAAATATCACAATATTTCAACAGTATTTTCAAATTGCTAGGTTAATTTAACATTTTTTTTTTTTTTTTTTTTTTTTAGTAATGTGAAAAATTGTTAAAAATGAAACATTAGACGCGGAAATAAAAAAAAATCTGTCCAAAAATTACTTTAAAAATCACCTCATAAATAAAAGTTTTACATTTTGTAATGCATTTGTAACCCACCCCCCCACAAAAAATCCTTTTTTATGGAATTTTAAAATTATGCTTGGAATAACACCATTGTGATAAAAAACATACATATATTATTGATTGATGGCGTTAAAAGCGTGATAGTAAATGATTTATTTTTTATTTTTGCCATTTTAAAAGTTCATATTTATTTTTTATTAATTACTAAAAGCTTGCTATTTATGAAAACATAGTAACTAAAAAAACTGTATCGAGAAATTAATATTTTAAGAATTCAAATTTATTTTTACTTGATAATTTATTTTTACATTGCCAATTTCATCATTTTCTAAGAAATTACAGCTTTAAAAATTTTACAAAATAATGTAACACTAAATAAAATATAATAATATTCACTTGAATAAATAAATGATAATGACTTAATATCTGTCTGTTCAAAATTTATTTATATATTTTGCTATATAAAAATGTATGGAGGTTAATATACATATTTTTAAATTTTGAAACTTGTAATAATAGTACACAAAATAATAATAAAAGCATATAGAAAAATATCTAGAAAAATTAAAACTTTCTTTCTTCCCAATTTAAAAAAAACTGGAAAATGGACGTTGTCATTTTTTTCATAAATTTGTAATAAATGGATCTAAATATTATATATCCTAATTGATTTTCTAAATTTTTAAATACATAAAAAGTAAAGTAAATAATAATAATAATAAAAACATTTAGAAAACAAAGTTATCTAGAATTATCTTCTAAATCTTTATTTATTTATTTTATTCAAGAAAATGAGCATTGCCAATTTTTATAATTTTGCAATAAATGAATCTAAGATTCATTATTGTACCTCCTTTTTGATGTAATAGATTTTCTAAATTTCAAATCATGTATATATATATATACATAAGGAAAAGAAAGAAAGATCAATAGAAAAAATCTAGAGGAATTTTTCTTCTCTGAAAAATTCTGGAAAATGAACATTGTCAGTTTTTATAAAATTACGGTAAATGGATCTAAGATTCATTTTTATAGTTGGTTGGTTGTGGTTATTATGGCCAGTTATCAACACGAAGGATATAGATCCTCAGGGGCTACCCTCTGTGTGTGGGGGGGGGGCTTTCTAGGGGAGCCTAACCCGTATTTACGCAAGGAAATCCAAGGTTCGAAGAAAACCACGAAGAACTCCGAACGACTAGGTCGACGGGCGTGACTCAGTTCTCAGCAGTAGGTGATTTCATCATTATAGATCCTAATTAATGTAATTGATTTTTTAAAAATTTTTAATATATAGTAAATACAGCAATTAAAAAATTTAAAGTATGTATCAGAAAATAAACTTATATAGAGGAATTAAAATTTTCTTTCTTTTCCCTTTTTTTCTAAAAAATGAGCATTGTCATTTTTTTTTAATTTGTAAGATTTTGATCTAAGATTTATAATTATAAATATTAATGGTTGTACTGGATTTTCTAAGTTTCCAAACATACAGAAAATGCAGTATTAAAAAAAGAGAAAAGAATATAGAGAACAAAATTATCTAGAGGGTTTTAAATTATCTTTCTATTTTTCTTTTAGTCTTTTTCTTTTTTCCCCTGTAAAATTGACATTATTATTATTATTATTATTATTATTATTTTTACATATACAAATTTGTAACAAATAGATCAAAGATTCATTATTATAGATCCTAATGGGTGTAATGAATTTTCTAAATTTGCAATCATAAAAAATACAGTGATTAATAATCAGAAAAGCATATAAAACAGAGTTAACTAGAAGAATTATAAATATATCCGTTCTTATTTTTTTATTATCCGGACAGGACTCTAAGTAATATTCGCCATTAATTTGAGAGAGAAATTCTATACTTATTTTCAGATCTTGCATTTTATTTTCATAATCGATATCTGCATCCACTGATTCGTCGTAGGATAAATGTATGTTGTGATTAGAATCATAATAATATTTATCTGTATAATCGTTAAAAATTATTGCCAGCTTATATTTTGCATTTTACATGCCGTATGCAAATAACTAAACAAAACGCAGATAACCAAGTTAAATTAAAATATCTGTAATATTTTAATATACAAAATTGAATAAATATAAATATAATGCAATAGAAGAAAAAGTGAAAAGTGTTTTCCTTCGAAAATTCCCCATCGGTTGATTGCAATAATCCCCTCATCAATCACTCGCCTCGCACTTACTCCATGTCAATAGCTCGATGTTTTCTAGGGGGGAGAAATGGAACACCTGTTCTCAGGCGTCCGGGCGGCTAGCTCCGTACGCTGGATGAACGGCCGTTTCAGGCGGCTTCGTAACGAAAGGGTTAAACTACTATTTTGAATCAAAAATCATCTTGCCAAAATTAGGTCATTTTTCACTTTTTTCGAAATTCAAACTCATTGTGGCAATGATAAAATTTAAAATTAATCTTTTTAATTATTTTTTTCCTTAACCTTCATCCAAAACAACATATTTTACACATAGGCAGGTTTTGACACAAAGAAAAAAAATTTCGATCCACCCTACTGTATAGTGCACAAAACCATTGTTTTCGGACAACAACAACAACAAAAAAGGTGTTTTGTTTTTATTTTTAATATAATGTGTTAGAAAATGAAACTGTTAAGGGTTAATTTTATGGTTTTAAGTTAATTAAAAATTTCCTTTTATAATGTACTTAAAAATAAGCAAGTCGAAATTTTCTAATAAATTCGTTTACCAATTCTGGTAGAAGTGACATACTCCGCGCCATAAAGGTTTAAAGCTCCTTTTTACATTATTTTTCTTTTGATTTGTTTTCTAGTAATACCTTATTCTATTGTAAAAAAAAATTTCTATTTTTTCTTTCATACATTTTTTCAATCTGTATTTTAAAATCTGCAATATTTTAAAATTTTTTGCAGATTTTAAATCCTTGAGGAGTAGTGAGACATATTGTATATCACCTGATTTGAATGAAGAAACTTTTCGCAGAAGAAACTTTTAAGTAAATATATTTTTTGAATATTCCGGTATGATTTCAACATGATTCTCTGATTTTTCTGATTACAACACGGATCGGAGAAAAAAAAATATTTTTTTAAATTTTATTTTTTTTCCTCATGGGTGCCATCACAGGCAATTACACATTGCATGGTGGCGACTTTGGACAATACAGCCGAACGTTACATCGCATGAGGGATGTTTGCAATCTCACGTTTGATAGAATCTTACATATCCGGCAAAGTTTGCGGATTGCTCATGTACACTCTAGATTTTAGATATCCCCAGAAGCTGAAATCCATAGGAGTGAGGTCGGGAGATCGCGGAAGCCTTTAACGTTAACAGTTAAGGCGAAATGTGCCTCGTCCGTCCATAATATGCGAAGAGGCCGATCGTTATCGCCATCTTATTGGATAAGAAATTCATTAACAAGGTCTATATGTTGTTGATGGTCTCTAACTTCCAATGTCTGGGCGCTTTGATACCGGTAAGGAAGCATGAGGATTACAGAGTGCAGGAACTTTAAGACCATTGATTTTGGTATATCAAATGCACGAGATGCACCTTTTGTAGTTTGCATGCGTCCTCTGGTCACTATGTGATGCACTTCCATAACAATATCCTCAGGAACATTTGGTCGTCCGGATCGCGGACTATCACAGGTGCAGCCAATTTCGTAGGATTTCATTAGTAAATCACGAAGAGCTTGTGAAATGCATACGCCACGTATTTGGCGATGGTTTCGACGGTGAACGTGCAATGTTTTCGCAGCATTCATCTCATTTTGATAATACTTTTACCAACTCATCACGAACGAAATCATTTTGTTGGCATCTGCGAGCTCTGACTGAAGAACTAACATTCCCACCCTACTTTATATCCGTTTTCTACGCTGACTATCTGGCAAACGACGTTCCGTGATTGGTATTTTGTCTCTGTCATATTCAAATTTTTTTCGTGTGCCTTGGTCTCGTTTTTTGGGGGCCGTTCGTAGAGCTGATTTTGTGCGAGCATAACGCGTCCGTTTATTGCAATAACCATATCGTTCCAACGCACCATAGGGTTTTCGCATGCGCTGAGCATTTTGCGATGAAAAACAAATGGGTGTTGCCATTGGAAAATTTCGAGTTTCTATAACTATAACCGTGAACGACATATTGTTGCCATTCACAAAATCTCGAGCTCATACCTCTGAAAGCTGTATCTGAAATTTCAACTCGATCAATTGAACGGAATGGCTGCTAGAGCTTCATATATCTGGAAAGTTTTTTATGACCACCCTGTATATATGAAGTCACAATTTTTTTCCTGCATTTGTGACTACCCAAAACAATGGAGATATTTTTTTCATAAAGAAAAGAAAAATCATGAAGTGAAGGAAAAAAGTATATTGAACTAAAGTAGCGTTTTTTTTTTTTTTTAAATATATAAAAATTACAAATCATTACAAATACGTGGCAACTCGTCAAGTTTCGACGAAAGAAAATGTTTAATACGGGACTGTTTTATTGATTTTATAAAAATCCAAAAAATAATTCAGAATAGGATATCGTGATTACTTACTAAAGCATTAACGTGTTATTTATTATGTCCAGATAAAGTCCCTTAAAAATATTTCAGTTTTTAGTTTTTTTTATTTAGATTTATAAATGCGTTTTTAAGAGTAAAATATAAAATATTTAAGGGCTTATTTTTTTTAAAAACTCAATTTCAAATTCATTATAAAAGTTTACCAGTCAGTGTCATAAATCTTTTCAAATGCTATATACCCATAACGCACAACAAAATATTGATAACAATTTATCTGTTTGCTTGTTTTACGAGCTAAATCACTTTTGTCATTGATATTGTCTTAGTGATAGTTTTATTGTTTATTCTTGAAAGTCAGTAAGATAAATTATATTGCTACAAAATTTATAGTTGGATAAATTCTAGATTTTAATGAATTTGTTCAATTGATAAGAAAACATTTTCTTTATATTTAATGTGTTTCATTATGTCTTATAAATAGTTTTAGTATGACAGATGAATTTAAACTGCAGACAAATGTAATATAATATTTGAAATATTTTTTCTTTTAATTATACATTCTGATAAATGAGCATATTTTTGTTTGGAAATTACAATAAAAAAAATGATGCCCAGTTAAACTGATGGCATAGAGCTCACAGGCTATGCAGACTAATTGTATGTTACAGACATGCCTTTCGAAAACAAACAAGGAAGGAAGTACCCCCTCATTTCCTTTCTTTATACTTAATCATTGAAGCCCCAAAACTAATCAGGGATACGCCTTATCATATAATAAGCCTGTATCCAAAATTCGCAGCAAGTCGATTAATTCTGCATAAAAACCCATTTTTGTGATTTTAGAAACGTTGTCCCCCGTTCCCTCCTTTATAATTAACTGTTAAAAATTCAAAACTATTCAGAAATTCAACTTATCAGAAAGAACCTACATCCAAAATTTAAAGCAAATCGGATAACTCTGTATAAAACTCTATTTAGCTAACTTGTCGCCCGTACCACCTTTTATAATTAACAAAAGAACACCACGACAAATGAGCGAAGCTTCTTATTACTATGAACCTGCATCCAAAAACTGAATCAAATCGGTTAATTCTGCATGAAAAACCATTTACATAAATTATGAGGCATAGTTTCCCCTATCCTCCCTTTATACTTATCCAATGAATTCTAAAAACAAATCAGGCAACCGCCTTTTCAGAGTAAACCTATATACAAAATTTGAAGCAAATTGGTGAGTTTTGCGTGAAAAACCTAAATTAAAAGGGGGGAATTACCCTCCCTTCCCCCTCTTTAAACTTACGCAATAAACTCCCAGTACTAATCACGGAGGCACCTCATTAGAATTATCATACATCTAAGATTTGAACGAAATCTACTAATTCTGCATGAAAAACCCATTTATATAAATTAAGGGGATGGGAAATAGCCCCCGTTCCCCTTCTTATACTTATTGAATCAACTCTCAAAACTAATCAGGGAAGCGTCTTATCATAATAAGCCAATATCCAAAATTTCATGTAAATTGGATATTTTTATCATGTGTTATCGCGTTACGTACGCTCGTGCATACATACAGAACGGGCGGGCACATAAGATCTCAGGCGTTGATAGCCTGTGAGCTAATAAAAAGGATATATTTTTTATATATGTTGTCAAATTATGATATTTCTATACAAAATTACTTTTTTTATAATTTTAAATTTGCAGCAGAATTATTGGTACTGAAACAGATAACACTGAGATAGGCAAATGCAATTAAAGTATGCTGAAATTTAATAAATTTTACATATTTATAAAAAGTGTATCGCTTTTTGTCTTATAATTAAATTATTCGAGAATGTAAAAAAATAAATTAATTAATTAAATATTCAAAATACTCATGCGTCCGTATCATTATTATTACTATTATTATTATTTTTAATTTTACTGCAAAAATGCCTTCTTAAGCGAATAAATGGATAAAATTTATATAAAGCAATTAATATTTGTACTATGCAGGTTCTTTTTATAATTACAATGTTAAACATTTTACCTTCCTCGCGGAATGTGAAATTCTATGGAAATATTACCTTATGTCTGCAAAAGTATCCATGTAGTCGCTGTTTCTTGCACTATGCGAAGACGCTCTAAATGCCGAAATAACTCACTACTCTCATGAACATTAAGACATTGTGTAAAGAGGTTGACATTCTGAATGCATTATATATGAGAGCTTGTTTAATGACACTTAATTCAGGTTATGATGTTTGTAAATGTCATAAACAAAAATGTGTGAGTGCGTTCATTCATTGTCTCACCATAAAATCTTATTTTTATTATTATTATCATTATTATGTAAAAAAAATATACATTAAAATAAGCTTTCTTAATAATAAACCTACAAATACATAAAATGTGGCAACAAATAAATAAAAAGATCAATAAAATAATATAAAATAAATAAGTACATAATTATACGGAGGACTTATTTTTATGACCTGAGAAAATATTGTACACAGTATAAAATTTGACCCATTTGGTGCAGGGTCATATAAATCCGCTTTAGTTCATATTTATTCATATTATCATTCATATCCTCATTTAGTCCATATTTAGGTCATAGTTCCGCTTTTATAGAAAACTGTTACTTTACTGTGTTATGAAGCATTCTGATTGGTCATAAAAGACATATTCTATAAAAGCTGTGACCTGATGCTGCAGCAATTGAGTCAAATTTTTAACACTGTATACACTTTCAAAACAGTTAAAATTTACAATAATTAAAAAAATAATATTTTTACTATGGAGATTCTTTTTGGAATTTCAATGTTAAACATGTTATCTTCTCGTGCAAATATCTCCGCAAATATTACCTTATGTCTGCAAAAGTATCCATGTAGTTGCTGTTACTTGCACTATGCGAAGACTGTAAATGAAGAAATAACTCACTACTCTCATGAATATTAAGACCTTGTTTAAAGATGTTGACTTTCTGACTGCA